>OY284482.1:14878857-16078857 GCA_958336345.1 Dorcus parallelipipedus
GCCTTATTTCACTCACATGTTCTATATGGTGTAAGGCTTTGGGGTGCCTCTGCAGATTCAATAATAATATTTCGACTCCAAAAAATGGCAGTGAGAGCTTTGTGTCGATTAAAATACGACGCTCATTGTAAACAATATTTTATACAGATGGGCATTTTAACAGTTCCTGCTGTTTTTGTTTACAGTACGTTAGTGCACATCCACGAACATAAAAATAATTTTACCACTGTAAATGAAAATCACTCATATCCTACTCGATTTGGAAATCTTTTAAAACAGTCGAGAATGAAATTAACAAAATCAAAAAAGAATACTATTAATCTTAACTTATATAATCAACTTCCATCTAATATAAAGGGGTTTACTCTGGCAAAATTTAAAAAAACTCTGTATAACAATTTAAAGCTGATGGCACCATATTCTATAGATGAGTTTATACTACATTCTCGAACCATTGGTAATTAGTGAGCCACGCTGTGATTGTGTGTTTATACAAATCCTGTATTTCAATTATGACTGTGTTGGTCTTATATATGTATATTCAGTTTGTAACGTTTCACTTTCGTTACTGAATATTTTTATTTTTATTTTTTTGTAATTGTATATTTCTATTATATTTTATGATTTTAGGATTCTGCAAAATTGACATGCCATAAACATTACTCTGTGTTACTGTATTATATCTGTACATATAACACGGATATTGTATTAATGGTTAATAAACGTTATTGTATTGTATTGTATTGTATTGTATGGTTGAAAACCAGTGCAGTCTGAGTTTTGGAATTATCGGAAGTCGCAGCAATGGATAGCAGGTGAAGAACTCCTCTCTTTAACAAATGACATTAAACACTAATGGTGAACAAGTCTCAATAAATACGTTCGGCGTTCCACTGTTGTGACATCTTCTGTTGGTAACTGCCATACAGCAAAGGCCTCGACCATCCCTTGCGGTGGCGCGACTTTGAGACCATATTCCTGGTTGCCAGTATGTATGTCCCTCTACTGCCATTTACTTAGTGCATTACTGGCATTTCACTCCGTACACGTAAGAATTTCACAGTACAATAATCCAGCTTCTAGTAACTTCTAAGTAGTCAATTGCTGATATGGTGTTCTATATCGTCGGCGAGGTATAAGTGTAACGTGTAACACAATAACATTTCAGATTGAATCCTTCACGCTGTTGCAATTATTACAAACAGAAGTTTTATTTATGCAAATGTAAGAAAAATAAAATCCTGTATTATTCAAAATGTCAAAAAAGTCATAATGACGTGCAACTCTTGCTATGTTGTCTCTTCTACTGGGTGTCTCTAAACCTCTGTCTTTAATTGAAATCACAGATAGTAGTCAAAAAAAGAAGCAAAATTTGTTATACAACAATAGGGATAAAGTAAATAGTAACTCCGGGAAAAATCGTTTTCATTTTCAAAGAAATTGTTAGAGTAACGCTGGTTGACGATTTAAATGGATTTAAATGTCTCAGCTGCGCAGAATTGGTGACCATAAAGGAATAAATACCGAGACGTATTTGTTGGGCTAGGTCATGTTTGTCAGTCGCAAAAAATTTTCGTCGGGATTCTAAATAAAAACGTCTTCACGCGGCGTTCCTTATTGCAATTACTTATTAGTATTACTATTTATTTATGCTTATTTATTTAAAGTACAATTTAAAAGCAAACTGAATTCGTAGCACAATAATGCATTTCAATTTTATTTGTTTCATTTTCATGATAGTACATCGATCTGTGTTTATGTTCAGTAATAAGACGATAATAAATGAAAATTTGATTCTGGTTTAAAATAATTCTGAATTTTCAGAAACGTTTACCTACATTCGTCTTGGCGATTTATTGGTTATCATAAAATAAAATTCGTTCTTTCGTTCTTTTATTGTTTGTTTTTATTATCATGCTCTCATAACTTCAGAGATGCTTACATTAGGGACGGGGTTAGAATGAAATAATTTATCAAATTTACGTAGTGTGTAGTTTGTTTTGTTTTAGTTTAATATCTGTGTATATAACTTAATTTAAGTGTAAATAAGTAATAAATATGGCTCATGTGTATTCCAATGAGGAATTGATAGACATAGTGCTCTGTTATGGCGAATTATGTGTTAATACCGCAGGACAACATTTTGAATATTTATTGTAATTAAAAATATCAGCGCCAGGAACAAAAAGGGAACTTATATAAGTTATAATGAATGCACAGGTATGACAACACGTTCAATATGCATTTTGTGCTGTACTGTACATTTTTTTTTATTTCGCATAAATGCATTTTATTTCGAAGAACGCATTTCGTTATTCCAGTAATTGTCGGGGAAACACGGATATAAAACAAATGCCAATGACGAGCGCTGAGTCTGAGACCTTGACCTAGTTCTTGCAAACGTAAATAAAAAATTTATTGCAGTTTATTGCTTTTTATTGAAAGCGGACTTGCCTCAACAAGTCATAAACTAAGCAGAGGTTTCAAAACAAAGGAAGTGCACGCGCTTGTGGTAGGTCAGTTTTTCATTTTTGAGCAATACCGTTCATATTTGGGGAATCAATCTCCTTTATAATGAGGAACTTACAGTTTCAATTAAAGACATAGGTTTTGAGACACCCTGTATATCCCTATGACCTGGGAGTATTACAAATTAACGAGTAGAAACAAAATGAATAAACAATTAGAAAATTAAAACAAATCTATTTTTTACCATGCTCACTTGCATTTATTTTTTGAAAGAAACGACAAGCGTTGTTGGCCCATTTAATTAAATTAAAATCACTTTCGAGCGCGCATTAATTACCATTTAATCATAAAATTATCAACAGCCGAAGGCTGCAACTTATCTAATTAAGGCCGAATTGATTTCAGTTTCCTTTCGCAATACTGAAAGTTTCGCCTTTTTTTTCGAGACTTTCAACAGCGATTAACTTTGTATGAGCAGCATTTGCTATTACTCCGGTAGCGTAATTACGCATTCAATCACCCAAGAACTTGCTGGCTACTAAGATTCCACTTTGTAAAATAAAGGCGCAGATTCGAACGTAAACACTCAATTAAATTAGAGAAAAACCTGTTTGATGGTGTAATTATTATACAACTCACCTAGACTTGCGTAACAACTTATTCTTGACGAGTTGCAGCTTCGGTTCTTTGACATCTCCTTTGTCTTTACCACCGTCAAATCCTTGCACGAAACACAACATCACAGAGTCGCTCATGCACATGCTCTACCTCCTTGGTAATTAGCTCTAATCAGGCACCTTTTCTTCGGTTCGGTTTTACCGTGCGGCACATTCTTTCAGCGGCTTATTATACACGCGTATAACATAACCGGCCATTATCTCCGTAAGTTTCGAACGGGACACGCAGTTACGTAAAAAGCCAAGTTCAATGTCTTTTTTGAAAGTAAGCCGTTTCAATTATTGCGTGATATGAAAGTTACTGAACGGTACTGGTCTTTTTTCGATTGAATTTCCTTTTAAACAGGCTTATTTAATAGTTGTGCAAATATTTGAAATAATAATAGGGCTTTTCTTTTGCTCAGTCTGATCGAATTAAACTAAACACAGAAAATTTAGCAGGTATCAGAAAACTGATAGAACGAAAGAACAGCACGTTTCGTATCATGATTAGAATTATCTTAAGTGTGCGATAAAGGGTAAATGTTAATTTCAATACAACTTACTAATATTACTTCCTTAGTGTCAGAACTCATAAGTGAATATGAAATGATTGAATATACAAAGTCAACATCAGAATAGATTGTGGTAGAATGTCAATTTTAATACATAATACATAAAATTTACTGCTTTAATTCGATCACTTTGAGCAAAAGAAAAGCCCTAATGTCTTATACAAAAATTGATCGTTTTCGAGAAAAATGCGGGAAGGCAGTCAATTGACTGCTATCCTGCTAGAACTGACACACTGTTCCTTAAGTTCACAGTCGCGATCAGAAGGTGTTTTAGTTTTGGAGAAAATATAGATTAAATAATTTTACAAACAAATTTTTAGAACTACTGACGTGAATAAAAACAAGATTCAAATTAGGTTATTTTAGCTTCCCTTATTGTCAATTTGTTAACAGTAAATTTTATTGAATCATCGTTCTTGTCAACATTTTTAAAATAATAGATTTTAGCTACACAGAAAAAACCGAGGTAGTATTAATTTACGGAGTGGCACTCCTGCATTAACGCGGGAATTGTATCGAGAACATTTTCTCAAGGAAGATTGCCCAAAGCGCGAACTTTTGCGAAAATAATTTAATAACTTAGAAATCTCGGATCTTTTGAAACGAACAAACGCGATATTGGTGGTCAACGTGAGGATCAAATGAGGTTTATGACGCTCGTAACACTCACACTTGGAGTGATGCAAACCCTCGTGCAATTCGGAAGCATCATAACCAGCAATCGTTTTCAATATGTGAGCAGAAATTATTGGAGATCATCTGTTTGGTCCTTATCTTTTGCCCACTCGCTTGAATGGTGAGGGGTATCTGGAATTTGGATACTATTTTGTTTGAGTCACATGAGGAAGTTCCACTACAGATTCGACCTAACATGTGGTAACCTCACGAAGGGGCACCATCTAATTATGCTGCACCATGAATTAATCATAAGTTTTCAAATCGGTTTACTAAAACCCTTTGTTTACCAATGCTGATATGTCACTAGAGTCTACATTATACCAACGGTACTTGTAGCCTTGTAGGTAACCTTCCATTTCAAATTTTAAATCCTCTTTTTATACTAACAATCCCTTGGAGATTAGAGTACTGTTTTGCCTATGAATTTTCTCCATTGGCAACATGAAATACTAAACATTTCTCGGGCTATTTTAATAATTTCTCACAAAAGTAGCATATGATTTATGTACATGTACATCTTCCTCTTGTAAATGTTTGGTATTTAAGAGGTTTTTAAATGCTGTTACTTTCAAGTACCATTAGTAGACTAAGAATTAAAGTCACAATTATCCTCAACTCCTCCTGTCGTTTATTTTTCCATCTTCTTAATCTAAATGGTATTCATTCAACCAAGACAATATTAAACGAACGAAAATTTCACTTATGCAAGAATTGTCAGAGATGCATGTGTTATGTGTTATTAAACAACTATCATATTTTTTTCGAAAACGATATACATTTGTACAGAACAAGTTCAAGTATTTTTCACCGTTTTAATATGACTGTCACATTTGCACAACTATTAAATACATCCAGTATTTTGTTAGAAGCACTGAAAATCTTTAATTATAAAGTCTGTTCGAACCGCGAGTTCTGTGGTTCTACAGTTTACCTCAAATAAGTCAATATACGTAACAATATAGCCAGGGATGTACTGACAGATTTTAAAATTTTTATTCATAACGTCTGTAATTAAGATACTATTTTTTCCAAAACAAAAAATCATTTAAACAAACAAATGAAATTAAAAGGCTGTACGATAATATTATCAATCGTTTTGTACCCACGACTTTTCAGTAAAATAGATGTAATTCTTGTGTTCGTAAAATAAAAATGTCATGTTGATAGTTAAAAATAATTTAAAAACTTTAACAATTAAAATCAGGAGTGAATGATTTTTCTCCTCGGTGTTTTATAGAACAAACTACATCTCGGGGAAAATCATACACTTCACTCCCTTCATGTATATACTATTTAATATTTCAACACAGTTATTTTAGGAAAATTTTTGAAATACGGGATAATTCGGGAAAATCGTTATTTAAGACTATAAATAATCCAATAAATATTTTCCCTAAAACTTTGTAAATGCTCACTTACTGTTCGTATTCCTTTTTCTCTAACTAAAATATTTAAAATTCAGAATAATAATCATTGAAAAATATTACTTTTCGGTAAATAATAAAACTTCTAAAAGAATAATTAATCTTTTCTATTTTTTTTTATTTTAAATCTTTGAAAAATTCTATTTTTGCGGAAATTACGTTATTTCCTGGCCTTGAGATTCTTCAGTAAACTAAAATTAACACACGATAAAAAAATCTCGTTGAAAACTTGATTAATTTCCGAAAAATAACAATTTTAAAATTTTGGCAATTTCGAAAAACGGTATTTTTTAACCAAGTAAAAATCACTCGGTACATCTGACAGGTAATTTTTGTAAAATCAAAAATAAAAAAATTTCCCATTTGATGCCGGTTTTTGGGTGATCACAGCAAAATAAGCCCATGTTATTTGATGTTTGATATTATGCTCTTTTACTCCAATAAATTAAATGTATTTCAAAAAATTAAACACTTTTGGCTCGCCATTTTTATATTGAAAGAGAATACATTTGATTATAACCTGTGATTCAAAAAGCTTTCATCAAAGTGTGCCACAAAAAAAATTGAATAAGTGTGAATGTTGGAACTACAATGCGTTGCGTATTAAATAAATTCACAAACACTCGATTATTTCACAGTTTCCAAAATACAATGCGATCGAAAATGATTGAGCGTTCGTACCCAAAGTTGATCAAAACTACTTTCCGCCTAGAGAATTTTCGCGTTTTTGAATACTCAAAGTCAGGTGACAAGCAAAAGCGTTCGTATGTTGTGCATGGTTTGTTTATTATTTCAGTTTTCTACGAGTTTTTCATATCGAAACTAGTACATATTTTTGAAGGACGCTCAATCATTTTCGATCACATTGTACATACACTATCTAAACATACAGCATTTTTTATTGATTTTATTGAAAACCATAACGTTGAAATGTGAGAGAATAATCAAAACTTAAATCTGACAGAACTGACAAATTAATGTAATTTTGAAATGTCACCAATTGTGGCATCTCAGCCATACATGTTATACGTATCTATCTTTATTTATCATGGCTCACTTCGATGGAAACTTTCTTGAATCACAAGTTATCATATGTGTAATAATAAGGCTTAACAGCAACGGTTCTTAACCTTAAGATCACCACGCCTCTCACAGTATGTTACATATTTCTTGTGGCCTCCAATTTCGTAATTGAAAACCTTTTCTACCTTAAGGCGCACACACATTAGGTATATGGCAAACTAGAAAACATTTGTGATGTGTGAAATTCGCCGAGCATTTGCCAAACTCCTTCCAACGTTTGCATTCGTCTACACTGAGAAAAATCGAATTTTGCGATTTTGATAAAACATCACCTCCTATCGATAAAATAAAAGTATAATGTAAAAGTATAATGCTGTCATGTTATAAGATCCATCTTATATATATAATAAATTAGTCATGATTCTTAGCACAATGAAACTGTTTAAGTTTAAGAATGTAAAATTATCATTCTACATAATACGTAGTGTTAAAATATAATAAATCATAAAGAAATATTATGCTGAATAAATTAGTAATAAAATGTCATGTCTGACTTTTTGTTAATTACTCCGGTAATTTTATCATGACAAGAAATGATACTCTAAACAACAAACCACATAGTGTTAATTTTGCAGTAGTACGCTGAGTCGGTTTTTAACGTGAATCCGAATAAAATGTACGGAATTCTTCTTAATATAAACGTACTCTTTGGTACTATTTTTCTCAGTGTACGTTGCGATAGAAGTCGGTAAATGAGACCCGAGTCAAAGAAATGTTTGCCGCTTGTACATACTTAAACGCGATCCGAAAACACCGTTACACATTATTTGACAAACGTTTGGAAAACGTATTCATATTTATTTCATATCTTCATCGTTTTGTTCAGTTTTGACGATTTGGTGTCATTATACATCCAACATGGAGTGGTCCAATAATTTGATTATAGAGTTTTCGACTCTTTATTACAAATACCCCGTAATTTGGAACCCAAAACATGGAATTTGAAACCCATAACAGCACACATTATCAAAGCACTTGCAGCAATAATTATTATATCGTCATCACTGTTCTCCAACCTCACTCACTACTTTAATTATTATTTTTTAAATGTATGTACAAACGTGTGTGCTTTTCCCACTACGAATGTCAAACTATTCAAATGTCAGGTGATACGACATATTATTTGTATGGACCACTAGATAAACGTCACTTGACATGGAAAAATGTACACATCACTAACATTCGACATTCGGCTAGTTTGCCATGTAATGTGTGGCTGCCTTTAATATTATGCAGCAAAAACGATTTCCAGTGAAACAGAAATTGAATAGAAGGTAATTTGATTTTATTATTTTTATTAAACTCGAGGAGAAAGATTAGAGAGAAGAAAGCTCAGAACAAACGCCATTTATTGGGGTAAATGGAACCTCTACCCTAGAAATTAAAACTAATATGTGCATGCAAAAGCACAATGAAAATCATGAATTTACAGTATCATAGATTTACAACAAACATTAATAGTTTATTATCTGAATTGAAAAGGATGCATGCATAATCATAATAAATGAATTAAAATTCAAAAGTATAACATCCGTGCAGATATTAGAGTAGAGCCAAAAATAATTTTTATATCAGATTTGGACTATGCACACAAAACTAATAATTAAGGAATAATCACATGCAAAATCAACACCTCAATAAAGCCATTATAAAATTAATTAATTCAAGCAGTATTTTAACAATTAATGTTACTTCTTTTACGTTTTTCTCTTGATGCATTGAACAGTACTGCTTCACCTGAGAGACACTAATTTGCAAAGCTTTCTCAAAACATTGTCGTTGGTTTTATTTTAATATTCAACATACCTCGAGTTATTCCAGTTCAAAAGTGGCTAATTCATTATGCCAAACCCTGTACATATTTTTACAAAAATACTTTTTAAAGAGAGAGAAAGAAAAATTAAATGAATATTACCTATGCCCACACCACATTGAATATACAGTCTGTTTAAGAAAAAGCGTGGCAACAGATACTGATGATTCAAATTCAAAAATCTGTTTCAGATTTTGTTTTAGAACCTACACGAGCGTTGTTTCGAAAAGATGAAAATAGCATAACGCCAGAACTTCCTTTTATAAATCACGTCGTCAGTGAACTTTCGTGACACTGCATTGTGTAGATTAAATCTTTATTAAGGTAAACAAGTCAATATTAATAAGCAAGGTTTTCAAAACTATTTGTTTTGGCACACTATAATACGAGGGAAGTATAGATTTGACGTGGACTTTTTAAATTTCTGATTAATAACAATCAGCAATATGCAAGTTTACTTCATAATAATCAAGATACTTATACAGTTGATAAATATCAAAATACCAAAGTCTTTGTTTTGTTTCCATAAATATTGGGAATTGTATCAAACTTGTTTGTCGGTGATTTACCTAGTTCTGTTGAACCGCGAATTATCATTAATTTTTTATGTGCTGAGATTGGAAAACCTGGAACGAATTATTACCTTTGATAAATCTTGGGTACACAATTAAATCCTAGAAAGTATACAGGGTGGTATGAAAGGCCACCACTCAAATTCATCGAGGCCAAAGAAATTCAAAGGTGTACCGTCAGCAAGCAACATGATGATTACGGTATTTAGGGATATTCACGTTCCAATTTTAACAGATTTCTTAATTAACGGAAAGACTATAGGTTCATAGAGTTTAGGCCTCTTAGGCCCGTGTGACACCATGCAAGATTTGACATAAAATCTTGCACAAGTTTTGCATGTTTAGAAAATCTAATCAGCAACTAATTCTAAATCTAATCAGTCACAGTAACTCAACAAATATTGACAAATGCATAACTTCAATAGCGAAGCATATCTTGCATGGCATTGATGGATTTGTTGTCAACTGTATTAAAAATATTTAGAACTTTTTCTAAATTTTCTCAAATCTTGCAACAAGTTTTGTTATTGTGTTTGATGGTCACTACAATTTCTAAATATGTAAAACTTGTGCAAGATTTTATATCAAATCTTGCATGGTTTCACATTGGCCTTAGCAGGTACTTGGGACGCAAGAAATTTATGTCGAATGAGTAGATAATGGAAGCGATGCAAAATTGACTTTGCACACAACCAAAAGAATTTTTCTCTGTCGGTATTTGCAAGTTGCCTGCTCATTGTGATCAGTTTACATTAAAGAAACGATATTATTTTGAAAAATAAAATGTGTTTCATTATCTTTGTGTTTGGTATTTATTATTATTATCGCTGTCCAGGTCAAATCTCTACTCTCCTCGTATTATGTACAGTGCACTCGTTCTAACGTGAACACTGCTTAACATGAACTCCTGTATAACGTGAACACCTAAATTTTAGCATTGGCCACTGTCTAACGTGAACAGTGCACCTCGCTAACATGAACAGCTACTTTATGAACTATAGAAATTTAGAACATAAGTCCAAAGAATCACTTTTTACTTCATTTTTTTCCAAAAATACATAATGTGTAGTACATAAATAAAGGTTGAAAGTGATGTGTCATGTTTTTAGTTGTTTGTAAGATATGAAGACTGCATTTCGGAAACATGAACAATCGCGTAAAGTCCAAAGAATCACTTCTTGCTTCATTTTTTTCCAAAAATATATAATATGTAGGACATAAATAAAGGTTGAAAGTGATGTTTCATGTTTTAATTGTTTTTGAGAGATGAATACTGCATCTCGGAAACATGAACAATCGCGCAAACATGAACACATCTGGTTTTAATTAGTCCACGTTAGCGCGAGTGCACTGTATCTAAAAATTAATTAATACCAATAATTTAATTAAATTGATTTGTTTAATTGGCAGTATTAGAGAAATAGAAATAGAAATAGAAATAGAAATAGAAATAGAAATAGAAATAGAAATAGAAATAGAAATAGAAATAGAAATAGAAATAGAAATAGAAATAGAAATAGAAATAGAAATAGAAATAGAAGGCTGAAATAATTCACGTGACTTATAAGATATTCTATTTCTCTAATACTGCCAATTAAACAAATCAATTTAATTACAATTTCATTTGGCAAGAATTACAGCTGTCACCAATAATTTACTTAAACAAAATATTACGTAGAATGAACATGCAAAATTTGATGATAACACAAACAAATAAAATGTCAGGACAATTTTTGTGTAAACCAAAAGTAATTTAATTTACACAAAACTCTGTGTCGTTAATGTAAATACATACATGAGAATATAAGGCAAAAAAAAAACTAAGAGATAATGTAATTTAAATTATATTGTATAAAATTTTTCTATGATACTACGATTGAAAAACATCGCGTTACTTTGAATTAATTAAATTAAACTGCCTACCTTGAATATCATCATAATAATATTAGAAATATATTTCCAAATACGCAAATAAGCACGAACGCTCAGGTAATTAACTAGGCAATTTGTATAAATAAAAAATAAATTAGAATATGTAATTTACATAGATAATACAGAAACACGAAAGTTTTGGTAAACTTAAATTACCTATGTCACTGTATACGATAAGAAGCCAAATATCTCTCGGCAATAAAAATAATTTAATTTTATACTTGAAACAATAAATCGATCTTTAATGAATTACTTTCAGGGGCAACATTCACAACCTGAAAATTAGGGTGGTTTTAGCCAGCATAAACAAATTGGTATCATTAACTTTTCATTTTATTAAGGTCAACAGCAAGCAAGAATATTTAATTTGATCTCCTGAAGCTTATCTTGCTACATTAATAAAGCGGCTAACAAAAGTCAAAATAGAATTTAACAAAACAGGCAAAAATGCCAAAAATATATCGCGATTATGTGACAAGTCCAGTAATTATTCTTTTGCTGTACATACATACATATTACTTTAAAATATGGTTACCTCTAGTTTTTACATTATAATTCTTAGAAACTTTGTTATAAAAGATTCAAGCCTATTCGACAAATTACTTCATTTCAAAAAATTCCAAAATTTCAAAGATATTTGTATTTAACAACTTTATTTAAACTTTTCAACTACGAAAAATTTGAAATGCTAAATGTCCAAAATTCAAATCTGAATAAAATACAAAGGCAATTTATTATTAAAACTATTCAAAAACAATTTTTTACACACATACGTACCACTATAATTTTATGACCGTTTTTTACATTTAACAATTCAACAAATAACTTAAGATTTTTACAAAGTTATCGAGCATTTTTTACATCGCTTTTCACGCAAAATAATTTTTGCGAAACGCGAATATTCACGCCGATTCGAACCGTGGTCGATATTCATTTATAAAACGGCGGGCACTTCGTTTCTTGAACTCTGCGCTCTTCGACGGACACGTTTTCGCCTCGAATGAAAAACACCATTCGGCGAGACACGTTAACGAACGCGAAGGACTGACATCTATGTGGCGGCCGAAGTGTGTGACCCCCCACTCGGCGACTCCCATGGCAACGAGTACAGCTGACTTGTTCCATAATCCATGTGACCGTAGAAGTTCTTGCGTCATCATTCAGGGCGAGGAGGAAACGGTGAATGAATATGTTGGCCATGCATAGAATGCCTTGGGCGCTTTGTTATGAATTAGCCTTTAAGGAGAAGGAGTACTCGTACTTTGCTGATAAGCAGCCTTTAAGGAGTAGGATGATACGGGTGCGAGAACACAAATTTTCAAGGAAACAAGTGGGTTTGTGTGTGTGGATGTTTAACGGATCGTTTGAGCAATTATCCTATTGTTATACCTTCAATGGATGGGAAAATAAATTATTAATTTGGTTCCTACAACTTTAACGATGAAATAATTTAAATTATATATGCTCTATTAATGTTGATATAGATTTGGGGACCTGTTTTATTTATTTATTTATTTACTCTTTTTCAATTTTCTTTAACCATAAAAAGCTGTCGTCCGGTTGTGTTTACACCTCACAAATGATTTACCAGACAGTCGATTACCTTGCATTATTTTTGATTGTTTGAAATTCTTCTAATATTGCTTCCCTATCACATTTGTCTTGGTAATGGATATGTCTGTTCTAGATCTAAGAGGAGAGTTCACGAATTATTGTCCTTAACAAAGTAATCTTTGAGCTACAATGGAAAAAATTTTCTGTGGATTTTCATTTATTAACATTACTGTACACAAAGTTTCTCCTTTGTTTTGTTCAAAATTTTAATCTGTAGTGATGTTTGCGATTGATCAAAAATGTCTTTGCAAAAGGAAACAAATTCGTAATGGTATGACCGATGTATTATCATAGTGATACTGACCTTTTAAATCAAGTACATAAAAAGTTGTTTTGGAATTTGGAAAAGAGTCTTGTGAACATGCAGCAGGTGCGGGAACGCAACGAAAATGTCGATTTGATCTACGGCATACTCTCAATCAAAAAGGCTCCCTTATTGAATTTTGATAAACCGAACCGTTTTCGAGCAATTGAGGTTTAAAACTTGCACTTTGTTACTATAAAGTATCGAAAGTTACCCCCTCAAACTATCCCTTAAAAAGGAAGAAGGATCTGATAAATACGTTGTAAATGCCTGGTTAGGTGTCTTACCCGTGAATATCAAATATCAGTTTGATAACTTAAAGAATGCAGAAGATATTGCCAAAGAAGCAATGCGTTTCACCCCTCTTTCAGGGGATTGTATTATTATTCACTTTTGGAAAAAGAATTATATAAAAAGGTGGCCTTATTTTTTGATGTTTTATCCACCCTGAAAACATCGGGAGACAATTTTGAATAACTCTGTAAGGTGAAGTGGGGTCAAAATGGGGTAAATGTGATAACGCGTCATAATTTTAACGCAAATTCATTACTCCTGCTGCCATATACTTTACAACTCTTTAAGCTTGTATACGAATAAGCTAGATGGAATGAAATTGCCTGCTAGTGTAGCTGCTAGCGGCGAGACAATCGCTGGTCATAGCACAGGTCATAATATAAGGTAACATTCAAGTTGACATGTGTTTAGCAATATTCTTGATCGAGATATTTTACTTTTGTAAAAACCAAAATAACTAATAAACTACAATAATTGATATACATTAGCTCCATTCCATTTCAAAAGAATTATTCATAGGTAAGTAGACATCATTATCATGTTTACCCCAAACGCTGGGGTAAATGAGATATACTACATCGTTTTAAACAAAATTACCTAACATTTTTCAAAAAGGAACTGAAAAGGCGTCAGTCCTGGTATCAATTAGGAACTATATTTAAATCGTCATTTAAGTAGCGACACTTTCGATCGCTTGTTGACCGATTTGCACAAAAAATTTTATATTTAAATCATTGATAATTTTTTAAAAAGTGTTGATTCCATCAAAATTATTAGTTTTAACCTTTTCTTCATGAACTATTAAAAAACTATATCACATTTACCCCACTTCACCTTATGCCTGTATAAAGAGATCCCTCGGTTTCTTTTCACAAAACGAATTAAACGAAAGAAAAAATTAATTAATTTGCTACTTATAATGTTAAATTTCAAAATAAATTATTTTTTAGTTACTTTGATTAAATTCGTGAAATTCATGTCGTCATATCATGAAAAGTACCAACTTACTTGCAGAAAAGTTAACAAAAACGTTTTTGTTTAAAGTCTACGTTTAACTAATAAATCAAAGTCAAGAAAGAGAGTCTAAGGATCTAATTCACCAACGCTGATTAAATTTAACTAAGTTAATCTCCGTCGATACATTTATTAAAACTATAGAAGCAATTATTTCTAATGCTATGGCCACATCTGCGTTAACGTATAACGGACAAAAACGCGACAATTAATGCGACATTAATTGTAAGTGTAGCTACTGATTAATGTCAAATTATACTTTAAAAATGACGTTAGGCAGCACATTAGTCGCAGGTGTGGGCAAAGCATAAGAACTGGTTCAACTTAAATAACGTTGATGAAGTCAACGCTAAAGTCGACCACACATTACATGGCAAACTAGGCGAATATCGAACGTTGGTGATGTGTACATTTTTCCATGTCAAGTGACGTTTGTCGCGTGGTCCATGCAAATAATATGTCAAATTCCCTAATATTTGAATAGTTTGACATTCGTAGTGGGAAAAGCACACACGTTTGTACATACATTTAAAAAATAATAATTAAAGTAGTGAGTGAAGATGGAGAACAGTGATGACGATACAATAATTATTGCTGCAAGTGCTTTGATAATGTGTGCTGTTATGGGTTCCAAATTCCATGTTTTGGGTCCAAATTACGGGGTATTTGTCATAAAGAGTCAAAAACTCTATAATCAAATTATTGGACCACTCCATGTTGGATGTATAATGACACCAAATCGTGAAAACTGAACAAAACGATGAAGATATGAAAAAAATATGAATACGTTTTCCAAACGTTTGTCAAATAATGTGTAAAGCTATGTACACACGGAGACATTTAGAGCGGACACTTGTGTCTAGAGAAGTGTCTTTACTGTCCACACGTACTGCAATTTTTGAAGATAGAGTAGTGTCGTACACTAGTAAAGGATTCAAGTGTCGGCAAAAAGTGTCACGTTTGCCTACACCTCTCTACGATTTTGCTAGATTAGGAATTTCGCGGATTGCGTTCTATTGTGCAATTTTCTCGAATCAAACAATTGATGAACGGGTATTTGCTGCTGTGATAGATGCTGGTATCGCAATCAAAATAAAAATTTGTAGAAGAAAAGGAAGTCGTGGATAAAGGAGTGGGTGAAAAATAAATCAATTTTCGATTGCTATAACACATTCGTGAATTAAGACTTGGTGACGAGAAATTATACAAGAATTTTCTTCGCATGACAGATTTTGCCTATTTTGTTGGAAGAAATTACATTAAAAATACAGAGCACTAACTAAGATTTCTAGCAATAGATCAGATATTTAAAAATATTTCTCCTGAAATGTATTAAATTTTTGAGACAGTTCTTCAATTTATTGAAGCCGTGCGCAACATCCTACAGGTGCGAGGACCCTTCCAAAAGGGATATCAAATTCTTTGTTTCTTCCTTGGTGCACTCGAACTTCGACATCGTTGCTATACTGATTAAAAATTTCCGAAAGATTTGAAACATGCTAGACCTCTTTTCGACACTCATTTTAACTTGTACACACGTGAATTTGCAACGACACTAGCGACACTGCAATTCGCTCTAGTGACACCGATCTCAGATGCTGTACACACGCCGACACTCGATGTATACACTCGATCTAGACACAAAAGTATCGCCGTGTGTACATAGCTTAACGGTGTTGTCGGATCGCATTTAAGTATGTACAAGCGGCAAACATTTCTTTGACTCGGGTCTCATTTATCGACTTCTATCGGAACGTAGACGAATGCAAACGTTAGAAGGAGTTTGGCAAACGCTCTACCATACACACTATTCGGCGAACTTCACTTCATGTGTGGCCGCCTTAGGAATTTTATGCCTGGTTGTTGGGTGAACCATTTGAAGAACTGTATTGCTCTTTTTTTCATTCACCTTCAGTAAAAGTAAATATTTCTTTAAAAATAAATGAAACATGATACTAGCCCACAATCATATCATTTGGCCAAGTTAGGATTTTACAAGCAACGTTTCTTAAATAACTTTGTTTTACAAATCCAATTTCAGATTAATTGATCATAATTTTCAAGATTTTCAATAAACAGTTTTAACTATAATAAATGTCAATAAATTAAATTATATTATTTAAAAAATAAAATAGGCCAAATTAGGTATATGATTCTGGGCTCGTATGTGAATTTGAAGTGCAAGTTTTAGATTACCTAGTTTTTTTTTAGATTCTTAGCTTCATTATTTACTATTTTTAAAGACGAAGAGCAGAGTTGTGTATTCACATTCACATTGAGGCGGTTGCGGTAGTGGTGGCGGTCACAAACGTTCACATGCGAGCGATCACGGTAAAGTTACGTAAATTCATTGGCAGATCTATCTTGTCGCATACATGTGAACGGTTTTCATCGCCACCGCAATCGCTATCACAACCGCCTCAGTGTGTGTCCCGCTTAAAGCGAAGAACACGTATAGGCGATCGCGACCACGATCACGATAGCGATAGCGAAGGCGATCAAACGCTCCTTAGTAAAGAAATGAGTTCGCACATACTGTTGCGACTTGGCGATACATTGTAATTTTGATCGCCATCACTATCGCTATCGTGATCGTGGTCGAGATTGCCTATATGTGTTCTTCGCTTAAATCACCTTCGCCCTGTAGTTGTATCAAATATTTCATAATTTCGATCTCTTTATTACAAGTAATAGTTAAATTTTTATGACGAACTGAAACTCTAACTGAGATATTATATATTTTAAGTATAGAGTAATTGTATAACAATTTGTACAGATTTATATCTCAATAAAATTCCATTATTACTTACAGTGTATTATTTATTAGTGATGTTGTCGTAACTACATTATGTAACATACATATCTACCAGGCCATATCTTTTAAAATGTCAATAAAATTGGTATATTTCGATAACTGTTGATCTTTGAGATAAATAATTGATATTAATAACTGTATCAAATACAGATTGAAACTAAGAAAGAAATAAAGATATACGATTTGCGTTTGAAATAAATAAGAAAGATATTATTTTTCATAGAAATAAAGATTAATTTATCTGCACGAATTTTCAAAATCCCCATGTATTCCCTTCCTCAAAAGCTTTTAAGGCCGGCCCTGATGCAACGACTTTTCGAATCAGACAAATCGTATCAAGACGGAGCGTGTAGACCGCAAAATGTACGTCTTGCATGAATGGAATGAGGTTGTACGACAAATCGAAAAACTGAGCTCGAAGGCATCATTTTCCGAGACGGAACGTGTGGACAAGCCTGACCATCTTATCAGTCAGTTTTATTCTTTGCGTTTGTTGTGGCCCGCGGTCAGAGTGCACGACTTTCTTCTTAGTCGGCTTTCACACCAAAGTAGCATGCTGTATGCTACTTGCATCTTTTGAGAAGTAGCGTGCCGCGTAGCACATCTTAGAATTTTGGTAGCATTAAGGTAGCATAGCAAGACTATGCGATTCGCGAATTGCCAGTGTCTTGCGAGTTATTATAATCAAGATGTCATCCGAAGATGAAGCTATGGAGTTTATTGCAGCGGTGGTTGTTAGGAGGAGAAAAAGAAAGAGAAGGTGTGATTGTTAAAGACCTCCTTACTGTTTGTAGCACGTGTATAAAATGATGAAAAAGCATCAAGAACCACAACATCGTGGTTCCTGATGGTTTCGTGTCAGCATGTTGTCAAGATCCCTCGTTTAGCTTGATAATGTTTTAATTTAAGACGAAACCGCGGTCTCTACTGAAGTAGCGTGGCAAGATATAGAACTTGTTCTGTGAGCTAAGCTTCACATTGCAAGTGGCAGGTCGCATGAATGCAACGCTACACCGGTATGAATATTATCAATTGTTTACATAGGTTCTAAAATTAATGGCATGCAACGTGCATCCAGGATGCAAGTAGCACACTTTGGTGTGAAAGCCGACTTAATCTTGTATTTATTATCTTTATTTCAATTTGTATATTTGCAAAGACCAAGAATGTCGGATGTTCGACAGTGTTTTATTGTATGTACGATTTGTCGTTGCGTGTAGACCAGCCTTTAGATCTTACTTAAGCTCAAACTTTCTTTTTACAGAGTTTTAGATTACAAATAATTAGTTTTATATGTTCATTTTTCAAAACTAGTTTACTGAACTAGCGTCAGCCAGTTGATACACTAAAGCACCGGTTATTTCTAAATAAGTTCGTTGAAAATTATTTACTCTAAGTTTCACACGTTGTGCAATATTTTACAAATACATTAGACTAAACGATCTAATGACATAATTACATAAACATCTTTACAACCTTACGGGTTTTAATAATTTGATTACAAAAACAAATTAAGTTAATTAGCTGCGCAAAGCTTTAACTTTGTCAAACTAACGTTAGCCTAGTGTTTTCTAATCCGTTGTAAACTCTAACGAAAACGTGAAGGATATCCTGTTTTAAAGCAATTAATACCAATGTGAGCATACACATAAATGACATAATACTTTTAAAAAACTTGTTTCCAGGAAAACGAGTCAATTTTAAACTGAAAATTTTCCAAGTTTCCTATTCGTGATGAGACGGCTTTTATCGCACACGTTTTAATCGTGTCGACGGATTACGTGACTCGTCGAGATATTGAACTCGCAAAAATGCGTGCGTCGAAAAACGACGCATGCTGTTTGTGTATGTATTAGCATCTAAATTATTCTAGCGTGAAATCCGGGATCCGGAAAATGTAGGTACGACGGCGACGCGGAACGTCTGCGAACACCAGGTTTATATACATATATATTTGTTATTCCATAAGCCATAACGTAGGACGAGATTTAGTATGAATCAGCTAAGTCAATTTTAAAATTTCATGCTTTAATGCAACACAATATAGCATGTAATGTTATAATCGGTTAGAACTAGTTCATCTTAATTTTTATACACAGTGTAGGTGGATTATAAAATAATTCGCTGACGTAATGATATTTGCAAATACAGTTACAACCGGTTGAATGTTAATCGGTTAACCGTACTAAAGATCCGATATCCAAATGATGAATATGAATTAACCGGTATTCTAACATCTATATTCATTATCCGAATAATAGTTTCAATTTGTCGATGATACTTAAGATAAAACTACATAGTGATAAACTGTATTGTTTTTCCCTTAACACCAGGACCCGTCTGCGAGAAAAGCGGCGGAGGTACCGCAGCCATTAGGTTTATTGTGCTTGAGGTGCTTTATTGTCATTGAGGCAAGTCCCTGTACCAATCGGTGCTGATTTCTTCGGAAGTCATTATATGGTAACCGAATATGCGCTGTCCGCGATTTGCCAGCGCATTGCAGCTGCACAGAATGTGCACTGCTGTCTCTGGTTCTTCATTGCAGAGTGTGCAATTTAAGTCACCATTAAATTTACCGATCCTCCACAGGTACTTCTTAACAGTCAGGTGTCCTGTTAGTAATCCTGTGGTGATCTTGAGTTACGACATGCTCAGATCCAGCAGTTCAGCAGCTTTCTTGTTGCAAAGACCTATGAAGATGGTTTTGCTATGTCGATGTCCTGGTCTGTTTATCCAGTACCTATTGTGTTCTTCGCTTATCCAGTCACTAAAAAAGCCCCGAATAGCGCTTTTATGTACTTATTCCTAAGGCAGGTTCGGGGCCAGGATATGCCATAGCCGCACCCTGCCTGGCTAATTCATCGGCCTGTTCGTTACCGTAAATGCCACTGTGTCCTGGAACTCACAATAGCGTAACGCAGTTGTGTTTCGCCAGGTTGTTGTGTACATTAAGACTTTCTCACGCCAGTTTGAATGAGATCTTTGAGCTTGATAAATCCTTCAAAGCCGCCTGGCTATCGGATAGAATGAAGATCCTCTTAATTGTATAAGCCCTCCTCATGGTTTCCCTCGCACATTGTAATATGGCGAATATTTCTGTTTGAAAAACAGAGGCAAATTGGCCCAAAGAGAAACATAGCCTCCCTTTTGGTCTCTGTCCGCAGATTCCAAACCCGGCACCAGTCTCAGTTCTGGAGCCGTCCGTATCCCAGATAAAACGTATTTAATGAAGTAAAACATTTCAATTAATTTTATGAATTTACTATCTATATTCAAAAGACAGATGACTTAAACGGTTGAATTGCCTGAGAAAATATATTTTGGTTAATAATTTAGGATCTGCTTAAAAAATTACATAAGAAATAGAATTGAGAAAAGCTAATATTTAACAAACACAAATTTGTATGTAAATTAAATCGCAAACTTATTTGGTAAATATTTAACTAGTACTAGCAGCCAGAGAGTTAAAAAAAAGCTCCTAAGACCGAGAACTATGAGTGAGTTTCAATAAAGTTTGATAAAGTAAATTACTTTTGTAAATATAGAGAAAATTTTTCTCGATCGTTAATCGCTCTTAGAAAAAAGTATATACTTTTAAAATAGCGAGATAAAGAAGAAGCTGTCTTTTAAGTACTCAAACAAAGCATTTAAGCGACAACTCTTGACTAGTACAGATCTGATTTACCCTCTAAGTTGGGTACAGATGTCCCAGCATACGGAATCGGAACAGTGTTATCACTAGAGACCGGATTTTAGGAAAAATACGATACGTTGTTACAGTTCATTTTTCATTTGTGTTCTAAACACACCCTGTACATGCATGGTTACAGCTTATTTTTCATTTGTGTTCTAAACACCCCTGTATATGCACAGTCCGACGTTCCGGATTATTTTTGGAACGCGTCGTTCTACGTCTTGCGTTCGGTGTAGGAATGCATCGTAATTCGCCGGCGTAGTTTCCGCAAAATTTCGTTCTAACATATTACCATTAACAGAACCCTCAACTAAATAAACAGATTCATTTTATATAATTAATCCATCCTTATTATTATTATATTATTATAATATTTATATTATTATTAATTATTATTCGTGATCTTTGCCCTTTCCGACGATTGGTTCCCACTGTTGCTGAGGAGGTCCACCGGTGGTAAACTTAAAGGTGTCTCTCTTGTTGATAACCGTTCCTTTTCTGTCAAACGAGAATTGTTGCGCCACTTAAGAACAAAACTTGCAGTCTCCTGGGTCGCACGTTCTTTTCGTCAAATATTTGTTTGTGTGTGCCATTACATCGAAGGGATGTTAGTGCATGTATACGGCTAATTGCCGACTCTGATTAGATCCACTTCTGAGACAGGAAAAGCCGCGTGTTCCGTGGTTTGTCCCAGTCTCGGTGAGATACCGGGTGAGTTCTATACGAAGCGATTCTCGATTTGACCCTTACGTTCGTTTTCTCTCATTCTTTATAGGCTTTTATCAGGAGCTCTTTTAGCAGGAGTTATTTTATTAGGAGTTCTCTTATCAGACGCTAATCTAACGTAGATTATTCTGCGGGAGTTTACGGAAGTTGGCCCTGGTCTGGTTTTGCGACTGCGTTGTAACTACGACGTTGGAAGTTCCCCTCGCCCCTCTGCGCGGAGGCCGGTACTTCACCGAGCGACGCCGCTGTTTCCCTGCGAAGATACCGACGAACGAATAGGACATCGGAGGAAAACAGGTCGGAGCGTTACAATTTATTCTCGAGCGTTAATACGCGAATTTAGTTTCCTATTCATTTCGTTGAAGTTGCCGCAATTAAACATGTAACTTATTGCGTACACTCCTCCGTTAACCCACGATGATTGTTCATTCTTTTGCAAATAGGATATAAGTAGACGAACGTTGTCGTGCGCACTTAACTAGAGATACTTTTCTTTGCGTGTTTGGTTAACTGTAACATAGATTAATGCGAAGTTCGGATCCGACAAACAGCACTCGTATTTTGTAAAGTAATTTTTTTTTCTTGTTGTCAATTTATTATTTATTTGTCTGTGTTTCTTGTGTTGACTGTTCGATTAAAATCAAAGTGTTTTGGACGTAACGTGTTTTCTTAATTTTTCACTGTTCCCCATACACAAAAAAATTAAGTGGCGCCTATTTTGTATTGGCCTTCGCGGTTTGGATTTGAACCCCCCCCCCCCCGTCCCACTGAAGTTAGCTGGCAACACCGGAATATTCCGCTCCGGTGTATAAACTTCTGCCTATCCTCACAGGTAGGTAGCAACGTTAGGTTTTAAGTTTGTAAATTTATTTGTCTGTATATCCAATGAAACAAAAAGATATATTTAAATTTTTTTTATAAACTTAAAAACTAAAACAATGTATTTTTCCTCAAATCCGGTCTCTACTTATCACTGAAAGCTTATCAGTCTCATCACTGAAAGCGGGCCTCGACGCAAGCGGAGATAGACATAGTATTTATACTTTGACTGACTGCAAAGAGAGAGAGAGAGAGAGAGAGAGAGAGAAGACAGGGTGCCAACATGAGAAAAGAATCACCAATGATTATTATAGGCAAAACCGCCAAAACTCAGATTGGTGGATTTGCCGCTGAAACGTATTATTAATAACCATTCCACTCTAATTATATTTTCCACACATCTCGTTCTGGTCGCGGTTAAGCTTCGGCTCTAAAGCTGTTAACGGAAATGAACGACCACTGCGTTCGCTTCAAAGACAACGAACGAGCACGAAAGACGATATAGTCTAGGCATCTTAGGCATCGTTTTTGGAATCAAGTGATTCTATCAATACTTTTACCGCCACTGTTTTGAATTTAACCACAAGACCACAAGTGACTCTTAGATAGATTCAACTCAAATAAGAAGCTTTCTTCTATTTCCATCCATAGATTATAGCTCTGGGCCATCTTTTTAATGGCCTATAATTCTTCAATCGAACATTGTGTATTCATCTAAGAATCAAAGAATTTAAGATAAGACATTTAATATTTGATGATTATGAGGACTGCTGCCAAGAAAACAGTTGCTTTAGGCCGGGCGCAGACTGATCAAGCAAAAACGTCTTCAGACAAAACGTTTTTGTTTCAACTTACCAAAACCTGTTTTTTACATGCATTAAAGAGGTACCATCGCACACTGATGAAACAATACTTGCCAACAAAACACAACGCTGTTAAACAAATTGTTGTGTGAAAAGACAAATCTGCTTAATCAGTGTGCAGCGAAATCTAACAAAACGTTGTTCAACAAAACGAATTGCTTTGTATAAAAACGTTTTCTGTATAATCAGTGTACGCATACCAGCAGACATCATCCAACAGGTTACAACAAGATGCAGCTGTGTTGGGAGTGCAAACATAAATTTTTGTTTGACGTTCGTTCGGCCGACTGTTTTGACTAAAGTCGTTTTGCATCATCAATGTGCATTAAACCCAAACAAAGCTTTATGGTACAAAATGAAACAGTTTTGTTGTAAGGCGTTTTGGTGCATCCAGCATTTTGCAAGATAAAACAAAATGTTTTTCAGTTCCACAAAACGTTTTGCCTGAAGAGGTTTTTGCTTGATGAGTCTGCGCCCGGCCTTAGGTGTATTGTTCTGTTTCATTTCATACCAAAATACATATAAAAATACAACTTTTCCGATTATTCTTTTTTTTTCGTGAAAATGAGCAAACAGCTTCAAGTTGGACAAGATAATAAATCAATATAAAACTATTTTGGCTCTCAGCGGTTCGTGTTTAAGAAGAAAGTCGTTATGAAGATGGCATTTTAATAAATAATACGGCGGCATTGTGGTTGCAGATATCGACAGATATCCTAGGAAACTACACTAGCATTTGGTAAAAGTGAAAAACAAGAAAAGTCTAAGTATAATTTGTTTGTTAAATAAATTATATGATGCCCACAGGATCTATTTGAGATTAAAACAGAAAGTTTATCCTAAGAACTTAAAGGACTCATTGAAATATAACAAACACGAGTGAAAATTGAAGAAAAAATCAGGTAAGGAAAGAATAAGTAGTTCTTCAAGGTTCTAAAGACGTTTATATAATTAATTTTAAATGTAATAAACATTCTGAAGATAGTTTGTTCTTCTGTAAGGTTTTTCAGAGTTACCATTTTCTTTCTTTTTTCAAGAAATTTCCCATTTGCCTGGTATCTTCCAGTATTCCTTTGCTTTTTATTACGGTCTTTGTCTTTGTTTCTTTTCCTTCATTTACTTTTAATGTTTTCTTGGTATTTTCCAAGCCGTATTTGATATGCACATTATAATATTAACCGTTTTTTATGTTTCACGGTTTCACCTATGACAGTGTTTTTCTTTTCCCATTCTTAATCACAACCATTTCTAACTTTATTTCTTCTTGAAATTACTATATAATTTCTATATGTATAAAGTTAAGTACGGTATGAAAAGTTAACTCCGATTTCCTTGTGTATTTATTAAAGGGAAATTCCACACGATGATTGGACGACATACTTCTAAAAATTCTACTATCAAATCAAATCTTTAAGTCGAATCCATAATTGCCATTTTACAGTCGACCACGTTATAAACAAATGTTAGTCTTCATCATTTGTCCTGAAGCCACGTTACGAAACGACTGATTTTAAAAGGTATTCAACGGAAGATCATTATAAATTGTTTTTTAAACTCCTAGACATATAATATATTATTTATTATGGGAAATTTCACCTTTATTGATTAGACTGTTACATCCATTAAACACAGAAGTCACAGTGTAGTGATATTCTCTATGAGTCATGTAATCGATAAAGTTATTTGCATTTTGGCTTTTAGTATTTGAAATAACGATTGTTCAAAAACAAAATACTTCACGCATGTCGTAACTTTGTTGTACAGAGTGGATCAATTTCTGTAATGTAAAACAGGCAAATACATCAACATTTTTTAATACCAGAGGCGCTTTCCAATTGTACAAATCAGCTACTCGGAGCAGCTCTAGAGTAGCTCCGGGGAGCAATTGGAAAGCGCCTCAGGTGCTAATTTTAACGGTCTGCTGTCTCAAAGATAAACCAGATTGGACGCTAAACGTTTCGATTTTGGACCAGTGATCAGCGTGGTACACTTTTTGTTCAGTATTTCATTTACAGCCTGCATATTATTTTTTTCTGAAAGTTTCCTTTAGAAAAACAAAATAACGATACTTGAGGGATTTTCTTCAGACTAAATATGTATGCGGACGTATAGTCAGTGAATCAAAGATTATTTATGCCACGCACACACGTACGCATTTATCCGCGTCGCAACACACGATAATAGCGTTTCAAGTCGACATAACAATCGTAATGCAAGGTCACATTACACTCCGCCAGCTAGCTCCATTCCGGGGGGTCCTTGATCCTTACAGCGCGGGTGAACGGTGCTATAACGCACAGCTAATCTATCGCCAGCGCGTCGTCAAGTAGCACAGCTGGTTAGTCGGTTTGCATGTTAGGTGTAATGACCCGTCCGGCGGGATGCCTGGATTCGCAACCGTTTTAGGCAAACTGGTTTTTTGCTTGTCGCCAGTAACTCGATCATTTATTTACATTCAGAGTGTTCCATTTACTTGTGAACGTCTGTGGCTACAAAATCATTTCGAAAAGACGTACATATGAATAATTAACGGGTTGCACGAAAAAAATTGGCCATATAAAAGAAAAACAATGAAACAATTATCTATAAAGCCACAAATTTCGACGTTTAACTTACTGTTACATACATATTATAATTAACATCTTGTCCATATCCAAAATTTCTGATTTCGTTTTATCTCGCGCATTAATTTTTTCAGTACTTATTGTAAGATTCATTTTTTCTCTTTTTATCTTCGACTTTAAATTTGTACTTACAAGTGAAAAATATGTCCAGATTGTCCAGGGATCCGTTAGAAGTAAATATTTATTTACGTATGTTTTGTCATCCATTATGACATATTCAAATTTTCTTAAAAAGTTGATGTACGACATCATTGGATGTTCTGTTCATATTCGCAAAATTTTTACACGTAATGCTTGTCGTTTGGAACTCATCTTCGGTACTGATTGACAGACATTATTCAAACTGACATTTAAGAAGCGAACTCAGACTATCTTTTAATCAAACGTGACTTTGTTATACATATACAATGTATAAAGAATGATGATTCTTTTCAAGTGTTCAAATTTTTTCGTGCACACACCCCTTACATAATTATTATCCTCACTTTGGTATAGAATATGAACAGAAAGGAACAAAATACTTTTTACTTTTTGTAGAACAGGTACAATACAATACAATTTCCATCAGTCAAAAACACAGTTAATATAAGGAAACAATAAGAATAAATTATCACTAAAGCTTAAGTTAATTACTCAGCAAAGCAGATTGCGATCAGCGTTGTGTGTATCCGCTTTTTAGAAAAAAAAATGTTTAGACAACCCTCACTGTCGACTACTCAGTTTAACCACTTTAGTCGCAGCGGCACAGAAATAACGCTGATAGATGATGCGTGATACGAAAAAAAAATAATAAAATTTTTCGAGTGTAAGTTTAGGACATTTGTCCATATTTTGAATGAACGCATGAAAAAAAATGCACTTGAAAATATTGTTTGCAAAGTTGTTTTGGAAACAGTTTCTTGACATTTCCAAAATGTTTTAGTTCGTGACTTATACACTGTGATTCTCAATTGTCCTGGTAAAAATTAAATCAATAATAGAATAATACACTGTAAAAGTGTTTACAAAAAATTATATAATAAATTAGAATAAAATAAATATTTACTCTAAAATGCTAAGCTTTGTAAATAAAGCGGCAAAAATATACCATAAACATTCATGATTATTAGCTACATCAAAACGAGATATTGACACATCGATGGCGTAGATACAATGGGACGTAACCCACTGCCGGAAAATGTTTCAGGAATCGCAAAAAACTGCTGAACTGAGTCTAACATGACTACATGACTAACATGTCGTTTTTGTTGTCGACTTCTCACAACCAATCAAAAATCGGTATTTCTGATAACCGCAGTGTAACCAACTTTTGCACCCTTGTGGAAAGTAAAATTATCAATAACAAACTGCCAAAACATGAAATTCTCAAAAATTTTGAGTTACGTCCTATTGCATCTACGCCATCGACGTATTGAAATTAAGATTTCTATGATTTACATTCGAGTAATGGATAACGAGTGTAAGGTTATCCTTGAAGGTACAACTGCGGTAAAAAAAAAAAATGGAAACACATTTTTAAAAATTTTTGTAATATGTGCTTTTCGTGACATTAATACATAGGCGTCGTGATTTTATCAAACTATCAGTGTCACAATAAATTTATTTCAAAGGCATGAAAATGCCCAGACACTTAACAGAAATTGAAAAAATAAGGGCAATTTCAAAGCTTGAAGAAAATCTAAAGTTACAAGTTTGTCAATGCAATACTATTAATAGAGCTAAGTTTCACATTTTACAATTGAAAAATTCTTGGACACTATAAAACGCATTTTCTATTAGAAAGCTTTTTATGCACTTTTGAAATTGTACAAAGTTTTTTTTTATCTTGATATCTTGTGTCGTGGTAGTGTAAGTCTTTATTTAGTGTAAACTTTTCTGGGGCTTGGTAAATGTAATTTAGACAGGCAAGTATGAAAACAGACGGGATGGTAAGGATACGGTGACTTTTAAAAAGTTCCTTACAACTTGTTTGGGATGAGACACTACACAAAACTCTAATTTCTTCTTTCTGTTGCAGGAAGATTTTCTGTGCCTCTGCTGAGTTACCCCACATTAAGATGCCGTAGAATGAAAATTAGCAAAATATTTAAATGTGACTACATTTCTAAAATTAAAAAAAAAATGGGAATAACAACATAATGTTCAGCGTCGTTTTGGATCGGGATGTCCAAGAATATCTGCAAAGCAAGAAGAAGAATATCTGCAAAGCTTTGTTGAATTACGTTATCCAAGAGCCCTTTTCCACCGCAGTGGAAGCGCATGAAGCAACAAATTTTCCAGGATCAGTTAGGACTTCACGGAGACGCTTAAAAGCAGGTGGCCTGATTAACAGTGCAGCTGCAAGAAAACTTTTTTTATCTGAAGAACATAAGGAAATTAGAATAGGATTTGCACTACAGTATCTAGATAGGGACGAAGAATTTTGGAGAAGGGTAGTTTTTTCAGATGATAAGTATTTAAGTCAGTAATAGAACGAGGGTATACAGATCAAGAAATCTACGATTCGAGGAAAGATATCTTCATGGATTAATAATAGTGGGCGATTTTCGGTAAATGTATGAGCGTGGATAAGTGCCGAAGGTAAGGGAGCTTGCGTCAATATAAAACGTAGATTAACAGACCAGGTGTATCAAAATATTTTAATATTATACTGCCAAGTGTCCTTAAATTTCCAGAAAACAATTTTATTTTCCAACAAGACAATTGCCCCGTCCACACATCTAGAATTACTCGTGATTGGTTACGAGACAATGCAATAAATTTATTTGACTGGCCTTCAAAAAGCCCTGATTTGAATCCGATAAAAAATGTTTGGGCCCTTTTGCTTAAGAAAGTTCATGCCAGACAGTTTAGGCCTAGAAATAGGAATGAATTGTGGGAAGCAATACAACAAGCGTGGCAAGGGCTTAATGAAAATGATATTGAACATTCAGTTTTATCAATGAATAGAAGGTTACAAAATATCAATTGATGTAAATTATTTCAGTTTTTAATATTTAGTTTACACTTTTATGTTAATTTATTTTTAGTCTTAATAAACGTTTTGATATTTTTCTCACACGCTACTAATTTTATGGTATTCTCCGAAGTCAATATGACGTGGAAGTCATAATCACAATGTGTAAAATTAATAAAAAAAAACAACCACTAGATAAATGTTGGTGTTTCCATTTTTTTTGTCCGCAATTGTACTTAATGCCGCTGAAGAAATGGCATTATAAATTCAAAGAAAAGCACAACAGAAATTGTAATTGTTACATTTCCAAAGAGGAAATAATCTCAGATTGATTTAAATAGCCAGTTGCATCCTGACAACATCTACAACAGCAAAGAATCCCTTTATAGGTGCGCAAGCTTGGATTTGTGTACAAATCTCATACTTTATATATTCCCAATATTGCTAATAAAATTTGTATATTATAAGAATAATTGTAATCTTCCTACAGTGGTCTTGGTAGAACTCTTGTCTTGATAAAGATTGTACTTATCAATCAATAAAGTTATTATATAGGGTGATTTTTTGAAAACGATTCACCTGAAATATTTTAAAAATTCAAAGAAAAATAAAATATTCCAAAAACACGTCTGCTTTTGTTCTAAGGGGGAGATGTTTTGACCTATAAATCACACTTTTGACATTTACTCCCGTGCCCCCACGAATACCGTCCCAAAAAATTTTAATGAAATGATACATCGTGTGGTGCCTCAAATGAAAGATTGTCCTCCAAAGAATACGCCAATGTACCTGTCTTTTAGAAAAATTTTTATTACAAACTGAAAAATTAACATTAACATTAAATTGGTCTACTAAATCTTTAACCATCTCGCCAGGCATTGGAAATAACAGTAGACATTGGAAATAATAGTGTGTTAGTGACATTTTATTACAGAATAAACTACCAACACTAGAGAAAAAATCATTCACTCAAAAGGAGCACCTTTTCATTTTTAAAATATTTCAGGTGGATCGTTTTCAAAAAATCACCCTGTATGTTTATATTATTCAAATATTGTTGTGTTTTGTGACTACATCAAAATAGATTTAAAAACCGAACCACTCAGTGCGACATCTTAACTGCAGGCTTGCCTTTTGATGAGAGTTGTGATGCGCTGCTGACATGATGAATTTTTTACTCACTTTTTATATGAGGTGAGCCACTCACTTCACCTGGTCTAAACCCAGTTCATTTGTAAAAGGAACGCAGCAAGTGATAAAAATCAAATAAGCTATTTACTTGATTTTCTAATCGTTATAAACGTCGCTTTAAAGTAACAGAGGGAAACGAATTATACTGGTAGGGGAGACTGGGGTCAGTTGAAACAGACGATACTGCTAACTAACGTTTATTTGAGGGGAGAAATATGTGCCTTCTTGTTTGAATCTGTTAGTTAGTATCCCACGCTATTAACAAGCAGAAGTCAAGTAAGTATTTTTACTATCATTAGTTTGATTATTATTCTGGTACTTTGTTGAATATCATTGGAAAAATATTTTTTATTGTAACATTAGATACTTTGGTTAGTCGCCTATAAGTATTTAAATGAATGTCGTTTTATTTTGAATCTTAATTTAGAAAGCAGCGTCTGGGGATGGGGTGAGTTGAAATCAGTTGAAATGTTAATCACTTTTTTACTTCTCAGATGCCTAAGAAACGTGAAAGAGAGACCATCAGAGGGGAACACGATACTTCTTCATGAAGCAACTATTGAAACACTAGCTGTATCTTCATCAATTCCCACTGGGTCACATTCTCCTACCAAAAAGGCAGTTGTGACTCGTTCAAATTCAATTGAAGCAGTTGTTGCAGCACCTTTGGAAAAACTTTTCCGAGGGTACGGCTGGCAACACCGATCCCATCCACAAGCACTTCTGTTCTGCCTGAACTGGTACTGAACTGACCATATACTAAACCGCTTCCTAGAAAAACTACAAATAAGGTAAGGAAGAAGAGAAAATCGGCAATTTATACTGACACATCTCAAACAGACGCCATAAGAAAGGAAGTAGAAGAAAAACAAAAAAAAGGAGATGAATAAATCAATTGAGCAAAATATTAATGCCAAGATAAAGGAGACCAAGAATAAAACAAAGAAGAATAACGTCTCCTCCAGTGCCAGCTCAGAAGAAGAATACTATTGTCTTGTATGTATTGAGCCTTACTCATCTAGTAGACCAAGCGAGGGCTGGGGTACAGTGCACAAGGTTGGTCTCATGAAGAATGCAATCCTGGATATTCAAATTATATGTGCCATAATTATGAATTTGACTGGTTCTTTTTAATTTCATTTTCTATTTTTTAGCAAAAGTGTTCTTTACTTATATTAAAAACAATGTTATACTTTCTGTATTATTTATGAATTTGAATATTTTCAGGTATTGTCTAAGTTCCTAGATACAAAATATTCGTATGTATACTTTTCTTTTGACTTTGCTTAGTAAATATGTATAATTAAACAGTATATGTACTTTCTTTTCATTTTATGTTTGCTGCAATTGACAATGCTGCATTGTTACAATTGCCCCAGGTATAGAGATCAGTTGTAACATTCTTCGAAATGCTTTAATTGTTAGTGAGATAGTTTCCAATATAGCAGCAACTACAACTGTGCTATCCATTAGTAGATTGACAGGTACTGTTTATTTTAGTCTACCCAATTGAAATCCTGATATTCTTCATAACATCGATATAAGATACCTACTTTATTGAGACTGATACTTAAAATATTTTGAAAATGAAAAACAAAATCTTTTCTCACAGCGCAAAAAAGAATATCTTACATTAGTGAAAGAGCAATACGGAATGTCACTAAAAGAAATCAAGAACCAATCATATCAGACAACAGGGCCAGCCTTCTAAATGACGGGGTCCGGGTGCAGTAAGAATTATAGCGCCCTTTTTTAAGGACAGTGTGTTGGTGTAAAACACCGGAATTCTGTACAAAAATTTATTACTTCAACGTTACAAAATAAGTTGCAAAATGTTGCAATTACAAAATTTAAACGTATGAGTCTGAATTAAAGCAAATAAAAGGATCAAATTAAAACCAAACATATTATTTTGCGCAATGAGTTGAATCTGTAACAATCAAGTCCATGTGATGTAAACGCTCCTCTGGCGTATATTTCTTTCTTTCCAATCACCACCAATAATAGCATATGGCGTTTACACATAAGAGTGCCAGGTAACTTAGTCGTGACGCCAAGATTCATAAAGAAAACTTCATTTAATACATTCACCACTATTTTAATGAAAATCGTAAAACATAACAGAATTGATAATTAATATCCAAATAAAATACGTGCGGAGGATCCCTATAGCATCAAAAATAACATTAGAATAAATCTGTAAGTTAATTATCTCAGAAATTTTAATTAACAACACACAATTAAACATCGCTCGCAACGGACGCGATACTTAACAGAAAATTGGCAACAGAAACTCCCACCAACAAGCTAACAACAATATTAATATTAATATTTGATAATCTCTCTCATCGGACGTGGTTATCAAACATCTCCAAAAGCTTGGCTTTACCAGGCTCATCGGCCAGAGTAAAACACAAGTGTTATTTGCCAATCGCTCTCAACGGTCGCGATTTACAAACAACTAACAGTTTTGCATTTACTTCGCACATCGGCCGAAGTAAGATACAAGGAATAATTAATAATCGTTCGCATCGGACACGATTTCCAAATGATTGACAAAATCTGTCTTTACCCTGCTCATCGGCCAGAGTAAGATACAAGTTCTGTTTGAAAACTGCTCGCAACGGACGCGATTTTCAAACACCAACCAGATCTCCCTTATTTAAGCTCACCGGCTGAAATAAGATGCTTCGCTCGTACATCGACCAAGCGTGATGAGATCTCATCGGATACTCATGCCTCTTGGGCCATTTTCCCTGGTTTATATAGCAAACGTTAACTAGTTTTTGTTACCAAAATTCGCAAATCTCGACTGTAAAGTTCGTAAACAACGCATCTTCGGCGCTCCGCGTGGAAATTTCCGTGCGTGTCGTACCTGGTACGGGAATTTCCGTGCGTTTTGCGTTCAATTACACTTACTTAAATAACACATTATAACAAATTTACACTAAATTACACACTTACATTTCGTAATATTATTTCTAAATTACCCAAAACAAAAAAATTCATAACAAAATTTAAGAATCAAAGCGCAGTCTTTACATTCCCCCTTCACTTCCGCAAAGAATTCCTTCTAGGAACTTCTTTCAGGCCTTCCCGGTGAATCCGAGGGTTTCTGCATCGGCCTTCTTTATCCGGAAAAAACCACCTCCGGGCAGAAATACTTTAAAGTTCTGCTGATCCGGTCTCCGCTTTCGGGGACGCCTTCGTTGCTGAGCAGCTCTGGTGACGCCTGCAGGTACAGTGACTGGGTTAGGAACAGGCAGTCTCGACACTGATCGAATGGGAACGACCCATGGCACACTCGCAGTAGTCGAATTAAAGCAGGCTGGTCTTGGCACCGGCTCCGACAACCGAATGACTGGGGCCTCAACTTGCGGTCTGTTCCACGAGGATCCCAACTTCTCCAGAGGAATTGAACACCGCAATCTTAGTGGTCCTGACATAGCCACATCTCCTGGGCAAGGTTCGGCAGGAATACACAGCTCCGCCTGTTTCCTCAGGAAGAAGTCCGACGTGGAGGGGGAGATTGCTGAGGACACCAATCCATAAGGAGACCCGGTCAGGCAAGGCAGGTCTCTCCCTGGAGTCACTGGAGGTGCCACTGGAAATGGAGACAAAAACTGTTTCCTCGGAGAAGGCGTTTCCGGGCTGGATCCAAATAGATCCTGGAAGACGGTCTTTAAATGGGCTGCTTTAACCGTTGACAGACTCGGAGTTGGAGTTGGGGCTCTCGGGGGTGTTCTCACGTCTTCCATATTCTGAAAGAACATTAAAACATGTGAATGCTGCTTTTCGGGGTAGATTTTCAAATCCTTGACATGTGCTCTTCCCACGGGTTTTCCCTCTTCGTCGGCTAATTGCACGATTACTGGAGACTCAATCTTTTCCACTGAAAAAGGACCCACATATTTCGGAGCCAACTTTGCGGAAAACTTATTAACAGCATTTGACAAAACATGATTCCTTCGATACACCTGTTGTCCAAGTTGCGGCTTCAAAGGTCTACGACGTAAGTTATAATATTTACTTTGAGTAGAAAATGCCTTGGCGAGATTCTGTCTCACTGAATTGTAAATTTCCGGTAATTTACGCAAACGTTCCGCAAATTCATTCGTATTTGTCGCGGTGAAGGTCGTTGATTCACTTGGGTCCACTTCTTTTCTTAATGATTTAGGGGGTAATATTTCCCTGCCGAAATTGAGAAAGCTTGGTGAATATCCTGTTGAGTTATGTTGTGCAGTGTTTATTGCGAAAGCTATTTCAGAGAGATACTCATCCCATTTCCGATGATCATTCTTAATTGTCTGCGCAATCATTGTCCCGATCACCTTGTTGGCTCTTTCCACTGGATTGGCTTGTGGCGTATATGGAGAAGTAAATTGATGCTCTATACCGAACTCTTTTACAATCGCCATTAATTTATTCGCATACTGCGTACCATTATCGGAAACCAGCTTCTTCGGCGTTCCGAATTTGTAAATAATCCTTTCCTGTAGAGCCTTTAACACTGCCTTCGCATTAGCCACGCGTAATGGAATTAATTCCACCCATTTCGTGAAACGATCCTGAAATACCAATACATATACATGGCCTCGACTTGACCTTGGAAAAGGTCCAATTAGATCTGAACTCACGATTTCCCACGGACCTTGTACTCGCGAAAAATGCATATACCCATAGGGTTTTCCTGTTGTATGCTTATGTTGTAAGCAAGACTGACATCTTTTAACATAACGTTTAATATCTCTCACCATTCCTGGCCAAAAATAATGTCTCTCAATTTTCCTGACGGTTTTTAATATCCCTAAATGACCTCCTTCTGGATTGTCGTGTGCTTCTTTTAGAACTCTTTCCTTCAATTGACTTGGAACACATAATTTCCATGGCGATTCTAAATCTTCTGCCGGTCCTCCTGGTGTGGAAACTATCCGTTTGAACACATTTCTTTTGTCCACATAGTAATCCGGATATTTTCTGGGATTCTTTTTAATACCTTCCTTTATTTTATGTAGCCATTCATCCGTTGGAGTAGTTAGCAATGCGCCTAATTCTTCTGTCACCGGTGATCTTGATAAAGCATCAGCTACCTTATTCAGACTTCCTCTACGATACTGAACTTCGAAGTCAAACTGTTGTAGGTCCAAAGCCCATTTACTTAAGCGACCAGAAATGCTTTTAAGTGAGTTTAACCAACTTAAACACTGATGGTCCGTTATTACCAAGAATTTATACCCTTCTAAATAATGTTTCCATTTTCGGACAGCCCAAACGACGGCTAAACATTCCTTCTCCGTTGTAGAGTACTTCTCTTCGCTCTTTGAAAACTTTCGACTAGCATACGCAATTACTTTTTCCCCCTCAGGAGTTTCCTGAGTTAGCACTGCTCCAATTCCACTATTACTGGCGTCAGTCTGCACCACAAATGGTAAACTAAAGTCTGGGCACGTAAGCACTGGTGCCTGTGTCAAAAGATGCTTGATTGTATCAAAAGACGACTGTTGATCTTCTTGCCACTTCCATTTTGAACCTTTCTTTAATAATTGATGCAAGGGTGCTGCTATCGTGGCGAAATCCGGCAAGAATCGGTGATACCAAGTTGCTATTCCTAAGAACTGTCTAACACCTTTTACTGTTGTTGGAGGCTTTAACTTCAGTATGGCTTGTACTTTGTCAGGATCTGTACGTATTCCGTTTCTCGTAACCAGGTGACCTAAATATTTCAACTCCGTGCGTCCAAATTTACACTTCTCTGGTTGTAATCTTAACCCTGCGGATCGCAATCTTTCGAATACCACCTTCAAATTTTCCAGGTGTTCTTCAAGTGTCTTCCCTAAGATTATTATATCGTCCAAGTATACAAACGCATTGGGTTCCAATTCCGGACTGATAATCCTATCCAACAGACGTTGAAATGTGGCTGGAGCTGAATGTAGGCCAAAAGGCATTACGGTAAACTGGAAAAGTCCTCGTCCTGGTACGGTAAACGCAGTGATTGGTCTACTTTCTTTTGTTAAAGGTACCTGCCAATATCCCTGTCGAAGATCTAATGTTGATATATAACGGGCTTCTTTCAGCTTATCTAGTATAGCCTGTATATATGGGATGGGGTACGCATCCTTCTGTGCTTGTTCATTAACTTTGCGAAAATCAACACAAAAGCGGTATTGTCCTGAGCTTTTCTTTACCATCACTACTGGTGAACTCCATGGACTTTCTGAAGGTTCTATCACTCCTTCGGCTAACATTGAATCTACTTGTTCATTAATCAAATTCTGAATATACGGGTTACGTGGAAAATATCGTTGTTTAACTGGCGTCGGGTCTTTAAGGCGTATGCAATGTTCCACCAAATGTGTCCGCCCTGGGAGAACATCAAACTTTGGAAGTTCCTCTGCTAGAAATTCTTGTATTGTTTCTTGTTCCGTTTGAGTCACTTTGGACATAACATTAATATATTGTTTCCTAGCCCTGACTTCTTCTTCCTTAAGGTCCGGTAAAAGTAAGATAGACTTTTGCGGGATATCAACCATGATTTTCAAAAGACTTAACATATCCATTCCTAATATTAAGGTGGTGGACAACTCTTCCATTTCCCATATTTTGATTATTTTCTTCCGAGTTCCAATGTTGATAGGTACTTGAAATTCTTGTGCTACACTCAGCCTTGTATTGTTCGCTAAGAGAACGTTCTGAGAATTAACTTTAAATACACATCCGTTTTGTCGACAAAAGTAAGCTAACGCATGGTTCATATATGATGTAGATGCTCCGGTATCAATGAGTGCTGATACTTCTCTGTCTAAAATTTTTACTGGAATCCATATCCGAGAATCTTCTGATTTACTGCTATATATTCTTTCCCTGTACGTTTCTGACATGACCGAATTACTTTGGGGTCTCCTCGGCCTTTTTAATTTCGGACCCCCCTGAAGTTTTCCCGCCCGTCGACAATGACAATCTTGCTGCCGTCTTCTGCACCTGGGACAATCTGCTGGGCGTTCCTTGCACGATGCTTTGAAATGGCCTTCCTTCCCACAAGTCCAACATACTCTTGGGTAGAACTTGTTACCTGTAGGGCTCTGTAATGACGCTGGGATATTTGTTCGTGGCATGTTTATTTTGCTTTGCGTCATTCTGCGCGGATATTTAATTTCCCCACTCGATGGTGACGGGATATTTCCATCTTCTACTGAGTTAATCACCATCTTTGGTGAGTTACCTAACTTTGGTGGACGATAAGCTGTTTCAGACACATAAGCTTGAGCTGGATTCGGAGGAGGTCTAAATTGGGTGGATGCGCACCTTATACTTTCATATTCCTCACCTAATGCCATCAGTTCATCTAATGTACTAAAATCTCCTCTCTTCACATAGAATTGATACTCTGGGAGCAGATTTTCATATATTCTCTCAAGACTTTTCGTCGGATGCCATTTTCCGCTTCTTCTCATAAGAGTTTGTATCGCTACAATGAAGTCTCTTACCGGTTCCTTCGCGCCTTGAGTTCGAACTCGAATTTCGTCTTCTAACTTCAATTTAAATCGTGGAGGCAGAAATTGCGTGGTGAAATCTTTCACGAAGTCTTCCCATATGACCCATGTTTGTTTCCGGCATCTATACCACAGTAAAGCCTTTCCCCTTAGAAATTCAGGTGCTGCTAACAATAATCTATTTCCAGGAAATGTATAACATTCTCGTAATTCTTCGATCCTCTCGAGAAAAGTTAATGGATCGCCCTCGCCATTGAAATGTACGTTCCATTTCCTCACCTTCTCACACATCGCCGCGGTTGAAATTCCTGGCTCTTCTCGTCGCGGAGGGTTTGGATTGTTATCTTGTGAGATACCTGCTTGTACTGGTGTAGCTTCCTCTATCTCATTCTGATCTTCATCTTTCTCTCTTACCAAACTTTTATAGCCTCCTTTTAGAAATTGTACCAGTCTGGCCCGCATCAGCGTTACAGTACCTCCTGTATTTAGACCAAATTTTTTTAATTCTGTCGCTAACTCTTCCTTCTTCAAGTGATAAATCCATCCTGTTCTCTTGTCTTGTAAGGGAGTGGAACTTTCTTCCTGCTCTCCGCTTTCGCTATCTGACATATTTACTTTCACCGATAAGTTCACAGTTAACACAAATTTTCACAAATTAAAAATAATATACAAACCAATCACCAATATTGAAACATTTAACATAGGAGTTTCCCTGTGATGCAATTAGAATAACGTGTGGTGGTTATGCTATTTGAGATTCCTGTTCTTAATTTTCAAGTCCCTGCTCTCGGAATTTTCAAGTCCCTGCTCTCGGAATTTTCAAGTCCCTGCTCTCGGAATTTTCAAGTCCCTGCTCTCGGAATTTTCAAGTCCCTGCTCGGGCGCCAAATTATGTAAACGCTCCTCTGGCGTATATTTCTTTCTTTCCAATCACCACCAATAATAGCATATGGCGTTTACACATAAGAGTGCCAGGTAACTTAGTCGTGACGCCAAGATTCATAAAGAAAACTTCATTTAATACATTCACCACTATTTTAATGAAAATCGTAAAACATAACAGAATTGATAATTAATATCCAAATAAAATACGTGCGGAGGATCCCTATAGCATCAAAAATAACATTAGAATAAATCTGTAAGTTAATTATCTCAGAAATTTTAATTAACAACACACAATTAAACATCGCTCGCAACGGACGCGATACTTAACAGAAAATTGGCAACAGAAACTCCCACCAACAAGCTAACAACAATATTAATATTAATATTTGATAATCTCTCTCATCGGACGTGGTTATCAAACATCTCCAAAAGCTTGGCTTTACCAGGCTCATCGGCCAGAGTAAAACACAAGTGTTATTTGCCAATCGCTCTCAACGGTCGCGATTTACAAACAACTAACAGTTTTGCATTTACTTCGCACATCGGCCGAAGTAAGATACAAGGAATAATTAATAATCGTTCGCATCGGACACGATTTCCAAATGATTGACAAAATCTGTCTTTACCCTGCTCATCGGCCAGAGTAAGATACAAGTTCTGTTTGAAAACTGCTCGCAACGGACGCGATTTTCAAACACCAACCAGATCTCCCTTATTTAAGCTCACCGGCTGAAATAAGATGCTTCGCTCGTACATCGACCAAGCGTGATGAGATCTCATCGGATACTCATGCCTCTTGGGCCATTTTCCCTGGTTTATATAGCAAACGTTAACTAGTTTTTGTTACCAAAATTCGCAAATCTCGACTGTAAAGTTCGTAAACAACGCATCTTCGGCGCTCCGCGTGGAAATTTCCGTGCGTGTCGTACCTGGTACGGGAATTTCCGTGCGTTTTGCGTTCAATTACACTTACTTAAATAACACATTATAACAAATTTACACTAAATTACACACTTACATTTCGTAATATTATTTCTAAATTACCCAAAACAAAAAAATTCATAACAAAATTTAAGAATCAAAGCGCAGTCTTTACAGTGATTAGGGTAGACAAACAAATAGCAGCCGCACACTTGAGGGAAATACAAGTGGACACAAGTGTAGGCATCGATTTGATTGGGCGTACTAAGAAAAAACAAACGTAATGTTCAGTGACACGTCCTCTACCGGTAAATACATTTTCATTCGGAAGCTGCGCGCGCGATGGAAATATTTTGAATCTGACTGTCACGGGTGATGTCTTTTTGCCCCTCTTAGTGACGCCGAGAATGTAGAAAATGTAGACGCCGAAAATGTAGAAAATAAATATAAAAACTTGACAAAAAATAAACTTCTTTCTTAAACATAAAATTATTGTAATAAGTTTGTTTTGTATAGTTTTTGTTTGTTTAATTCCCCTAGTTATATATTTTTTAATTACATATTTAGTTGCAAGTTTAGTGTATTATTATTATTTTTAAATTAAAATTTTATTTAATTTTTTATTTCATTAAAGATCTAGTACAACTTTTAATTAAAACTTTTTAGATTTCCTGCTTCAAAAAAAAACACATCAATTGCATATTTCAAAAACGTTCAGAAAATGTTATCAAGTACAAACATAATAGGCGTAACACTTTCGTAACACATACATTATTTTAGCATCCAGGGAATCTTTAGTCTTTAGCTTTATCTACAAATACCCATTGCAACAAAATTCGTGCTTCAATGGATGTAACTGTTGACATTATAAGCAAACGCGTATTAAGAGGACACATATAATTGTTGACATAACAGAACGAATTATTTGTTTTTGTTTTAAACGTTAAGTAAACAAACATGTACAGTTTGTTTGTACTCTGATATAAAAACGTAAATTTGCCTGCCACTGAAGCAGAGCATTAGTTTTAAACCTTACAGTCGTAAAGTTACAATATGAGCAAATATGTACGCATTCTTACATAATACCATACGAACTTTTAGTAATAAAAAATTCCCATTATTTAAAAAAATTGAAAATTTATCAATCTTGGAAAATATGTGTAAATAAAAAGTTCATTTCAAGGATTAATAGAAGTATGTATAAGATGTAGGTACCTGGATCTTATTTGTTTCTCTATTAACGAATCTTAAAACTTTACTGTGCAAATATTTAGTTTAATGAGACGAGTCAATAAATTAGTATATTTGATAGAAGTTTAGTAAATCAAAGACGACAATTCTTCGTTGGAAGGACACGCGATGGTTCAATTATTATGCCAATATAAAATGATTATTTGCTTTATCATTCACCTTGACAAAACAAATAATCATTTTGCGAAACGTCAGTAAAGTTAAGTATATACATATAATTAATATCTCCTTTTCTTTTTTATGTACAATCTCACGAGTAAGAACAGCACCAGACTCTATTATTTTAATAAATATTCAGTTTACTCGGGCTACGATATGAATATACAATTTTTAATATAGATATAAATCAATGTTATTTCTAAAAGCTCTATAGTAGAGCTTTTAGAAATAACATTGATTTACAATTGGCTAATATCCGCCCCTATCCCACACATCAGCTGAATCACAACAATTTCCCGAATCTCATTGTTTCTCCGTATCATGTCATTACTAATTCATACGACCCCTCCTTGCCGCCTCCGTCGTGACGAACGTGCGGCGGCGGCTTTAATTTCGCCTCTCCTCTGCTGGCGAATGAACGATCGATACGTCTGGAAGTTTCCATGAAAAGCGAGGAAAGATAACATTCTCGAAAGCCGAGGAAATTAAGTTACACAACGTTGCCGAAACCCGGAGCCAAGCCGGCTGGGAATTTCAATCCCTTTCGGCGGGAATTTCTCTCCGTGAAAATTTAAAATAAAAATGGAAAACGTAATTTTTCCCAGGTATGGCCTTTCTCAGAAGTACTGTAAAATTGATGATGAGCTTTTGAAATACAATTCCGCTACAATATTTTTTCAATATTTTCACTGTTGGTTTCTCTTGTTGAATCAAATCAACAAAACCCCAAAAGTTTTTACCTACACGCAGTTTCTTCTCTGATACAATAGTTTCCTTAGTTCAGTTATTTTATTTTATGGTATTTAATATCCCTAATTTAATTTTTATATTCAATTTAGAACACTTTTATTATTTTTGGAAACTGTGTTACGAAAAAATAATGTTTGGAATAAAATATTTTTTAATAAGCGGTTCTATTAATGATTATAATGATTTGGTGCAGGAAATTCACCAATATTTCAAGAAAAGGGAACTATTACTCGAAAATCTGTGTGCTAGCTAAAATCAATGGAACAGTTGATAGTGTAAAGAAACTTGAGGTAAGAAAACAATTTTTCTATAGAAATTGCTCATTTCTTGAGACTCATTCCGAAAACACAGTGTCATGTGGAAGTTGTTACACAACTCCAAAAAAGATTTAAAACTACATTCATACTAAATAAAGTTTGTTTAACAACTTTATCTGTGTGAATAAAATGTCAAATAATCGTTATTAACACACACCCTTTTTACATATCTTAAGAACTTGAATGACCAAATACACAACATAGATAGTTTCAACTGATCGACGAAATCCATTTCCGTGCAACACGAATCTTTTAATTAGTTGGATTAATCCTAGAATTTGGCATTCAAAGTCTTATGACTTCATACATTTCTTCCTTTAGTCTTATTTGAGAAGCAAGAAATTTCTCAAGTTTTACAGTGATGAGAAATTGTAAAATACTGTAGATTTTTTAAAACGTTTTCATTTTCCAATCGTTTAGCAGTATTTTTGATCACCTGTTTAATTCTAACCAATTGTATCATTATTATAAGTTGACTATCTACATAAAGCAGCATTTTGTGAGTAGTTTTTTAATGAATTTGGAGATGACCATTTGGACCATTTTTCTTCGACAATCTTGATCTATCTCAATGGCGATGTTAATATGTGAATGTGGAGTTTTAAAAGATCAGAACACTTTTTGTGGAGGCTCCCTTTTATTCTCAGAAAGTTAGGGATTGGTGTACTGTGAATCGAAGAAGAAGAAGAAGAATCGAATCGATTTTCTTGAATGGAACGTTGACTACTACTCAGCCCAGTAAGAAAGAAATAATTGCACCCTTTATTGATCAGTTTGATGATGAACTTGGACAAATTTATTTTCAAGGAAACACACACTGAATGCAACACGATGATTACTGATTAAGGAATATCTTTCAAAAACGCTTGATTAGTTTGAACTCTTGAACTCTGAACATGAGATCATACAACTCCCTGTGGTCTCACTTGAGAAAATCCCTTTTACAAATACTAATCGCTGTTTGGAAAAACCTAATAAATTTGCAACAAAATTTCTAATAATTTGCGTCCATAGCAGTTTTAGGGAAAAAAATTTAAATGCGACATACGTTTTTTTTTATTTCAAAGCCTATTTTGAGGTTGTTTTTTAATGAACGCTAGTTACAAGGTAATTCTAATTATGTTTTTAAACTGGTCAGTTTAAGTTGCGTTTGGTATAAAAATTTTCATCAATTAACGATAATTTTGTATATTTCTCGGCAATGTTAATTCTAGAAAAACGTTTATTGATTCTATGGAAATATTTTGAAAAAATATACGTTCTTGAAAATGTTTCTTCGATTCCTAATAAATGGTTATTCAGTAAACTATTTATTATAAATCACAAATTCAACGTATTTACACTGAAAGGAACAGAAAAAAATATGTTAGCTTATAAGACGATACGAACATAACTTGCTCTGTCAGAAACGGGCTACATCAATTTCTGTTAGCTTAAACTGTAATTAACCCCAATAACTCGTTTATAGGTAATCGACAAAAAGGCTGCACGCCCTTCTTCTGTGCTACATCACTCCCGCAGTGCGGGATGGTTATGTTCCTGACCTACATGTTCATTCGACCTTATTCCGCACACTCCATTTCTCTAACTTAATTACGGCACATATTCATTTTAGCTGAATACACTGGAGACGAGCGATTATACAGTCGAACACAGCGCCTGAATAAGCAACTGTTGCTAACGGTCCAAAATTTGTTCAACTATGACGGGATTAATCACATAATTACTATTTATAAAAAACTTAATTAGAAAAATCTATTCGCAGGATGAGAACTCCGAACAGACCGAACGAAAATCGAATTATTTGAAAGGTTTCCAGCAACCTTCCATGTTAATTAGCATTTGTATTGATTTCTCATGGTTATTCCATTAAAAAAAAAACTGGAGAATCACCTATAAGTACCTTTTTGATAAAAGAAATCTGTGATAAGAAATAATTTTTATCAAATTTATTGTAATTCAGTCAGATTATAATAAACGTTCCGTTTATTCAATTACGTGTACGTTGAGATTACAGTAATAAAATAGACGCATAAAACTCGTGTTAATCACCAAGAAACAAGAATTTAAAAAAATACCAATTGCACATCATATTCATAGAGATATTTTCTCCAAAACATATTAGTTATTGATTTATTTATTTTTTGATACAGTTAGAGTATCCAAATTTTGAAAACTTATAGCGTTTTCGATTGACTGGTCTAGAGCACTCTCAGAGTATGCCCATCTTATTTTACTTATTCTGAGAGTGCTCTAAAGCAAAGGTGGCCCGTGAGATCTAAATCAAAAATTTCTTTCGTATACATATACCTAGATGGGTGGCATTAATAAGAACAAACTTGTGAAACAATAAAGAGATATATTTGCTCCTATTAGTAGCAAGTAACTAACCGTTAGAGTAATTAAAAAAATTATAAAATAAATAGTATCAAAAAAGTGACAATCAATGGATGTAGCCCGCGGACGAAACATGGAATTCAATCTGGCCCTTTGTTTACAAAAGGTTGCCCAACCTTGCTCTAGAGCAATCGATCGAAAACGCTATTAGTTTCTGATTCGCAATTTAGTTATTCTTTTTTTGGTAATATCAGTTAAATAAGACATTCCAGATAAATTCTGGAAAATATTAAATATCACAGAATTGTAAGACCCGTTTCATATGCAACTGACTGTTAGGACTGACCGTCAGGGGCTATTGTTTAAACTGACTTCTTCACATAAAACGCGTACCATCAGTATACTGATCACTGCTTTGTTTTCATTGTCAGCAGTGACTGTCAGGATTGACTATACGTCGCTCATCAGTTGCATCTGAAATGGACCTATTTCATAATGTACATGCGATTTAGTAAAAATAGGGCAGAGTGAGCCATGAAATGTGTAAACTTATGTCTTAGAAAAAATTATTTTTACTATATTCAACTCTACCAGCGAAATATCACTAATGTTCTATTCTGACTCGCCTATAAGAATATCAAATTGGAAATGTCTTAGACGTAGTTGCTGGTTTAACTTTAAAGTGTTAAAACCGTTTTAAAGAAATACCATACTTTCATTCCTACCTTCTCGACTCCAAAACTCAACATTATACTCTGAAGAATATTCTGTAGATAATTTCAGTTCTAAAATTTATTTAGTATTTTTAGGACCCATGTCAATAAGAAGTGTCGTGTGGCGAAAGGAATTTACCATCTAGTAAAATATACTACATGTTCATTTATTGATATTACTGTCAGTATTCTTTCAAGTATCAGGTAGCATTGGCTATGAAAATATTTTGTTTTGGTAAAGGCATGTCTTAGCTTAAGCTCGCCGCGAACAGAATTGCCGCTAATGTCATTCGTCCTGTCAACTGTCGAGTAAGTGACTTCTTGCTTGTTTGTATTGTTTGTTGATTTTATTCAAAAATAAGTATTTTCAGAGCTCATTTACTTTACGTTTATTGCATTATAAAATGATGTTTACATTAGAGCAGAAAACATTTGTGATTGAAAGTTATTTGCGTAATAGTTCAAAAATCGATGGGGTATGGGTATAGTGGGTACGAAACTGCTTGGAAGAGTTTAGAGTTGGATTTCCCTATGTTAATATTGACTACAAAACACTCGAAAACACCCTGCATTGGCGTGTACATTAGTTTCGTCTTTTCCGAAGAAAAACAACAGGTCAACCTTGAAAATGTACTGCCGGGTTATCGCAACTGCAAGGCAATAAAAAAAGCTTCTCACACCTCTATCCGCCAATTATGACAACAGAGCTTTCTGTGGAAACATGCTACAAATTGTTACGTAAAGATGTTCAGCTCTATCCTTACCGCATGATATTGGTGCAAGAACTGCTGCCCGGTGATCCCATACAGATGTTGTCTTTCTGTGAATCTTATGTACTAAATTATTTAATTTGTGAGTGAGTAGTATTGTTATTTTATCATTTATGTCATGCCGACATTTAAAAGTCAGGTTATGTTCAATTTTAACACTGCGACATACGTTTTCCAAAACAAAATATTTCCACAGGTAATGCTACCGGATTATTAAATGCAAACATGTTAGTTTACAATAAATCATGGAAGTTAGAGAAACAAACTTTATAATGTTGGCTTTTTAAAAATTACTACGATAACTAATCTAACAATAAGAATGATGATAATACATATATGTATGTATTATGGTCAGTCAGCTAAAGCACTTCAAAAACGCTTGCTATAATTGACTTTCATAGCAACAATTTGAACTCATTAATAAATAATTCAAGAGAATTGTTCTCCTTTTGAATTATGCAGGGTGATAATTAGACATAAACGCCGGAGAAATATTGATCTTTCCGCGAGGCACACGCGATGTGCAAATACTCGGTGCATTTATTTAACTTACACGTTCTCCGTTAATTCAACTAATAATAATTTCGCTTAATGAAACAAACCATTTGCCAGATGAACGCGCTCAATTATTCAGCAACGGCAATTCCCCCGCCGAGTCGCAAACGACGGAGACTAACAAATTACCTTCATTAGGAATTATGTGGTTTCCGGGCTTCTCATGTTTAAAGTTCAGAGAAGCCTTTTTTTTATTCTTTCAGACAAGCTAAACAATTCCCCAACATAAAATATTTAAAGTTTCGTTTCTAATTGGCAGCTTTATCAAGAACCGGAGGAATTCGTCGCTCCCGAATTCAATTAGCGTGTTAATAATGAAAATGAAGAAATAAAACTTGAAAGTAATAAAATTTGAAGATCTTTTAAACAATTTACAATTAAATACATATTTACTTTCTCCAATCTTTGATTATTTAATAAAATTTAAATTTTGTTAAAAAAATAAAGTATAAATACAGTTACTTTCTGACAATGAGTGGCCGTCAGATGACAAATATTGGTGGATTAAAATTTGCAAACGGCGAAGACAGGGTAGTTTGTGAAAAAGTGAAAAAACTGGTCTAATTGTATCTAGGGAATGTTGCCAACAATGGTTACACAAATTCGGCTACGGTTTTTATAAAGTAAATATCATTTATTGCACCGAAGCACAAAAGAAAAAAGTCTGGACTGGGCAAAATCTAAAGTCAATAATAAGCCAAATAATTTTTAATGATGCATCAGGGTGTGATGTCTGTATTGGTGATTGTCGAAAAAAAGTGATCAGAACAAAATTCGGGGCTTTCTATAAAAACTGTTTTAACGAACCATAAAATCCCACAAGGGGTTAAGATTTGTACAGCAAAGGTTTAGGCAAACTGGAGTTTAAATATTTAAAAAGGATATTCTTTTCTGTAATTAAAATTTTTTTATTGCAGACTAGTTTCACCTAAATTAGGCATCATCAGTGCTTCATACAAATATTTTATAAAACTGAAATCCTTAATTATGTGCAGATTAAAAATATGTGCTTGTTATGACATTTTACACAAAGTACATACGAGCCCTACGCGAAAAGTATTCGCCTACCTATCTTTGGTAAAGAAAGGGACGATTAATAAGCTACTCAGTGGCAGATTATTTTTCTAGAATAATAATAAATGAAAATAAATTAAACATTTTTCAATAAAAATTTTGATATTTAAATTCTAATAATGATGTTATTTTCAAAAACAACTAGACTAATTAGGCGAATACTTTTGACGCAGGGCTCGTACATCTAATCAGCACATTATTTAGGATTTCAGTTTTATAAAATATTTGTATGAAACACTGATGATGCCTGTTTAGGTGAGACTAGTCTGCAATAAAAAAAATTAAGTTATAGAAAAGAATATCCTTTTTAAATATTTATTACGAAAATCTATAAACAGCATGGAGAATTTCATCAATAAACTGGAGTTTACTGATGGTATCATAAACGCAAAAAAAATATTAAGATATTTTAGAAAGAAACCTCCTGCAGATTACAAAGTTGCAGTTGGAATAGAAAATTTCATTTTTCAACAGAATGAGGCTTCATGTTACGCGGCCAAATCTACAAAAAAAAATGTTCGGGGACAATGATATTAGTGTTGTCTTGGCCCTCAAGTAGCCCAGACTTAAATGTCATCGAAACCCCGCAACATGATATGACTGTCCATTCTTGTTTTCGTTTTCTCTGTATGAGAATGACACTATGGAAATTGTCGCAGAGTCCATCTACATAGATAGAAGATTTTATACAAGAAGAAATACAAACGAGGGAAATTTTGACAACTTCAGCTAGATTAAGCAACTACAGCGACGGTTTTATCTATCCTTAGATTCAATCTTCAAAATCTGAACTTACATTTAATGTCTTCTTCATATTATGATGCATACATTTGATCCTGAGCTATACATTAGTCAGGAAATAAGTGTACAAAGGAAAATAGAAAAATTAGAAAAATAACGTATTGTGACGATTCCGGTGCCAGCCCGTCTGATGCGTCACCGCCGATGCGTCTTAGACGAGAAGCTTCGGGCGCTTCGACATCACGTCAGCGGTGGAATCAATCTGAGACTCTCTGTCGCCTACTCGTATGTTCGCGGAAAACAACCCCGGCTTATAAAGCACGCGACCGGGGATGAGAAGGGAATTCAGCGTTGGACAGTTCGGCATTAAAGACTTACGCTCGGCTGTTAAAATAAATTACGTATAAGTTTGTAAATAAATTAATGTTTAAGTTAGTGTTAATTAGTTTGCTTTTAAATAAATTATTTATTAACTATTTCGTGTTTTGTTTTAAAATAAAAATTAATAGAACCCTTAAAATCGTTACAGTATGTAACATAAGTTTTGGGAAAAAAATTAAAACTTTTAAGCAAACAGTAACAATTTTTTATTATTATTATTTATTATTATTTATTTATTTAGTATTAGGGCTTGTTCCTACACCCTACAGTAATACATAACTAATTTTACATAAGCGCCAGCGGAGCATTATCTTCAATGACTAGTGTCATGTGTTGAAAAGTTCAAAATATTTACCGAGGCCCAACATGGTTTTAGAAAAAGGAAGGTCTATTGACACTGCAGCATGCGCTTTCTTAGGATTATTTTCTAAAGAATTAGATTGCGGGAAATATGTTCTTTGATTTGACACGGGCATTTGACTGTTTGGACCCATTACTTGTAGAAACCTAGTTATCTGCTGTAGGAATAAGGGGAAACTTGCTAACATTTATCAGTTCATACCTAGCCCAGAGAAAAATAATTGTAAACTGCGCGGTCTCAAGAATATCGGGCGGAGATAGGGGTTCCTCAGGGTTCTCTTATGGGCCCGATTTTATTATTACTGTTTATAAATGACCTACCAAACTATGTAAAAGTTGATAAAATATGTATGTATGCGGATGACGTGTCAATTTTAGTTTCGGCAAAAAACCCTGAGGAACTTCTTGCATCGACTTTTAACGCAGTATCTGAGATGATCTCCTGGTGTCAAAGTAATCGATTAATTCTAAATAAAAATAAAACCGAATGTATTCATTTTCATAAACGAAGGTTCACTCACCGGAACTCACAAATGGCTTTTAAAAGAATTAACGATTGTAAATAACGTTACATTTCTTGGCTTAAGACTAGATGATAGGCTATCTTGGGACAATCATGTTGATTATGTATGTACCTACCAAATTAAGAAGCTCTTACTTTGTCATTCTAAAATTAAAGCAATGTATGGACCCTATCACAATACAAGCAGTATACTGTTCTCTTATGTATTCTCACTTATCTTACTGCGTAACAACATGGGCGCGTTCTGTAAATATAAACAGAGTTTTTGTATTGCAAAAGGAAATTGTAAGGTTAATGTACGGGATTTACCCTACAGAGAGCTGTAAACCAACCTTTTTAAGCAAAAGAATTCTACCTTTGCCCTGAATCTATATCTTTAAAAGTTTGTGTAATATAAAGAATAAATTAAGTAAGCTTAGCAAGGTTGGCCAAAATCATAAATATTGCACAAAGTATGGTGACCTAATACGTACAGATAAACATAATACAGCTTATGAAAAAACACCTGAATATGTAGGTATAAAATTGTTCAATAAGCTTGCGGAAAACACGAGGAACTTACCTACGGGAAAATTCAAATGTGAGATAAAAAATTTTCTCTTAAGAAAATGTTATTATTCTGTCAAAGAATTTACAAACGATAAATTGCCATAAATTACAATACTTTACGTAGGTATAGTTTTTACTTTTTATTTTTACTGTTTCTCTGATTGTATGTGTTCTCTAATGTCTTTAGTTTAAGTTATATACAGTTATTGCGATGTGACGACTCTATCCATAATTTGTATGGCAACAGAGAGAAATATATATTATTATTTCACCACAAGGAAAAAAAAATTATTAATGGCGCTCAGTTTTCTGCGAATATGCCTCATTTTTCGTTGGACAAAAGTAACATCTATTTCCCGAACCTTCTAAAATATTCTTCTCCGCAACTGGTGCTTGTTTTGGGCTTCTCAACCATCATCATTCATCATAAACTTTTCTAGCGAGATGTGCACAAAATTCTTCAATAGGTCTCGCCTGAAAAACATTTAGGGGGCTGTTTTTTTTTTGTACAAAATTAATGTTACTTCCGTTTAAAAAATTCTTGCTTATTCTGGCGTAATGATCTAATGATTTTGTTAAATGATTCGGGAAATAGATGTATGTTACTTTTGTCCAGCGAGAAAATTTCATTTTTCAACAGAACGAGGCTTCATGTACGCGGCCAAATCTACAAAAAAAAATGTTCGGGGACAATGATGTTAGTGTTGTCTTCGCCCTCAAGTAGCTCCGACTTAAATGTCATCGAAACCCTGCAACATGATATGAAGAAGATCTTGCGAAAAAGTCCCCAACCAACAATTCCCGGACTAAAGGCTAAAATACAGGAAATATTGTATTCTTTCACCCCAAAATATTATGAGTTCTTAGTGGACATTATGCCAGAAAGAATCCAGGGTGCAATAAAAGCCAAAAGTGATGTAACCTGTATTAATTTATTAAATGTTAGATTCATTGGAACACACATTCGAATATTAAATTTTCGGCATAATTTATAATTTTTCTTTAAAAATCTCCTGTCTATTTTTATTATTAAAATAAACTTGTTTTGAATAAATTATTAGTTACTGTTAATCAGTCTTTCTGTTTATTTTTTTAAACTAAAAGTTTTAAACATTTTCTTAAGAGCTAGAACACAATTTTTATAAAATCAGTTCTCGTCCGAATATTTAGTTGTTAGGGCTCGTCATGTTGACAGTTAAAAACAATTTAAGAACTTTAAGCTTTTTTCAATTAAAATCGTTGGGTCGTGCAAAAAAATTGTATATTATACACCTCGGGGTTGAATTATTTTTTCCCCTGGATGTTTTGTAGACCTCGGGCTACAAACTACACCTCGGCTAAAAATCATACACTTCACTCCCTTGATGTAACGAGCGTCTAAATAAAAACCTCGTCAAGTAGGTTGTGATCGAGAATTTATCCATTGCATTTACATAACAGAATTATTAAATGTAGCCTATTTGACAAGGTTTTTATTTAGACAGTTGTTATAATCTACTATTGTATAGAAGGAGCTTATTTTCAAAACGCAACATGTCCAAAAATTGCAATTTTGAGATATAGATGTCATTATATAGTGTATAACCTCCTCTACAAGTTGGTTATTGAACCTTTTAGACAATCCTCAAAAGTCCTATTACATAAAGCGACTAATATTTCTTAAATTTTCAAATTGCAACAAGTCCCGCTTATTTTTATTTTCTAACTGCAAGATATCCATTCAGCCAATCAGGAATGCCGATATGCTTACATAATAGGTACGTTAGCGTGTTTTACGTAGTTCATTTCATTCTGTAAAACTAAGATTTTGTATGCTTTGTCATCATAATATTTGACAAAAAAATTATAATCCATTACATATTTACCAAACTATGTACATAATGTTCATAAATCAATACCTATTGAAGGAAACAAAATTGCTTGAAAATCTCAAGCCATTATTGAAAAATATGTCTTTCCCATTTATTTCGCATAACGATTTTTGGACATGTTGCACTTTGAAAATAAGCTCCTCATATATGGAGTTTGTTTATTTAATTTTTAAAACGTGTGTGATGGAAGAAATTCCGGAAGCAATATCTCTAAGAGCGTTAAAAGTTAATTCTCCAAAAAATCGCGAGCACTCTGCGAAAGAGTTTGAAGAATGGAAAAGCAAAAATACTATCAAAATTATTAGTGAGACAGTTCTAATGGGCTGTTTTCAGGAATTGGTACGTATTGTTAAATAACAGTATTATTATAGAAAGTTTTTTGCATTTTCTGAATATTTTGTGTTGTTTTTGTGTATCTTTTAAAGTTAGAATTATTCACCCTCAATTCACAGTAGCCGAAATACTCTTCTGTGTTGAAGTCAGCATTAGTAGTTCACAAGAAAATTGACTTAGATAACTACAACCGGCTGGAAGCTACTCTTAAACAAATTTCAAAAGGATATATTCTGAAAAAGTCGGAAGATTTTAACACAGGAAGAAAATTTTTCAAGAATGCTTCGGACGACACGTTTCTTCTGGAAAAGGTATAAATATTCTTGACTCGAAGCGATATTAGTTTTAAACTGAATTAAGTTTGATGTAGGTTGTTCGGGTGATGGGCATTTTTGGAGGATTAAAAAGAGATGAGTTGATGAAATTAACTGTAGATGACATAGATGATAAAGAAGTAACTATAGTGACAAAAATTCAAGACACAAACACTTGCGGAAGAGAATGAATTGAATGCCCTACAGGAAATATGCAGCATTGTGTCCGAATGGAATAAAAGGGGCGTTTTTTCTGTGTTACCGAAATAAGCGATGTACGGCCCAACCAGTTGTGATAAACATTTTTGGGGGCATACCTTCAAAGGTCGCAAAATACCTGGGTTATGCCGATGCTAAAGAATACACGGGACATTGTCTTCGCGGGGCCGTCAATCGGCAACTCTACTAGTGAAGTCTGGAGTCAATAATGTAAACATTGAAAAGATATGGAAAGTGGAAAAGTGGACACAGTTTCATCAGGATATATCGAAAAGAGTACGGCGTCCCAGAACAAAATATCTCTCTAAATGATTGCTGGAACTGACAGAATTGAAGGTGACTTATCTATATTTTAAGTAAGTATATCTTAATTTAGAGAAAAAGTAGTATCAGAAAATTGTTCACTTGGAGGTGACATTAATTTCAATGGATCCTTTTCTAATTGCGTTTTTAATTTAAAATATGTTAAATGATATTGAATTTGGTGTTTGGCATTAAAATGATTCTTTAGATGGCTGTGTTTTTTATTTTTTGTAAAGGATTATCCAACTTGACAATTCGGTGAGCCTTGCATCACAAGGTTTTAAGAGTGAGGCTTGCGAGCAGGGGGTGCATTTTAGGTGAGCATGACTGTACATTAACTTAATAGTCACCCATCCAAGTATGAAACAAGCGTCACGTGCTTAAATTTTGTTAATAAAACTGTCTCGTACCACCGGCCAATTCATAAAATATAATATGAAAAACTTACCAGAGACTTTCAGACATTTTTCTTTGCTTTCTCTTTGCAAAAACGAACACTTTTAGCACAGGTAAACTCCCCCTTCTGGATTCATTACCGACATTAGAATCGCTTTGCTTAATTTCCATATTGCAAAATTCACAAGTAACGGAATTTAAACAGAATAATTTATTTATTAATGCACGGAAATTTTAATCCACAAAACCGTTTCGTCTTGGGCAAATCACATCCCGGACTGTGTCTGTTTTGTTTCATCAGTGTCATATGTTCCTTATCGCTTGTTTTATGAATGGGTTATCAAAACAGTTGCTTGTTTTGCATAACATAATTTTCCTGGCTCTTTTTTTCTGTGTTCGTCCTTGTTCATAGTCTTTTCACGCTTCTTGCGTCGCGTTTTCGTCATTTCGATGACAAAGTGCAAAACGCCGCGATTACGAGTTCAAGTGAAGAGCAACATTTTCTTTCTTTCGCGATAACGACCGAGGTCTAAAAATACGGTCATCTGATGCAAGATCTTTTCATAAATACATATCCAATGCTTGGGAAAATTTTGCGATTATAAGAGCATACTTCCGGAACTTACCCATTAAGGAGCGCGGGGTCGGGATGCTGTCTTAAGTCTTCCAGATCGCTAACATTATCGCTACTAGGTGGGTCTTCTACAAGAAGAGGTGCCGGTACTGGTCTGAAACAAAAGGAAATTGAAACATTTCTCGCGAAATAACAAATTTTAATTATCGTTCCTTTTTTTAAGTGCATGCAGTTTGGACGTCCTACACAGAATCTACAAGAAACACTAAGGAACACAGCCAGGGTGCATGGAAGAAAAGTGCTTACAAGTGTCAGTCAAATTTCTTAAATACATAAAGTACCTGTGGGGCATACAAATAATTTTCAGGATGTTTTTGTGATTATTCGTAACAGCTCCTGTAAAGAAAACTTAATGTAATTATGATTATAGGCACATATTTCTAATTTTCACATAAAAGTATGCTATTAAGAAATGGTAATGAACTGAGACAGTAGGTCTGTTTGTTATCCTGCACTGGTGTACACCAATGCATACTTTTTCGCAATTTACGCTTTAATGCAACTTTAAATGTTTGTGTAGTATGTCAGTATGAATGAGTATGATTCGTATTGACACATTATTAAAGAATTCAGGCTTCATTAAAGCATATTTCGTAAAAAAAGTGTACACTAGTGCACACCAGTGCAGGATAACAAACAGACCTAGTGTTAGAATTTTCTTTTGGGGATGTCTAGGAGTCTGAAATAATATTTGGAGCTTCGTCTAAAACTACGTACCTACCGTAAGTTTCATTTCAACTTTAAAACGTACGTACATTTTATAGTATCATATCGTACTAAAACAAATAAAATAGATACGTGGTTACAGTTCTCCAGTTCTTATTCTGTTTTTGCAGCAGACTGTTTCGATTCACAAGGAGCAAATACACAAATTATTGTTAAGTAACACCCCTATCATAAAAGAAAGTAAGACGAGATATTTTTATAGCATGCCACTTCAACACTTATTATGGCAGGGATATTTTTTATTTCAAGGCCATAAAAACTAAATAGAACTGGTGAAGTATATGTTCGGTTTTAAATAAAAAAAGATTAGTTATTTCATAATCTTACAATTTAGGAGCGTGATTCGTCAATAAGTTGACTGACGATACGAATTTCAGCAAAATGAGGTATTTCAAAATATGTAGGTAGTAAATATTAAATTAATACGGGAAATATCCATGTCAAATTTCTTTACTTTTAGTTTTCAACTTCATTTAAAATGTCGTATTTAAAAAAAACATTTTCGTAATGAAGGCACTGAAGCGTGTATAAATATTAAACGATCCGAAATAAGAAAAAAAAAAAACAGGTCTATGACCTAAAAGTAGGGAAAGAAGAGGAAAAATAGCAATAATTCTTTATTTTATTCTGTTAATTAAGGAATTAATGCAATTACCTATTCGTAGCAAACTTTGAAGAAAGAAGCCGATATTGCACTGTTACTTTTTTAAGAAATCAATAATTCCTAACCATTATTTTGACATACATCATGGAATAAAGCTAATAGGTAAATACCTAACGTAAGTTTACCATTTTTATAAACGAGCGTCTTTAAAAATTAAGCATGCCTTGAAAAACAATTTTGTTTGTCAGTTTGACGTTTAAACCGTATGATTTTTAAAATTTGAGATCAAGGGAGGCCGTGAAAGCAAAACGTATGGCGTAAATTAGCAAATACAACAGTTTATTCAAAATGATATTTACAAAAATTCAAAATGCATTCATAATTGAACGATATTTTCCCAGTGGTGTTAACCAAAACGTACGTATGAGTTAATTTAAGCTGCATGTTTTCCTCTTCACGGCCTCCCTTGATCTAAAATTTTAAAAATCATACGGTATTAAACAACAATAGTACCGTGCCTTCATTAAATTCCTCATTAAAGTAAGCTGTGATTTTTTTATAAAGTTGGCGACACTCAATTCATAGCTGTTCATAATATCTATTCAATCTTTAAGGATAAAGAAACGAGAACACGAGGACGTCTCAGTAGGCCGTGTTCTCGTTTCGTTAAGTTGCTGCCCTGAAGTTTGATAGATGCCAGAATCTGACATGAAAAATATTAATGACAATTCCACACCACTAATCTGACTATGTTGTCAAATATTATACGAAGGAGCACCGACTATGGCACCGTGAAATATGCACTACAGTCGAGCTGGCAACAACGTCTCCGTCAGTGGACTCAAATTATAACCATGAAATTAAAAATAAACATAACCGTCTCATCTGACGTCTATATTTCATTGTGATGCCAACAAAAATGTCACCCTAACTCGCCTACTGGGACGAGGAAAAAGAGTGAATAGACCAAAGAAAACTTCATCTGCTCCTGTAACTGGTAATGAGGAAAATGAAATTTCTGTATTAGCAGTCGTTGAAGCTTATATATTTGTTTGTGTTTATCTGTTAATGGTGTAATTCAATAAATATTTTTATTTTGTCGGCACTTACTGCGAAAAATTGCGATAATTGTATTAACATTATTGTTATATTGTTATATTGTTATATATTACATTGTGTAACATTATACAAATATTATATTATATTATGTACCATTATAATAAACAGTCATTAGGTACAAGAAAATTAAAAGAAAAAGGCATAGGCAAAGCTAATACCAATCGATGTAGAATTCGATTCTGTATTTCATGAAGTAAAAATATACAGGGTGTTCCATTTACCAAAAGTGAGTTTTGGGCAGTTAAACATAATGAGCTTTGACATCAGGCTGTGAATTTTTCAGGGATGTAATGCGCCCACTAATTACTTGGTTATTAATTAATTCGGACAAGTAAACAGACAATAAAATTGTATAAGCAAATAATAAATATGTGCCAACAAAAATCCTCAATTAAGATTTATTGCTAAGGAATGCCCGGCTAGATGTTACCTGCTTACGGCTTGTCGGGTTCTAACGATCAACCCTCCAGCTGTGTTGTTGCAGGGTGAATGACTTTTATGGAACTTGTCCAGTGCTGAAGTTAATTTTAATATTATCTAATTATGACCCAATCGTCGGATGTAATCCGCCGTTACGTTGTGATACCCAGGTTCTTTGTTTGGTGGGCAGTATAATAGTTTCTTTACAACAAGGAAATTGGCAAGTTAATAATGAAACACAACAATTAAATTTAAATAATTATTATTTATTGAAAAAAAAAAAAACAGGCAAGCTCCTCGTCCCCGCCTCTGTGGGATCGGGTACAGTGAGCGAGAACCCTGTTGTTGAAATCAATACGGATAAACAACAATTGCAATTCTCAGAAAGTACAGTGTGATTTGTTTAACAGCTTTCACCTTCGGGTATCGGCGCGATCTATTTTCTTCCGATTCACACCGTTGGTGGTATAATGTTTACATAGATGTTTGTTGGAGAACTCTGCTCCTCACTTAGATCAATAATTAATTGAGTTCCAAATGCGTTCGAGTCTTGGTACAGCGTCCGTCACTCTGCTGGTATTCAAAGACTTGTTCGATTTAATAAACCAATGCACAAAGTGTCTCTATGGGACTACAGTATACTTAATTAATGGGGTTAATTAATGAATTAATCAGATGTTTTGGGCGAAGTATGTGATACACCTGCCGCCTTCAGCGATCAATCTGCAAGTAAATCAGTAGCAATCACCAGTTTTTCACGGGCTCCCTTGGGAATTATTGTTTAACCCTATCCCCGGCTAACCTAATTAATGGACGCGTGCAGTGAACCGATACAAAGCTTTTGAGAGCGGTGCTTTACCCAATGCCTGGCCTTTTTCAGGGCTCTCTGTATATCGCTCTTCCGCCGGCTAACCTAACTAACTAAGTTTTTAATAGCGCAAGGAATTGGTTGACTGTTTTCGCTCTCCACTATGGGTGGTTATTTTCATGCTGAAAAAAATCGTTTTCAAATGAACAGGCTATGTTTATACAGGGTGGTGATAAAGTAACGCACCAAGCGAAAAAACACCCTTAGCGTTGACTTTTTCTAAAAACGCTCGGACAGGTCGATTTTATTTTAAAAAAAGACATCTTTTACAACCAATTTTAATTTTATGTCAGTTACCACTCTTGCGCCGTGACGTCATCGACATTTTTTTTAAATGACAACCTATTTTTTTGAAAATGTCATTTGAAAGCACCCATTTTTCTGAGTACAAAAATGATAATGAATCACTAATGCATGAAAAAATTTTGAAGAAAAAAATTATTGAAAAATGGAGATGTGATTTTTATTCTTTATAAAATTTCGACCTAAAATAATACTTTCTTATAAAAACATAACAAAACAACTTAATAAAATTACAATAAATATTGGAAATGTCCTCCACCAATACTTAACAGTGACCAGCTCGTGTGTAAACGCTGTTAATGACTCTTGCGATAGTCTCATGGCTAATGTTATTCATTTCCGCTCACCCGACTTAACTCCCCTAGACTTTTTTTTATGGGGTTATCTAAAAAGTCGAGTTTACGTGAACAAACCTCAAAATTTGAAAGATTTACAAAACAAAATTAGGACTGAAATGAATAACATTAGCCGTGAAACCATCGCAAAAGTAATTAACAACGTTTACACACGAGCTGGTCACTGTCAAGTGGTTGGTGGAGGGCAGTTCCAACATTTATCGTAATTTTATTAAGTTGTTTTGTTATGTTTTTACAAGAAAGTATTATTTTAGGTTGAAATTTTATTAAAATTAAAAATCTCATTTGCATTTTTCAATAATTTTTTTCTTCAAAATTTTCTTATGCATTAGTGATTCATTAACATTTTTATACTCAGAAAAATGGGTGCTTTCAAATGACATTTTCAAAAAAATAGGTTGTCATTTAAAAAAAGTGTCAATGACGTCACAGCGTAAAAGTGGTAACTGACATAAAATTAAAATTGATTGTAAAAGATGTCTTTTTTAAAAATAAAATCGACCTGTCCGAGCGTTTTTCGAAAAAGTCAACGCTAAGGGTGTTTTTTCGCTTGGTGCGTTACTTTATCACCACACTGTATATAAAATCAAGTTGTCTAAATAATTAACTAATGATTCAAGCAGGTTCTTGTCGGATGAAAATTGTAAGGTGAAGTAGGGTAAATGTGATATAGTTTTTTAATAGTTCACGAAGAAAAGGCTAAAACTAATGATTTTAATGGAATCAACATTTTTTAAAAAATTATTAATGATTTAAATATAGTTCCTAATTGATACAAGGATTGACGCCTTTTCAGTTCCTTTTTGAAAAATGTTAGGTAATTTTTTTTTAAACGATGTCAGTATATCGCATTTACCCCAGCGTTTGGGGCAAATGTGATAATGATGTCTACCTACCTATGAATAATTCTCTTGAAATGGAATGGAGCTAATGTATAACAATTATTGTAGTTTATTAGTTATTTTTGTTTCTACAAAACTAAAATATCTCGATCAAGAATATTGCTTTTGTATTTGCGTGGGTAAAGGATATTTTCTTAAATGGTCTCAATCTTTATTTTCTTAAAAACTGATAACATTACATAATTTGATGATTATAACAACTGAACTGTTTATCGTTTTTTTTACAATAATGATGCCTACTTCTTTTTAATTGAATTGAATACACAACAATTGCTAAACACATGTCAACTTGATTGTTACGTTATATTATGACCTGTACTACGACCAGCGATTGTCTCGCTGCTTGCAGCTACAGTAGCAAGTCATTTCGTTCCATCTAGTGTTGTGCTTATTCGTGTACAAGCTTAAAGAGTTTGAAGGTATATGGCAGCAGGAGTAATAAATTTGCGTTAAAATTATAACACATTATCACAATTGCCCCTTTATCACATTTACCCCACTTCACCTTATCACAAATTCTTTGAAACGGAAACTGAATATGCGCACTAACACTTAACGTTTCGCCGTCGTTCGACAGCTTCGTCAGAATGATGATAACGATATCTATCTAATTTACATGTAAATAACAAACAAATGAAAGAAAGAATCATCGCTAGTAATTTCCTTTGAATTTATAGTAATTAAAATGAACAATATTCCACCGCAATTTCTTAAATTTGCTTACGAAATAATAATTTAAAAGCATAATTTAAAACAAAAACACTTCCAGGTGAATAGAAGTTGTGAATATTATGAATATCAAAGAATCTTTGCTAATTTAACCGAATTTCTACCTTTAAAAATAAAAACGTTAGAAATGGAGAACACGAGATATAATTTAAATAAAATTAATTCCATCACTGAGAAATAAAAAAATTAACAAAATTAATTCTATTAATATATCCCGCAATCAAAAATTTCATTTTTTAAAGCTAGTTCCAATATACACACTAAAAAATCATCTCGTCCTCTGCAACAAATACACAATTTTGGTCTCATACTAATTACAAAAACTAAATTATTAGTCCTGTGTACCAAATGCTAGATAACAATGTGCGTTCGTTGATGAAACGAAATTCTAGTAATCAGAACCAATAAATTAGTAGTTTCAAATTTCAATAATTTACTGGGTTGCATGTAATACTTACTATTTGGTTACGTGGAACTAATATGTTTTTAGAGTGTACATACTTACGAATTTATAAGAAATTAAAGGTGAAATAAATTGTTCTAGTGTTAATTACCGATATGAAAGTATGTTTATTAGAAAATTGAGCCATTTGTTTAAAAGAGAGAAAGTATAAGCTGTTAAGGTGAAGTTAATATGTGATCGACAGAATGAAAATAAAATAAAAAATAATAAAAACGTAATATGCATCTGATTCCGACTTCTTATGAAGTAAAGTTTCTCTCATACATTTTTTCTAGGGTTTTAAATAAGAAGTGTATTTCTGTTAGGAACAAAAACGATACAGATTATTTGTAGTTGCTTTCTCTATAATGAAAACACAGCACATATGTTTCTTACAGTAATTAGACAATTTCACGTTTTATCATAACTTTAACTTTCTTTCAATGGTCAAAGTATATTAATTTCGCTTTCTACGTAACTGGATGAAAAAATAATATGAGAGGAGTATAAACTTTTCAAATTCTTGATTGATAACAATGAACAATATACAAATTTACTTCATAATAATCAAGACATTATACATATAGTTGATAAATACCAAAAACTTTGTTTTGTTCCCATAAATATTGACAATTGTATCAAACTTGTTTGTCGGTGATGTACCTAGTTCTGTTGCACAGCGAATTAAATTAAATTAAATTACATTAATACATAACATTAAATTTTTATGTGTTGAGGTTCAGAAACCTGGAACGAATTATTACTGTTGGTAAATCTTTGGTGCACAATTAAATCCCAGAAAGCAAACAGGATGGTATGAAATGGCGCCACTGAAATTCATCGCCGCCGAAGAAATTCAAAGCTGCACCATCAGCAAGCAAGGTGGAGATTACGGTATTTTGGGATATCCACAGTCCAATTTTAACCGATTTCTTAATTGACGGAAAGGCTATAAATTCAGATTTAGGCCTCTTAGCAGATACTTGAGACGCAAGAATTTATGTCGAATGAATAACAGAAGCGGTGCAAAATTGGATTAGCAGACAACCAAAAGAATTTTTCTCTGTCGATATTTGCAAATTACCTGATGGTTGGGATAAGTTTATATTAAGGAAAAGACATTATTTTGAAAAATAAAATTTGTTTCATTAACCTTGTACTATTATTGTTACCGCTGTGTAAGAAAGTCCAGGTCAAATTTATACTCCCCTCGTAGTACCCTTGTTTTTAGAAAATTTAATTTAAAGAAACATGTTTTGAGTTCTATTTGTGTAACAAGAACAGAAAAACAAGTGAAGTGCGTGAAAAACTACTAAGAACAATATTTTTATGATTACATAGAAACTTGGAGCATGTTCTCTTTTTGGATAATGAATTTTATAGCATTATATATTTCTCATATAACAATAAAAATAATAATGTACTCTGAGAGTGCTCTAGACTCTAGAGCTCTCGAAAACGAAAACGCTGTAAGAGACCAAATTCCATCTCAACACAGGATTTTACTAAATAATCCGTATTCAACAATATTTTTGTCAAATTCTAAAAATATTCCATTAGATGTTGTTATCCAGGTTTTGAAATGTACTCCATTTGCTATATTTAATTATCTCTTGCCCTCTTATGTTACACATCTCTTTACTTCTTCACTCTTCTACATTGCCGCAATTGTAATCACAAGTACTGTGCTTTTAACAATTCCCAAGTCCCACGTGATTTTCTACCTTTCTTTAAAAATTCGTTTGGTACAGATTGGCGACATTGTAAGATATACGTGTTACTAAAAGTAACTACGATGTTCCAGATTTATTTTAACATTTAACTATTTCATATCTATGAAGCATTTGTTTTAATTCTGATGTTACCTTAAATCTGTGAACTTTTACATTTTCTGACAAAATTAATAGCGTTACGCCACCGATTATCCTATTGTAATTGGAGTATTTTATTTTCCAAATCTTTCAATTCTGTTTTATTGAGCAAGTAGGTATACGCTAAACAAGGTTTCTATAGAAATGTGGATATTAAGTTTTACAATAAGTGTGAGTATGGTTGCCTAATTTGAGTGATCGTGATCAGATGAAACTCTAGAATAGTTGAAAGCGCGGTATACTTTTTACGGTTAACTTTTTACTACGGGAAAAATAAGACATATACGAATTTGATAATATCAGTACGTCAAAATACAGTACTCCACAATTGAAGTGAATAATTATAATTGTACTGAAATGTGCATTCAAAAGAGTTGTTAAATGGTTTGCACTGTATACTGTCTCTCAATACTGTTTTATAGCGAATATTTTTTGCAAGTTTTTTATTGCTTTATGCTGTTATCGCTTTAACAAAAAAAAGTGGAAATATGGCTCCAAAATGTTAGCAAGTTAGTGAAACAGAATTGCTTGTACCGAAGTCACTACTCGTATTTTTAACAATATTTCTGTTTATTACCATAGAAATTATGCCTCTATGACGTTTGGAAACAGTGCAACTCAAGAAGAAGTCGCTAATCGGCTGAATGTATCGCAAAGTGTCATAATTCGAGCATGGAATCTCTACTTAGCAACTGGGCTCCAGCGTACACCCATGGCGGAAATCGAGAACGAACCCAAAAACATTTCGTGATTCCTTGTTAAACTTTCAGAAGAAGGTTGCGTGCACGTAATTTGCGCGCAAGAAGACGTGTTAGCCACCCACGGTTGACAGCGGATCAACGTGCATTCAGATATTGTTGAGCAATGGAATATTACCATTGGAATTTTCAAAATTTCATTATTGAACAATCGAATCGAAATTTCGTTTGTACACTTGTGATGGTCGAACATTGGTATAGAGAGAAAGAGGACAACTGTACAATGAAAATTTAATGACATCAACCACTCTTCTTGGCGGAGAATCAGTTTTTGTCTGGGCAGGCATATGTTTTGATGGTCGCACTGATCTTCTGGTTTTAATTAATCAAACAATGACTGCCATAAGATATCGTGACAGTGTTATAGGGTCGATAATAGTGCCATTTGCGGATGCAATAGGTAAAGGATCTGTTTTTATTGATGATAATGCACGTCCTAACCGTGAAAGAATTGTAAATAATCGGATAGAACATCATGGGATTACAAGAATGGTGTGGCAACCTTGCTCATCAGACATGAATGGCAACAGCCCTCCCACACCTTACAGCAACTGTCTAGGGCGTTGCAAGCAATTTGGGAAGTCATACCTCAGGACTTTATCAATAATCTAATAATCATTCTTCCCCATAGTGTAACAGCATAAAGGCGAACCAGGGGTAGGCCTACACGGTATTAATTTTCTTTAATTCATCAATAAAAGAACTTCGTAAGTCGTTATTTTTGTCCCATTGTTTTTCAATTACTCATTTTTTCTCATTGAAGATCTGTTTCTTTTGATTTCTTTAATTATACCGTAGCATCGACCAATGAATAAATTTGTATCAAAAGATAAATCATTGTAAATATCCACTTCAATTGTTGAGCAGTGTAGGTTCGAAAATGTGTATAATGTGTAATGTACAGAGTTGCAACATGCCATAAAAAGATTCATTTTTTAGTATCTGTTTAAATCAAGAAACAAAAAAGACAATGAATTTCTCATTTCTACAATTATCTAATAATTGCTACATCGCAATTAATAGGCCACCCTCAAATCCAAGAGGAATGGTCTATTTTCAGCAGACTTCATGCATGGTTTCGTCTGTGGTTCGTTGATTTCAGAAAACTCGATATGAACGGATCAGATTATAAAAAGCAGGAGTGAGCGCGAAGTTTCAACAGTTTTCTTCTGAGATGCGGACTAATACATCGAATAGAGAATTGTGAAACATTTTATTTGTCAATGTATACTGAAATATTACAATTCGTTTGTTGATTTTATCTTACTTATTGTATTCAGTTAATTGAAATAATTAAATTGAAAAAAAATTCAGAATGCTATAGTTTTATACAGATAATGCGAATTATTTAGAAAAGGGAAAATTTAGCAATTTTGCACAATTTAACATCGTAGTATTAGCGAGATCCCAACAATGCTGTATATATGTATAGGAAATCCGGCTAAAGGGAAGCAGCCTTAGGAGTGTGAGGAAAAGTTTAGATTTCCGAATAATCTGGACATCTGGCTCATAGGTTTTCTAACTAATACTGTATTAGTAGTACAAAAAATTAAAGGGCAAATTTGCTACTAAAAAACCTAAATCTCAATGCAGTTATGTTTATGTAAGTTTAAATTCTTTAATTTATCGAACGTAATGGAAAAGCATCACACGGAAAATTGCATGGCTTACCCAACATCGTTTTCCGAACAACAGAGTACGTTGCTAAACATGTACGTACGTCGTTTACGTGAGCTCCATGCTCGGTTTGATTTTCGACCCGTGCACTTCTTTATGAAATGGGTCACCACTTTTGAACTATCGCGGAGGAACAGGATGGTTTAATATACACCGTCGCGTTAGGTTTAATACTTCATAACCATTTCGCCCTCGTCTGCGCTTGCTCCGCCCTAATTGGATAATTCGCTGTGCAAGGGAAACCGTAAAACAGTGTTGCATTCTTTAAAAATTACTAGACCACAACATTCAAATATTCTAATTTTAACTTTAGCCAATTTCTTTTTTTAATATTATATATTTTCAAGAGCAAGGATATTTGTGCCGGCCAAATTCACTCACAGGATACATAAAATAATTACACAAATATTACAGTACCTTTGAAAAAATTTCCTACAGCTTGCCATAAACTTTTGAAGAGCCTAAACTCGTAGAAAACCATTAAATAAATTTTATGACGGGAAACCGTACGTGGCATGAAAATATTTCAGCGATTCTGTGAATTTTCATCCGCACACGCTAGCTATAAGACGAAAACGTATCCGGCTTTGGTTCACGGGAAAATGTGACGGAATGTGATGGCATCGATTCAACAAGACTATTGATCAAATTATTCTGCTTATTCCCGTCTCATGTTTAATATTAAAGACAATACGGAGTTAATTTATAGCGAACAGTAACGAAGGCTTTCCTGAAACACCTTCGCTTTAAATTTATTGCGGCAATTACCACCAAACAACCAAAATTTTTTATTCTTTTATTTCTACTACAAATATTATTTTAGATCACTTCGTACTAAAGTTTCATATACATTTACAAAGTAAGCAGTTTATTTATAGCTATCAATACTTTATATAATCTTAATCTCTAGGTAAGCAAATGTTGTAAAAGTAGAGCAGCACGTCTAAAATAATTAGGGGAACGGCGGATAGTATGGGCCACTTAAGGAAAAATGTAAATAAAAAAAATAGATGCGGTTAAAATCGGTTATGAGCGATAAAAATCTTCTTTTCAACTACATTTGTTTAAGCACTAAAAATATATTTAGCAATTAACGAAGCGAAAATAATATAAAATGCAATAACTATTAACTTTACATTTTGAACATTTTAAAAGTTGTATGGTAGCATGGGCCACACCAAAATGATTAGGTTTTTAAATTGAAAAAAAAAACTTTTCTTATTGTTTAATACTAGTATAATTATATAATTTATTACAGCTCATTTACCCTATCATTTGTTTAGCTTACAGAGATCACAAAAGTAAAAAAGTAAGTCGTCAATGTCCGCACAGAGCTTATGTGCCCAGCCTTCACAGTTGTTACACTGGATCCAATTTTCTTCATAATTTTCTCCACATACAATGCATTCCACATCTACGTTATCCTGAGAAGTGCTTGGTGTAGGATTGTCATAGTCAAACATTTAGCTTTGTTCATTTTTTTTTCTTCTTGTTGGTCACTTTTTGTTTTTGTTTTGAAAATTTTATTTGTTTCTTTATCTGTTTTGCTTTTTCTTTTTTCTCTTCTGATTCTTTCTTTTCAAGCAACATATTGGAGTCGATGTCAAGATTTCACTTCTCTCTGCCTTTCTTTTCCGACTCGTCAATCTCTTTTCACTGCAGGAGGGCAGAGGCAACACCTCTTTTAAAACACTTGCAAAATCAGAAAGTTGTGGTGAGGGTGCAGCGTTGGAGGAAATGGTGTTCTCTTCAGATGTGATTCAAGAATCTGCCTTGGAAGCAAGCTGAGGAGGGGTTGGCAGGGCTGCTGATGAGCTCGAAGAGGTTTTAGATGTAGCAACAACAGCTCCTTCAGAAGTCGTCTCGGGGAGCGGTGTCTGTGCAATGTTGGTAATGTCACTGCCCATAAAGTTCAAATCAGTGAAAATGTCTAGGTTTGTTGGGTAAATGCCAGTGCATCTAAATCCACTTTCGGCAATATCTAGTCGACACACCTGCTTGTAGGCATCACCTACCAATTTTGCAACATCATAGTCATTAATTCTTGACCCTGGATTAGCCCGCATCCATAAACTGCAAGCAGTGTTGTAGCAGTTTTTGAAGGGTTTCATAAACGACCTATCCAGAGGCTGCAGCTTATGAGTAGTGTGTGGTGGAAAACTTAACATATGGACATGATTTTCACGAGCAAACGTGATGACACCTACGTCCTTGTGGCTGCCATGTCCATCTACAATCAGCAAGACAGGATCTTCTACTGAGGGCTTTGTGAAGGAAACAAAGTGCTGAAGCCACTTGAGGAAAGCCTCAGCCGTCATCCAACCACTAGAACTTGGAGAACTGATGCTTTCGGTTGGAGCACCATTCATTCGTTTCCTCGGAAAAATAAAAAGTGGTGGAATAAATTGCCCGGTTGCACTCATGCAGAACAGAAGTGTAATATTGCGCCCCCTCTCTCCAGAAGTCATTTTCCCAACTTGACGTTTTCCTTGCACTGTAATGACGTTGTCATATTCATGCACACAAGATACGCCCGTCTCGTCTGCGTTAAAAATTCTGGATGGTCGAAAGGAATATTTTTCTAAGAGAATTCCAAACTGATTGAAGAACCTTTCGACCTGTGGCTTATTAAACCCTACACACCGCATCAGACTAGTTGATTGTGGTTTTCTGTAGCTTAGTTCTGGGTGCTTCTTCATAAAACTGACGTAAAAATCTTTCCCAGCCATTTTTTTCTCTTTGTTGAATATGTGTTTCAAATTTAATTTTTCTGCCAGGTCATAGGCCAGCTTCAAAAACTCTGTTTTGGACAGAGGCATTAGCCTCGAATCTAAATCCATCATATGAGCTACTAACTGATTTTCATATCTTCCTTCAAAAGTTGCCTTAAAAAAACCCATCTGTGGTTTCATTTCAGTCGGCTCATTATTTAAAATAGCTTTTAACTTTCTTTGCAAAGTGCTTCTAGGTACATGATAGCGGTCGGACGCAGCCCTTTCAGAGAGTTTATTTTCCAGAACACTTGCTGCGGCATTTTTCATATCATCCTCTGACCACTCTCCCCGACCCTCACCTTCCGGTTTCTTCTTAAATTTTGGCATAGTATCCTAAAAATATAAAAAAAGACAAATTAATTACGTGGCCTGTACCACCCGAATGTGGCATGGCCCACACTACCCGATCCACATTGATATGAAAGACCAATTAGCCCGTACTTCCCACCGGCCCATACTTCCCGCCGTTCCCCTACAAGTTAGAAATTGAGGCAAGAAATCAGAAAAATTAAAGAAGGAAACCAAAATGAAAGATGACATGAAGAAAGTGTGGACTTATGTCGAGGATAAAAGAAAAAAGTAAACATGATTCAAAAACAGAGCACCGTAAAAGTTAACATTAAAGCAACAACAAACTAGGAGGTACAAGATGTTTCCTGGAATTAAAATTTACAAGATACAGAAACCAGAACATGAATAACACTTAGACCACGCAAGACAGAGAAAATGAAAAAATAATAAATGAAAGGACAAGAGGAAAAATTTAAACATCGCTCAGTAATAATGTGGTGTTAGTAAATGACAAAAACGCAATATTAGAAAATGAAAATACTATGTGGAAATTATATTCAACTGCGGATAAGTTGCTTGGACAGCATTACATAAACATGCATAAAGCATCTGACAATGAAATGTTACATTTGCTAAGATCTTAAGCCGGATTCCCACGACGTGTGATTTGGTTAGCTTATGAGTTTGTCAAACCAACTTGATGAGCGAGACTTGGCAAGCCATGGTCGTTCCCACGATGTGTGATTTGGCGATACTACAAAGCCGATACTATGACTGCCGTCATTTTACCGAGGGGAACATCAAGGCAAGCCAAAATTTCCATACCCACGGCACGCAGCTGGGCAAGTCAAAAGCCGGACTTCCCAAATCACGCACCGTGGGAAAACGCCTTTATAAGTCTGTACTCGGGCTCTTGTAAGTTTTGTGGCTAACCTTCAGCCGCGTTTTTATTTCTTATTCTAATCAACAGAGGCCCCTAATAAAGTCAATACAGAATTCTAATGACTGGATGATGATTTCTTAACGTGTTGGTATCTGACAGTATGTTCGAAGATCAGATTCTGTTAAAATTACCCTCTAATCCAATTAAACGTTGTATTAGAAGCCGAACACTTCAAGTTGCAGAAATTTTTGAATACATTCTTACAGAATGTGATCCAGCAGAAATATGATGCGGTTTCCAGAAATCTGTACTTATTGGCCCGATTTTGGCTAGCAGTCGAAGGGGAGTCGTGATAAATTTATCATAATCGATAAATCCTCGTCCACAACTAATCTTTGGACGTTTCTAAACACAGTAATTGCTGGAGGTCAAACTTGGTACGTACAAATTATTTGCTTTGTGGTTATCAGTAATCACAGACCGATAGAAATATACTATTATAAGTAAGGAAAAAAAACAGAAAGTTAAAATTTGTTGCCAAGTGTTACTTTACCTTAACGCAAACATTGTTTTATTTAAAAAATTACACAAATAATAAATTAATAACCTAACAAATAAAAGAAGATCGCTGAATTTATTTTGTTTCAATATTCAGGTTTATTAAATAACTCTTAATTAGGGTAATAGTTGTCTTTATGGTATTACAAAAAAAACAATATTTAGATAACAAATTAATTTAAAGCACATACAATTGTAAGGCGGAGTTCAGTTTTAGTTGCTTTCGTACCTTGAAATAACCTAAACTAGTAGGTACATTAAGACGAATGCCTATAAATAAGAACTACAGTAATAACAAAAACAAACATGATTTAATTTGTTAGTTGTTAGTTAGTTGTAGGAGAAAGCCGGAACAATAATTATGGATGAAGATAGATCTCGTAATAATAATAAAAAAAGGAAGTATTGCTCTCAATAAGCACATCAGCTTTCTCGACTTAAAAGTAAAGTATGCTTGAAGGATTGTGATGTCAATTTTTTTAATTCCATCAGCTAATTATTACATTTCATGTATATGTTAAAAAAAAGGAACGTTTGAAGAGTGCTGATCTACGTGGAGGTGGTGAAATAAGACCAGAAATCTCAACATTTAAGATGTATCTGAAAGGATAAAGTTTTCTTAGTTGATTGTAAGAATTAGTTATATGTACATGGTGTTCCGTATCGTTATATTCAAATTTTAGGGGCATAAAACTAAAAAACACAAAAGTAGTAGGTCGATTTTTATATGTTCTGAAGTTACAGGCATTTGAAAGTAAAAGAACAAATAATCAGACTTAACTTCGTAAACCAAATAAAAACTTGGTGAATGATATTTTCGAATAATATTTTCAAATGACATTTTCAAAATGTCCTCCTGCCTGCTGAATACAAACTTGTTCTCGTATGCCGTAACTGTTAAGCAGCATGCTGAATCCTTTCTAACAATTCCTTCCTGGTGTTTGAAATGTGTGTGTACACTAAAGCTTTCATGGTTTCCCAGAAATAAAAATCGAAAGGATTATGATCAAGAGATCTAGGTAGCCTTGCAACAAGACCACCACGACCAATCCATCTTGAGTAATTGTTGTTCAGGAAATTCCGGACTTCAATTCCGAAATGTGCTGGTGCACCATCCATTTGCAACCACATATCTCTTCTTATGATTAAGGGAACATCCTCTAAAAGCGTTGGCAATTCGTCAATAAGGAATTGTAGGTAATTGCCCGCATTTAATCTCATAGGAAGAATGTGAGGACCAAGTACCAAATTATCGATTAATCCAGCCCAAACATTCACAGAAAATTCATGCTGAAAGTTAGACGTACGTATTACTTTGGGATTTTCTAGTTCCCAACTATGCAGGTTTCTTAGATTTACAATACCACACCTCGTAAACGAAGCTTCATCTGTCCAAAGTACTGTTTTGTAGTAATGCAAATTCATCGTGACTGTCTTAGGATCTACGTAGAATAAACTAATCGACAATGGTGATCTGCTTCAAGCAAACCTTGCACTTTTTGATAATGATATGGATGAAGGCCCTCATGTTTAAAAATTCGCCAAACATTAGTTTGTGGTACTCTAAATTGCCTGCTAATTCGACGTACACTGATAGTTGGATCCCGAGTAACAGCATTTAACACTTATTCTTCTAAATCTGCTGGCAAATTAACTCCTCTGTCGAAAAGATAACCACGTCATCCGTACTCATTTTAGATAAATGTTTTTCCATAAAAGTGACATTTAGTAGTAGTTTTTATTTGATCTATGAAGTTAAATCTGATACTTTCAAACGCCTGAATGGTCCAGTGGTAAGAGGACCGGCCTTGCAATCTCATGGTCGTCGGTTCGAACCGTACTCGGGATTTTGCTCGGGGGTGGTCGGTATCGACTTCAGGCACCCTTCAGTGTTGGGGATAAAATACGACACTGCTTCCCCTTAAACGGCGAGAAGGTTGGAAGTAACAAAGCCATGGAACACTTTACACACACTTAAATACACTCCCGCTCCTGAGGTCCTGACAAGTCTTTGACTTAGTACCCCGTTGGGCAATCACCACAGATTAAAAAAAAATTGCCTGTAACTTCAGAACAAATAAAGACCGACCTACCACTTTTATGCTTTTTAATTTTAGAATTGAATCTATTTTATGCTCCCAAAATTTGAACATAACGATACGGAACACGCTGTATATTTTGAAATCTTTATTGGTAAAATAGCTTCTCGCCAGTTAGAAGGGGTATTTCTAATTATGGACCCTTGGTGAACTCCTTGAGTGATAGTAAGAGCTTTTGATTACTCAGAATCGATAATAACAAACTGCTTTCAATTAGATAAATATAGTAGTAGTTTTTAATGAAGTTCACCGAATCGTTACAGACGCCTACATGTTTCAATATAGAACGTATTATGTCATGATTTATACACTACACAGTCATTCTTGTTTGTTAAGGTATGTTTGGCATAGCAGAGAAAAATTAACTTTATTAAATGTAAATTAAATTCTGTACAAGTAAAAGGGTATTTTTTTAAACAAGTATAGTTTTATAAATAGGTACGCCAAGTCGTAGTTAAAAATTTTAAGCCTTAACGAAAATATGTCTACAGAATAAAATGAGTAGGCATTTTTCTTTTTTGAGCAGTGTAGTATCGAAAGCTTTACTGTAATCTAGTAAAATAAGAGCATCAACATCAGTGGCGTTCAAATATCTTCTGTGATCTCATCAATTCTGTAATACAGCTAAAAGCTTTTCTAAAGCGGAAGGTAGAATATCAAAGGAGTGAACATACTTTGCAAGTTGAGATTGAATAACTTTTTCAAAAATTTTAAGTAGAGTGGGAAGTATATACTTTTCGGACGCAGGTCTTTTAACTCTATAGGTTCTTTAACTTTAGGTAAAAGTCGAACAAATGCACATTTCCAGCTAACAGGAACAGTATGATCAATAATGGAATTGTATAATGTAGGGAATAATAAGAGGGCAACACATTTTGATCATTGTACTAGTGTTAATACGTCGGAATCTACAGCGAAAGATTTTAATACTATTTATGACATGATACACTTCTACTACAACTGTTTGAAAAGAAGAAAAAACTACTGTCACTATTGAAACTAGTATCATATGAGGATAGAGAATTAAATGTTACGTTTTTATATAAGAAAATACAAAAGAAATCCAGCTGCTTCACTATTTTACTGAACAACCTGTACATGTCAAAATAATTTTAGGATATACTCAATTGTGTATGAAGAAAATTTCGTACTATAAATGAGCTGTGGAAGAAGTGTCTCACCCTGTATATTTTTTAAAAGAACAGAACAGATCTGTTTGATAATAAAAAATTAAGGATGAATTTAGTTTTCTGATAATTGATTTTTTCAATTTTATTTGCATAACAGCCATCGTGATTAAGCAGATAACATATTACTATAATTCTCTGCAGTTTACCTTCTTACGTAATGCATGATAATGAGGATTTCCAAAACAAGCCAATTACTAGCTACTGCTTCTATTTCAGACATAACTGGTTACTAACTCGTAATACAATTGATGTAAATTTATAGACAGATTAATACATGTTTATAATTGAGAATAACGCTGCATCTCTGTTCCACAGAATATTTCTTTCTTCATCTGAATTGCATATTGTTTCCTAGTAAACATAACAACTATTACAATGACTTACCTGTCACAGTTTCGAATAATTATCGGAGAATCTCCGAAGAATAGAACACAAGCGGTTTAAGCAGCCAACGCGAATTACCTAAGACACTTTCCGCAATATTTTCTTTTAAATGAAAGAAAATTTGCACTTTAAAAACTGATAGGCCGCGGAATACGCACGCACACACATACAAACACAAAAAAAATCAGTGCAGGAAGAACGTGTAGCTAATATGTAGCTCCTTCTGTTTCGTTGGAGTCGCACGGTTGCGTAAACGTCACGATTCCTCTCCCGGACCATTCGGAACTCCGGGTGCTTTACAGTGGTGTAGATTTGGGCGGAGATGCCGAAAATATGCCAAATTAATGCATTATTTTTTTTACGATGAATTATGAAATTACTTCTTTGAATTTCGTGGAATATTCTTACACAAACAAATAAATAACAAACACGTGCATGCAAATTAAACTTGCTTATTCCGCACTCTCAATAGTATTAAATTGTAACCAATTCACTCCAAGTATTTCATTATAAAAATTTTGTTGCTACTTAAACTTTTTATTATTTGATTATAATCATAATCTTGTTGAAAACAACTTTTTTGACTAGATATATGTAGGTAATTCAAAATAATAGTAAGTGAATAAGCAAAATTAATTCATTTTCTGTAATCTAAAGCAGTTTTAAAATGTGCCACTATTCCAGAAATTAATTTTGTCAAATTACTCTCTTATGCAGAAGAATTTGGTAATGCAACAAATATGGAATAGAAAAAAAAAGATACAGTAACCAAATTCAATTTACATCAAACTATCAGCTCAGCGTTCATCAGTGAATGTTAAAATAAATGACTGGAAGACATCAAAGTAACTTGGCTTTATTTCTGTCAAATTCTGTAGGTTGCTTTACTTTATTTTAACATTCATTCATTCAAGGCCGTGCTGATAGTTTGATATAAATTGAATTTAGTTACTGAATCTTTTTAGAATATTTTGAAACTGAGCAAATGCAAAATTCTCAAACTGCACAGACAGATTCATCTTGAAAAGTACTTTAAAAAAAAAGTAAATGGAATTTTGATGTAAAATAATTAGGGAAGCCAATATTTGAACACCTCTAAAATAACATGGGATTTCCTATGTTGCGCTCATCAATGCTGTCCCCTGTATACGATCGGCATATAATAAAAAAATTAACTTTATGACGTGGGTATCGAAAGTAGATGCTATAGTTCGTGTTACGCTATACGCTACACAATGTAAAATCAATTTAGTGATTTTGTCGCCTTTTGTTGAAATTTCAGACAACTTTAAGTCAATTCAGGTATGTCGAAAATTTAGTAACTTCTAGTGATTTTATTTTATTTTTTGCGAATTATAAATATTGTAGTATTATTAACTACCTCCAACAATAAATTTGCTTTGAAAAAATAGACGGTGCCCGTTAAAGTACCGGTATTCTGAAATGTACATACTCTAAGTTACAAACATCAATATTTGAAACGCTTTAAAGGATACACGAAGAATAATAAATTATTGCGAATTTTATTACATGAATTTTATGTGGTGTCAATTCTAAACATTTTATCCCAAAATTTCTAATTATAATTGATCGGACAGTCCGTAAATTCAATATAATGTGTCGCTACACGTTGACAACTTCTTCAAGATAAGTAATAAAAACTTTTGTTATTTATAATATTGATTGAAACAACTTTCGACGTGCAGCGAAATTAATTTTTCCATTTATTCTTTCAGTTTTTACAAATATTTCACAGGCCCATCCAGAATAAACTTTGAAATTAATTGATCAAATTTATTTTAAAGACTTAATAATTTAGAAATGAGAAAAAATGAATTTCATATCCCTTATATTTTTATAAAAAGTGAGTAAAAAATCAGATTAAAGTAGGCGGTGTGATTAACTGAATTAATTAATGTAATACATTCATTGACTTTTTATTTAATCACAGACATACATACATTTTCTTTTCACCGCCCACTCTAATCTGATTTTTATTTGCTCACCGTTTATATTTTAATAAAGTGAAAATGGATAAGGAGGTAATCAGATGTTAAATAAAAAAATATATATAAGATTTTAACTATATCCATTTAATAAAATATACTTATAGTTAAATACAAAATTCAAGAAGAATTAAAGTAATCCAATATACTGATTGTTTCAAGAGAAAATCGTAAAGTGGTAGCGGCAGGGCAGAAATGAATATTTTATAAAATAAAGGTTGTAACACATAAGCTTAAGGCCGGTTTAGATTAGTCTATTTCTTGTACAAGATTTGCTCTTACTGGAGCAAAAAGTGAGCATAAAATATTACTCAACTAGAGCCAATTATAACATGTATATAACATATATAAACATAACCAAAGTTTACTGTTCATTTGCTGAATCCGGTTCCGTCGTACTTTTTACCTTACATAAATAGAAACAAGAAATTTTTGGGCTACAGACACGATTTGCACCATAGAACATGTTCTATTTTTCCAGATAGTTTTTAATAAAATGTTGATACAATCTACTGAAAAAATTGAATTGTTTCAGAAATTGAATCAAATTTTATAGGGACCATATACGGTCAAACAATTTGTGCAAACTTCTGTTGCACAACACTGTGTTGTGCATTTAACTGTTGCACAACAACTCAAATGCGAACATACACCATCAAAGTGTTTGCACAACACCCTTTATTGCGCAGATTGTTTGATCATGTATTTTACTATGTGTTTTTTTAAAAATGCCATAAGGGGTGGCTGTGGAAAAGAAACTTCATATCTTAGATCCATTCAATTACTTTAAATTCTCAGTTTTGGCATGTATTACATGCCAAGCTACGACATGAGTTTTAATTTTCATGGCCAACCTTTATGGCATTTTTAAAAAAATACGCCGTACAAGAATTGGGGTAATGAAAAACAGTTGGCACCTTTTACTTTATAGGCAGGAGGAAGTTGAGCGTACATATAATGTATTTTCTTAATCTGTATTTAAGTATCGTTTTAGTTGTTTATAGGGCTGCAAAACTAGTAGACATTTTCCTACTTCAGTTGTGGTAGTGTGCTGGTGTGCCTTAGTGTAAAAGAGTGTGAACACACTTTTCACTTTCATATACGATTGCTATTATAGGATAGAAAAATATTCTTCAAAGTAAACTGATTAGATACAGTAAGATTTTATTGCATACAAAATAATATTCATGGTAAACTTCATGTATTCCCACCTTGTTTCTCACAATATAAAATTAACAACACTTTTCTAGTAAAAAAAATTACACTCATCTCTTTCTGAGAATGTCATGCTCTTACTCTAATTCAATAAGGAGTTCTATTAGAACATACATAAGTTTGGTCAAATATCTATTACGAATTTTGAACATATCTGAAAGGTTCATTCATGTTTTTGGTAGTCAAGTGATGAAGTACATATAAACTTCGTAAACCCATACGTCCTTCTTGAATACTCAGAATCTTCTTCTTTGTTCCATATATTAAGGATATCTCGATACCTTATTCTCCGTGTACGATCTGTCTATGAATGTAAACTTGCCTAAAATTTTATCTTAACATTTTTGATTTGTTTAAAACATATACGAAGCAATACTTTATGTACCTACATGTCTTCTTTGTTCAATGTTAATTGCATAGGAATTACTCTTTAATTTACAAGTGGAGAGCCACAACTACTTGGTTCTATCTGATCCCCACAAGAATTTTAAAATTCGCTCAAAAAAAAATCAGTTAGCTGGAAAAGGAACACTTCTGTACTCCATTATATGCAAGAGGTCTTAGCTGTGCGGAACGTGCTTAAATGTATTAATAAAATTAGAGTACCCCTAAGCCGAGGCCCAAAATTTATTTTTGCAATTTTGAAAAGGTATATTATAATGCCCTCTCCCCCAAGTAAGTTTGAACCAATTTCTTCTTTGAAACAGAAAGAACTAAAGAACTCAAATCTCCTTGGAAATATTATATTTAATAAACACTTCAATGTTTTTGGATTTTACTTTGAATTATTTTTAAGATGGAAAACTGTTACACACGCCAATGGTTTGGAGGTTGCGGCCGCGCAGTTCTATTGATTCCTCGGAGCGCGCTCCATCCGCATACCAGCTAAAAATTTCTGCATTCAAACGTGAAACTCGACGAAGAGCATGATGCTGACCTCGCTCACTTCGAATCTTGATACGCGGCAAACTGAATTTTAATGGAAAAGGATGACCGCTTAATTATGTCGATGTCTCTTTAGGCACGTGCGTCAGTGCCGCTGCTGCCTTACTTTTGTTTAGGCTTCACCAAGATTGCAAGCTTCTATGTAGGTTACTTACTTCGCAGCATACAAATTTAATTTAAATGGGAAATAGAACATTGTAATTAGTGTGAGAATTATTTATAATAACTTTTGTTATGTACGTCTCAAAAGTGCATCGACACCCAAAATAATTTAAGTCACCTGAACTATTATTATGTAAATGTGCTCCGTTAAAGCAGTAGTCTTCAGTTCTTGATAAAAATTGCTTATATTAAATCTATTTGGGTAATATTTGATATGATGTTCCATGTTGACAATAGATTTGTTCCATCTGCAATTTCTGACTAGTTCGAAACCGTCAAAAGCATGCACACATCCAAATTATACACTTGATGGCGCTGTTAAAATCGATCATTACTTTAAGGGGCAAATACTTTTGACGGTTCCGAAGTGGACAGCAACTGCTGATGGAGCAAACCTAATGATTATGGATATTTTTAGAAGATCGCCAAGGTATAAACAAGGAAGTCACAACACAAATGAAACAGTTACTATTTAAATGTTAAACCGATCATTTCATTCAAAAACAGGCATTCACTGGGGAGGTAACTTTGATATCTCTTATAGCGTTTTCCACTGGTTGCACACTCAGTGTATCTTTATCTCTTATTATTACATGAGGTTAAAATGATATGAAAATATAACGAGTGTGCATTAGTGCAGCCAGTGGAAAACGCTATTATAGTCACATATTCGAGAGGGTTTTTTGAAATTTGAAAATTCTTTTTTTTAACACAATAAGGCAAAAATTCATTATTATTTTTTTAATACATACATATTTTTGTTGAGGAAATATAATAACAATATACCGGCGTTATTAAAATATTTGTTGCTTAAAATAAATTTCTGATAACAGATTTAATCCAATTTTATTGTTTGCAGTTTTCGATTATAATTGCAATAAACATTTTATCTATATACTTCCATATGTATTTAACAGAATAATTGGTTTTTCGTAAAAAAAATGCAGTATAATTCTTCAAACTTAGTAAACAACAATTTTATTATTATTTTGAATGCCATGAGATTAGTAACTTCATACAGCTTAGATATCTAGTAAATTTAAAACTACGTCACTTATCAGTTTCACAATAACCACACTACATATGATTATCGAATCAGTGTCAGCAAAATATTTCTTTAAATTAATAACAAAACACATTTTTTTAACTAGTACGTCGCCAAAATTGAAAAATCTTTTAAACATTACACAAAATAATTAAGTAATCATTACTTATTAAAACATACATTTAGTAGAAAAATATTATTTCTATTTTAAACATAATTATTATTTGTCATATTATTTGTCTTTGTAATGACTACATTAATTATTTATCGATCAAATATGTTGAACACATCCAATAGGTAAGAAACCGGAATTCTGTACAAGTTTCAAAATTAGAAAATATGTAAATTGCAATCATAAAATTGAAACGTATGCGACTGTGAATCTGAATCAACGTAACCAAAGGGATCGATTTATACAGTTTGTTCTTTTACTGTATGCAAATATTTAAACCTGTAATACATCACCATAAATGGCAACGATTGAACTCACATGTCCTCAACAAAAGTTTTACACATTTCGAGAAAATCGCAGTTGAAAATCGGACAATAATTAATCGCACGTCTATGTCTTTGAGGGGGGTCAAGAAAATAAAATTTTGTGTCCGACCGCAGAAAGCATCTGTTGGAACAAAAAACAGAACTGCAATCGAGCAATGACCCAGTGACCTTTGCCGAGTTCGGGCGGCTAATAAAAGCATTTTTTTTCACGTCGCAGTAAGTCGTATCCTTTGGGATCAACAGTTTAGTTTGTGAAAAATGGTTGAACGAGTTACAGCTAAATGCGATTACTATTTTTTGTGCTTAGTTTTACTTACTAAAATGTCGCAATTCACGAACGGCGAGAGAACAGATGAGGAGTATTATTAGTATTAGAGAGAGTAGAGTATTAACAATATTAATATCCATTTCTCATCATTTCAACGCAATTCCACCACGCCCTGAACCTAATATACCTCCAGTCGCCACAACTTACTTACCTTACAGCCATAGACGAATCGGCAAAATTTTGAAACAACAGAATATCAAATCGATTTACTTACCCATGACAAAACTTTCAGACTGCCTACCCTCCACAAAAGACCCACATCCCCTTGCAATCTGAAGGTGTGTATCAAATTCCATGTTCCTGTGGGCGTGTATACTTCGGTGAAACAAAACGATCTATTAGCACTCGTGTTTCTGAACATGAACGCTGTACTAGACTACTACAAACAACTGTCTCGACCCTAGCTGAACACAGACTAGAAACCGGTTACCAAATCCTATTTTCCGATATAAAACTTCTAGCCCGCTCATCTCATTTTTTCAATGGTGAAATCCGTGATTCCATTGAAATCCACAAACACCCCGATAACCTGAACCGTGACACTGGTTTTTACCTCCACAGTACCTGGAAACATTTCATTAGGGATCCGTCACGCCCCAACAGACCAATTCCCGCTCGCCGTTCTGACCCACTACCCCCACCGACCATTATAAAGCACGACAACGCACGTACCTACTCAGTCTCAACGACTAACGAGAAGCAGCAGGCAGCAACATCACCACCAGTAGCAACAGCCCTGAGGAAGTTCTTCTACAATGGAGAACGAAATGTCGGCAATAGAACAAATTAACGTAACGCGGTTCCAACCGGAACCAATTCAAACATGTTGTTTATTGAGTAAAACTTTAGTTTGAAGTCATAAATTTATTTGAACTTTTATCTTCAGGGCTTCCTTTTGATCGTTTCTTTGCAACCCCGTCCGCCCCTACATTTCGACATTTCATTATCTCAGAAATGATAATCATTTCGTGAAACTTTTTTCCTAGTTTCAAATATAAAGAAAATTTAGTTGGTTTTCCAATTGTCCAGAATTTGTATTTAATTCTCTAAAATGTTTTATATTTTTAAACAATTTTTGATGCTTGTAATGAAAATGCACTAGCCTGGCACGCTTTACTTCCACCCAGTTACAGAAAAGTTTTAATGTCAAGAATGAAGTTTAGGTATTTTTATGACGATTATAAACAAAAAATGCAGATTATCAACAAAATTTTAAAATATTAACCCTGAAGCACCCACCAGCCTTTGTACTAATAGATAGTTCATATTTATCTTTGTTTAGCATTTAAGGTCTTCGACGTGGTACGAGATTACAACTTCTCTGTGTCATAAGTTCAGATCATCATACCTTTAAAAAATTTATGTATTTTAATTCGCCGAGCACAATATAATAATCAACAAACTATTTAAAGTACGCATTCCTTTCCGCTTTTATCCATTCAAGTTGGAGCTTCGAGAATTGTCCTATAAACAACGAGAATACACGCAAAATTTACTAGAATATGAAGACAATTTTCAACAGGTAATTCCTCTCCGATATGTGAGTGACCTACTCACTAGGATAATTATTATCCATTGCAAAACACAGTTCCAACTGAAGCTGCCCAAAAAAACTGTCGAAGAAACTAAGACACCTTGATCAATACACTACATGTTCAGGTAACGCCGTTCCATTCCCCTCCTGAGTAAATTGAGAAACAAAGATAACAAACCGCCTCTGGCTACCCATATGCAGAAGCACGTTACTCCATTAGTGCAAAATTTTTTCCCGATCGGCATTTGTTTTTCCGTTGTGACGTCCTCATTAATTTTTTTTTGAAGGCAACCCTAACTTTTTCATGCAGATTTTGATCGTCCTTCTTATCAGTTAAATGGAGATATAAGAAATAGGTGGGCAACCCCCGGCCCGCGACACCTACATCTAATTTTTTTTAATAGTATAAATATAAAATAAATGTGAAATGTTTAAATTGGTTTCCGGTTGGAACCGCGTCACGTTGACTTCTTCTACTGCCGACGTTTCGTTCTCCATTGCAGAAGGACTTCCTCAGGGCTGCTGCTGCTGCTTCTTGTTAGTCGGCCATCGAGAAGCAGCAGCAACATACTTTTATGAAACGACTGACAAAGAAAATATTACAAATTTGTAACTAATTAAAAAATTGTAACATAATATGCAACAAATTGTACTACTACTAAAATTCATAAATTATAGTCAACAAAATTTAATGAAAATTGTTTTGATTAAATTATTTGTGATGAAAGTATAAATAAAAGTTAATAATATAATATATCATATTACTTTTCATTTTTCTACAATTTACTTCACTTTTCCAGATTAAAAAAAAGTAAAATTCTGCATTTAGATTTAAAAAATATAAATGCCAGGCCAAATTTAATTATTACTAATTGTAATTACACACGTTATATTAACCCTGCATTGGTATGATAATAAAAATTACATGATTGATATGGTGGGGTATGACGTACCCCATGAAAAGATTGTTTATATATGCTTTACTGACAACTTTATATGATTTTGTTACTTGCTATGCTAAATTTAATTGTTATGAATCACGTTGAAAAAATAACATTGATAATTACATTTTTATTATAGAAAAAAATAAGCTTTATTGAAAATATTACATTTCTGACTCATAAACACATGAACCAAAGTTAAAAATTATAAATGTCGTTTTTCTTACAAATCAATCGCTGCTATCTCATATCAAAGCATGGAATCATTAAAAAAAATTCATGACTCCCTACCTACTATTCTGGACATAAATAACATCTGTTGGAAAATCTTTGTCTTTTTACAATGGTCCTGTTCAGGTTTCTTGTCTTCAATATCTGACTATGTGCCCGAACCTAATAATAAATGATTGGGCCAGTCTATACCTGATTTGGATCCTATGGCTCATCATCGGTGCATTACATTTTTGCCACAGTTGGATTAAGCGTTTCTGTTCTTCTTCATAAGATATAATGTTCAGTATCCACTACTGATTAAAATTCAGATTTATTAGATTCTGCGACACAAATGGTATGCTAGGGTATGTGAGACCCCAGAATACTTTTCTTGCACAGAAAATTAACAAATGAGTTTGTATCAAAAAACTTTTTTTACAGCGACTAACTAGAGAGTGTAACTTGAAGGTACATGATCGCTCAAATGATTGAAGTCAGAGGTTTCTTCATAATTTAACATTTATTTTGACTGGGGTATCTGATACCCCACAATACCAACCCTGCGTTGGTATGTGGGTATGTGTGTATGTAAGTGTTTATAAATATACATATAAAATTAATAAATGAAACGAGAAATAAATAAAATAAATTCAATTAAACAAAATGCTTTGAAAGATATTTGTTGATTCACGAATATCATAACACAAAATTTATAAAAGTCACTTTATAACAATAACATTTCAAAGAATTATAACAATAGAATTTAATTTATGAACTGATCATGTTTAAAAATTTTATCTGCCCAATATAATCTGATCAAGATTAGAGGTTGCATTCATAAAAGACAATGTTCAATCGAAATTTTACTGAAACATGACATATAATATCTACAAATGTGATGGTTTTTGCCAAGACTTTTTTGAAACTTTAACGAAAGCAGAAGAGTAACTGGAAAAGTTCAATCTCTGAACGCAAAAAAGGAATTTTATTAAAATGTAATTAAAACTAACGAATATAAAAGTAATTGAACATATTTAAATTTTCTTCTTTCATAAAATTATTCTCGAACTTTATAACAACAAAAATGTTTAAAACTTTATACATACTTATTTAAAAAGAATTAATTGAATTTAGATTTCACGATATGGACACAAAATATAATACGCGTCACAGCTCATCTGAGTTAATAAATTCAAGCATTGTTTGTTTACTTACTCAAAAATAGCTGGATTATAATTGGGCAAAGGCGAAGCAGAAATAGCCCTACGTCGGTCAACAGCCACATGTCCACCATCATTTTCTGTTCACACAAGCAGAAAATTAAAACTCTATCGTCGACTGAATAAAATTCCGAAACTTACCCCTTATTGCGTTTTTGAAATCACCAGACTTCGACCTCCTCAGGCTCGACCACGGTTTGCCATGGAATGTCAACCTTAGCGAATTGCGGATAAATCGGACACGCGTCACCTTTTCCGACTCGGACATGTCCGAAGAATCACTCAAATCGTCTTCCTCAACTTCCGATCTATGTCCGAGCTTCAAGCATTCATCGCCGAGGAACATCATAAGCACATCGTTCAGTAGAACGTCGGGCACTCTATTACGTGACATCGTACCGATTTTATCGTGTCTTATCAGCACTAGGTAAAGTCGAATATCTTCTACGCCCGATAAGAACAAGAATCTTTTAACTACTGCACTGTTTATTTAAAAATTTCATACGAAGTCGAGATATTTCAATGGTTTTCGCTAATTAATAAATGTTATGAAACCTAAAAATAATTTCAAAATATGTAAGAAATAACTTCTTAGGCCCGATTTTACAATCATCGGATCTTAGAATAACGTGACGTAGATATGGAGGAACGTTAAAGGATATTCAGCGAACAGTTATTCCGTCCTTATTCCACGATTGTAAAATTGGGCCTTAGTGAGAGAAAATTAAGAAGTTTAAGATAAGGAAAGTATTTAAAATGTAAGTAATGTCTGTTTATCTCTGCATATCAAACGTTAGTCAGCCTGAGGACAAGTTAGATCAGAATATGGAAGGTCATGAATAAATATGAGATCGCCATAAAATGAAAACCAAATATATGTTTCAAATAAAAAGATATACAAGGTCTCCCAAATAGAATGGCATATTAAAAGTTTTCGGCGAAGGGAATATACAAAAATTCTGAAAATTAGTACACTGCCCTAAAGGAAAGCGTTCATTCAGATTAAAATATTTTCACTTCTATATCACTTCCGGTTATACCGGAAGTCGCCGTTAACTTTCTTATTTTAAATGGAATGCTATACTTTTTATTACAAATTCTGATTCTGCACATTAATTTAAATAAAAAATGTTAAGGCTTTCCTATACCTAAATGTAACCGATTTTGAGATATCTTCAAATTTATTTTAAAAAAATGTTTTGGTGACCTTTCATTTAAGACAATGTATTTACGCCAATTTCAAATTTAAAGATTGAAGTGACATGTCGTTTAAAAGTATAATGTTCAGACTTTCAAATCATATCCTAATTATCGCTGAAAAATTCATAGGGTGGTCACAATATGGTGTGGAAAGTCATTATGTTTAACTGCCCAAAACTCAATTTTCGTAAATGGAACACCCTGTATATTTTTACATCATGAGATACAGAATCAAATTCTACATCGATTGATATTAGCATTCCCTATACCTATTTCTTTTAGTTTCCTTGTTATCAATGATTGTTTATTTTATTCTGTTAATTAATGGAATGAATGCACTTATTCGTAGCAAGCTTTGAAAAAAAGAAGCAGATATTAAATTGTTACTTTTTAAGAAATAAAATGAATGGACAGCAAAACGATACAATAAAAAAATTAAGAATGAATAAACGCAACACAAACGAAATACCTATGAAAGATGGCCAAGAAATTAGATACATTATGAAGCGATGGCATAAAGTAAATCAGCGATTCTCAACCTTCTTAGCTCCGCGACCCCCCAAATAGTAAATATAAATAAAGTTAATATTTCGCCACAACCCTCCCAAGTAAAATGTTTATAATAAATAATTTTTGTCATAAAATGATTTCATTATTGTTTAGGCTATTTTCGCGACCCCCCTTTAATATCACCGCGACCCCCAGGTTGAGAAACGATGAGGTAAACTAAAGAGCAAGAACAAATAATGAACCGAATAGTGGAAAACAACAGACTTAACTAATATATTATTAAAATGGACTGAGATAGAAATAAATTAGAAACGAAAAGATAACGGCGAGAAAGATGCGGGTAAACTTAAAGGAGAAATATGAAACAAAAAAAAACCTAATAGAAGAAAAATGTCAAATAAAAAATCATGAAAGCTTTGAATACTTACAACTGACGGTGACATACTCCATTACTCCATTAAAAATCCATTACTCGTAGAAATAAAAATAACTTCATTATAATAGTATTATTCCGTGAGTGGATATTTAATGGTTTCCTTATCGCTGTCTCTTAAAATATAAGCAAGAAAAACACAGAATATATTGAAAGGACTGCAGTAATAAAAAAAATAAAATTCTATCCCTAGAATACGAAACATCTGGTAACTAAATAGTAATTATTTAAAACTGATATTAGTTTATCTGTTTTTGACTGGTTATAAGAAAAAGATAAATATTTATAATCAAAGCAAGGAAAGATTAGATTCATTGAAAATTAAAATTAAATTAAGAAATGAGAGTCTAGTAAAAAAAAGGTACGAGATAAACATTAATAAAACGCTGAAGAGCAAATATAAAAAGTTGGAAAGTCAAATTATAAAATGAATAAGAAATGAATCTGTTACTCTTTCTAAACTTCAAATTGTTTTAGAGTAACATTTGTTGACATATGTATAAACAGCAAATTTTTTGTTATTATTAATAAAAGACATTCTCTTGATATTTGTGGTAAGTATAATTCAAAACGAAAGAACTGGTCTGGCTACAATAGTTTCTTACAGGTGGTTGCTTACGACCGCGGTTTCGTCAGCTAAGCTTACATTTTCAAGAGAAAAAAGGAATTAAATAATTTAACATGAAAGTACAAATTAAAATAAGGACTTACAAGATAAGATAAGTGTTTAACCTACCGCACACTAAAACTACTTTGTCCTCGTGTTAACGCTTGTCACTTGTCACTGACACACAATGTGCTTCCAGCACTTATCTTAATTTGTAAGTCCTTATTTTAATTTGTACTTTCATGTTAAATTGTTTAATTCCTTTTTTCTCAGAAGGATAACTTAAAAATGTCAGCTTAGCTGACGAAACCGCGGTCGTAAGCAACCACCTGTAAGAAACTATTGTAGCCAGACCAGTTCTTTCGTTTTCAAAATCTTTGTTTCTAATTCCTGTTCGTTTACTTTTGTTCATGCGAATGTATTCCTTTTAATAAATATTTAATCACTAAAAAATTTCCTGTCAAAATTAAAGCCACCTACCATAAACATCTCTGCGTAGGTAAACAGTTTCCAAACAATTCGATCAGAAAAACAAACTTCCAAAAAGCAAATATTGAAAAATTACAGAGACAACGAAAATCACACAAGATTCCAAACAATTCTTAAATGATGTCAAATAACAATAATACAATAACATCAATAAAAATGCATCACCCAGAAGGGTCAAGTTACAAGCTCGAAATTTTTACCAAATAATTATTAACTTCTTAGGAGTCGATGATGAAAACGAGAAACTGGTTTTTGTGACGGTTGTCTTAACACAATTGGAGCATCAAAACAGTCTGTATTTTCTGCGAAAGCATAACGCATCGATCGTTAATTATGCCTAAAATTGCCAGAAGACAACGTTTTCAGCAACTGTCCAACTTTGAAAGGTGGCGAATTGTCAGCATGCACGAAGCGGGTTTCTCGTTTAAACCGAAGCCATTCTGGGGTTCTTCGAGCATGGACATCATGTTCTGAAGAAGTACCTAACGTAAAGATCGGCATCTCTGTCAACTGGCTGTAAGAGATAGGTTTCGTCCTTCAGCTGCAATTGGAATGAATTGGGTAAGAAACCTACGACAAAAGACTGTCTAGTCGAACCATTTACCAATGTATTGCATCATTTGGTCTTCACTCCCATCGGCCGTGTTGACATCTTCCACTAACATAATTGCTAAGGTAACAGTGGTGTCAAGAAAAGCAACAGTGGGTCATTGAATGAGATCAAGTCATGTTCAGTAGCGAATCTCGATTTTGTCTGTGGCAAAATGACCGTCGAGTAATGGCGAGAAAGTTCCATGGAAAGAGACGCAATTTGGAGTTTGTTGTAGGAAACCATGGTGGCGTAACAGCAGGTGTTGTGGTGTGAGTTCCATAAGATCCCCTTTGATCTTCATCAGAGGCAGATTAAATGCGCATCGATATATCGAATAAATCTTAAGATCCGTTCTATTTGATAAACGAACACGCTGGAGTAGTAGTTTTCCAGCAAGATCCTATCGCACAAATTTGTAGGAATTGTTTGCTACAAGCAGAGGTAGAAATTTTTTCTTAGCCAGCTTGTTCTTCAGATATGAATCCCATAGAATATTTGGGATATCATGAGTCGATGTTTAAGACGTATCCCTCAACAAGCAAACAGTTTGGAGGAGCTGGTCGTCACCTACAGCAGGCTCAATTACTACGGGAAATATACTGTGAAAATTTTAACCTTGTAACTTGATCTCTTCTTGGTGGTGCATTTTTATTGGCAGGTAGTTTATATTATAAAGTATAATTTAAAAATCTTTTAATAAAAATCAGGGAAACACTGCAAAGACATATACTTCAAAGACATTTCGGCCGTTTTTGCTTAAAATGTTGAACAGTATTTTTTCTATTTAATAAACTCCACCTTAACGATTTAAATTTTAAAAAACTTTCGCGAATATTTATTTCTGCATGTTTATTCTTCTTTTTTTTAATTAAATTTTTACTGTATTTACTTATCAGAAACTTTACATTTTTAACATTAAGCACAGATATTTTAAATGAAATTATTTTCCACATTTATTTTCAACATTGTTTTGAATTCTTTTATTAATAGTACCTGAGCTCAGAAGTTTACCTTGGATCAAGTAATTTAGAAGCTTTTATCATATTAGAAATAAAAAAAATGGATTTGTACAGACAGGAAAAATATGTTGATCGTTAGGAAAAAATAACCATTACAGATACATAAGTCTAATGTCCAAATCGCACCAAAATATTTAACACCTGCAAAATATTTTTGAAATGTAGAAGTCGTCATATTGAATCACAGAAACACTTCTCCGATAATATTGCGTAAAATGTTGACAAAAAACATACAATTTAATACAACAGGTGTGGAGACAGTTGCACACACAAAATTCCTCGCACGTTAATGTTTTTTTTAAAGTATTCTCTGACGCACTATTTCACCACTCGTTTTCAGGCAAAAATTTTTTACGATCTACCGAACCGATTGGATTTATTTTTCGCACTGGTATCACTGAATCAGCTCTACACGACTCCGTCGCTCACGTTCCAATAATAATTTGGCAGAGAACTTGCTGAAGACAGCGTGATGTAAAAAAGTTCTTTAAATAAAAAAATACACACGTACAATTGCGTATTTCAGAAAACTTGTTTAGGGCTGATAGAACTGACTTCATACCTCAGAAACTATAAAAAAATCTGCTCTGTATGTCACCATATTTGCGTAACTGTTATGACTAGGGATCGGAATTTTATATTTTGTTCGTTTAATTGCTATCGCATCATTACAGCGACGCGTTAGGCTAGGCGTTCACTTGTCCGCATCGTACGCATCGGACGAATCGGATTTTATCGGACGGATCACAAAAGTTGCTCTCTCCAGATGCCGGTCGGAATTGCCGAGAGGCGATCCGTCCGATGCGAAACAGTGAACGCTGATACATTTAAAATAATGAAAAGTAAGAGTTTTTATGATCCGTTCGCTGCGTGCGATGCGTCCGATGCGGATAAGTGAACGGCTAGCTTAAAGTTAGGCGTTCACTTGTCCGCATCGTACGCATCGCACGAATCGGATTTTATCCTGCTTCTGCAAGAGGCGATCCGTCCGATACGAAACAGTGAACGCAGATACATTTAAAATAATGAAAAGAATGAGTTTTTATGATCCGTTCGCTGCGTGAGATGCGTACGATGCGGACAAGTGAACGCCTAGCTTAAAGCTATAGGCATAGGCATACGCATAGGCAGGATAAAATCCGATTCGTGCGATGCGTACAATGCGGACAAGTGAACGCATAGCTTTAATGTACACTGAGAAAGAAAAGTACCTAATGTCCCCCCTATAAATGTTAAATTGCAGCCTAATCGCTTTTGACCACTGTTGTTTGTTGCCACCTTATTCGAAATAAACCAAACAAAATATAAAATTTCGGTCCCCCTACATACATATAATCCAAAATATAAATAAAAGGCAAATTTATTTCAAAACCATTAAACCATTTATTTGTCTTTATATACACATATAATCATGTAATTTAATTTGGTTAACTAAATTCAGTGCGAGTTACTATATGTAAGATTACTTCGTAATTAAGTCGTTTAAAAAGCAGATCATTATCAGCTACGGTAATAAAAGATAGAAGTTTCAATAACAATAATAAAAACGACTCAGTTTCAACTCGGTGAAGTACATCATCACACACGCGCTTTACCTGCTTTACCTTGCCGATCAAATTTGTACTTGACGCCCCTTTAATTTTTTTATAAATAATTTCCTCGACTCCAAAATTACTCGACGTCTCTAATCTCTTTTAGAAACAACAGGACATCGAGTAAATTTGAAAATCGCTTATACAACTTACTTTTTGCCTAATAATATTGGTACTCAGCTTAAGCCTATAATATCACACTCTCTTTAATAGACAGAGCAATTTCTCTGCGTTTTTTTTTAATTTCGTAAAAAAACCACTAACGTACCTCACCACAGACAAAATAAATTACAGAAATGTTCAATGTTATCATTATCAGCATTTCGGTCAGATTTTTTTTTTTATTGTTTCAAGCAAACGGTGCACAGGTCGTATTTTATTTTGTCCATGAAATAACACAAATCCTCAACTCCAACGTACTCTTAGAAAACGCAAGCTAATACAAAGTATCTTTACAACCTATCTAATCATAATAACATTTATTGTTCTTATATTTACATTAATCTAAAATCAGCGGAAAAAATATCTAAGCAGCTTTCGAATCTAATTTGTCATTTGGTTTTTATTTTTCGTTATTCACTGTCAATACTACGGGTAATTTTAGTGTTTCACATACAAACAAATACGCTAGTTTTATGTAATAATAAGAGAAAGTCAGTTCAGAGTAGTAGGATGATTTTTTTTGTAGGCAGATGCCTATTAAAACGCAATCACTTCAAATTTCCACTAAGCAATTACAGATGTTTTCAATACACTGAAGTAAATATAAAAATTTAGTACTATGATAGCATAAACATATCATAAGAAACAAAAAATATTACCTACATATTAAAGGTGGTAATGAAAAAGCCTGATCTCTTAATCAAATATGTCGCTTTGAAAACTAACAAAGCAATTCTTAAATTTATTGTTTATTGTCACTAAAGTTTAATTTTGTAAATTATGAATAATTTTCCAATCGAAAATAAAATCCTCTCTTTCATTTTTAAAATTGATACAATTTGTTCTCAAAATTAATAATATTTTCATTTTTAAAAGGATTCTCAAAATCAATAATGTTTTTAAACAACTACAACTGCTGTGCAAGCAGAAGCGAGGACTCACTATTTAAATTAAATCATTTATTAAACCATTGCTACTACCCAACAGATGGTGCTGAAACAAAATATACAGCTTCATTTTTTATGAAATTGCTTAGTTTTAAAAAATTTGTACTGTAGTCAAAAATTACTGAAACTGCAACTATGGCCAAACAAGCATCCGCCAAAGCATCTGCACAGCTGTTTCAATCGTGTAATAAGATTCAGTTATGTATCAAGGAAAACGTAATTTGTTTCTCTGCCAAACAAATATTGACAAAGAAACAAGCCATACAATATCCAGCATGATTCATGATTCAGGAGAACCAATATGTGGCCACCTAAGTACATTAACATTAACTGACACGAATTGTCATTTCAGTTAGGCCCGCCACTTAGTGCCGTCTCTTCAAGTCCTTGGACATTATTAACATCTGCTTATATGTCTGTAGAACCGTTTCACTCCATTCAGTGACATCTCATCAATATATTTAATAATAAATCAATCCACTTTTGGAAAGGACCCCACAGATTATTGTCAAAACATTGTCTAGATGCAGGGAATATACGACCGTGTATTTATATTGCGCTCCTGAAATTTGATCATTTTTCTACTTTAAAATTATCTCATTGAGATCCAACCTTAGTTTTGTTACAACTTGGGAGTGTTGCAGTAAATTTACGTTTTAATAAATTCAAGTGAAGAATTTGTAGTAAATAAATCATAACAATTTAAAGTCGTTTCATTGCAGCTCTTATTAGTCACCTTGATGATTATTTTATCCAACGACTAATTTTACTAACGCCTTTTTAGCCCAATGCTTACACTATTCAGTTCAAGTCCTTAATGCTTACAGTTGTTCCCTAAAGCGCTGATAAGATGGATCTGAATAGAATACTTTGTCAGTCGAATTGAAATAAATAAGAAGTAAGTGTTTATTTAGCAGGTCATGATTTATTATTGTATGTAATTGTTGCTTAAAACGCCGAAGAGATGACGCTAAGTGGAGGACTTTGTCGGTCGAATTGAAACAGATATGTAACGCATATTAATGTAGCCAGTAATAGCTCTGCACCTGGTCATTAATATACAATAGCTGAAAATTTGTATCACATATAAATATAAAATATAAAAATGAAACAAAACTACACAGGAAATTTTAAGTAATTTCAACATGTAAGATTTAAAAGATTTTGTAGACATCTGTCCAAATACATAGTTCATTCTAAGTCATATACTGTACATTCCACTAAGAGACAGGCTAATGTGAGTGTACAGAAGATTTTTAGTCTTTAAGATATTCAGAAATTAGTTACCAGATAATAGCAATATTACCAACCTAAGCGAAGCCAGGACACGATCTCTCTAGGTCGCTAAAAACGCGGAACGTTTTCTTAATTAGAGAGGAACTACGATTTTTTTCAGACTTTTTCGTAAAATTTTTTAACAGGTACCACAGCTTGGTGTTGTGTTCGCTAAAAGAGGTGGCTAAACATTGAATTTTGGTACTACTAACTGCACTGACTGGAATTTTTACGTTTCGTAAATGAAGGACTACGAGCGATTCACTCGCGTAGCTTGTGCCAATCTGCTATCTGGCGTCTCGGGGAATTACACACTTCGTTCCAGTGATGCAAAGCCGATCCTGTGCACTTGGTACCACCCAATTCTAGCCTTCCAATCACCTGCAAAAAAATATAAGAATCTAGAAAGAACAAAAATCATATGTTTTTATTTTCAAACCTCGTTTTTGGTAACTCGGTCCCAGTCGAGTAGCAGAAATTCCAGACTAACCGAATCCAATCCTTCCCCGCCAGCGGGAATGTCGAACACGAAGCTTTCGTTGAAAACAGGGCTGAGAGTCCTCTTCTTTACATGCGTCTTCTTTTTGGCTATTCGCTGGCCGTTGTAGAGCAAATAAATTTTGACGTAAGGGTCAGCCAAACCGGTTACATCCATCTTTGGGAGATTTCTTGCTTTCAATACGACCACCGTTAATCGATTTGCTGCTGGTTGCCAGCACAATGACACTAAAAGCTCACCACGACCTTGTGAGCGTATCTGTAAAAACAATCCAATAATTTTTTAAGAGATTGGAAACCAAAAGCAAAATGGACAATGGCCGCGGAAACCTTTAAGATTATACGAGTTTATTACCGTAAGCGTGAATTTATTTGCCTAATTTGAGTGATCATGATCACATGAAACTCGGTTTGAAATTGCCATAATTTTTATCCAGTAAAATCAGGTGTTCCACAAGGCAGTGTCTTGAAGCCGGTATTATATACATATAATATACAGGTTGGTTCAGGACTAAACCACCAAACTTAAAATTCAAATTTTAAGATCTTGAAATAAGAAAAAAAAGACCTAAGAAGGTATGGCACTTTGTTAAAGAGTTATGCCAAAAGAAGTGTCTAAAATTAGATTTTTTCCTTAGATTTGGAAAGTTAGAAAAGGAATTTTGGTAGAGATCTTTTGTTAATAGAAAGGCTTCTAAAATATTTTCCCGGTTATGCTTTATTAATGAGTTTGGCAATGCTACACAACCTTCAAGCAAATCTAGACAAAGTTAAGTTTTAGAATAATGTAAAACAGAAAAGAAATGATGCTACCAAAAATTAGTGCAGAAATATCAGACGTTCAATTGAAAAGTTATTTTACAACATGCTGTTTTTCAACAAGAAATTTAATTAAATTGAGCAAGCTGAATTTGAAATTTCTCATCAAGTTTAAGAACGCCTAAATTTAGCTTTAAATCGATAACAAGAGCTTTAGATGTGTCGCAGCGGAAATTTCTTTTACTATTCGATTTTTCATGGAATTCTTGCACGAAGAATCTGCATGCGCAAAATACACAAATCAATAATAATACGACTCAAAATAAATTTAAACCAATTTGTCATTAATTCTTACTTTTTATTACGTAACAGCCTAATAGTTAACTAAACACTTAAAAGGAAGAGGAATATGTTATAAATAATTCAAAAAGATCAGAGATATAAAAAAAAATTATTAAGGACTACCTTCAGGCTTCTTGGTTGAATTTCTCTACACAATGCCATCTGCTGATTCTCCGCTTGGGTAATATCGACAGTATTCAAAGCACAAAAGACCTCTCCGATAATATCATCTCTGGAATATCGATCGAAACTGAGCACGACGAAATGCAAGGTAATGCTAGGAAGCTGGTTGAAACTTATGCCGTAGAAAGTGAAGTCCTCATCATATACTGGATTTCTAGTTTTGCGCAGCACCCTGGTCTTCACTTTGTGCTGCTTATCCGGTAACAATTGCAGCTTAACATACGGGTCGCTGGATCCGAGGTTCGGATCCTTTGCTGGAAGGTCACGGCATCGCACCACAGACACGATGAGGGCGTTTTTATCGTGTTTATATCTGCAATTATGATTATGAAAATCAGAGTTTGGGAAACTTGGGAAATTGCATGTGTCGGTGATACCTTAGTTTGAAAACAAGCTGTCCCAAATAAGATGCGTTTTGCTGTAGATTTTTCTCGTTCGTTTCAATTTCCTCCTTGCTCGGAGTGTGGGTTTCACTTTCGGTTGTGTACACATCTTTCGCAGCGGGGGGTTCTCCATGCTCATTTCCGTTCACTCCGCTTTCTAACGGTCCCCCGCTGCCTGTTGGACTCGGCGTTGTCGGACCAGACATCTAAAGGAAATAAATGTCTAGGTCGAGCTATCTTCACATTACGTAACTATTACATCCTATTTTACGATGGTTCATAACACTAGGCAACAATGATTTTGCCTCAGAACCGCAACCAGCTAATAACAGTGGGTTTTGTCACTCTGATAAAGAATATAAACATTAAAACTCATGATTGGCTCTGAATTTGATGAGATTATTTTTTTCACATTATTCATTTTAGTATTTTTTCATACGCGGATTGCACGGTTTTTATGAGGATCGTAGTCACCCATGGATTATATCGATTTTTTCATGCATAGTTTGACAGTTTGCAACAGTCTTGTTAATCATGTCGAGAAATAAATGTGTTAACAAAGCTGATAACTTTTGTTACGCATGTGGTGAAGTTACTTTTACAAAACAAAAACGAAACATATCCGCTTCGGTTAAAAACGCATATCGTTTGTATTTTGGATTCGATATCGGTCAACAAGATAAGAAATGGGCTCCTCACAGGACATGTTTAACATGCAGCTCAACGCTCTTAAAGTGGATGAAAGGAGAAAGGAAATCCATGCCCTTTGTTGTACCTATGCTATGGAGAGAACCATCAAATCATTTAACTGATTGCTACTTTTGTATGATGCCACCGTTGCGTAATGGGTACACTAAAAAGAAGAAATGGACAATAAAATATCCAAATTTACCTTCAGCAACCCGCCCTGTTCCTCACAGTAAAAACTCGCCTATGCCTAAACCTGTAGCCAGTTGTTCTTTTGGTGCAATTGACCAAGATGAAACCGATTTGCTGGGAACAGATAGGGACAGTTTTCAGGATTCAAATTTTACGTTAACTCCAGAACAGCCGCACAGAATCACTCAGGCTGAATTAAACGACTTGGTTAGAGATCTAGACTTACCAAAGTCTAAGGCTGAGTTGCTTGGGTCAAGATTAAAACAGTGGCATCTGCTTGAAAAAGACGTGAATACGAGCATTTACCGAAACCGTCACAAGGATTTAGTAGAATTTTTTGCCATGGAAGACAATCTTGTCTTTTGTTCTGATGTAGACAACCTAATGAAGGCTTTGAGAATTGAGCATAATCCAACAGAATGGCGCCTATTTATAGATTCGTCAAAGTTGAGTTTAAAGGCTGTGCTCTTGCATAATGGAAACATTTTACCATCTATTCCTATTGCTTATGCAGCACATATGAAAGAGACCTATAGTATATATATATAGTATATGAAAAAGATTTTAACCGGTGTGAATTACGACGAACATCAATGGCATATTTGTGGCGATCTGAAGGTGATTGCTATTTTGTTAGTTGCAGCTAGGATACACAAAGTTCTGTTGCTTCCTTTGTGAATGGGACAGTAGGGCTAGGACACTACATTATAAGAAGAAGAACTGGTTGCCTCGTAAATCGTTTGTCCCAGGTTCTAAAAATGTTCAAAATTTGCCATTAATTGATCCAAATAAAGTTTTTCTTCCGTCCCTTCACATCAAACTCGGACTTATTAAAAATTTCGTCAAAGCTATTGATCAAACTGGGCGGGCGTTTCAGTATTTGCGAAACAAATTTCCTCAAATTAGTGACGCGAAAATTAAAGAAGGCATCTTTGTGGGTCCTCAGATTCGAAAAATACTCTATGACGAAGAATTTGAGAGTCTCTTGACTGAAAAACAAAAGGTCGCATGGAAAAATTTTCAGCTTGTTGTGAGCAATTTCTTAGGCAACACAAAATCTGACAATTACAAGACACTAGTGCAAAATCTGTTGCTCTCGTATGAAAGACTAGGTTGCAACATGTCTTTGAAGTTACATTTTCTTCATTCACATTTAGATTTTTTTCCTATTAACTGTGGAGCAGTTAGCGATGAACACGGTGAACGTTTTCACCAGGATATTGCCGCAATGGAAAAACGATACCAAGGGAAATGGGCTGCTTCAATGTTGGCGGATTATTGCTGGACTCTTGTAAGGGACAGTCCAGAAGCTACTTATAAGCGACATGCGAAAAAGAGCACAACAAATTAAAAATTAATGTTTATTTTGATGTGTTAAATGTATCGTTCTTTCTTCTTTGAAAAATAAATATTTTTCCAACCAGAGCCAATTATTTTTTTTAATTCATAGATTTGCTTTTATCTATTGGTAAGTGATCCAAAAATAATAATTTGTTGAACGAGGCAAAAAAAAATTTCAATTTTCTTGCCCAGTGATAATTTTAAAGCTAACAAATGAAATATCTTTAGATTTGTTAATGCCAACTCGAGACCACTGAAGTCAGTTGCTCATCGAAATAATGATAGATATAGATGGATGCATACATCATCTGTGTAATTTGTTAGAAGTCTTTTATTTATACATATAAAAAAATCCTATTCAAAATCTTTATTTGCAGTAAAAAAATAATATTTACCCCCGGGGGAGTCTTGTTATGTCCCGTTGGACTAGGACTCTTTTTCAAGTAATGGGTCGTCGTCCCTGCCGGACTTTTGACAGCTGTAGGTCTTCGATGGGTGTGAAACGCTAGCGGTTGATCAGGCCCATGTCTTTTGCCATTATGAAGTCTTCTTCTTCGGTAGCAGAAACAGGTAACCGCTGCAAGGCAAAGCACGAAGACTGCTCCGCCGAGGCATAATGCTATTACTGTGGGTGAGGTAACTGGAAGATAATGTTTTTTTTTTAATGTGACGATATAAACCCAATTATATGATTTTTAAATTTATTTTTATAAGATAAATAATCATATCGCTGATTGGGCAAATTCATTAAGAAGCGTTTCATTAAAAAATATAAAATGTACTGCTTCCAGATGTTTCTTTTGCAGTGACGATATTATCTCGAGAATCTGAGCAAAATTATGTACCATAACAATGAAAACTATTTTGGGAAATTAATGCAACTAAGAGGTAATATTTAATGAAACATTTAACAAAACAAATAGTTTTTTTTGTTGGATAAGAAATAATTTTTTATTGTAATCGATTCTCACTTAAATAAAAAAAAAATAAATTTCACCAATAGAATTCATATTCTAGGACAATTATTTTAATCAGCGTTTAACAATTTAGTTTGGTATCTAAAATTCTACTAAATAGGCAGATTGATCGTATTTCTAGTATAATTTTAGAATCTAATGTGGATTAACTATCATGTTTCATTTTAATCAATCACAATCGACCTTTTAAACAAATAACTTGTTTCGATTTAAAATTATTTCCAATTCAGTCAATAACTTTGTATAAAAAAGCATTATGTGAGAACTTAACGAGTGGATTTTATCAGAGCATCGAATCCAATGAACATCATTTCATGGGTGTTATTTTTGAAAAGTTGAATCTTGAACAAAACTCCTCAAATAGAATTTCTTTTAATTCAGTTTGCCCATTAACTACAGTGAAACCTCTCTTAGGCAGACACCGATCATGACCAGCAAACTGTCCGCCTATTAGAGGTGTCTGCCTAATAGAGGTAGTAGTAGATTTATTGGTCCCAAAAATACGCATATGAAGGACACGTCAATTACAAAAAAAAATAACATGTAAAAATGCATATAAATTAAATAAATGGGGAATTAAAATACTGTCTGTTAAAGAGAGGTGTTGGCCATGAAAGGTTTTACTGTAATAAAACAAGAATTTTATTTTCACTGAAAACTGATAATAACAAACTTGTAAGCTTGACGTCAGTGATTATAAGTAAATACATATGCTTTTATACTCACTATAATAAGAGTATTTACTCTTATAATCATTGTCACTTATAATGACAAAGATTGCAATAGAATAGCTTTACCACTTTCTTTATGTTAGTTCCTTTATAGCGGCCAATGTGCAAACGACTATATAAGTCTCATAAATCTATTTACATTGTACATATATTACAGCAAACCGTATAGATCCAACCGCATAGATCTATTAATAACACAGTGCGACAGTAAAAATGCAAACCCAAATCAGACTATTTGGACTGATTAAGAACGGTCCCTATTTATCAAAATTGTTTGTCGTTGGACCGCAGTACGTCAATTTTTTTTTCCGCATCAAAATTAAGTTAGCCTATTTTAAGCGGTTTTCGAAGTTTTCTTAAAAATTCGAATGCCGCAACCAAAACAGATCACGCCCCTAATTAGGTACATCTCTTAGTAAAATTTTCCGGAGAACACGGTGGACCCCCTCCTAAACTCCCCAGATTCATCAAAGACCCCATTTTGGGGGAAACAACTCCAAAAAATTGCGGAAAATCCCAAAAATTGAGCTTTGAAGCAATCTGGGGAGCTCCAGAATGATTCCATTGTGCTCTCCGGAAAATTTTACGAAGATGTAGCTTATAAAAGTAGTGTATTTACACTTAATTTACTATCTGGAATAAAGTTGAGTCCGCGAACAGATTTGACGCCAGTTTGATGTTACTTCAATGGAGAAACAAAATAATTTAAGCGACGATCAACGCAAATAAAATTTTATTTAAAAAAGACACATTTTTCGGGAAAAAATACTACTGCATTTTTAATTCCTTGTCGGGCACGTGATAATACCAAACGAGTGCAGTTCCAATGGTACGAGAAACGATTTTGTTTTCTCCATAGGAGGACTTTTTATTGTCATTGATACCTTAGGTGGGTATTTTTTCGAAGGCTCTTGAAGAGTACTATCGAAGCATAGAAAAATATGAGGGGTGTTCCATTTAAAATAACAAAATGAATGTAATTTCCGGTTAAACTGGAAGTGATAGAAAAGTAGCAGTATGTGCACTGAATGTCCACGATTAGGCTATTCTTAAGTATCGAGTTTGATTTCCATCAAGCAAACGCTTAGTGAGTTTTTAAGATGAGTGTTGAACATTTGACTAACCTTGTATACGTCCTTTCAAATGATTTCTTCTGTCGAAATTTTTTATCACTTTTAAAAATAACGATGGCGATTTGTCTTGGGTCTTGGAATTAAATGATTATCTTAATAATAAAATAATAAAAACGTGTTCATTTTATTTTTCTTAAATAATATTGGCAAAAAACATACTACTGTGTTTTCAGTTCTTTCCAATGAAAATTCGTTAAAAATCTTCAAGGAATGCATTACTTTTTATAAGCTATAACATTAAATTTTCCAAGGAATACGATGGATCTACTCCCGAACCCCCAAATCACTTCGAAACCCCATTTTAAAAATTTTCGCTATTTTTGGAGTTGTTTTTCCCGAAATGGGGTATTCGATAAATCTGGGGGTGCGGGAGTGGGTCCATCGTCTTCCTCGGAAAATTTTACTATGGTATGCACCCAACTGGTGACTTCTGTTGCTGTAACTGCGGCATTTTAATTTTTAATAAAGCTTCGAAAACAGCTTGAAATAAGCTCATTTAGATTTTATGTAGAAAAGAAAATTGACGTGCTGTGGTTTAACGACAAACATTTTTGATAAATTGGAAGCCTCCGCAATCACCCCAAATGGTCTGATTTGGGTTTGCAAATTAAATTTTTTTTTTGTCGCACTGTGTAATTTTCTTCCGTTTAGCTATATCTTGCGCTGCTCTCTTCCAATCTTTATTTACAAGGTTGTGATACAATAACAGAATTTTTTTTTTGGAAATATTTTTTATACTAAACTGTTCTGCAAAAAGCTGCTACAATTCTTCCCCTTAAATCCTCTGTTATCGCCTGCCTATTCCTTCTAGATTTTCCTTTCCTCTTCTTCCCATTTGGTCTTCCGTTCCTCATCTTAATACTTTCGTTTTAATGGCTAATATTTTTATACCTTCCTCACAGCTTCTAATTTTTTTGTCGTCTTCTTTACTGCCCCTCAACTCTTTGAACTTTGACGTGACGTATTATGTCAAAATGATCAAACAAATCTTTGACTTCCTAATCAGTACTTCTCATTAATAATCTTCACTTCTTATCCTACCAAAATCCTTCGGTGTATTTTCGCTGGCATATTTATAGTTTTCTCTGGTTCTTTTTAAACCATTTTACATTCATAAAACTTGACTGGTCATATTAACGTTCTGTATTTATTCTCTTTTACTCTGTTACTCCTAGGTACTCAAACTTTCAAAATTATACTCTCTACTATCTATATGAAGTTAGTGTATTTTATTTCCACAATTATAACATTATTTTACTTCTCTTTGGTTTCCTTCAGCTAAATGCATACAAACTTTTTCTTTCTGGATCTGGCAATCAAAGCTATTTCATTTGAATATGCAATAACAATTTTCTGATATCTGATTAGATTGAAGAACACCCTCGACAGCGACTCCCCTCGTTTTCCTTCTTTTCTGAAATAAATTTGTCAGACAAAAAAAACGCGTGAAGGATCACTTTCAATTCAAAAGTCCAAATGAAAAAAAAATGATTGATAAAATTGTCACGACTCGAAATGTAGAAAAAAATAGTGAAACCGTCAAGAAAAAGAAAGCCATGATGTCAATTGAAAACACCTACTGTTAGATTGCAGTTGATTTGATTTTAGTTGGTCTAAACATTTAAAATAATTCTAAGGCCCGATTTTACAATCATCGGATAAGCATTATTATTGATATAACGTGACGTAGGTGTGACGTAGATATGGAGGAACATTAAAGGATATTTGGCGAACAGTTATTTCGTTCTTATTCCACGATTGTAAAACTAGGCCTAAGTGTTATACAGGTAACTGGTAAATAACTTGGTCTGCTTTGCTCTAGTTTCATTGTTTTATTCATAAACAGAAACACTGGAAATTGTAGCGATGTTTTTTTTTTCCAAAAGTTTTTCCTCTCTCCTCCCTAAATGTCCCTTAGTATTTTCGTCCTTCTCTATCTCAGAATTTTCTTCTCACAAAAGAATTTGCCTTCTTTTTTTGTTTTGGGTAAATAATATTCCATTATTCCGACATTTATTATTTTTGTCAGACTTTTCCAATTAGTTCATTGATTCTCTGTTGTACTTTATACCCTCCATATTTTCTGCTGGAATTTCATTTCTTCCATTTCTTACGTTTCAGTTTTTCTTCTTCTATTACCACTCAACCAATTGGTTCTTCTATTTTACAATCCTCTCCATTCCATATTCATGGACTCCCATGTCTTTGATACGTCTACTTCAATATTATCGTTTAACGATTCCTCTAAATACTATGTCCATCTATTTAGTCTATCTTGAGTGTCCTTTATCAAAAATTCGAAAAAAAAATAGACATGATCCAAACCACCGATCGAGTCGAATTTTCTAATTTCTCCATTCCATTCCATCGTATGTAAAAATTTAAAGATTTCTAAAATAAATTTATCCCAAAAGTTGTATATGATTTTTCTAATTCTGGAATTAGAATTATCTCACATATGTCAACGCTTTAAAAATGTCGTGAAAGGTCATTATTGTAAAACAAAGCAGTAGTTCAATTTTAAGGAATCTACAAACAAGCTAAAGTTTTTTCAGTAGACTAGGATAAGAGCTTTGTGGCATTTCTGACGTAGATATACATATATATACAAACAGATAATGACGCCAAAGGTAATTAACAAAATTTAAGAACATTTTTCTGAAAGAAAAAATACCACATAATGGAGGCAAAATCAAATTAAATTTGCAGGGATATGGATTATCCTTTTGTTACCTGATCATTATTCGGCGAAAGTAAATCGAGAGGAAAATAAAACGCCAAAGGTCAGAACATAAATCTGTTTAACGATACCCTCAGAGATCAAATGGCTTGTAACTATGTATAATTTAAATTCGAGCCTCAAAGCTGTTCTCGTTTGCCGCCCACGTAGTCTTCGCTCAACTTTCCTTGTTAGTAACGATTCATTTTCCGCCGAGATTTCATCGCCGGAAAAATTCCTCTTTCGCGTAATGGTGAAATTATTCTACGTAAGCTGGTGCAGACGCGTCAGAAGCACGTTGCTGCCTGAAGCTGAAGGGCTTTGTTTAGCGTGGGCTGAAATAAAATTAGACGAACACGGAAAGTTTTGTTTGTTCGCGAGCAAACTAAAAAACATGTATTTCCCTCTGGTATTTTAATTAAGAATCATCTCAGTTTTCAGAGATTAATTCAAAGTGAAAAATTAATTAATTATGTACATACCTATAGTATTTTCTAGATGAATCTCATCATACATGTACTCGTATTAGGTATGTACTTAGTACGAAAATAAATCTTGTGGCAGGTGGATATTAAAGAAGAAAGATGGAATATGAACCATAGGAAAATCGTCCAACCAACGTTGAAAACTTAAAATTAATATTTTTTTATTCTAAGGCCCGATCTTTCCACCTAATAAAGTTTCCGATAAGTAGCTTGATTTTTGTGAATGATTTCCATAGTGATTTGTAAAATTATTCGTTGAATAAATTAATCAGGAGGTGGAAAGATCGCACGGTCCGTAAACTATAACGGTTGCCTCATCCGCGAACCAACATATAGCGTGACATATCTCGTAGCTACATACAACGTCATCGCTAGGCCTTAAGGATGATTTATATTATAAGACAACGACACGACACGTAGCGTAACAGACAAGACACGGAAACATTATTCAATGTAATTCAATGATATCATGCACATTATCCTGCAACGACACGTATCGGCTAAGACAAGACAAGACGACAATCTGACCAGGAATGTTTTTCGTGTCTGTGCCTGTCGTTGAAGTACAGTGTATTTTTCGAATCTGACTGTCTGATGTGTGTCTGATAATGTACACATTGCGTATTTTTCGTGTCGTGTCTGTTACGCTACGTGTCGTGTCGTTGTCTTATAATGTAAATCATCCTTTACTCGTAAGTTGCCTGGTAACTGGCAAATTTCAGTCAGTGAGAGTGAGTGCGGTAAAACGTCACTTGGACATTTTGTTTAACTATCAAAAAATTCGTACTAAATTGAATTTTTAAATTATAATGAATATTATTTAACTTTTATCAATTAAAGTAAAAGCTACAATTACACGGGAATGGGAACGCTAACAATAAGATAAGGTCCCTTATGGTCAGTTGCATCAAATATTTAAGCTCAATGTAACTTTAAGCGTCACAATACTAGGCCAGCATCTAACTAGTCCGAAACTGTCAAAAGCATGCGCCGATCAATGTTTAACATTTAACGCAGCTCTTGAAAGCGATAATTAATTCGACGGGCGAATATATTTGACAGTTTCGAACTATGTAGTCAGGAACTGTGTAGGAACAAAGTATAACTTACATAATGTTGAGTATCTGAAATGTCACATTGTTAACACCGCTTAAATTTATGCTCAGCTTAAGAATTTGGTGGAACTAGCGATTAATCTGCATATCAAGTACTTCAACCGGTATTATTTTAGTGTCATTATCCTTTCCAAATTTTGACAACTGATCAAAACTGCCTTTAACTTCAACAAGCAAGCCTTGAATGGTCTATGGCTGACGTCACAAACGCTACCCCGCATTCCACCCGTCCCTCGTCCAACACTCCCGGCATGAGGTAACCGTTACAGTTTACGGACCGTGGAAAGATCGGGCCTAAAGTTCGAGATATACACCCGCCTATTAAAGTTATTTGACGAACAACTTGATTTTTTGATTTCTCTGAATTGTTGATTGAGTTTTATGAATCTGTCAATGAGTTAAGAAAATATATAACGAGATGACATTATATGACAAAAGCCACAAGGCTATTTCACGAAAGGTAGAAGAACATAGCTACATAAAAGTTCTTTGACTTATCGATTGATAGATCGGCATATAGTAAAAAAATTAACTGTAGTAGCCAGTTTATTAAGAGACCCCTAAAGAAACAATGACAAACATCAACCTTGACACTTTGCTTCCTTATAAAAAAATCATGATTTACCGGAGCATTAACATTTTAGTGCAACCCAACAAAAATGTCGTTAAAAGCCATTGATACACATTGATACAGTTATGGGATATTTGAACATAGGTAGCCAGTTATCAATAGCCGTCCTCCATTTACATTCACTTCACCCAAAATAAAATCAATTTGATTTTGAACTGAACTGATTTTAAAGTGAACAGAGAGACTCTTAAAGGAATGATGTTTTGGAACTAAAATTAACATAACCTCAAAATACGTATGAAATCACATGAAACTGATAACTGATTTGGAAAACCAGCTTGATCAGTACGGGGTGCGGGAGGGGAAACTCAATCACTTCCTCATCACTGATCACCAAATGAATAACCGCAAATGAAATACAATCAGTGATTTTTAAGTGAGTTTGAATCGATTCGCGTTCAAATAAGTTATAAATGGAGGACGGCTAATATAAAAACAAATTTGAGTAAGCAATGGAATTAAAATGCATGTCTAGGATAACGTCATATTAATACTAATTATCAATCAATTGCGACTTCTTTGAGGTAGAGGTATATCCATTTTCTTCAAATCGTCAATCAGTTTCTTTTTTCCTAATCTTTAATAAACGTTTTTTTGTTTTGTTGTTCCTGAGCCCGATTCTTGATAAAATTACCTTCTTTAGTTTTTCTTTGTACAATTAATTTCAATCTTCACTAGCGTTTATTTGAGAACTTCTCTTGCTTTCTACCCACAGACTTTTGGTTTCTCTTTTCTTATTTCCTTATGTATTTGTTGTTTTCTTTGAACCCTACTTTTATCGTATTATTCCAACCAATTTTGATACAAATACAAATAACATTATTATTTGAAATTTTGATAGGGTCTTCTCCTTTACGGTTGACTGATTTTTTACAATCTTTTAATTGGATATTATTATAAAATTTAAATTTATTATTTAATTAGGTATTTATCTACCCATGTCAAAAATGACAGGAAGATACATCAAAAACTCTGAACCCAAAGCATATTTTTATAAACAGATACGTTGTTTAGGTTTTCTACAAATTTGAAATAAATTAAGCGACTAAATGATTTCTGTGAAAATGCACTAAGATTAACAATAAATTCTATTACATAGAATCCAATATAAAATAAATATTTTCAGCAAAGACCTAATTTCCTTTGTAACTTGAAAAAATATGTAGACCAACGAGAAATTGTGATTTAATATTTTGATTTTAGTGTTTATCTTCAATAATAATTATTTACATTTTAAGTTTGCTGGTGTCTCCTTTTAAACTGTTGTACTTTTATTACAACTCAAACAAAACCCTATAGTTCTTGGATTATAAGCACAAGTGGGACACAGAGGAGCGAAGAATCGAGAGTCAATGTAAATGTTCTATAATGTCACGCAGTTATTGCCTACCAATTGAATTGGTTGGCTACACATGTGTTTTGCGGGTTACTGTCGATCTGTTTGCGTATAATTTCATTCTTGAAAGGTAGCTAACGAGTATTGTTGTTATGAATTTTTCTTCATAGCATTAGTCTTGAGTTCCTGTTTAACAGCGTTTAATTGAATTCACTTTTATTTATAGATCATATATGCTCGGGTCCGATTTACAGAAATAAAATTAGAAACTCTTTACGCTTATGGCATAGCGTCTTAATATGTTGAGGGTTTAAGCATAGTACGCTCGTGGTCGATTAGTCACCATTCTCCCATGTCCGTTCCCTGATTATTAGTATATCTATATTATCTTGTAATTAAAACAAAATTATATATTGTGTTTTCTATTATTATTAAAATAAAAACTCTTAGGCCGAGTTGCTCAGTGTTTGGTTAAACCAGTAATTTGTTAACTTTTGGTTAAATATCAAACCACAGTTTTCTTTCAAACTGTTGTTCAGTCATTTTTAACCAACTGATTTATTAACTAAGGTTTAGTGGAATGTTGGCAGCTCTGAAGTGCTTTAGTATCTAATTTCGCTGTGTAAATTTTTACTTTATTATTCGTAACAGTAGTTATTACGTGTGTCAGAAGGTATAAGTACGAAAAAGTTAAGAAATATTCAAAAAAGCGATTAAAATACTGAAGTGTTATGTCTTCCACAGATGGTGGTAGTAGTAGTTGTGGAAAAATGCGGTGCCAGATTTCTCCAAATCTATTAAAACAAGTACAGCAAATCTTTACGAATTTATTTTGAAGACAAAATGTTTAATTCTGTTAAACACAAGAAAAAATAAGGATTTTAGTATTCAGCTAATATTTTACTAATTGCTTACGTTTACTGTTTCGCCAAATACATTTTTGAATTTTTCGAAGTGAATAAGAGATTATACAATGCATCTTACTAATTTTAAATGTCATAAAGAGAACTTGTATGTTAACAAATTATCAGTAGTAATGAGAGTAATAATAAATAAAAATAAGTAAAAATTATTGTAATAGTGAGGCTTAGTTCATGTTCTCTTCACGTATAAATTGTTTAGTTTTTTCCGTTATTCACTTTGAAAAAGCCAAAAATATATTTGGTGAAACGTCAGCAAACATAAATAATAATTGCTTGTTACTAAAAAGTCTTATTTTTAATACTCCCAAGAGGAAGAAAACCTCTGCAGTTTATTGCAAATACTTACCAAGCAACCGAAATTTTTCAAGTAGAACTTTTCTCGTGTTTAAAGTTTTTTTTCAAGTTATTTTTACGTTAATTATAGTTTAAACGACCATTTCATGGTTTAGCAAATGTCAGAGTTAAACTTCGTTTTACCTCTTAATCACTGTCTGAACAACCAAAAAGAAAAATTAAGCTCTCGTTAACGTTAAACAAAGTTCAAACCTTGAGTGAGCAACTCAGCCTTAATAAAGTTACACTTTAATGTAGTTAATAGGTACCTTTTCTAGGTCACGTGTAGGGAAAGCGTTTCTGAAGATCAGGATTAGGGAATTAATTGCGCGTTCTTCCAACAAAAAGGCTGACCGAAAGATAGCAGACGTGATCTGAAAGGTCGACACGTGCGAGGCAGATCAATTTCATGGGGGGAAGTTCAAGCACCCGCATAAAATCCCTTAGGTTATAACCAGTCATTTGCGTGGTTACGTAAAGGGATTAATCACTACCCAATGATTAATCTCACAACAAGTTCGTGAACACGCCGAGTTTCCCGTAAACAAACTAATTTTATTAGTTTAACAGTTCTTTTTTTGGGAAATGATAGTAAGGAAAAAATAACGTGTGTCAGTTCTAGCAGGACAGCATATGACTGCTATCCTGATAGAACTAACACACTGTTCTTTAAGTTCACAGTCGCGATCAGAAGACGTTTTAATAAGGAAAAACATATAGTGGGTTTATACAGTAACTAACACTAACAACTAACGTTTAGTAATTAACAATCAAACAGTTAAAAGTGAGGTTAAAATATATGCATAAGCAGAAGGGGTTTATACAACTTCACTAATAACCAGACTTAAGTAATTCGTACACATGATGAGTGGAAGGGAGCAGTCGGGATGGGCGGTTACGGCCTTCATACATTTTTGCGTCATGAGCTACGCGTATTGGTGTGGGAGACGAATATTTTATTTCCCCTCTGAGATCGGCCACCCTACTGCGAAAGAAGGGGAACAGTTCAGTTGTCCAGTGTTTTAATGGAATTGGTTATACGCGTTACTATTAAGAACTTTAGTTGCGCCATTGGAGAAATATGTACGAATTACTTAAGTCTGCTAATAACTAAGCATTAGTATAAACAGGTAACATTGCTTAAGTTATTAGTTGTTAGTTTTAACGCTTAACTGTTAACTCTTAGTTAGCTGTGTAAACCCACCTTTATAAATAAACGAATAAGCTCTAAATAAATTCTTTATAAAGAGAAGGAAAAAAGCAAAAGAAATTCTTTAGTTGAAAGGTCGAGTCCTTGCGTTTATTTATCCTGGCGTCGAATCTGCGTTAGGCGTCTAGTTTCTTCGGGCAATTACGCTCGAGGATAAGCACGCAGAGGAAAATCGATTTTATTACCAAGGAGTAATATCACGTCTCACTGAAACTGAACCGCTTTTTTCCTTTGTAATTGAATTTGTCAAGACATTCATAGCTTCCATTAGACGCGGCCTAACTGAATCAAGTTAACTGATCGTAATGACTTCAAATGTTCAAATAAACAAATAATAAATTGCTGATGACAGAAGATAAACGATAAAATTGTGCAGACGTGCGTGACCTTCCTTTTGTTGTGGCTTCAGAGAAGTTCGATTCAATGAAAATTCATCGAAAACAATTTTCCGTGACTTTGTATTTTTTGTGGGAATCAGATATTTGTTGTGATTTTTTCTTTTCAATAAAATCTGCACTATGTTTGAACTTAAAGTAATATAGGAAAACTAGATGATTTTATTACACGAATAACTAAAACATCAACTTAATTTCTTTTTTTATTTTGTATTTACATTGAATTTACAACTTAATGACAAATTTTGTGATAATTTTCAACGGAATTATCAATAATATAGGAAAACTAGATGATTTTATTACACAAATAACTAACACATCAACTTAATATCTTTTTTTATTTTATATTTACAATAAATTTACAACTTAGTAACAAATTTTGTGATAATTTTCAACGGAATTACTAAAAAATTAAATAAAACTAAAGCGGGCGAAGCCCTTAAAGCGATCAATAACCGTTTTCTTTTAAGCTGATCTTGGTGAATGAACTGAATACCAATGAACTTTCGCAAATAAGCATTACTTCAGTTCGATGACCTGAAACTGTTCAAAACAAACCCACCTAAGTGAATCCTAATTCCGTATCACATTTTGCAAGATAAAAGTAATTCTGTAAGTTAGTTTCACGATTAGTTTTCATTGCTGTCTAGGTATGCAAGTGAGACACAAAATATAAGTTTATTAAGTTTTATAGATTTTATTATCGGTTTGACCATAGAATTTTTTATACATACATAGTTCCCAATACTACACTAAAATATACGCACATACTAATTGCCCCAATGAAATTTGAAAATGCGAGAGAAACGATATCCATAATTATAATTAATATGATGAAGCTGTCGTACGACAGCGAAACGTTAAGTGTTAGTGCGCATATTCAGTGTCCGTTTCAAAGAATTTGTGATAGAAACGATATCTTTAAGAAAAATAAAACAAGATTTGATAAAATAAGAAATGAAACCAGCAGAAGTGAATTGAACCAGGAGAAAATTATAAGGAAAAAAAAACTACTGCAGTGTTAGGGTCATATAATTAGGTAAACCCGGAAAAACTAGTCAGAGTAATGTACTATATCAGAGGTGGAACAAAGTGGAGAAGAGGAAGACCGAGAAAAACATGGATGAACGAAAAGAAAGAAACACGTCAAGAAAAGAGGTAAAAGCAGTATCCGAAATGAGCAGGTTAACAATGGACAGAAAGGATTGGAAAACAGGAAAACAGGAGACGAGACCTGAACTCTAAATCCGACGCCTAACGAAACAAAGAGAAGTGACGAAGAAGAAGGAGAAGGTAAAATATACCGAGTGATTTTTTTTAATTTTTTTGTCAGCTCTTGCCATGAAATCTGGACGGCATGTCTTAACTTAGGTCATTGCACTCCTCGTTACTGTTTTACAGTAAAGCTAAGACATGCCCGTCCAAATTCCACGGCAAGAGTTGATAAAGAAAATTAAAAGTCACTCGGTAGTTCATCATCTATAGAATTCCATCTTTAAATAGATTTTTATGGCAGAGCAACTATTAAGGTACTAAGCTACATACTGAATCACCCTACCATGAATCAGTTTATTACTATGAGACAAGCTCCAGATCCAGTTCTAAAGTATTATAAGATTATACTCAAGGACATTATTATTATCTAAATATATGACCAAATCTTTCTATATCGCGACCCTGCCAAATCTTTTCGGAATGTTGAATCTGCATTTATGTGGATCCAAAACCCACTTGCGACAATGTGCCCATTGTAAAAGAAGTTAAATAAATTCGATAATTGGCTTCAGGCAGTAAAAATCATTTTAAACTGATTGTACAGACAAGTAAGATTGCTTAGATCAGTTTAATTTATAGTGTGGGTTAACTTTAACCGATGCGAAACAAATGCGTAATTTTGAATCGTTTTAAATTGATTCCAAATCAGGGAATCAAATGCAATGAAAATGGAAAATTAATGCAAAATTGAACATTGTTACGAAGCAATTAGGTAAGTATGAAATATTATACTTTGTAACAAACTTTTATACATTTTCTTCTTCTATTTTGTTTGTTTTCTAAAAAAAAAGCAAACATACAAGTTATTGTAATTAGATATAAAAGATGTAATTTAAAATAAATCAATATCAATTATTTGGGATTTAACTACGTAGCTGGAACATGTAAAAATGAATCTAGATGTCTAAAGTGTGAAGGAAAACATAAAGCGGATAAATGTAGCAATGAATTAAAAACCTGCCCAAATTGCCAAGAAACTAAGAACAAATTTGCAGATGAACTAGATATAGACCATTCTGCATTTGCAACGACCTGTCCAATTTTAGCAAAAAACCTTGAAAATGAAAGAAAAAGAACACAATATGAAATTATGTCTATATAGCAATTAAGTGAATATAAAATACAAACACCGAAGGAATGTGATGAATATTTAATTGCTGACAACGATAGTAAACAATGTGATCTTCATTCGAGAGATCCTATTTATAAAACTAAAACTCTAGGAAAAACCTTCAACAAAAAGATTACAGATGAAAACACTATCAAAACACCCAATATTAGTGCTGCCATCAAAGTGATATATCTAAATGTACAAAGCATATTACGTAAAACTGACAGGATACAAGTACTTACAGAAGACGAAAACCCTAGTGTAATATGCCTTAGTGAAACATGGGCTAACGAATTGAATATAAACTATGGATACTTACCGGGATACAAAATTGCCAGTTATTACTGTAGAAACTGTATAGACTCTATATAAATCCTCTATATAAAAATAATAAAATATCAACAGATATTTAAGAAAATATACTTTCCAAGTTGTCCCTAGGAGGTTATATCGAAGAAACGAAAAACTTTTGGATATAGATAAATTAGGTTAAATCGCAATATTTTGATATCCTCTATACGTGGTATAATTATTGCCATCTTAATTGATAACATGTATACTATGTATATACTATGTTATCTAATATGTTATCTGTATACTATGCTATCTAACAGGCATTATATCACGGAAGGAAAGGAAGTCAAAAAGTTTATATAAACAGGTAGTTTTCTTATTAATGGATTCTGAGATAAATACTGATTAAGTATTGAACAATTTTACGAGTAGCTCGTTCCGGAATAATTTAAATTTGACGCTTCCTGTTGATTTAATTCTTCACCGTAATGTAGCCCTGTGTTTGACAAATTTAATGTTAATACTTTATAATAAAAGTTATTTAGCAACTTCATATTTTTAATTTCAAACAGCTCTATCTCGGAAACCATTAATAAAAGACTACCTGTTTATATAAACTTTTTCATTTATAATAACCCACTCTAGACCGGGACTAAAATAGTAGAAAAGTTGTATTCTTACTTTTTCTTATTCAATTATTACACATTCTAACGGCGAATTATTTAAACATTTGGTGTAGTACCTATTAATTTATAAATAAATATTTTTCAATACGAATTATGTTTGAAGTCTATTTTTCATTACAAAAATTTAAAAATCAATAAAGTTTGTCAATTAGAAGTTTGTGTTTGATCAGAACTGTGGAATACAAAAATATCTGCTTATTTAATATTTTTCTTTTTTAATTTTGAAAGCCCATTTATTCGAAAAAGATACTGGAGGTAGTTTTAGCTAGTGCATAACGCAAAGCTACGTATTGTACCGTTTAATGCTTTATGGTATATTCGACAGGAGATCAGAAATTTGCAATTAAAAAAATTGCATTGAAATCCCTATGCTGCGTAATCAAAGTGGACACCCGGTAGACAAACCAAAAGGCAAATGAAATGATATTAAAAATACTAGATATAAAGTTTTTTTAATTGCCTTTAAGTTCAAACGATTGTCAACTTTTATTTTTTAAAAAGGCTCTGTATATTTTTTATTATTGTTTCTGGTAGAGACTTTTTTTCTAAACCCAATAATGTGCAACACTTTCATGTTTAGAAAACATTTCTCGTGAAAAAAAAAAGAAATAAACTACTCTATTATGCAAAGCGTGCTTTTTATAAAATTATGTATTGAAGTGTGCCGTGAAAACAATATCATTGAGCGTTATTTTTCACAGTTGTTTCGAGCTGCCAAGATTTCCTTTTAAAGATCGATTTTCAATTTTTTTCCCACAGTAACTTACACATTTGTAGACTTAATATTAAGTATTTCATTAATAATGTTTTCTGCGTTATTTGCTGGTCAAAAATTTAAAGTGTTGCACATTGTTGAATGTAGAAAAAAAGCTCTACCAGATACAATAATAAAAAATTTTAAAAAATGAGGTTGACCTTGAAATCACTTTCCAAAAAAATCGAAACTAAACAGTTCATAGTTTCATTTGTTTTCTTGTTTATTAAAGTCGGTCCATAAATAATGAAATTATGACTTGGGACGTTTTTTGCAAGACACCCCGTAAATGAATAATATCTTAATTTGCCTACTTATAGCTACAAAATACTAATTATGAATTATTTTTTTTTAATAAATTTCGAGAACAATGTAGTTGCTTTGTTTTTAATTCGCATTATTTTTGGGAAAGAAACACAAAATTTTGCGAGTTATTGTTATAAGTGTCAAGTACGGGATTAACAATGGAAATTTCCCTTTGAAAATCCACACATTCATTCGAATGACATAATTAAACACATTTCCTATTTTCACGTCAACTTTGTATTAACAAACCATGGAAACGTCGGTGAAAGCTGCGTAATTACATTTTCAATGGAAGTAATGCAATTTGTCTGTAAATGTTTGCAACTTTACTCTTTCATATACATAAAGAAGATATAAAAAATGTTAAAATTAAACTAAAAATTAATATATATATAACATTTCTTTTTAATCTTTTATTCGGACACTAAAAAATCGCACAATTGCTCGACGTTTTACTATAGGTTGATAGCTTTGGCAGAAGTGAATAATTGCACAATTTTTTTTTTTCTTAATGATTTATGTATCCTTATAATACAAATTAAATTCATTTGACTCTGTAAGTACTTTATTTTAATATGTTGCTTTTGATAAATAAGCAATCGATATAATATTTTTTGGCGAAAAATTTCGGAATTTTCAAATTATTCCGCATTCATTCAAGCGATTCACTGCAGTCAATCGTTTTCCTCTCGGCGTTAAAACTTCAGTGCAACTCACCCCTTTCAATAGCCTTAATTTCGGGTCCGTCCTCGACCATTTTGCAACCTCCCTAAACTAAACTAATCCACTACGAAACGTGTCACTGCGAGGGGTGTGAGCCCTCGAAATTTTTGGAAATTTTTCCGCGGTCAGACGTGTATTTTAAGATGACAGTATTTTGTCTGAGTCAGGGTGTTCATGGACGTCGGAAACTGAATCAATAGCACTAACGCTTGCGCCGCGACGTCTGCGTCGCCATCGCTGTGGGGGTGAAACCTTAGTCATAATTTAATGGAAAATGTCGAGAGAGGCGACGCTTTCGCTTTTTTCTTTGTTTGGCGCTTTAATAGATTTTCTTGTTTGGTTTATAGATATAGCCTACCAGCCTGGTTAATTATTGTTTTATTGTATCATTGAGATGTGATATAATATCGTTATTATGTTTGCGAGCATATGACGTACCTGATGTTTTGAGGTATTGACCTGTATCCCCAGTATGTTTAGTCGTGCTCGTTCATGCGAAATCACTCAAATCGACGGGTATACCTGTGTATGTTTTCATATAATTAATTTCTTAATTGATTTATCTAATCAATTCAATTCACAATAAAATTATTATTTTTATTTATTCGGTTTACTTTCGTGCCTAAATTGCTTTAATCAAAAACCATTTGCTTTTCATGTATCTACTTTTGAGACAAAATTTATTTAAATCGTCGTCAAAATCTTTAAATAATCGAAAAAAATTAATCGCCTTTAATTATAAATAAATAAAGGACCAGCTCTCCAAGACTAATTTGCTTATTAATTTATCTTTTTTATCTTATCATCAGTAATGTGGGACTAATTCTTGCATTAAATAAATAAAAATTCACTTGGGTTTAATCCCAAAGGTTATTATTTATTTAAAGAATTTCAACTTGGTCATGTATTTTCTCACAAAAAATCGATTTCAACGTCTTCGTCGGTTTCACTCATGTACCATTCATAAAGTTCGTACCATATGGGAATGTTTTTATTTACTTATGGATGGCACTGTATATTGCAAAATTAAACAAATTCAATTTGCATTTTTTTTCCCACTTTCTTATACGATTGTCTAAAGGGGCATCCAAATGCCTTGCTCGCGAGCAAATGCGAGGATCTATAAATTAGAATAATAATAATAATAATAATAATAATAATAATAATAATAATAATAATAATAATAATAATAATAATAATAATGCTTTATTTGTGCCCAACAGTAAGACCAAATAGACACAACAAAAATACATCCAATTACATGTGTGCTAAGAAAAATAATAATAAAAACAATAACAAAGTTAGCTAACAAATACTGGCTTAAATTTAAACTTAAATGTAAGAAATGCAATACCTATATAATCATAATAAAAAAAAACGAGGACCACAAATAATTTCTGAGGCCCACAAATACATCTTCGTAATATTTGTCTGCATTCGAACACATTTGTTCAACAGGACTCCTTTTCATAACATTAGTTCTACATATTCTATTATAGAAAGTATTATTACTCCTAGACGAGATACGAGGCACAGAAAATTAATATGGCCAAGAAGGTACGAACAATCAATTCTATAGTTTATGAGCTTATGTAAGAATATCGCCCCAAATTTCTCTCTACGTGCCTGCAAAGTTTCAAAACCATGTTCAAGCATTAATGAACGATAGTCAACATTTCGCTCGGGATATATGTTATACTTCTTGTAAGAAACATATTTCAGGAAACGTCTCTGAACACGCTCAAGCAGTATCTGATGACATGTATACAAGGGCTGCCAGACTACTAAGGCGTATTCCAACTTGCTACGCACTAAAGAATAATAAAGAGAGTATAATACTCGAAGATCAGAAAAATGCTTAGAGTTGCGTATTATAAAACCTAGTACTTTAGAGGCTGAGAGACAGATTGAAGAGATATGATTATTGAAATTTAGATGATCGTTAAAAATAACCCCAAGGTCTTTAATTGATGACAATGGTAAAAGAGCTTAATTTTCAACATTGTATGCAAATTCTATTTTATTCTTCTTCCTACCATAACGTACAACAAAGCATTTATCTACGTTCAATTTCAAGTTATTTCGTAAGCACCAATCATTAAGTAAGTTTAAATTGTTTTGCAAATTTATAGCATCCTGGATATTATTTATACATTGATAGAGTTTGACATCATCTGCATAGGCCAAAGAAGAGCAATCAAATGAATCGAACAAATCATTTACGAATAGTATAAACAATAAGGGTCCAAGATTGGAACCTTGAGGTATCCCAGAAGTAGTAACAAACTCATCAGATCGAAATCCATTATACGACACGAAGTTTATTCGGTTGCTGAGGTAGAACTTTATAAACTCTAGGAGATTCGGACTTAAACCAAAAGATTTCAGCTTTAGCATCAAAAGATTATGATCTATTTTATCGAACGCTTTTGAAAAGTCTGTGTAGATGACATCCACTTGCATCAAAGAATAAATAATTTGCTCAAACACCTTAGAGATATTGGACAGTATGGATATTGGCCTATAATTTCGTACGTCAGAGCGATCTCCTTTTTTATATATAGGACTTATTCGAGTAATTTTCCAGATGGTAGGAAAAGTATTTGTGTTTAAGGCTAAGTTGAAAATAATTTTCAGGGGAACAACTAATGCTTGACGACAGTCTTTTATGAGAAACGAGGGTATTTGATCTTCACCAGAACTTAGCTTATTTTTAGTTCTAGATATACTCCCCAGAATATCATTATCGGTGACATTTGTTATGAAAAATGTGTCGTTTAGAATGCCAAAATCAGCAGTGCTGTTGTAAGGAATATTTAAAGAAGGAGAATACACACTGAAAAAATGTCTAGCAAACATATTAACAATGTCACTGGGATTATCACACACAAGTAAACAAAAACAACTCATAGAAATAATTCCTTTTGAAAATCCCTTCCCTGGCCATTACCATCAATGAACAAATTCATAATCTTAAAAGAATCATAATGTAAGAAAGTAAACCAACTCCCCAAAAATAGCTATTACTTTGGACATAATGGTATAATTACCAATTCTATTGTATTATTTATCGTGTAAAAGATCTATCCTTCGTATAATTAAAGGAGTTTTTTTTTTCGGTAAAATTCACAATTTAATTTAAAATATTTTTTGTAGAATGATTTTAAATCCTCCATGCTTAGCGTTTATAGCATGTGTGCGGCGTCCATATTCATATTTTGCCCAAATAAAATACGAATTTGAAAAGTGGAATTATTGTTTTGAAGATATATTAGAACTAGCATGTCAGCAATTCATGAGGCATTCGTTGTCATATACACTGCGCCAATAAATTAGGGGAACACCAGAGAAACGCAACTAAAAACTGTAATATCTTTTTATTGCCTTAACGTAATGAACTAAAATTTTTACCCGGCTGCTATAAAGCGTTATTTGCCAAACAGGAGTCATATTTTGTTACTCAAGTGACAATAATAAAGAAACTCAACGGAACTGCCTCAAGAGAACATCCAAAGGTTAATGGAAAGTATGCCACGACGATGCCAAGCTATTATTCAAACTCGTGGAAGTCATACTCGATATTAAATTTATACACCTGTTTAAGTATAATTGTTCTTAAAATTATTCACTGGTGACAAATTGCTTTTTTCTTAATAATTGTTTCCGTTGAGTTTCTTTATTATTATGACTTGAGTAACAAAATATTACTATTGTTTGGCAAATAAGGTGTTATAGCAGCCATGTAAAAACTTTTAGTTTATTACGTTAAGGCAATAAAAAGATATTACAGTTTTTAGTTGCGTTTCTCGCTGGTGTTCCCCTAATTTATTGGCGCAGTGTATTTTTTTTAATATACCATATATGTGAAATAATTTTAAATTAGATATGAAATTCAACTAAAGAAACTCTTTTTAGAATTTAATAGTCAATAATAAAAATGATTACATATACCTATCCATAAGTTTTTATTTTTGGCAGCACTAAACACAGTCAGTTTACATAATATGCGATTTTGAATTCCTGTTATACAACGTGCCTCGGAGTGAAGTTAGAAAGGTTAAAGGATTCTATTTATGCCGAAAAAATTGATAAATGTACTCATAAAATAATTTTCAGTTTTATGCATAAAATAATTTTTTGTCAAAAAAAATGGTAGTCGTATACTCACTATTATTCTACGTCTAACGAGTCAGCTAAATATTACTATGCCGTAGCTGTTACATCAACTATGTCGTTTTCAGAGCATCGACGCATACATAGTTGCGAACTTATACGAGTGTCTGGACACCTCTTAATATGTACATATATTTCGTGTAACTTCATGCACTTTTAAAAATAGGTAATAAATACAAAGAATTCTTTTTCCCTTATTTTATAAATGTGTACGAAATTCATTGTTTAATCTATATTTATAATTACAGGTTATTTATCTAGAATAAAGGTAAATAATGTTTGATCTATGTATATGTAATATCACAGTAGTCTTAAGTTAAAACTAGAATTAGTGGCGTATATACGGGGGAACCCCCTCCCCCCGAAATTTTTATAAAATATAATGTTCCGCGTAATTCATACAAAAGAAGTTTTTCGTAAGGCGTTATTTTACATTTCATAAATAAAATGTTAAGTAGAGTCCGTACTCGTTAGATTTTTTTGTTCGGCCCCCTCGAAACAAGTTTCTATCTACGCCACTGACTAGAATACAACAATAAGCTAATGTTTTCATTTCGTTTAATTTAGTCAAATGTCTGTCAAGAGTATATGTATTATGGTGTAAATATTTTTACAGTTTGTATTTTTGATACAATCTGTGTTTATGCACGACAGTAATGAAGCGAAATCCACAACGTCATCGTTTAGTGAATAGTGGGCAAAAGCTTTTAGAGGGACATTTGCATTTATTACTATTAGGTTAACAAATATGTAAATAGATAGCCATAAAAACAGGATCCGGGAAAATCGCGGAAGACGACGTTGATTCATAACAGATTTTTAAACCAGGGATCCGATTCTGGAGCCGTGCGAAAAGATTCGTATGCGAAAATGACGTCAAAATGACGTAGACACTCATACAAAACTATACAAATTGTTCGAAAATTGCGTCATTTTCGCATACGAATCTTTTCGCATGGTTCGACAGTCGGGTCCCAGGAGCTCTAAGGAACCATAAAATTAAGGGCGGTATTTATCGACCCTACAAAAAAAAAACGAACAGACGACTAAAAAGATTCCTTCAACGGCAATAAAATATAAAGAACGACCTAAGAATAATTTGCTCAGCAAAAAAAAATTATTACGTGATAGAAAAAATGCAAAATGGATTGAACGACAAAAAAACTTATGGATTAAAACTTGATGGATTAAACGGTAGGAACGTATATCACACGGTAAAAATAATTTATTTCCACCTTCTTAGTAAATGACACTTTACAGGTTCATTTTGATGTTTATGATAACCAAGTAAACGATACATTACGGGAACAGACCTGTAATACTTGAATGGCTTGTATAAAAGACCTGTAAAGCTTTACTGGCTTGTAGACACCATGACTATGTCTGGCTAGAAATAACGCTTTCGATAAAAAAAAACTTTTCACAATTAAATTTTACTTAAAAATCGCCATGTGAAGGTGGAAATAAAAGTTTATACGCGACACGCTTTGCAATTAATCTTTACTGGGCTCACTGAATTATGGGGCTCGCTCCTGAGTCACTCGCCTTACAAACTTTCAGCTCGCCCGTAAAGATCAATTTACAAAGCTTGACACGTAAATAACTATTAGTAGCGACAAACTGTGAACTGTAGAATAAAACAAAATAAGATAAAAGCTTTTAATACAACAACTATAGCGCTACAAAATGAATCTAAGAAGCGACATAATGCAATGTTATCTGGACCCTTCCAGATTTTAACTTTTGTTGCAAATTTTCTCTTTCCGGCCTCACATTGGTGAAGCCAATTTTTATGCAATGTTATGGTATCTCAGGGTATTTTAGCTATTTTTTCTAAATCTTATTTCTTTATTGTTATTCTTATTTGTTTTCTTACTTTGTTGTTTACTTGCGTAGTTTCCTGCTGCGATGGTGGATTTTGCAGTGTATCTCGTAGACTGATTCTTGCTCGTAGAGTGTATTTGTTGTGTGATAAATTTTGGATGTAGACGGCAATCGCGAGCCTTCACATCCAAAATTATCTGTGTCAGTGTGTGCGTGCGTGTGAACAAATAAGAAGATATTTGGTAGAATAGAACGGAAAAAACGACAATTTATTAGTTAAATTTCACAAACAAATTTATCCCGTAAAGAAGTTCGGAGTTTTAAAGAGACGCAGTTTAATACGTTTGGACGGTTTTTCACAAAACCGCCCTTATAGATTTAGCATTTACTCGATGGAAATTCATGCTAACAATAAAATTAAACACGCAACACACACAAAGGGTGTGTTTTGTGTTTAATTGTTACAAAGCAAGACCTTACCATACCCTTTTTAAATGGTTGAAAATGCACAAAACGCCCGATTTAATTTTTGTACTTTTTTGTACCTATACATTGTTATTAATTTGTATATTTTCTCTGTATCACTTTCCGATACTGTTTTTGCTTTCAAAATTAAATTATTTACTCTAAAAAATTACAAGACAATATTTTTGTTTAAATATGCACATTAGAACTTTGCCCATCGACCCCCCGGTACGTTTCCTATCAAGCAGCCGACGCATGCGACCGTCGCACTGCAGCTGTCGCAAGATATTGTTTCTATGGAAATTATATTTGGAACCATGGTATAAATATATAAGGTATGTTCGGTTCGGACCCAAAATATAAAATGTTATGTTTGTATCTTTGTATACATTCTCATTCATACAACGTTAACGTTCTCACTCATACACTCATAAACCTGAATACGTTGGCATTGAAACTCTCCGCCACGCATCATCAGCATGCACATAAACATACCTTATGTATTTATACTATGATTGGAACGTTTCCGTCGGGGCGGCGCGGCGACCGCATGCGTCAGCCGTGGACGACTGAAACTCTGCGGCCCTACTCGTTTTGAGACAGTCGAGTCGCAACCGTAGACGGTCATTAAATTATTTTGACAGAGTTTATATTTTTAACGATGTCAAAGGTGTTATTTACAGTAACGGAGGATGAAAAACTGGTAGATATGGTAGCGAAATACCCTTGCCTTTATGATGTACATCTTCCTACGTACAAAATTCAAAGAATAAAGGATTCTGCATGGGAAGAAATATCGCAATATATAGAAAAACCAGGTAAGTAGAAAAAAAAACAAAATAAAGAACAAAATTAATTATGTAGATAGATATTAAGTATTATCGAGTTCTTGTAACATATTCATATTTCCACGGAACTACACGCTTATGACTGTTAAAATACTTAAAATTGTGAAGGCAACATGCCAAAATAATTAAATGATCAACTGCTTCTTCTTTTTAAGGAAGTAGGTGTATAAAAAATTATAAATATTCCTACGCCAAATCCATTTTCTGAAACGCTCTCGAAAGGCGGTAATTGAAAATTGCTTTCTGATTATCAGCACGTACGACAGGTCAAACAAAGGGTTTCATCATGTGCGTATGTAATCGAAACGCTTCATCTCCAACAAAAACGTAAGGCAACAATTTGTCAGAATTTGGCAATTTAGAAGGAATAGAAAATAAAAGTTCTTTCTGATATTGCTTTTATCAACAATTCCACTATCATCCTCCTTTCCATATGGGAGGGAGGGGGCTCATGGGTCAACATCAATAAAAACGAATCGACGACAGCAAGCAAAACGGTTGAAAAAAACGAGTTATAATTAAAATATAATGAACTAGTTTTACTTGGACAAATAATACGAATTTACTTGCCATCGATGGCAACAACACAGTTGGGAAAATTATATTTTCCACAAGAGGCATTGTAATACTCGCTCTGTTGGGGCACTCCAACTGTCGTACCCCAACCCCTCTCGTGCTACAATAAGCCTCCTTGTGAAACTTGTAAAATAATGTACTATTGTGTCTGAATTCTTCTGCTTTTGTTTTCATGTCTTCACGTGATAGATGAGGTCAGAATATTGCCATCAGCTTTTCACTTAACACAGCAAGAATCTTCTTTATGATTTTACTTATACAGCTGTATGAAATCCAGAATGCTAACTCAAGAGGGTTTAATGTTTCTTCGGTTGCCATCAACCAAAACAAAAATAGAGTTTAAATAGTTGGATTTTTATTCATTATTACATTTATTTTAAAAATTTAAGAAAGGAAGTTGGCTGCTTTTGAATATTTTTTATGGCTACTTTTGAATATTTTTTTAACTTTTTGTTAAAACTAAATCTTAAATCTTCAACTTAAAGAAAGTTACTTCCTTATATGTATGTATAAAAACGACTTTATGTTGGTCACGGTTCCAGAGGAAGAGTGCCGTAAGAGGTGGAGGAATATTAAGGACACGTATCACAGAAGAAAAAAGAAGGGGAAGAGAACTGGTTCTTCCGTTAATACAAAACATAAATGGTTACTGGCAGACAGGTTAAGCTTTCTTGATAAAACCAAATATAAGCGAGAGTAAGTTTGGCTACAGATTTGGTAGTAATAAGTAGGTATTATTGATCACAATCCTTCAGTTAAGTCGGAGACGATTCCTGGTATCCCATAATGTCCAAATTAAATAACACGTTTATTCACTGATTCATTTTATAAAATCACCGATGAGAAGTTAGCAATAAAGTTATAAAATTTCAAAACGCTGTTGCCGCTAAAATAACGATCACAGATCAATAATACTTAATCCATTGCAAAGAGTATAATGTGTACATTCTCATTGTACCAAGAAATTGAAGAAATATTTGATATTAAGTTAGAAATCACTATTTAAACCAGCATGAGTCATTATTCATGTAACACACTAAAAAAAATGTTTTCAATGAAAATTTTCACGCAGTCATAAAGTAAACATCTATATCTATTCAATAATGCCTTTGGAAAGTTTTAGCCGCTCGATTTTAATTAATTACAGATAAATTAAAAGTACACTTTTACGGTCATATGACAATAGTCAAATTAAACGCTCATATCTAATTAACCAGTATTTGCATAAACATTTTCTTTACAGAATATGAAAGTACACATCAAGATCTTTCATTTTAAGTAAACTCTGAGTTTTAGCCGGTTGATTTGAAGTAATTAGAAATTAATTAATAGTGACGTTCTCAGTCGTAAAATAGTTCTAGCTTGAAACGCCTATATCTCGTTAACTAGAATTTGCATAAACATTTTCTTTACAGAATATGAAAATACACATTGAGATCTTTCATTTCAAGTGAACTCTGAGTTTTAGCCGGTTGATTTGAAGTAATTAGAAATTAATTAAAAGTGACGTTCACAGCAATAAAACAGTACTAACTTGATTTTGATGCGTACTTTCATGTTCTGTAAAGAAAATATTTATGCAGATGCTAGTTAATGAGCTTTAAGCGTCTAAAGTGACTATTGTTATATGATCTTGAAAGTGTACTTTTAATTAATTTCTAATTATGTTAAATCAACCGGCTAAAACTCAGAGTTTACTTAAAATGAAAGATCTCGATGTGTACTTTCATATTCTGCAAAGAAAATGTTTATGTAAATTCTGGTTAAGGAGGTATGAGCGTTTCAAGCTAGTACTGGTTTACGGCTGAGAACGTCACATCTAATTAATTTCTAATTACTTCAAATCAACCGGCTAAAACTCAGAGTTTACTTAAAATGAAAGATCTCGATGTGTACTTTCATATTCTGCAAAGAAAATGTTTATGCAAATTCTGGTTAAGGAGGTATGAACGTTTCAAGCTAGTACTGGTTTACGGCTGAGAACGTCACTTCTAATTAATTTCTAATTACTTCAAATCAACCGGCTAAAACTCAGAGTTCACTTGAAATGAAAGATCTCGATGTGTACTTTCATATTCTGTAAAGAAAATGTTTATGCAAATTCTGGTTAATCAGATATGAGCGTCTAATTTGACTGTTGTCATATGACCGTGAAAGTGTACTTTTAATTTATCTGTAATTAATTAAAATCGACCGGCTAAAACTTTCCAAAGGCATTATTGAATAGATATAGATATTTACTTTATGACTGCGTGAAAATTTTCATTGAAAACATTTTTTAGTGTGTTACATGAATAATGACTCATGCTGGTTTAAATAGTGGTTTCTAACTTAATATCAAATATTTCTTCAATTTTTTGGTACAAGGAGAATGTACACATTATACTCTTTGCAATGGATTAAGTATTATTGATCTGTGATTGTTATTTTAGCGGCAACAGCGTTTTGAAATTTTATAACTTTATTGCTGGAATTTTATTGCTAACTTCTCATCGGTAATAAATACTTATAATATGTAAGTTGTACTTTGTACTTACATTTTAAATTAAGAATTTATTTGCATTAATTTTGTATCACTTTTTGTTTATTTATTATTATTTCGCGTGCAAGTATAATCTTAATTTCTGAATGTGCAATTTTGTTTATCTCTAATAAATCCTGTTTGTTCTAAGCTAAGATATGAGTTTTGTTTTCATTGCCACCCAACTTAAAATTTAATGCATTATATGCCTGTTTTAGACGGTCATATTTTTGTATCAAATTTATTACGAAGTGAGAGAAATAAGCAACCACAGTGAATTTTGATTGGTTGAATTGGTACTTCTCACTCACTTCGTAATAAATTTGATACAAAAATATAACCGTGTAAAACGGGCAATATGTTTGATATATTTTTGTAACTGACTTTTTCAGAAGAAAATACGACATCAGAGAAAATCGAATTGATAGTCAAATCGATGAAAATGAAATGAGAGATAGTGAAACGGAAGTAGTGGAACAAATTACAGATCCCACCAGCTATGAAACTACCTCCTCTACCCGAATATCAGTTTCAGTTCCACCTTTCGAATCCGGGCAAAGTAACAAGCGGCAAAAGTTAATGGAAGACAGACAAAAGGAGCGCATAGAAATTTTCAAAAATGTCTCATATGCCTCAGAGGATGACACTGACGTATTTTTTAAAAGTATTGCCATGACCTTAAAAAAGCTGCCATCACACTTAATCAACGAAGCGAAGATGAAAACGTTACAATTAGTTATTGACTTAGAACGTCGTGCTACAAATGCAATTTCTACACCTTTACTTTCTCCATGAAGTGTATCAACATCTAGCTCGAACATATCCTATGTTTATTCTCCTATTCCAGTAGCTATTCCTTTATATTATGACTTTGCTCCTCCTGCATCAAACCATAATACTTTCTTTGACTACCAAATTATGGTTAGGTACAGAGTGTGCCGAAAAGGACCAAAATATTCAAGATCTATAACTTTTTAGAACCAGAATGGCTTTACATTTTATTTGTTCTTTGAAAATGTAGTTTTCTTTTTATTAATAAATTTGTTCCTCCGACAGATATCCAACATAATTTATCACTTACCTAAATGTTATTGCTAGTTTTTCCTCCGCAGTGGAGGATGAATGTTTATTTGATGAAGCCGTTGTAAGATTATCTCGTACTAAGTCTAATAATATACAGGATGTTCTAACAGGGTGCTCTCGAGCAATATCTCCAAAACTACTGAAGATGCAAAGGAAGTTTCAACATTTCATTTTTTTTTAATTTTAGAGGTCTACAACATAGCATTATTTCCATCTATACAGAATGAATCAATACAATGGCGCGGAATGCAATTTTTTATTTCAAATGGCACACGTTTATGTATATAAGATGTCAAATTTGGATCTCTTAGTAATTGTCGAGATATTGCCCTGTCTCTAAATTTCTCGTCGTGTTCTAATAAGTAGGTACCTATTAGTTAGTATTTCAAAAAAGCAGTTTCAATATAATTTTATTATTATTTTACTTATCGTGTGGAGAATATCAAGTCTCAAAGACGTTGTTTAAGCGAGCAGCGACTAAAAAGGAAACGGGGGCATATGAGTTCGTCGCTTACGACAGCCGCAGTGCGACCAGCTGCAATCGTCGAGTCGGTCGCTTCATAGGAACATACCTTTAAGGTCTATTCTCACTAGTCGGGCAAAAGGACTTCACGGCAACGACTAGAATTTTCGTAGCGTTACTATTGGAAAAGAAACACGTTTTTTATTTCAATTATTAAATTTAATATACGAGAGTGGATAGGTAGTTTAATACCGAAAATATTTTGCTTCATAGAAAAATTTATCAAGAAGAAAAGACTACGAAAACACCTAGAGAAAAGAGGGTCAAAAATAATATTTGAACGAACATCGAATTAAATTTAAATACTCGAAACACTTTTACAATTACAACATAAAAGAATATAAGATCGGGGCTGAAAATGGTCGCGTTAGTTTTCGTTGACGTTTCATCCCCTATTACAAAGGAATTCTGTTATTGCTGCTATTGTTGTTGTTGCCGCCGTATAACTTCTCACTCTTAAAACACAATCAGTGACTCTTTATTTATATTGCAAAGTGTTTCTTGTGTGCTCCGATTGCTTAAAGGAGAATGAGATTTGTGTAGCAATAGGAAATATTTGATTGCTCAACTTGCATACGGTTCGATATAAATGGCGAAGCGTAAACACACTCTCAGAATACTCTCAGAATATCTCTATCCCTTATTATTACCTGAGGTTAAAATGAGATATGAAAACTCTGAGATTGCTCTAGACACTCTAGATTAGTCAATCGAGAACGCCATTTTGTAAAAAAATTGAAAATTATGATCATCATGATACAGTAAAAAAAAGTAAAAATAAAATATTTTTAGGATACTTAATCTTTGTGATGAAAGTAGAAAATCATCGATATAATTAATATTGTCTATTTTAAATAAATAATAATTAATATTATTTATTTTAAATAAATATCTGAAGTGTATTATACAGGCTACAATCAACCGATTAACAATACAATGACAATAGAAATCAATACATCAGAAAAATAATAAAGAAAATATTAAATATAGCACAGCGTCGGAAGACGTGTCCGCCACCGATGACCTCCTTGAATGTACAAACTTAATAACCAGCCAGCTCGGCAAAGGTGGAGTCCATCTCGTCAGCCAATGACTTGTATCTGTCTTTATTGATGCCGAGTTCATCTGAAAAATGGATAATCATCGTGTACACGTTTATAAATTCACACAACGAATATCAATGCACAATAAACAAACATAATTCTCATTTGATTGTTTTTGATGAGTTTACTTCATTCTCAGAAGAAGTCTTCGTTATATCTTTATTGATTTTTTATAAGTTATTAAAGCATGCGAAAGATCTAACATCTACGGAGAAATATAAATCGCTAAGGGGGTAATAAAACATACCTGTGTCGGGCGAAGCAAAAAGCGGGTAAAATTAGCAGAGCTAAATCCTACTAGATGGCGTGTTTATGGGCAAGTGTAAAAGCACGTAACTGCGAGTCATAAAAAGGCTTTATCTGCAGTCTAAAGCATCTACGATGTGTTACTAAACTAAAAGCAATTCCTCCTCCATACGGGAGAATATACATATTATCCAAGAACGTGGTCAATTTTCAAATTAATTAGAATTATATTAGAACTCACTATTTTAAGCTATTTTAAATAACTAAAATAAATGGCAGTAGATAAGTAGTTAAAGAGCGGCTATTAAGATAAGCCAAAATGGGAGTTCTATTCTACATTCCTGAATTAAAGTAAACAAATAAAGCATATGTACAGTGGTTGTGTTAGAGTTAAGTGCATTATTTTTTCTCGGAAGATTGAGAAGACATCTCAACAAACGTCTTGTCAATGTCGTTAACAACTCCTATATATTTAGCTTTCTCCCGAAGCACGAAGTCTGCAAAATAAAGCCGAAACATTAGTATAAGCAAGAGCTAAAGCGACCAGCTAAACTCAGTCATAAACAAGCGACATTCATACCTTCCAGCCTATCAACTTCCTTCTGGAGCTTCTTCACTGTCTTTTCAGCGTATTCAGCGCGGGCTTCTGCTTCCTTTAGCTTAACAGTAAGGGTCTTCAACTGCTTTTTGAATTCCTCGACTCTTTGGTTGGCCTTCTCTTCCGATACTTCAAGAGATTTCAACGAGTTACCTACGACCTAAACACGGATAAGAATAAAATCGTTGAAACGTACTCCTGTACCTTCAATTCTTCTTCAAGTTCCATGATCTTGGCATCACCTCCTTTAACACGATCTTCAGCGACTTCAAGTTCGTCTTCAACGAAGGCCAGCTTGCGGGAAACTTCATCAGATTTGTTGTCGGCGTCCTCAGCTAACATTCTTGCTTCTTTCAGTTGATTGGTGAGTTGGTCCATGCGTTCTTCATCTTGCTGGGCGCGGTTCTCTAATACTTTGCACATACTATAAGAAAATTAGTAGAAGAAGAAAATATTATTTAGTGGAAGTACTAACCGTGAGCTTTCATCAGCAGCTTGGGAGGCTTCAGCTAGTTTCGTCTGGGCGGTAGCGAGACGTTCCTCAGAGCGTTCCAAATCTTCTTCAATTAATTGTACTTTGCGGTTAAGAGCAGCTACTTCAGACTCAGCCTACATTGACATGTAAACAGTGATTTACTACTATAACGTCTTTTGAAAATGTAAAAATTTTTATACGTAAATTAATTATGTATATGTTTGATTGGACATTTGAATGAAAACTATTCCTAATTTCGAAAAAAAAAAATCATTTAAACAGCAACCAAAAATTTTGTTGATTTAATAGTTTTTTCTATTTCAATAGGCATTCTACACGTTCTTTTTTAATTTATGAATCTCTATTACTGGAATAGAGAAGAAAAGAAAATACTTGAAATTTGTTTAGTTTTGCAAAAATTCTGAGACCTGTATTTTATAAGCAGTACTTTTCTTAAAGCACATTTTATTGTATTATATGTACGCGTTTTAATTTATAATAATAAAATACTTGATATATGCCGTTGTGCAGCATGGGTTACATAAATTAAGCAAACAAAGTATAGGTATCTTACATTAGTAAGAGTCTTCTCCTTCTCTTCGAGGTCCTTGTTAGCTTGTTCCAGGTTGTTCTTATTGGTGATTAAATCCTGTTCCACTTGAGCGAGCTTCTTTTGCAGATCATGTACTTCTTCGTTTACCTATTTAAAAAACGAAAAAAATTAGTTTTCAATATATTCGTTGAGCAACGAAATGCAACAACCCACAACGTAACGGCATAAATTTAATATTTCTTTACGTCGTCGTAAACTCCTCGAATACCAGGACGACGACGACGACGAGTCGTAAAAAATTATATACAATACGTGTTACGTATAAGGAGTTTTCGTTGTGTTTGTTAAGGGAAAATTAACAGAAAAACATCTACCTTTTCCGCCCTCATGTTAGCGTCCTTTGCCTGTCCCTCCATCGCATCGGCCTTATCCTGTGCATTGTCCTTCTCAAGCTTCATCGCTTGCATTTTCTTCTTGATCGCGTCCATGGTTGCGGCTTTCCTAGGACTCTCTCACGAAGAAGAAACGAACTGCTGAAAGTTATAAACAAAGTAAGTACATAGAAGAAATTATTAAAGGATTTTTATTTGTTTAACTCAAGCTTATTTCTATATTTTAAATTAAAAGAAACTTCAATACTGCAACTTTTTAAATATAAATAAATAAACGCTATTGCGAACTTTTGAGTTCATAACTCACATAAAATTAAAAATATTTAACGCGGCTCTAATTCTTAGATGTCTGTCTTTTTTAACCTGTGCTTTCATTTTTAGACAGAGGATGCACGAGTGTACGTTCGTTTAAATTTAGTGCGTGATTCACGGTTATAATTTTTGCTCTCTTGGAAAGAGAAATGGCAAGCACCTTTTCGTGATGCAGTAATATTTTCTTGTGTGACTAAATCGGGACCTCGTTTTTCGACATTTTTCGCCAAATGTGGCAAAAGGTAAAAAATAAATTAAATGATACAACTAATAATAATTAAACATGAAACTTAATGAAAAGAGAAAGTGCTTTGGTGACCAAAAATTTTGGTTTGAATGTTAACATTGAACAAAGTGTGCTTAAAAATAAGCTGTTTTGATATATTTAATTACCAAATCCCATTTCAGAAAAACCATGGGTATTATAACTTCTCTTCATTTTAATGTTTGTATTCTTATATTGTTTTTAAAAATACCTTCAAGAAAAAAGTCTCTCAACAAATCGGTGTTTTACAACGAATATAATAAAATGAAATAAGAAATGTCTGCATTTTTTCTAAGTATTCGAAGGATGTTTTACTAGAAGAAACAAAACAATAATATTACTAGTTGATGTTTTATTTTCCTACATGGTCACTTCTGCCATCATTCTTTTCACGAATTAAACAGTCTCACCATATACAAAATCGGTTTCATTTTCGCAAATTTTGCACCAATCGCACAATTGTGGTTTACATGCTTCACCAAACTGAGCAGCAAATCTGGTAAAAGTTCGAGGTTTCATAATATCCCAATAACTCTGCATAATAAAATTTAATTCGTCCATGTTTCATATTTTACTATACAAATTAATCAAAAGTTATGTTATTTTCTGGCAATAGGTGTAATTTATATAATAAAACAATACTTCCGGTTAAAGTTAAACACCTTCAGAGTGCTGTTGGCATTGCTAACCCTGATATTTCTGCTCAAGCTTCTACAATGTAAGCATGAGTTAATAACGAAAGTACTTTGACATGGTTCCAAGCCGGAAGTCAAAGATATATTGTGGACCACGGTCACGAAATCTCCTAGTTAAAATATCTACAAGGTTTTTCATAACTTGTTGCTAAGTATGTATGAATATAAATCCAAGAAAAAGCTGAAAAAAATTATCAATTTTCAATTTTAAGACGGCGTACTACGTACACTTTAATACTCTTAAGGAAAAAAGAATAGTAGTAAGATCTTGAGAAAATTTAGATTTTTAAAATTAAATAAAGAAATGGAATAGAAATTTGCTAATAGTAGTAATAGAAAACGCCATTTCTTTTGTGTTTCACCCAGTTTCTGCGGATTCGACCGTAAAATTCTAGATTCAGCACAAAGAAAAGTATTCAACCCCTTAAATGTTCAATGTTCTAAAAATATTATATCTAACCTCTACAATTAAATCCTAGAAGTCAATGAACTTGAAAAGTTCTCTGAATACCTAAATCCTAAACAACGTTTTTATTTAAATAACATATTTGGAATTAAATTTTAAAAGGGCACACATACATACATGCAACTAGATTTATGTCCTTGAAGAAATTTTTTAAAAAATTTATAAAAATGAATCTTGTTTATACCTGGTGGTATTTTTATAAATGAATTTTTCAGAATTAAAATTGTGTCTCTTCTCCAATTGAAACTGAAAAAAATATACTCGTATGTAACGAATCTGCCTATAGTTTCAACATTTGTTAAAAAAGTTAAGTAAGCTTGTTGAAAATAACTAATGTGGATGAAAGGTTAAAGTCTCAAATTTTTTAACCAGATTGTATAAGAAACGTGACTTTGGCGGGAGCATGTAGTGAATAATGTAGCAATCGGCATTACTGGTTACTATTTCAACATCTCCATTTAAAGGCCATCGCAAACTACGCCGGGGCGAATCGCAACGCATCGTACTGCTTAAATTCCATGTAATCGTTTTCATACTTTATCTGAATTATCGGACGGGTCGGAGCGGGCTACATCATGTAAAAACAGTGCGTAGAAAGTGTTGAATTGAAAAGTCCATCAAGTTGGTTTTGATTTTTTGATGAAAGAAGAAAGAGATGACTTCCTAAACCAACTGACATTTAACGCATGACATTTGTCAAACAGTTGAAACAGTGTTTTGTTTATAACCTCCCGTGATATTATTAGCGCTTTCGTTTGTTGCATTAGTGGACGCTCAGAGTATCTTCATTTCGTATTAATGTAACAGATCTTCAAGAAGAAAATACCTCGATTTAGTCTAAGAAAAAAATCGTATGTCGTAACTTGCATGATCAATTTTTTATGTCAAAAATGGATAAAATTCGATTAACCTTAGAATATTTGTATGTGGTCAAGATCTAGTTTTTACTCATTAATTTTATTTGTTGGACAACACATATTTGTTAGTGGAAGTAGCCAATGTAAAAAGATATTTTGGAAGTAATACCTTCGTTCTGAAAATATATTAAAATAAATAAAGGAATTCAGTCCCTTCGCATAACCTAAATTATATATTTTGACAGTACTTGCGATAATCACAGTGCCTATACAGTTCAATCTGCGATACATACTTTTGTTTCCAAGGCTTACTCGAGGTAGGATTTTGTAGAAGACTCGATATGATGTTAATACCAGATGCGAAAATGCATTGGAACAACAAAAAAAAGCACTGAACTTAAAATGACATTTCGCATTGATCTAATTCAAAACCTGCTTCACAATGTTATGAAAAATTCAAAGGTTACTTGATGAACTTTTCTTATATGATTGTGTGCCAATTTTTTCAGTGCAATGCGCTGTGGCCCGCCCGGTATAGTTTGCACTGGTCTTTAATAAGAAAAAAGAAGTCGTTTTATTATTATTTATTTATGCACAAACTTGTAATAATTCTTCTCCAAGTAACTTATAGTTACTTAATTCGACATAGCCAACGTTTTGCTGTATGTCTCCGACTTTCTCAGGATTAGTTCTCTTAATAATTTCACTGTCTCCTAATTTTGACAAAACCGCTTATTTTTTAATTTTGAGAAATTTGTCGACTTACAGTGAAATGTCTGGAAAAAATTATTATAAATCTGTCACATGTAAAAACTAAAGGTTTTTCTTAAACGAAGACTGAATTGCACCGACATCGAATTAAAGCGAAGAAAATGCTATGTTTAATCTAGGATTAGTTAACGATGATGTTGGTGCAACTCACCCTAAACATTTGTCAAAACAAACAATAATCAATCTTTTGAAACACAAAATGAGCCTCTACATGATTGATTCATTGCAATGTTAGCTAATATTGAAAAGAAAAAGGATTACCTTCTATGAAATTGTATATTCCATAAAATTCTACCTAATCGTCCTTGAAATATTTAACATATTGTCTAAAAACTGCTATTTGCAGTTACTATTTTATTTATTCATATTTTACTTATTTTTAACTCTAAGAAAAAGATTTTTGGTACAGGTGTAGTTGATACGTAAGCTTGTTATAAGTCATTATTAAATATACTTTTATCGCTACAGGATGGCCATGTTAATAAACAAAATAACAAAAATTTCAAAATGCCAAAACTCAATTTTCTTAAACAGAACGCCCTATATTTCTCTGTCATAAATTCATCGTTTAATAAAGTACTTTCATTTTTGTTAAGTATGTCTTATATCTATCTTTTAAAACGAATATTTGTCTAAGTAAGGTGGTCATGGAAAACCGGCAAACCGGTTGACATTAATAATTACTTTTAGAAGTGTTAGACTGTTGGGAACTTTTAGTTGTGAACTTGTTAAAACATGAATTTTAGATTTATTGAATTATTTCTTTATTAAGAAGTTGCATAGCCAAGTTGGTTGGGTTTGCTGGTAACAGGCTTGATACTTGGTCGGGCAACTATAGGAGCCTGTTGCATATGGGTCTCATGTAAAAGATGGAACACTTATGTATTGGATTGTGTTTCGGGTTTATATCGGCCCCTTCGAACTAGATTTTCTGCGTTTCAATAATTTGTAAAAGGAATGCCAAAGAAAAACATCTAGTATGTTGGTCGTAGCCGCAGGGGGCAATATTAGAATAGCTAGCTTAATGCCTTCCTGACAAGCTCATAGAGAGAGCTTGGGGCACGTGTAGTGTAAGTACTTACTTACTTAAAATAAGTAATTTTTGTACATTATTGTCGCTTGAAAATTAATTATTAAAATCAAGGACTTCATTTGTTTGCCGTTTTTCACGACCACCTTAGACAATCACTCATTTTAAAAGAAATAATTCAAATAGATCTAAAAAATATCGCAGATATGTATAAGACATAACAGAAAGTACTCTATTAAATGAAGAATTTAGGTTACAAAAATATGCTATTTAAGAAAATTGAATTTTGTCAATTTAAAATTGCTGATATTTTGTTTATTACCATGACCAGCGACCATGTAGCGATAAAAGTACATTTCATAATGGCTTATAGTAAGCTTATGTATCAACTACATCTGTACCAAAAATCTTTTTCTTAGACTTAAAAATAAATAAAATATAAATAAATAAAATAGTGGCTGCAAATGACAATTTTTAAACAAAATGTTAAATATCTCAAGAACGGTTTGGTTTACGTATAGACAATGGCATATAGGAAACGTGTATTTTCTAGGCAATATGAATTTGATTTTATATACAAGGTGTGCCATTTCAAATAAAAAAGTTGTGTCCGGCATCACTGTTTTGATTCACTTTGTACAGGTGAAAATAAATTTATGTTGCAGGTATCTAAAATTAAAAAAGAAATGGTAATGAAAATTTTTTTGTACCTTCAGTACCTATTTATCGAGATATTGCCCGAGAACACACTGTTGGGCCACCCTGTTCATGTTTTCCAATTATCAGCGGAGAATAAATTTCAACAGGATGTGATTACGATGATATACAAAGTTTAGTTCATCGTGAATTATCAATTAGCGACAAATCAATATCGCTTCCTGAATACAAACTTATTTAAATATTTCATAAAAGTCTGAGAAATATTTAACGATTGCAAATCGTCAATTCCGAAATACATCCGTTACAATTGCAGTGTATGATTGTTTAGTGTGTAGATAGGAAAACTTGTTACGCTTTTATAAGTGAATGTAAAGCTATTTATTTCCTGCTTGATTGTAAGGTATATGGTGAAATTTAATTTTCCTAAGAAATTTAACAAAATTGAAAGAGAAAAATACGGGTAAAGCAAATAAAAATATGGGTAAAGCAAACGTGCAAAACAGCTTTTCAATCGTCAGTTCTTGTCTGTTTAAGTTGTATCGAAGGCAAGAAGCAAATGAAGCGTTGGGAATTTTCGATTCGACAACATATGCCACACATGTTAAGGCGAACGCTGAAAATACCGCGAACGAAAATTTGATGCTGAAGCGAGACGCCCGAATCGGAAGTCCTGCGATTCGACAAGGACAACGCATACGGACGATGCCCAGCAGGACGAAAATAGCACGCTCCTAGTTTAGACCGATCTGGCATTTCTATTCCCATTCCTATTCCTGCGCAACGCTTCCATCCCGATAGAGAGCGCAAGAACATACGCAAAATTTATCCGCGTCGACGCGCATCTGCTTGCGTGCGAAAAGGACGTGGGCGTCTCAGCAAATGATCCATCGTAAATCGAAATAACCGACCCATATATTAGAAGGGATTTTTGCTTTTTCTTTTCTGCTCCTTGAAGTTCATCCGGTTTATCTCGTCTCGAGATCGACGTGCAAAAATTAAGAAAAAAATAATCTCGTAAATATTTTTACTTCAAAGAACAACTTTTTAAATTATTTCTTCCATCTGATGCCGCTGACTTTCGTATATATAGATCAAGGCAGCTGGGTGTAAACATTTCTACGGTTTTCAACGTGTGGAGGTGGTTACGAAAATATGTCGCGAACACTCTTCACACTTACGTAAAAGACATCGATCCTATTCTGCTCTGTCTTAAGGATACTTGTAAGTAAAGCACATAAACCTAATTCTGAAAGTCTAAAGAAAAGTGCATTCTTATCACTTATCACGAACTAAAATGAAGTACTAAATCAAAGCGAGAAATATATCAGAACAATTTTCATAACAGAAGAAATGAATTATTTGATTATTTACGAAGTCCAATACTGGAGTTAACATAACCTATATTTTTAAATAGTAAGAAAGATACGAGCATTTCATTTTCCTTCAAAAGTCCTTATAAAACATATCTGCAATCTTCAAGATTTAATAATAATAGTTTGTTAAATCAAACAGGCAATATACCAGGAGTCTGCAAATGATCAAAAACTTTACTATAGATTTATTTAAGAAAATTAAAGTACTTTTCTACATAACCAATTATTTTCTATTTCCCAATTTTTTTTTAACTGGAGAGCCTTTCATCAAAAGTAGTCGTTCATATAATAATTAAATTAAATAAAATTCATTCAAATAATGATGCTCATAAATTTAGTATTTATCTTGAAGAAGCTGGCAACGTACAGCCAAACGTTGCTATTTGTATTGAATTTATTGACTATTCGATCAATTATATTTAGAAATTTTGGGATAATTTTCAATGAATATTTAAAAGTGTATATCTTTCCTGCCAATATCATTTTTCTGTCTAACAGTAAATTGTACATACATATAGAAAATTCTAATGCCTGTGATAGTTATCTTTCTCCATGTGATTTTAGTAATCTTAAAAGATTTGAACTACCGAAAGTAACACATACAAAAAAAGGTCAATTTAAATTAAACTCTATAGAGTTTTTCAGTGTGAAGAATAACTTTCTAGAGAAAAATGTTAATAAGTTCTTAAAATTCTATTTGATTCCATATTTACTGCTTAAGTTAAACTTAACTTAAAAAAAAATTAAAATCCAATAATCAAATAAATTGCATTAATTTAACTATTCCATATTACTACCTGCTGTGATCAAAATTAAATTTAAAATATTTTGTTAGACTACACAAGATAAAATTAAAAATAAAAAATTATATATTCAGATCACTCTGTAGATTTGTAAATCTCCTTCCTCTCACTGATAAAATTATGCTTGTTAAAAATTATTAAATTGTAAAATAGAAGTATTTTAGATAACCTACGTAATATACATATGGAAAAAAATAAATATAGAATTGTGACAAAGTCTTGCTATTTAATGTCTCAACTCCAAAATCCAGACTCATCGATGAAGAGAATTCAAGGATTCTAATAAAATTTTTGCAAATTACTCTGAATTTAACAAAATAAAATGAACATAATATGCAATTCGGCATTTCAGAACTTTTATTCCTTTTTAATTTACTTTAATTTTTGTATAGTTAATTATATAAAATTAGTTATTCTTTGATGATTTATAGATTCATTTTGTAATTCACATCTGAACAAGTCATTTACAATTATTTGTAATTATTTGTCTAGGAAATACTCCGTGCACTCTTTTTTGAAAAAAGGATATATCTACACTTTTCAAAATTTCAATAATATCTGAATCTGAATCTGAATTTTCCTTTCATAATGAATCGAAATTTAAGAAATCGCAAAACTAGAGTTTGAAACCGAATCGTAAATGATAGGAAAACAAAGTATTTTCAAAAATAAAATAATATGTCAAATATTAATTCCTGTAAATCTGTTAAATATTTTACATGACGTTCAATCATTTCATTATTTTTGTAATTTAAGTTCAAATTTAATTGAAATCGTCGGTAACAATGGGCATTATATATTCGATAATTAATTTTAAAAGTTAGTTAAAGTTAGTTTAAAGTTAAGTTTTTAATAGTACAGACTTAAGTTAAGCATTAGTTAAAATGAATAAACCAAAGTGTAAAAATAATTCATTTTTAGAAATAAAACACTAATCCTAAGTTAAAATTAAAAGGGCCACATTCGTCGCTTCTTTTATGTTGATCAATTTACGATTTTTATTTTTTTAATGACATGATCTATGTAAAATTGTTTGGAGAAATTAATTAATAATAATATTTAAACATAAACTTCGGTATTTTACTTTGTGTTATTTAATTGTGTTTCTCAGACTTTGCTAGACAATTTTAATGAAAAATTATTTTAGTATAATATCATTTGATCGTTTATGAGAAAAAAAAACATAAGATGTCCGACTCTGCAAAGTTTAGATAATACGAAAGTTAATGAACGGAGACGGAGGCGCTTCTTAACAATAAATAAAATAAAAAGTCACAACTGCTTTCAAGTCCCACTTTTTACAGATTGACATTATGAAAACTAGTCTTCTGTAATGTATTCCTTCAAATAGTATAGACAACAAATAATTAGTATTAATTAAGTATTAATAGAGCAAGAGAACTTAAAAGCTCATCTGGTAATATCACAGTGTTAAGGTATTTAATAGAACGGTGTTATTAATCAATCGTATAAACAAGTAATACTATAAATTGACGATGTTTGTCCTGTTTGTAAAAGTTCCGCAGAATAAATCTAAACTTTCCAAATATACTGTTTATGACTTGTTCTACCCATATAAACTAAGAATAGAAAAGAATTGATTAATATATCTATTTTCACAAACTTACATATCTGAATTAGATCATCCTCGATTTTCAAATTATTAATTTGTAACCGTGAAATCGTTTTCTAATTGTCAAACTAACTTCCAAAGCATTTTTTAAATGAACCAAAGTGATAGATCTAATTTCAAAGCAAGTGTTCAATACATTGACCATTAAAGCTCATATTCTGATAAATTCCTGGAGAAACTAAAGAAACTACACTTAAAAAAAATAACTACTCAGTGAATAATCCTGCAATAAATTTAACTGTGACATAATTCCGATCAGGGTTGCGTAGGCCGCACCAGCGCCATGTTGGATCTTGGAGCTTTCGTAAACTTGCCACGAAAATAAATTAAGGTTCACGCTAATAATAATTTTATTTACATATTTCAGGCATTAGTGAGGCGCTTATGTAAGTCTCGGGTGAAAATTACGGGACTCTACGAAATTCTCTTCTTAAAAAAATAATACTCCTAATAAATTAGTAGATCTCAGATTAAACCGAACCACTTTAGTTATTTATAAATTTTGAAATCTGATATACGCAGGCGTACTTCATCACTAGGTTGAGTCTTTTTTTGCACTTGTTGCGCCAGAAAAATTGACAAAAAAATATTTGTTCACTAGATGTAGATATCAGACTTAGGGCTCTAAGATTTTAAAACTTTGTTTCTCGATCTTACACGGCAAGCTATTTTTATACTAAAGACAATATAGATAGACTTCAAAGGGGGTAAATAAGTAAAAAAAAAGTTAGTTGTCAAATGCATCGCACAATCAGCAGGGGTTAGAATTTGTTAGTTTGGGTAGCGATTTACACGCACCTACCTGTGCCTGAAGGCGTTCAGAAGCTGCTGCGATTCTTGATCTTACAGCGTCGCGACGGTCCCTGACGTCCCCCTTCCTCGACCACGCGATCATCGTTCCCCTCGCTCCCACCACGAAAAAACATAATTAACTGTTAACTTGAGGCGATCGTCAAAATGTTTTTTGGGCAGGCGCTTTTTCATTCATCCTACTTTTTTCGCTTTTATGGGAAGTCTTAGGCATGATGCACACGTGCGGTAAAATGCCGGAGCGGTAAAATGCCGCACGTGTGTATTGATCAATAAATACATACGTACCCCAAGTACCGCAAAAGTCATAAAATTCACGTACGGCACAGCAGCGGTGCCGCAGCAGCGCCGCACATGCGTTCTACGTAACTATAGGTCAATTGGAGCAATGCACACGCAACTCCGGCGACGCTGCGGTTCCGCACGTCCATCCTACGTATATTTTGTGCCGCAATTCCCTACGGGAACGCAACGGCTCCGCACATGATAGTTAGGGGGATTTTCCCGTATTTTTGAGGGGATTTATTTTTCATTGGGGTAGAAAATGGGGAAACAAATTTTTTGAGTGTTTTTTGGGGAGGGCGGCCGGAATTGCAATTTTCAATGCTTAAAATTTTTTACGAATAACTTTTATAATGCAAACAAACGAATAAAACATTGTGTGTTCGTTTGTTTACAAACTCCGAAAGGTAACATATATTTAGAATATTTTTTAACGTTTGTAGAAAAATACTTTACTTTGGTAAACGAAGAACGAAGTAGAAAAAGAAAATGATGGAGAAATTCGGTAAAAGGATAAAATAAAAACAGTTCAAAGTTCAGAAGGAAGTCGAAATTTGAACATATTATACAGTGCCTGTCAAGCAGTTTTGACCAAGTGCGAATTTTTTAATTTTTTTATTTGTTTTGTTTAAAACTAAGTTTTACCAAATATGACACCTATTTAGTACGCGATTGTTAGTGTGGCAGAAAATGGCTCCTTTGTAAAACAAAATAAAGAAAAAAAATAATAATTAAAAAGAATATTTATTTCTTTGGAATCGAATGAGTTGGATGAGATTTTATAGTTGACAAATATATGTATAACAAACAATGTCAAAATTAATTTAACACAACTAAAATTTTTGAAAATGTACCTATTTTACTCCGCTATTCGTTTTTCATGATAACGATGGTGCATATTTCGAAAATGATATGATGTTTAAATACGTCAAAACTCCTAAACTCCGTACTTAAAACACGGGTCAAAGGTTTATACTTCAAACACACCAAGTTTAACAAAAAACGAATGCGTCAACGAATGCTAAAGGGTTCCAACACAAGGAGACGTGATAGATATAGGAAACACATGTTTTTAAAAGAGTCCGGAGATCGATTTTTAAGACAAAATTAATGGTGAAGACAGCATTTCGATATCGTGTACCGCTTAGGGGCTACAGGGTGTTTTTCAAAATTCTACGATTTCTAAACACAACCTTTCTGGAATAGCTTTCAAAAAGGTTGTTCTTGAGTGGAACGTACGGATAAGTGAAAAATGAGAAAATAAATTTAATACTAGTGTGATGAAAGTTCCGTATACTATTTGTTACACTCATCATTCCTTACATTTACAGTAGATTTGAACGCATTACATGTCGTCCTACGTATTTCTGTAAACTGTAAACATTTAAAGTTCTAGGAAATTTTGAGTAAGTATAAATCTAGAAATTGAACTATGGCGTTTAGATTCTTAGTTTTTTTTTTTTACTAAACAAAGAAATTTAAATAACTACTACTTGGCCCAAGGAGTGAGCTCAACATTTTCTTCTCATAAAGTTAAAAAATTATACCTCTATTATGACTTCCATTAAAAAAACTCTTAAATTTATAACTATCCTAACTTCTTTTCCACTCTAACATCCACACCAAGCGATTCTACATTAAATAGTACCATTTTTTTTCTGCCTCTCTGGGTATGAAGTTATCGAGTATTGAAAATTGATGCTAATTTAATAGGGTGTGATATGTTTTACCTGATGTCGTCAAAATTGAAACATGCAATAGATTAGTCAAACCAAGAAAAAAACAAGGCAATTTATTTAGTATTTTTTTTTTTTAGAAACCTGACTGGAAAGAATTCCATTTTAAAACTTTTAATTTATGGATCTTTATGTATTTATACCTCTTTGTTCAAGTTGTTCTAAAAAAACTTCTGAGATTCAACAGTGCAAATGTAGCGAGGGTAATTATTATTAAGAAAAGCGAAAGTTCGACATTGAACCAAACACTCGGGTCGTTGCGAGCAATCTCGACCCAGTAACCGACATTCTGGAAACGTTTCTGTGGCAAATACCGACACAAATGTACGCCGATTACCGTTTTCCACCCTTATGGGCCACCGTTTGTCCTCAGAACTCACCACGAACGCAATTTTCGGCGTTAAAAGCGTCCTCACGCTCAAAAATCACACCAAACTCACTTCGAACGAGGCTTTTTTTCAGTATATACTTTATCGTTGCACATTTTATTCCATATATGGCACAGATATTATTTAAACTGAGAAGGTTGTGCGAACTGTAATCGATGGCGTTTATTTTGTAATCGGGTTTCTTAGTTCTTATTAATATGAATTTTTGATATTCGCAATCGTTTGCATCGAAACAATTTTTTTAAATCTAGAAAATACAAATTATAATTGGGAAATAATTAACATAAAATTTAAACTAGTGAGCAATGTTTTTATGAAGTTATTAAGAGGTGATATAATTATTTCAAATTTATCGAAGCAAAACAATTGTTAAAGTAAATTTAATTATATTCATGTATTCACATCCATTCTTACATTCACATTTACACTGCTAAAAATTTGGAGAATTGCATCAGTTTTATTTTTATTAAAATTTAACGCTATTTTATAAAGACCTTGAAATATTTTTAATTAATCTAGAATATTACACACAATATTTTACACAATCATTTATGGTCCAAAGTATCCCTATACAAAGAATTAATATAAACGGTCCCAAAATACAGCATTGGAAAATTGATTATGTCCAAAGGTACATCAAATTTATGTGTTGTAAACTGACTTGTAATTTACGTCTCGTTAAGAAGCTGTGTATCCAATTTCATGTAAGCTTTCCAGTATACGTTTTTCTTTACAAAAATTAAGTTCCCAAAGGTTTTAAGCAGATCCAAAATAAACCAATTACCAGTTTACCTTCATCAACATCTTTGTTTATCATATCGAGTAACGTTATTGTTGTTACTGACTTCATTTGACGATGGCTTCCTATGGCTTTACTATGGTAAAATCCAAGAGAAGAAACATATCACAAGTACCTACGAAACATCCAACTTTGTGGATCTGACTAACATGAAAACGTCGAAGGAGTTGCAAAAATGGCGCATTTACACGCTTATCGTTTCCATCCTGATATAAAAAGCGAGAATCTAATAAACTATCTCCAGGCAAAAGGTTTTCAACAAGTTAAGTGTGAAAATATTCCATCCAAATACCCCGAAGAATATAGCTCCTTCAAAGGGTCGATACCTGTAGACAAACTTGAAGAACTGAAAATTAATAATTTTTTATATCGACTAGTGAGGAAAAAAAACTATAGTTAACAACTAAGAATCTCAAAAATAATAAACTCAAACAACTCAAACTTATGTATGTAAATATTCAGTGTAACACTAACAAAATTTTTGCACTCGAGATCCTGGCTGTCGATCTGGATCTAGATGTGATTTGCATTTCCGAACATTGGCTCAACAACAATAACTACACCTTACATAATATGAAAAATCATAGGCTTTCGAGTTGTTTTTACAGATCGCAATATTCTCATGGAGGTGTGTGCATCTATACAAAACATAACTTACTTTTTAAAGGGGTTCAATTTGTAAAAAAATCTTTCTCAATATATGCAGTGTTCTTAGAGCTGTACAAGATTATTATTATTAGTACATCTTACAGAAGTCCTGGACAGGATTTGGATACTTATATAAAACTGCTAGAAAAGGCCCTTATCCATAAGATTGTTGTGTCAGGGGATTTCAACATTAACTTTTAGCGAATACTCATGGAAAACAAAATTTAATAAATTTGTTTGCGAGTTTCGACATGACTTTCACCATCTCAGATTGTACAAGATGCTACGGTAAAGGGGCATTTACACGAAGCTAGTAGAGAGGCAAGTCAAGTCGGCAAGTTACTTGCCAATAAATAGTAGAAGGGGAAAGCAAGTTGGCCAGAAAATAGGACCGCACTCTATCCACTTGACTTTCTTACCAGCTTGCCTGGCAACTTGCACCGCACTTGACTTTCCTATATTATGCAGCAGCAAGTAAACGTTTACACAAAGCAAGTAACTTGTAGTAAGTGACTTGCCTCCCTACTAGCTTCGTGTAAATGCCCCTTAAGAGCAGAAGTTGTATTGATAACATTTTTGCGGACTTGAACATATATCAGACACAAATAATTAACTCCTTGCTGTCCGATCACGATGCACAAATAATGAAAATAGTTGTATCAAAAGAAAACTTAGTAAAGAAAGAGTACAGAAGAAAATCCACGAAAAAGCAAAAAACACATTTGCTATAAAACTATTTGAAGAAAATTGGAGAAAAATATACACGACATCAAACCCCGAGCAGAAATTCGACCTTTTTCTGGAGACATTTCTAAAAATATTTAACGAATCTGTACCTATTGAGTTAGTAAAACCCAAGAAACACGAAAACAAGTCGATTGAAGCAACACAAATTAAAGAGACATAGGAGTTTATTTACGTATAAGAAAACTGGTGACAACGATATTCATGACATCTTTATAAAGCATAAAAAATTCTACTTAGAGTATGTTCAACGCGATAAACGTTATTCAAATATTGATTGAATTAATAACTGTGATAATAAACAAAAAACTATTTGGAATATAATCAATCAGGAAACGGCTAGAAAGAAGAAATCTGAAGATAAAAGTACACCATCAGTTATCCAATTCGAAGATTTTCTAAGCAGCGTGGAGGAAAATATAATGAAGAGCGTACCGGACACACCAGGAAATCCAGAAAACTTTCTAAAAAAGGTTCCAATAAATGACAGTTCATTTTTCTTTGCACCTCTATCGAATTTAGACGTAATAGAACACATAAAATCTTTGAAACCTAAGAAAAGTACTGATATGTTTGGACTGGATACAAAAACTATACGTATACAGTTTGTTGCTGAAGCAATAAGTGATCCATTATTAACAGCCATTTACAACTTGGTATTTTTCCAAATAACATGAAGATTACAAAAGTTATTCTAATATATAAAACAGGAGATGAACATGACCTAAATAATTTTAGACCTATCTCTACACTACCAATCTTCTCAAAAATATTTGAAGCAGTAAGTCGGAAGCAAATATTTGACTTTCTACAAAAGCATAATTACTTAAACGAACAACAGTTTGGTTTCCGGAAAGAAAGGAGTACGGTTGATGCTGCTCTGTCATTGCTGTCTTATATCTATGAAATGTTTGAAAACTATGAAGAGTGTAAAGCGCAATTCTGCGATCTCAGTAAAGGCGTTTGATGCGATGAATCATAAATTGTTTCTGCAGAAAATGGAGTATTATGGCTTCAGAGGGAATCCACTACGTTTATTAGAATCTTACTTATGTAATAGAAAGCAGCTACAGTGCACCCATGAACATAACCTGCGGAATTGCTCAAGGCTCCCTGTTAGGACCGCTATTCTTTCTAATTCATATTAATGACTTACCTTTTCATCTAAAATGCTCAGCAGTGCTATACAACACAACAGCATCTAATAATAATGAATCACTTCTTGAGCAAGACTTTAATCAAGCGCAGAATGATGCTGCTGTATGGTTTGCTGCAAACAAATTATGTTTAAATAAAACAAAAACAAAAACAATGTTATTTTCAACTAACAGAAAGAAGAATCTTAACAACTGTGCTAAGTTTTTGGGTCTACATCTTAATTCAAAGCTAACCTGGAACAGTCAAATATCTGCTTTAAGGCAATTTACGCAATCAGACGAATTAAACAAATTATCACCTTAGAAGCTGCCCGTAGTGCATACTTTGCCTTGTTTCACTCAGTGCTGACCTACGGGATTATTTTATGGGGCCATGCCCCCAACATGAAAATTGCGTGTAAACTCCAAAAAAAAACTGTACGAGCTATTGAAGGCGTCCCTGACAGCGAAAGTTGTAGGTTCCTCTTTAAGAAATTTCATATTTTAACTTTGGTGTCCACATACATACTGCAACAAGTTTTATATATCAAAAAACACAGATAAAGGTATTGTACTGGCACCGAAATACATAATTATCTTATAAGATCAGGAACAAATTTATCTCTGCCAGTATCAACTCTTTTTGGTGGAGGATCAGTTTGTGTCCGGGAAGGCACCCGCTGGTTTTAATTAATGAAACAATGACTGCCATAAGATATCGCGACAGTGTTATAGAGCCTTAATAGCGTCACTTGCTGCTGCAGTAGGTGAAGGATTTGTTTTTACTGGTGATAATGCACGTCCTCACCGTGCAAGAATTGTAAATGATCGGATAGAACATCATGGGATTACTAAAATGGAGTGGCCACCCTACTCGCCAGACAAGAATTGCATTGAGCATATTTGGACCGAGATGCCTAGGCAATTCAACCAGCTCCAACAGCCTCCCCACACCTTACAGCAATTGTCTAGGGCGTTGCAAGCAATTTGGGAAGTCATACCTCAAGACTTATCAATAATTTGATAATGCGTTTTCCAATAGAGTAACAGCATTAAGGTGAACCAGGGGTGTGCTTTCACGGTTTTAACTTTCTTTAATTCATCAATAAAAGAACTTTGTAAGTTGTTATTTTTCTCCTATATATACAAAAAAATTTCAATTGCTCATTTCGTCCCATTGATTTCTTCAATTGTATGGTAGCATCCATCAATGAATATATTTGTATCACATGGAGCTGTATTTCTTTTTTAAAACTTCAACGTAAAAATAAATAATTGTAAATATTCACTTGAGCAGTGTGATATATTCAGTCAACGTTTTAAAATTCTTGAATGTGCTACGGTTGGTTACCTTCAGACAATCAAAAGAAACAGGTTAGATTTGATAATTGCACAGGTGTGACTGTTAACTATTTTTTATAGATTCTATTTTAGATTTTCACATCTCATCAGGCAAAGATAAATTGTGAAAACGACGATATTCTCACATAAAATAGTAATTTAATTTATCTACATATTCGTTATTCATCGTCTTCTTTTTGTATTGCTTGAACAAATTGATATTTGAAATCTTCTAAAGATTATCTTTATCGATGTAGGTAATATATTTGGAAAATTAAAGGATTGTCCATGATATTAGTGACTAACAATAAACAATAAATAACTAACTAATAACCTAACTTCGACACTTTTTATAGTGACTGAAGGCACATCTTTCAACATTTATTTATTTGGAAAATGTAGTATCATTTCGCATTACATTTTTAAATTTTGAATACATAATTCATTTCTTCGTGAAGAAAAAGAGAAACGGTTTTGAACATATCTTTTAAAAATTATTGCAAATACGTCATATAAATATTCATAGGACTAATTTATTTTATTTATTTATTAGACTAGAACACATTCAATTGATATTTACTGATAAAAATATCATTTTATTGACAAATGTTACCAGAATTCTATTATCGTTTATCAATTGTTGAAAATAAATGCACACCTCTAGATTGAAAAATTTTAATAATATATTACTCTGTTCATTGTATTCAAAATGTAATATGCTATAAGATAAAAACTGTTTTTCGACTACCATATTCGAAAGTACAATTTTACTGCACTCATTCCAGTCGAGAAAGCGGTACTTTACCTGCCTAGGCAGGTAAAATATTTTACCTAACTCTGACGAAGCCTACTAGACCTATTCTGAAATGGCATTAATCGGTTCTAATTAATAGTTATTATTGTTTATCTATAAATGATAACCAATTAATTGTTTTACATTTGATTATTTTTCAATAATACCTACTGTTGAAATCTTTTTATTTTGGATCTGTAATGTTTTCCCGGGTGCGGTGGTCAAACACAAATAACTAATCAGCTTTTTAGCGCCAAATTAAACTTTATTCTATACACTGCTTTACATTCTATTGCCCACTAACTCAAACTCTGTTCTGCTTAATTAAATGCGCATGTACGCCTAACTCTTACCCCGCACACGCACAATCAATTCCCCTCTATTAATAATAATTTAACATATATACATCACAGGATCAATTAGTATGATTTTCAATTCCTTTTAGGTAATTTGTAAAAAGCGTTGCCCACTTTATCATCGAATCCAATTAAATGTCAAATTAATTTGTCATTCAAAACATTTTTGCGCTCGTATCTTTTGGTGTCATCGAAACGCCAGCGTCGTCTATAACGTATTATAAGGTAAAATAATAAATGGCTGAGTAAGTGGTAGTCGAAAAAATGTTGTATGCACCATGGCGGCAAAGATTCTTTGTCGAACTCGTTAGCTTGCTCGCCGCGGCTTCGCCTTGGCTCGCAATTTACGAACTCGTTCGACAAAGTACCACTTTGCCGCCTTGGTACAGAAATAACTATTACAGTCCTATCTGCGAAACTATCAGTCATAATATATTTTTCCTGACTATATTCGATTGTTAAAGAAAATATTCAATATTTTCGATGTTGGGAATTTTCAATTTTTTGAAAGTATTTCAGGAATCAATGCAGATAGACGACATTTTTTGTTTTTATTGACCCCAAAATAGCGCAGCTTTTTGGTAGTTTGTTAATAGTCTGTATAACTCTTATGTCGAAGCCATATTTGCGTTTAATGTAATGCCTAACGTGATTTTTAACATCTAATTTGACATTAATCTGCGGCTACGGTTAAATATCAAATTACTCGTTATAAATTTGTTTTCTTTTCCATGTTATCATATTACGAGTAAAAACTACACCAAACTAGCCAAATTAGACTTTGAAAATCACGTTAGGCGTTACATTAGACGTAAATGTGGCAGCGCCATTAAAGTTTACGAGATTCCCAGAGTGACCCTTTAATTAGTTGTAACCCTATGTACCGGGTGTCCAAACGGTGTGTATTTCTTCTGTGGTGCCTATAGGAATAACAAGTAGAGAAAAAAAAAGGATTAAGAAAGTTATACTAGACATCACGCGGCACATTTTAAAATTATTTTCAACTACACAGAGTGTTCCAGAAAGTGTTTGTGCATACAAAGCGATTTTTTTTAATGGAACACCTTGTATATTCTTATAAATTTGGAAGTCCCGCGGAGAGATGATTACAATAATATAAAAATATATTAATTTCGCTCAGCTATTTTTGGAAAAAAAAATTATTCTTCGAAAATTCCTTAAAAATTTACAAATTTTGAACTATGGAGATGACGGAGACTTACGAAAATATAATAAAATATTCTTAGGACTTTGGGCTTTTTGAAAATATGAAAAAAGTTAAAATTTCTTTTAGCATTATACAGGGCAAACAATAGTTGCGAAGCACTCAGTATCTCATTTTTTTTAATGTAATGACCTATTTTTTATTTCAGAAATGGGTAGTTCTTAAACTTAGCTTTCTAGTGATACCAGGTTATATACCTATATTTCTAGTATTTCTTTCACTAGAAACCTTGTTTTTACTACTATTTGAACATTTTAGCCTTCCATTTATAATTTTTGTATAGTAATTGAGAAAAAAATAAATCCCAGAGTGTATTTATATCACGCCTGAAGAAACGTCCAGGTCTAAACATTTAATGTTTTACAATACACACAATGATACGAGAAAAACAGGGAAATATGTGGAAAAAAATTTTTCATCGTATTCAGCCATGACATATTTGAGATCTTATAACAATTCTGAATAACTTTTTCAAATAATATTTCCGCGTATCTTGGAAAATAAAGGTACTTTACTCTTATGTCCACTTCAAATATTTTTATTTCCTCGGTATGTGACCAGTGGTATTCGAATTTTGATATCTGCATTTTGAGTTTGGGAAGCTCTTGGAAGTTTCAACTTTATGGTTATAATCTATTTCCAAAAATAAAAGGTTAAAAACCAAAAAATTCTAATGGCAGTAAAAACAATATTAAAAATAAAGGTATATAATATATCAGTAAAAAGCTAAGCTTAAGTACTATCTATTTCTGAAATAAAAAATAGGTCATTCCATTTAAAAAAAATGAGATACTGAGTGCTTCGCAACTATTGTTTGCCCTGTGTAATGCTAAAATATATTTTAACTTTTTTCATATTTTTAAAAATCCCAAAGCCCTAAGAACATTTTGTTATATTTTCGTAAGTCTGTGTCATCTCCATAGTCAGCAACATAAGTTCAAAGTTTCTAAATTTTGAAGGATTTTTCGAAGAAGAAATTTTTTCTTACGAAAATAGCCGAGCGTAATCAATATATCTTTATATTATTGTAATCATCTCTCCGCGGGACATCCAAATTTATAAGAATATACGGCGTGTTCCGTTTAAAAAAATCACTTTGTATGCACCAACACTTTCTGGAACACTCTGTATAGTTGAAAATAATTTTAAAATGTGCCGCATGATGTCTAGTATAACTTTCTTAATTTATTTTCCTCTACTTGTTATTCCTATAGGCTCCACAGAAGAAATACACACCGTTGAGACACCCGGTACTGTTATCGAAAATAGTGCCAATAATTACACCAAATATAGAGGGCATTAAAATTTCATGATGTAAGTGATCTAACCTAATCTATCTACACAAGGTGGTCTAAAAATAATGCGACACAGAACAACTGTATATTTTTGACATCAAAATACTGCGACTCAACTAAATTCACTGATGCCCGGTTGCACCAACTTTTTAAGCAGAGCTTAAATTTAAGTTATATTTAGTATGTGACATTTTCGTATGGTCAGTATAATGTCAAATACATTCTGATTGACATTTAAACTTCAACTTAAGTATCAATTGGAATGTGACTAACTTTTTATTAAATCTATAAATAATGTCATAGTCTAAACACCGCTTAAATTTAAGCTCTGCTTAAAAAGTTGGTGCAAAAGTTTTCAATTGTCTTCAACAATAATTTTTTAACAGATTTCCTTAAAATTAGTATATGGCGATTTTTTGAGACGAGAAATAATAATATGGTCTTAATTTTGATGTAGCGGGTAGAGGAGGGCGCTACGTAAGTTATCATTATTGCTTTTGAAATGTTCTAACTCTATTGTGAATAGACTTATGATCCTTTTAACAAACAAAATTCCCCCATCTTTTTTAAACCAATTTGGTATACGCGTATTAGTTATAAAAACTTTCTTCAGGTATTAGGTGAACAATATAACGCCATTACAAAACACTAGGAAAGAATCTACATACTTGCCTGCTTTGTTTGCTTTGCGCAGACCCTGACATTTGTTTTTTGGCATTAACAGCACAAACATCGATGGCGCGTTGGGATTCAAACCCACACCGCCGAGCGACACAACTTCCAAAGTCGGCTAGGCTAAGCGCTAAGCCATTCGACAGTCCATGAAAGAATCTAGATTTATTTTTTTATTTTTTTAAGGAAAACGCATATTAATTTTGGAATACTACTTTTATTTCTTTTGGACTTTCTTGTATAAAAAAGTTTCTGAGTTTGTTTCTTTAATATATCTGGAACAGTTTGAGATAGAGGGTTAAAATTTGATATGCAAGGCAAATGAAATATAAGGATAGATATGGCATTCCTTACCGGTGATAGCAGGATAGCATTTTAGTAAATAACTTTCCTGTCAGTTTTTCAAAAATAAAAAACTGAAACAAAAATTGAAAGGTATATTATTTCAGATAAAGGAAACCTATCGGAATGAGAAATTATTAATTTAATTTTAGAAATGCTCTGCAAATTTTATTTTTATTTTTAACTTCAGCACGTCGCCAAATATTAACTTCACTACTTGTCTATTAGACATAATAAAATACTGTGAATCGGTCTAAATTTAGGAAAGCTCTTTTCGCACAGAAAATAACTGACAATCAGTAAAATTTAGCAATTAAGTTTAAAAGTGAAATTAGAATGAAATTTAACTTTATGCGACTTTCGAAAATGCTAAACAAATTAATTTTGCATTCAGATTTACTGTTTTGTTAATTTTGCTTGATACTATCTGAAGAGTTATTTGCTGTAAATGATTCCATCCAATTTTTTTCTGAAAAGCTGCAATTTAAAAAATGCTTTTATTAGCCTGGGTGGTTTTGGCTGGTAAGTATATTTTTTCGGGAATCATTTCCAAAATTAATTCCATTTCTAAAATTCATTTTGCGTTACGCATGTTTACCAAACAAATGTTCATTATCGTAAAAACGCGTACGTTCTTACAATAATTTCTGGATTAACCGACAAGTGTTTACTTTCACAGTGAATCACATGCTTTATGACTTACTAAATACACAAAATTTATCGTCTGCATCCGTTCTTACTTCCTTTAATCGTGTCCCAAAAACAGACTTCGGACGCTCGTCCTATTTCTGCCTTTTTTTTGCATCATAATCTTGCTCTAGTTAACAAGCCTCCCACCTGTTGCGCCTTGGTATTTTTCTGAAAAGTGGAGTTACAAGCGCGGCAACATTGTCGCCGACGCCAACATTTTGAGAAACCCCCGGTGGCGACGTGCTTCTGTATTTAGTAGGGCTATTCTTGGCGGGGCGCGGGATCTCTGGTGGGGCCAAGCCAGGAATGGAGTGCTCTGCGTAAGCTGATAGCTCACCTAGTGCTCAGTCGCTTTGAGACCGTGTTGTACGTGCGCGTTCACGGTGAGTACCGTCTTTTTTCTTCTGCTTCATTTTTGACTTATCACACGTGAACAGGAAAAATTTTCAAAAATTATGCCGAAAGTGACCCGGTGTCTGTCAGCTTTTCTGCAGAAAAAGAACATTTTTAAATTTGGACCAATTTACATCATTTCATTACATTTTATATGCAGGCAATGAAGCTACTTGGCGGGGTGCCAAAAGTAAAAATAAAATTTTCGGGCATTTTTAAATCAATAGACTAAAAATTTGGAAATCCTAGTGGTGCAGAAATCGTGAGCCACGTAATTGCTGGAAATTCTGAAAAATTTACATAAAATTTTTGGAAAAATTTTATTGTTGATTTTAACTTTGAAGCCAAAGAAATCCAAGCAATTTTTGAAATCATGTAAAATTCGTAAAAACATTACTCAATTTAATAATACATATATTATTTACTGTAAAAGATCGTAAACCAAATTTGTACAGCCAATTAACAAGTACGTAATATAACATATTAAAAATTAAGATTAAACATTTTATTAATATAAAATTACAAGTATAAAGATCATTATCATATATTTTTTTGTTATTTCTGAGTAATTCAAAACCTTTTTACCCATTGAAGGTTTCTCAAGGATTTCAAGGAATGAAGTTAATTTTTGGCAGGGTGTCAACAGTAAAAAAAAAATTGAGCATTTTACATCAACAGGTCTTTGTTATGCCGATAATATTAATCGGATTATTGACATTCAAAACGAGCGATATTCTGAATATTCTCATTCTAAAAACTTTGTGAATGTAATGTTGACGTCAATCAAGTTAAAAGAATTCAAATCATACGAGTATATAATACACAAAACATTTATTCAATTTATAATTCATTTTTAGAAAGTCAACAAAATAAATTATTAATTACTTATTAACTATTTAAAAATTTGTTGCAAGTGCGTTTTGATTGCAATGTCAGCAGAAGAATAGCTCGAGAACTCCACTGCAATCTCACCGACCTGTCCCAGTTCTTCACGAATTGAGAACATATGCTGAAAACAGGTTAAGTCGCGACAACCCTTGGCCATTTTTGACATATCCCAATTGGTCCAGAGAATGTTCGAGGAATATATTGCAATCCAAATCGACTTGCAACAAATTTTTAAATATCAAATTTTCAAAACTGCTTAATATGGGATGGCTTATTATAGGAAACTGGTTCCTCTGTATTTGTTATTGCTCACACAATTTTAGGTCATAAAATGGCCGCGCGATGTCGCAACCTAACCTATTTTTATTTTATTAACATTGTTGATAATTAATTAGATAAATTTTGTTAACATTCTGCGAATGTTTTCATTTCATTTTCATTTTTTGCTTTAATTAGTATAATTGAAATCCGAAAGTAATAAAACTTGTATTCACATTTTCCAAAGCACTTGCAAATCTAACCTCGAAAATGGAGTATTATTAAACTTTTGACTTGTCCTTCAGTGTTCCCTCGAAGATGTAATCCTTTATTCCTTTAGGAGTATAATATATATTACAAGCTTTCTAAGACGAAGATGATTAAAAAGAATTGAAATTTGTGAATTTGAGACACTTGTGATTTCCTTGACTGTTTAACAATATTAAAAATATTCAACCTAAGTAAATTTTAAATGTCTATGGATTAAATAAAACAATACTCATAACTCATAATTCAACAAAATGATGTTAATGGTAGATATAGGAAATGCTAATACAAATCGATGCAGCATTTAGTTCCACATACGACGTCGTACCTAATGGTCGTTTCATTATTTAAAAAAAAATCAATATTTCAATATGTTCAAGTGGAGTGATATATTTTAGACACCCTGTAACTTAATACATTAGGCTTATGTAAAGCTGTTACAAGTAAAATTGCCACAATCAATAATAGCTATTTTGAAAATCATGTTTCAGAATTCAGATTTTAAGTAAACTTAAAAATAACTCAAAAATATTTCTGAAATAAATAACTTAGGATATAAAGAAATAACTTAGATAATAAAGAAATAACTACTTCTATTTTTTGAGCGGTATGTTTTATTTTTCAATATAAAGCATCCTGTATAATCTTTCCAAGCGAGGATGATGAAAAAGTAATTGAAATTTGACTGTCTGAACAGTATTATGAATGTTATGAATTAAATAAAAAATGACTCAACAGCTGTTAAAGATAGATATAGGGATCCGACTACAGATCGATGCAGCATATACATTTATGAAATGGTGTATAAAAATAATAAAATAATAATAAATTATTTGTCTTTCTTATTGATATTATTATTTATTAATTGTAAGAGGCTTTACTGTATACATTTATTCTTTAAAAAAAATAGTGTACTTGAAATTTGAATCTTCCTTTTGAATTCATTTAATACCAAACATAAAAATTTAATTTCGTTATTGAAGAAGAAATATTCCAAAGAATTTTATTTGAAAATGTATTTCTCATTCATAATAAATAATAAGTAAACTCATCATCGTCACTTCTTTGACCTGGAATTTCTAGCTATAGGTGACTAACAATTTATTTGTGTAATTCAGTTTTATTATTTATTATACATACATCCGCTTGCTTACCGTATGATTAATAAGTAAATAAGTAATCACTTTCTTTATAAAAATACAGAAGTTCAAAATGTATTGTATTATCACCGAAAGCAAGATACTTAATGTCGATTCTCAATTGCGTTCTCACTTAAATAACTTTGATCTTTTACCTTCTGTACAATCGGGCTTTAGACCAGGATATAGCTGCTCTGCGGTACTGTCCGCTCTCACTGACGATGCGCTCAAAGCTCTAGATACGGGAAACCTTGCTGTACTTGTTCTCTTAGACTTTTCTAAAGCATTTGACATGATTAATCATAAGTTGCTTCTGGCCATCCTCCATTACATGGGTCTTGATTACAATAGTATTGAATTTTTCAAAAATTATTTGTCTGAGAGAAGACAAGTGGTCAAATTGAATGAGTCTTACTCATCTGCTCTAGAGCTTAGGTCTGGAGTGCCGCAGGGCAGTATTTTTGGTCCATTATTGTATGCTATATATACTTCTTATCTATTAAATTTCTTAACTTGTTTTTCTTATTATATCTACGCTGACGACACACAACTTTTTTATAGTTTTTCACCAAGTAATATACAAAAGGCTGTGGAATCTATGAATTTGGACCTAAGTAAATTATTAAAGTCTATCACTGACCATGGTTTGTTAATCAATTCTTCCAAATCTTCAATAATACTCTTCTGTAAGGAAAAACACAGAGCAACTGTCTCTAGTCAAATCTCTTTGAATATTGGCGGTTCGCCCTTGTGCATAGTTGAATGTGCCAAGAACTTGGGAGTATACTTAGACAATAAATTACGTTTTAAACAACATACAATTAATATCGTGGGTAAGGCTTTTGGGAAATTAAAAGTTTTATATGGCAGTAAGGACACTTTAAATATAGGCCTTCGTAAATCATTATGTGAAAGTTTAGTTCTCTCCAACTTCAACTACTGTGACACCGTGTATGGACCGTGTTTAGACAGCGTAGATAAGTCTCGAATACAGCGTGTTCAAAATGCATGCTTACGGTTCATATACGGTATAAAACGCAGAAACCATATTTCGCACACATTAGCTTGGGCCAACTGGCTAAACATGAATCAAAGACGACACTTTCACTTGTCGGTTTACTGTCATAAACTTATTATCACAAAAAGACCCTGCTATCTTTATAATAGAATCAGCTTTCGTACTGATGTACATAATATTAATATTAGAAGCAGAGGCTTGCTGACTACTCCTCTCCATCACACTGCTCTATTTCAGCGTTCTTTCAACATTCCTGATGAAGCCAAATACTTAAGCATACAAGCTTTCAAACGTCGGATACGAGTTTCTATGTTTTTGCAATCGAATATTACCTGAGTTCAATGTTACATGGTTTAATGTCATTGCATGTTGCTTATATGATATGCTGGTTCATGCTGTCGCAAAATATACATATATTGTTTTTTTTCTTTTCTTTTGTTGTATACTTTTTTTTTTCTTCTCTTTCACTTACTTTCTTGTACTCTTCACACTGTCTTAATTCTTAATATCTTTGTTTGCTTGTGCGCCAGGTTTATACCTAATATTTTTCTTTTTTTGTTACTTGGAATAGGGAGGAAGAGCAGCACCCATTTTGAGGGTAGCTGATCCCTTTCCCATTAACCACTCTAGTCATAGAAAGTAATTATATATTTTACACACTATGTTTTATGTAATTGTGCCTAGGTATGTGGTTAATAAAGATTATTATTATTATTATTATTATTATTGATATTATACTACTATACAATAGTACAAAGTATTCTATTTCAATCCTTTTTGTTACGGAGCAGTTCGATACACTTAGGAATTTGCACATTTCGAAAAATGAAGATGTATGCTTGTAGTTAGTTATCCATGTTTGTACTGTACCGCAGTAAATTTTAGAAGTAGTAAGTAGAAAAACAAATTCCATTCTAGAAAGATGAAAATGAACGGCCGCAGAATGTGTGTATACTTCCTTGTATCGCAATAAACTTGTCAGATAAAGCAGACAGATAGTCATTTTTCTTGCAAAAAAGTCTCGTTTAGAAAAATAAATTTGAATATCTACATAAACTTTAGACAATTAAAATGCTGGAAATTAATACATTCCAGAATGATGATTACAGAAGTCTCAGATGCTTTTCAAAATTGATTTATTTCTAAAAAAAAAACTTTTATTTTTAATTTTAATTAGCTTGGCCCTAGAGTCATAAATAAATTGATTCCATTTTCGATATTCGAATTCATTATTTCTGATATATGACGTCAAAATACTTATATCTGTAGTCTCATACAAGGACTCTTATAATAAATAAACTTACATATAAATAATAATATCAACTGCAAACCATATAAAGAGATCATCAAGTTTTAAGGAAATTTTAGTTTCAATATTCGAAGAATTTCAAACTAAACACAATAAGTTAATCATTAATTCAATAGTATAACAAAAAAAATGTCACTTTTTATTATATTGATAATTTTAAAAACTTTTATTTAGCTATCTCCCTTTAATTTTCGTGAAGCATCTTTGTGCCTTGCAATCGGAAATGACATTGGATTCAGATTGATGAGATCGGCATTATAAGAAAAAATGACGTGTAGTACAACTTAGATATTAGAAAGGAAGCAAATAACAGTAGAAATTCTAAAATCAATTCTTTAATGGCCATATGCACCCAACAAATTAACTCAGCTTAACTTTAAGCGTCGCTTAGAATGTAACCTACATATTATTGTTATTAAACTTCAAATGTCATATTATGTCAGTTTATTTGTTAGGTGCGTACGGCCATTAGAATATGATTTACATAATGCTCTGAAACTTCAAATGTCATATTATTCAAGATGTTAGTCAAATTTGATTCACTTAGGCTGGGTTTCTCAGTCCTAGTTTAACTTTAAACTCCTGTTTATTTCCATAGGAACAATTGTTTTTATAATTGCTACCATGGGAATAAACAGGAGTTTAATGTTAAGCTAGGACTGAGAAACCCAACCTGACGCTGGATTTCACAAACGTCACTTAACTTTAATCATCGATTAAGATGAATCATTCCTATACCTTCAACACATATAACCATGGCGTTTACTTTTAACGGATAATTAAATTTAAGTAACGTTTGTGAAATCCGCCATAAGTGAATCAAATTTGACTAGCATCTTGTAGAAAATATTATTGATTAGAACTTGATAAATCTGTGTTACAAAATTAAGGGAATTTATTATTTGTCATTGTGAACTCCAAAACGTTAATGACTTACGAATTTGAGGATTGGAAGTATCGAGGTTAAATTTCCATAAAAGATTGCACGTACCATATGTTTCATTTTGAGCTGAAAATGTGCGCGCATATTTTGTGCGCTTTTGTCTTAAATCCTGTGACTTTTATATGAACCTTGTGTTTAGAATATGAGTACATATAGCAAAGTGGACATGTAAGTAAACAAGTAAACGGCGTCGTTTTATATCTTTTAAGTTATAATATAGCTTCTCTAGTTGTGCATGCAATCTTTCAGATCTTTTTTCATAAATTTCATTATGAAAAATCTAATTAAAGGAAAACTTATTATTCAAAATTTTTTAATTGCGATTGAGTAGTTTTTTATTAAATTAAATTTTAAAATATTAATCAAATTACTTGGTTGTCTAATACAGTGTCTTTCAAAAAGTGCGCTACAAGAAAGCACAAAGTTTCGGAACGCACTGAAATAATTACTCAGAATGAAATGAAATAATTGAGAAATAAGAACAAATTTCATGTTATCCTATTCATATTACTTTGGCAGACACTTTAATCCAACCAGTATTTCCTAATGTAGTTCACAATAAATTGTGACTTTTTTATTTTTGAGATAGAAGGCTGTAATATTTAGCTATAACTTTTAATTCTGAACAACTTATTCTTATGACATTTTACTGTACCTTGTAAAACAAGTGTACTTTACTCTTAAGCCGTCTTCGTTTCTCGGTGTCCACGCTGTATACCGTTCAAGATAAATTTCATCTGACATTTTCCAATTTGACTTTAAGGGATACAGAAGCGTTCTGCGTCAATAATTTTTTTAAAAACCGATAATAAAAGAAATCCCATTTGTAACACATTTTTTGAAAGTCACTGTATGTGTAATATTTGTTTCCAATTCCTCGTTGTAGATTTTTATTTGTAAATTACATACTGAACAGTCGAACTGAATAATAATATTGGCATTTATTATTGATTGTTTCAAATGACATGTCCTTGCTTTGCATTAAAAAGCACGCATATAAACAAACTTGCAATTTGTAAATTATACAATGAATCATTTTTACCAAAACAAATTTGTAAGATCAAAGCCCCGTCGTCCTTCCACCTACATTCGTTATTGGTAGCATTCAAGTTAACATAAAGTTTACTGGTTTCTGGTACTGGAATTTCAAGAATTTGCTCTTTAAATTTTTCGCTTTCGACAGATCTCTTATCCATAAATCCGGCGCCATGAGTCTCGCCATACGCAAGATTCTACTTCAAGAAAGTAACACATGTCTCATTACAAACAAATTTAAAAAAAAAACGTGTCAAACGTAATGAAATCAGCCTTCGTGTCACAATCATAATCATTTCGACACTGCACACTACGGCAGATTCGATGGAATCAGCACGAACCGAAGAAATTCACTTCGCATGAATCAGCAGCCCACTTCGAAGGCGATCCATTGTAAACCGGCCATCGTCGGTATGCGGCTTATATTTCTAGATTTAAAATGACCTTAAATGCATCGGGACCGTACCGTCTTTGTGCTTTTTGTTGTGTTCGTTTTACAGTCCTTTCGGCCTAAATTTAGACGCGTGTGCATGAGGCGCGGGCAATTTGTATGTACGATAAATCACGTTCGATGCTGAATTATTTATTGAGCACACGAGGTTGGCCTCTTGTCCACAAAACTAACAAAACTAGTGTACGATGAATGTACTTTGCCATTTATAACATGTTCTGCTATTATCTCACGAGAAAGAAGAACGAGAGATTCAGATCGAAGAAAGAAAGACAAAGACAGATTCAATGTACAAAACCACTTTAAAATCTATTTTCCTCTTAAAAATTTACACTGGCTTAAAAAGTCTTTAAAAGATTAAAAATATTAGGAGTATTTTGCCAAAATATTTTTAACGAGAAATATGTATGATTTATTTGCTTCCGATATATTTGAATTAATCAATTAATTAATAAAAGTATAAATTAAAATAAGTCTGTAAAATTTGGCTGCCATTCAGGTGGATTGCAATAGGACAGCTAATTGTCCGCACTGGCCACCTTGTGTATGATAGCTTATTTTGCTATTCTCATAACTCAGCCGTGCGATGGCGCGACTAAGCGGTAAAAATAGTCTGTTTTAAATAAAAAGAATATTTAATGACGCGTTAAGAACTAATAAACAAACACTTAGCTACTAATACTTAACACTACATATAAGTAGTTTCTATTCTTAAATAATTTATGTGGCATGCAATTCATTTACCCGGCACACCGTTAGTGACGTTCGCGGTAATTCGTCACTGTCCTCCCGTCCGACGGGACGAGCCTTTATATTTCGTTCAGTTCTTCTGGAACACATCTGGAAAGTCCCCGGATGTTTTCGAAGATGCCCACGTCGTCTAGGCGGTGGCGTCACTTCACCTTGCTATTCCATCACAATATTAATGATATAAACCGATTAGTGTTGAAAGTGACTTTTAAGCGACGACTGACCGATTCACTTGATACTGGTTTGTTTTTAACTTTTAACTACATTCCAACCAATACAAACTGCCATTAGTGGCATTTATAACCATTTTGAAATTTTTGGGAATAATATATTAACGTAGATGCATCATTTGGTGTAGAAACGAATCACGTTGTTTCTGTCGCTATGTTAAAATGCATTTTTTTTAATTGATGGTTTTTTAAAATTTTTATCTCAAAATATATTAAAGACATTTGATAATAGCACTGATAAGTCTGTACGTTCATTAATTCTCGTGAAGATGCAGCTGGCGTATAATTTCTTTGATTTCAACAAAGAAGGAACTGCTTTAATAGTTTAATTTTCAGTTAATTGCTCGTAACTAAACGTGCCAATAAATAAAGTACACCTAATTCACAGCGATATATGTATAGTATCGTACTAATTATGCCAGTTGTGCCATAGTTCACAGTGGCGCTGGCGTAACAACTTAGAATACAAGCAACAATTTATTTTTTACCTATTGGCTGATTGGCACTCGAATCTTATTGTCGCAGAAAGATCACAAGGTTACAATAAAAAAAATCATTATCACATCTTCACAAAGACAAACTCAAACACTGCTTGCACAAAGGCCCACTTTCTTCTTGTCACGCCACTGTTAATGCATCTGCTGTTTGGTAGAGTTTATTTATTGACTTGTTAATTTTATATGCTAGTTTCAGGTTCTAAGTAAATCGCTGTCATAAACAGTTGTTTAAAAAATTAAATTCAAAAGTATGTACTTTCAAAATATTATTTTAATTTCCAATCTTCTGATCGAATGTGTTCTGAACAATACCCGCATTATTACAGGTATTAAATAAACGTAGCCCTCATTTTTTAAATATATAATTCGAAACTTCCGAATGTAAAGGGAATTATAAAATATGTATTCATTCATTCAGTAATAAAAATATTTTGTAACGTATAATTTTCTAGTTTTATTGTAAAGTGGAAAAAATTTATCCTCAAATATGTATCATCATATTCCAATAAACTGTAAAATACTAAAAATAAATGGCGCACTAGGGTGTCGTGCTTATGTACAGTCGCGAGCAATAAATTTTGGCCCTCATTGCCGTCAAAGATTTGTACTTATGTTTTATTAAAAATAAGGAGTTCGATGTCTTAATTTTGTCTATTGGCAGTGTTGTAACAGATACATTTTTCAAAGTATCTAGATTCAGATACAGACACTTACCCTAATTTGTAACTCGATACAGTTACATTTATATGCACTTCTTTTTTAAAAGTAACTAGATACAGATATACTATAAATGTATTTAGATACCTTTTAGATACAAACATAAATATATCACATAATAAGGAATATGTTTTTTATTTCAATAAAAAAAAACTGACAAAGCATCAAAGTTTGAAATTGAAAAATATGAAACAGAAAGAACAATTATCGTTTTTGACATTAATAAAATTACACTGAGTAGTACAAGACATCAAATGAATAAATTCAAAATAGATTACGTTGCATATTATTCTTCTACTAAATATGACTCCAAAAGTAGTAGATATACAGATTCGGAAATGTGTGTCCTGGAAACAGCAAGTTTGCTTTGATTCGGTTCGCGAGGAACAATTGCAATGGCCCGGATAAGCGGGCCGTGGCAGGCAATCGCCGGTATCGAAAACAAGTGCGCGTGATTAGTCAAATTTCTCTCTTTACTTTTTTAGTGCGTTCCCTGTCGCACGCATTATAATAGGATGTCCACTTGAACATTTACCAAATCTGTATTTCCATAGGAACAATTGTTTTTATAATTGCTACCATGGGAATAAACAGAAGTTTAAAGTTAAACTAGGACTGAGAAACCCAGCCTCAGTTAAGCAGATAGCGTTTCGCGATTCTCATGCAGCATTTCTGATTAGCTCGTTCAAAATCATTCAAAATTATAACCAATCACAAATGCTGCACGAGAACCGTAAAACGCTATCCCCTTAGTTGACTAATAAAGTAGTTTTACTGATTTATCCGTTGTGGAAGTTTAGTATTTATTTCACAATATAAAGAAGATCTTTCCACTCACGTTTAGCTTGTGTATTGGAAAACTGTACTTTTAATTTCTTGTAACACAGTGTGAGATGGCATAAAATAAATATTTTTATTTTTATTTAAAAAACGTATCTGTGTATCTAAATGCTCAGATACATACATACCTATAATAAATGTAACTAAATACAGTTACAGTTACCAAGTACTACAATGTAACTAATTGCAGATACAGATACACTGAAAGTATCTAGATACTGTATCTAAATACTTGTAATTAGATATGTTACAACACTGTCTATTGGGAATAATCTCTTAAAGAATTAATTTATTTTTGACACTTTTTTAAAAGACAGGATATTTATCTGAAATATTTTAATTTCTGGAATTAAAACTGACGTTTTGATTGACTGTGATGACGAAAATTGAATGCTCGCGACTGTACATCAAGTATCCACTACGTTTAATTAATTGATTAATTAAATCATCTATGTATAATTGTATACCTTCAACACATGTAACCATGGCAACGTTTACTTTTAACGGATGGTTAAATTTAAGTAACGTGTGTAAGCAGTTATGAAACAAGTTGTAAGTAATAAGAGTAACTTCATCAGTCTTTTAGTTTTAACAGAAATAAATCATTTCTATGTATTATTAATAAAGCTGCTCCTATTTTGCTATCTTTAGTAATGAATATTTTTTAATATTTTTTGATTTTATTTGGCAACACTACTTTCTCTTGTTTATTTTCTAAGTTGTTCAATCGATCAATGATCTTCTTAACCCTCACAAAGTTACCATACAATCTCTGGGAATCGGCAAAGGCATGAAAATTCGGTGAATTCGACATAAAACAAAATTCGAAATTTAAGGACGTTTACCCTAAATTTCGAACCCTCGATAAGTAAAAATAAATACTAGTTTCCAAAACCTTACACAGGGTTTGATTTCCTTCTAATATAACATTAAATAAAAATAAATCGGTAGCAATCAAAGGGTAGCAACGAGAGAAAATGTTCGTAAAAAGTTAGACTTCAAGATATACGTGATTTCTGATTTACCTCGATTCTTTGAATATTGTTGATGTATAATTATAAGACTCTTCGATGTTGCTGCAGTAAATTCAGTGCACTTTATTTGAGGGTTTGAATTATTTTTTAAATCTGGAATGAAAGTTTCTTATCCAGTTTTCAATATTAATGCAAACCCTTTTTTTAATTTTTCATTTTGCAAAGCTAAAGCATATTTCATTATAAATTCATACTCGTAAAATACAAGATGGAAAAATAAATCACATTATGCATGTTTAGATTTCGTCTTCGAACAAATCTGAATTTTCTAAATAATGTCGCCTAGTTGGGGTTTTAGGACTATCTAATGAGTTAAAGCTTAAAACCTTAACAACAATTGTTGAAATAATCGTTGTTATTAAGGGTTTAAGCTTCAGCTTAAATTTTAAATTTAAACTGGCATTGTACAACTGGGCCTAAGTCGTAAATTCTGAAACGTCAAAAACTCATCTTTAAAATATATTATTTTTCTTCAGTAACATTACTGATTTTGTTATGACTAGTACCCATAACACGATTTAGCTTACTTTAAACATTAGCCGTTTTTCTATAAAGCTGCAGACTTAGCAATTACATAAATGAAGAAGTTACTGACACAGTATTGCGTTATTTAAATATCTTTAATATTTTATTATTTCAATAATTTACACACAATTGTCATCATTTCTCAAGCTATTGATGTATTTTGATGTTATTATTTAGATTATTCCAATTTTCATATTACTCCACACCCCACCTTAATCTGCAAATATGCATTTATATTGTTAATATTAAAACAAAAAATGATAAAAATATAACAAAATGTATGGCATCTTCCCACAAATATTTCATGTTTTCTTTTTGTTTCAGTATTTTTTTCCGGTGAGACAGACACTCAAACACCACCACCAACCATGGACGCGATCAAGAAGAAAATGCAAGCGATGAAGCTCGAGAAGGACAACGCATTGGATCGCGCTGCCCACAACGAGCAACTCGCCAAAGATGCCAACCTCCGCGCCGAAAAAGTACGTCATTCACTTTCCTCATTCTTTAACATGTACTAATTAACACCAACTTTTCTCATCCTAGGCCGAAGAAGAGGCACGTTCCCTTCAGAAGAAGATCCAATCCATTGAGAACGAACTTGACCAGACTCAGGAACAACTTGGACAAGTCAATGCCAAGCTGGAAGAAAAGGAAAAGGCACTCCAAAACGTAAGTAAGCGATTATGTAAGAAACCTAATAAAAAAACACTTTCTGCAATTACATATTACTTATTCTAAGCTGAGTTTAACTTAACTCGACATTTACACTCTTCTTGGCGAACGTTACTTAAATTTAATCATCCGTTAAAAGTAAACGTTGCTATGGTTACATGTGTTGAAGGTACAGGCACAGAGTATAGGAATGATTAAAGTTAAGTGACGTTTGTGAAATCCAGCGTCAGAGTGTAAAGGCTGTCTTAGATTATCCTATTTCTTGTACAAGATTTGATTCAATTTCTGTGATGAATATTTGGAACAAGAAATTTGTGGGCTACAGATATGGTTTGAGATAGAATATATTCAATTTTTTAGATAGTTATTGATTCAATTTAATTTCTGATACAATTTATTATAAAATTTAAATTGTGCAAGAAATTGAACCAAATCTTGTAGTATCGCGGCCTTAAAATTTCGTACGATTCAATTTTCCGCTGTAAATGTGGCTTTCTTTAACGGATTATCAAAAGTAATCATTTTAAACATCAGATTTCAAATATAAAGTTGTAGCATCAAAATGCTAAATAACGTGCTTTCTAAAGGAGAGAAGGGTTTTGCAATCGCAAAATTAGAAAATGGTTGGTCGCTACTTTTATTCTGTTATTTCAGTTCTAATACTTTAACCTTGCTAGTCTTAAAATATAACCAAACAATCTGAAAACAAAATGACTTGGTTATATGTCTTTATAGCGTCAAAATTCGAAAAAAGCCTGTTCTACAAAACTATAATTTACAGAAATTCTGGCTACTTGATAAAAAATCTTGCGAAATTTTTAAGACCCAACAGTACAAAAAAATAGGATAGTGTAAACCGGCTCTAAATGTCAACCTTAAAGATAGAAATTCGGACAAAATAGCAAAGATGCTCAATTATTCAGACAACTTTATTTTATACATGAAAATGATCTATTCGTTTGAAAACTATTTTTTGAAATTATTTCTTACTTTGCTCGTAAGCAAATTTAAGAAATCTTGGTATCGCTGTAAAGAGGAAGAAAATCTCTACCTAATGAATTACAAAAATTAGGTTCTACACGTATTTTTTTTATTATATGCCGACCGATGAATTGATAATTTTAAGAACTTTTATATAGCTATCTATCTCCTTTTAGTTTTCTTGAAACGGCTTTGCCACTTGCAGTAGGAGGTCACGTTATTGTTCTTAACTCAGATAGATCAGATTAGCATATAGTAGAAAAATGACGTTTACATTGCTATTTATAAAAATACTACATTTCTATCACAATTATAAAAAGTTTATAAATATCACAACCTCCGTACCAAAACATTTCTCTCATGATAATTATGATATTTGTGTGTAAAAGTATGTGTATCTTCAGCAAGTTTAAATTTTAAAGAATGCAACTCTTGTCACCTGCAAAAATTTTGAAAATCTACTAACAATCAAAGCTCCTATAACAACTACCGCCAGAAGCAAGTGGGTGCTTGGAAGTCTACAAAAATGAAAAATTCTAAATGTCTATATATTTTTTATTAGAAAGAATTCTAATTCGCTTAATCCAAAAAAAATTGATTTAATAATAGGAAAGAATTTCTACAAAGATTTTGAAACCAAGAACACATCAAATTTAATAGAACCATGAAAGTTAATTCTACCCCAAACTTCCGTTCACATTGAATTTCTTTTTACTGGTTATATAAATAGGTTTAAATTCAGTTCAGTAATAAATATCCAAGGTGACGCAAAGCAAGCCCCACATAGAATTTTTCATAAGAGAAGAGCTCTGCGTCATAAATAAAACGCGTCTGGCGTTGCACAATCATAAAAAAGCATAACTACATCCTTTTTTTCTTTTTCACCGTTGACAAAGTAATAATACTGAAATATTTGTCGGTTGTAACTCCGATGATTGATGACGCAGACCTCACGTTTAATGAATTTGATATTACCTACCTATTTGTGCACATAGGGTGTCATTCTAATCGGATTTGCAACCTAGCAACGGTGGTACCTCCATATCAACTGGTAAGAAGCTTCAATGTCGGCAATGTTCGGTGGTAACAAGATACAACGTTGTCAGTCTCGATAATGCTCGCAAGTAAGATCATACCATACCAAGTTGTAACTTACAAGGCCGATTAGAATGACCCCCATAGACTACAAAAAAGACATACTGATAAATAATGGTGTACCGTGCAATTTGGCTTTACTTCTGGGAGGTGCCCACCGTTATTTTGGACGCAGAGTTGTAATCCTAAGTAATTTTGTAAGGGTGGAATTTTATTTCATGAAATATTCGCTGTAAACTGCTCCGGTTTATTTCTAAAACTTGCTTGTACTCTTTCCAAATATTCTGGCATGCACACACTTCTTGGTCGACCTTTATCAATCAATGGTAGCAAATTTATTGACTCAATTCAAAACGGCTGTGCATGTGGGAATTGGACCGCGTCTTGGGATATGGAATTAGACCCGTGTGACACCATGCGAGATTTGATAACATTTTTGTTACGAACTGAGCGAGAAGTGCCAGTTCAACCAATCAGAATTCACTGTGGTAGCTCATCTCGCTCACTTTGTAACAAAAATGTTATCAAATCTTGCATGGTGTCCCACAGGCCTTAGTCTCGTAGTAAAATTTTACAAACGCGGCACATTACATACATATTTGACCACTGTTCCATTTTCATTCACGTGATTAAAATGACACCATAATATGACATTCACACTTTTACATTATTAGTTAGAGTTAGGTACGTTCATAAAGGTTATAAACAAATTTAAGTAAAATACTTAATTTAAATCTTAGAATGCTTAGAACTCACCGTGCAAAATAACCAGGGTCACCACCTCCTAGAAGTAGCATAAGTAGAACTGCATAATATGAATACCCATTATTTATCTTTTTTTTTCTTTGCCAGTCTTAAGGGGAAATAAATATAGTAAAATTAAGTCATCTCCGTTTCAGAATTTTCTGTTTTATTAAATATTGATTATTATCTGGTATAAATTTACTCGAAAAATTTTTTTAGGTGTGAGAAATTTTTCGCTCCATAAATAAATGTAGCAAAGAAAAATTGACTTGTAGTCGGCCCACCAAGTTTCAAGATTTTGTAAATTAGACTCACCATTTTTTTACTAATTACCGAACCAATAGTTTGAACGATAAAGGAACTAAAAATAAGTTCACCTCTTTTTAGATTACATCAGTCTTTTTAAGTTTAAAAGTGAGGATCACTGACAGTGACGACGATCTTATAAGTGAAGGTGCTGACACATTCTCAAGTTTATTTTGCGTGTCACGACGACGGTTTCTAAAATGTCTAGAATTCCGCAGATTTTTTAGCTGCCAAAACTTTTGAAAAATTATATTTTTTCATTTAAAAATGATACTAGAAGAGGTGGCATACAGTAAGAAATACTACAGAAATTGTTTTTAACCATGTAAAATGGGGGAAACGCACATTGCAAAAATAAATGAGAAATTCATTGCTTTGAGAAATGAGACGATAGTATCATATACGGTACAACTATAAATAGCAAGCGTCAGTTCGGGCTGCCAAATATGGGCGCGCATCCAGACGTTGCCCGCTCACATGACGTAACGCATAGCGACGCTCTGCGTCGGTGCGTGTTAAAAATTAGCAGGAAATAATTTAGGCATTTAACAAATTGCTATACAATTAACCAACTTCGCCAAAATCATCCTTATACACATAAACAATCACTAGATTCATCAACTTTCGTTCTAAAAGAATTCTTTTTTCAAAGTTTTATGTACTCACCAACCGAGAAAACTAGGGAATATATATTGCAATGATTGTTTGAAATGTAAAAAAAAAGATCGTGGTAGTCGACATTAATGAACAGCTGATACAGCGTCAGTTTTAGAATTCTTAATTATATACTGCAAACTATTTGGAAGCTGTCCAAACACCTACCCAGATGTGGCACATGTTCTCGAGAAGCACTTTGTACTTTTCCGAAGTTAGTTTAAAAAAGATTTTCATCTTCTGGTAACAATAGCCGGCCCAATTCTAATTTTACTATCTTGTAAAATTCAATCGTGCTTAAAAATCCGATTGTGTATTAATAAATAATAAAGTTTTAGATAATAATAAAAAAATGAAACGCGCCAAATACGTCAAAAACTCAGATATATAATTATTAATTGTTCAAATTTCACACTTGGTTGAAGTTAGATAGAATATTAAAACTGAAAAGTAGGACAAAAAAATCTGCAAACATAAAAACGAAGAAATTTATCTTGTAGTATAAACTATGTCCCCCCATTTGTTAATTAATTAATTAATTGCTTTCTAAGAAAAATTATTTCTAAAAGTCCACTAAAATACTTATAATTCCAATTGCGCCTCGTTCGAAGTAATGTAATGTAATGAAATTTCATGTTATCTCGCTCAGGACGTTAATCTCCCCTTTGTTCAGCGGATCCACAATGCGTCTGACATCTAATCCGGAGTCTTTTAACAAGCACTTTACTAGTATTCCGGGGCCTCAAAGATCCGCGGAAGAGCTTGGAATCTATCCTCGCTGATCTGAAAGTCTTACTATAGTCGTAGAACCCATCATCTCACATCTCACTCACAACGTAATCTTCTCATTAAATTGCCATTTGGTTTTATATATGATTGAGTCTGTAAAAAGTTTACAACGATTACTTTTCCTAGCTTTAAACAAGACTTAACATAGAGTTACCATTGAAAACATATCCATAAATCACGAATTACTATATATTTTATACTGTTATATTCTTATATACCTACATTAAAAAATATTTAAAGTAACTTAATGTAAAAACAGAAGATATTCCACTTGAATGTGAATTTGATTCAAGAAATCATCGGGGCTGCTAATTGGTGTACAGTTTTTTCTAATTCAATTGAAAGTCATCCTCAGAAGAATTGAAAATCGTATCTTAGCCAGTTTACGAAAAGCTTTTTAATTGTAATTGAGAAGAATCAAACCTAATACTTAGTACGTGATAATTGTATAGGGAGAGTAAAGACATGAGGTGTCAGTTTGGAATAAACAGCTACCAGTCAAATAAACTAAATCCAGTTATAAAGAGATTGTGATTAGCCATTAACCTTCCGAACTTGCCACTTCATGTCTTTCTGGTTTTTCCCAATAGAATTCACAAAAGTGAACGAAATAAATCACATTTTCGGACGTACGCGCATCTTCTCTCGAAATCCAATATCCCCACGCTCACTGGTTTAAGGATACTCTCATCAAGTTAAATATATAGCAGTGTATGACCGAGTCCTGTATACAATTTCCGAATAGTTATATCTATACCTTCGAATTACAAAACAACAAACTTTGTATTTTTTCTTCACTGTTTATTACTACAATTATTTTTGTTCTCTAGTTCTAATTATAATGTTGTAAAGAAATTACTTCTAGCACGTTGAAAACAAATTAACAAAAAACTAATAAAAAATATTAGGCATAATAAGTAATTTATTACAACCAGAAAGTTTTTCTCTTCTCTCTTCTTTTGTATTTGATTGAGAAACTTTCTGACATCTGTGTCCAGAAGTAATCGACCATTTCGCTATTCCACTTACTTGGTAACGTTTCTCAATAGTAACAATCAATGTCTTAATGAAAACATTCTCCATCTTCATTACTAACATTACCAAGATTCGGACGAAAAAAGTCCAAGTGTCCAGTCACAAGGTCCACTCACAAATGAAACAGCAGTATCCAAGTTGTAAACCAGCCAGAATTTAGAACTTTCTGTAATTAATTTTGTTAAGAAGATGTGCCATATTTTCATAGGATATTTTCATGTGAGCAGCATGTCCACCAACAGGAATTGAAGGGTTAATATTTCCTATGTGTATAAGAACAGCTTTTAAACTCGAAGAATTGATGAAAAACCTCCATTCTGCTACAGTGTGTTTAGAGTCTAATGCAAGCATTAAATCATCAATGATATTTTAAAAAGAAAGACGTTCTTCAAATGAGAAAAACCGTGATAATTCTTTATAACGGTTGTGATGTACTGAAATACGCGTATCTGGAGTTAACAACTTTCATCCTTGTAATGTTCCTGGCGTGGCTTAAGAATAATAGAATGTAAGCTAAGAAAAGGAATCTGTTAACCAGTGATGGTCATGGACAATGGACATGGTATTCCTTGTTCCAATTTTCAGAAAATTGTAATTAGATATCGCATATAATTATTTGTAAATTACAAAAAAAAATTAAAATTTAATAACTAAATAATCTTCTGCAAAGGCAGTTATTTAGAATGTTTAAATAAAACCTAACTATTTGTTAATTATTTACTGTAAAACTTATTAATGATGAGACAAGAAGTGACTTCGACTTGTTAGATCAATGTAATACAACATATTGCAGTCTTTTCTTAGGTCATACTTATTTTGAAAATATGTGTTTAATACGTAATTACAGTTTCTTTATCGTTTCCGATGGCATTGCGTTACAATTTTTATTCTTTCTTCTGAAGTTCTCGTTAGTTCTCTTCTTAGAAACTGCAACCAGAAGAGCAGTACCAGTAGTATCCCTGATTCAGCACATCTCTATTCACTCAAATAAATAATTTGCCGACAAACAGTAACCTTCATTATTATTAAATTTGCTAACTTATTAACAATAAGGACGAATTTAATAATTTGAAATACAAAATGTTATTTCTATATTATCACGAATTGTTGTTTATAATTAATATAATAAGATTTTGTTTAGTTCTTTAAGCAACTTTTATTAAGTACTAATAAAATTGATGATACGGAGCACAGGTTTCCATATGTTCTTCCGTTTCCGGGTTTTGAAAAATACCTGAATATTTATTGATAACACAAATTTTTTAATAAGAAATAAAGTAAAAAACCACGAATATAAATATGATGTATATGTATTTAAAAGTAAATAACTGATACAAGACAAATCAATATTGCTAACTATGTATACGACAGATTTGGTAGTAATTAAATAATTAGTAGGGATAAATTAATAAAACTTTTATTTATATTTTTTTAATTGACGAATCTGAGATAAATTTCTTGTTAATAAGGAATCTCATTATAAGAATTACAGTAATTAAAAAACAATTTATAGGAGCAATTATGAATAAACAAGTAACGTAAATTTGTTTTTATTATACCTATATATTATTATATTATATTCCTATTTTTAAAACTAAAAATCGTGCGAAAAAGGGCGATTAAAGCACGCCGTGTTTTAAAGTTGCCTAGGGAAGAACAGATACAATCTCCACGTTAACGATTCAAAATGCGATCCACAGGCAGCTTTACAAAATGAATTTAAATTTTAATGTTCTAATTTTCACATTTTAGCGCAGGTATAAAAAAAATATCGTATAATACACGGGCATAAGAACCTTTAAAGCACTTGCGCACGTGCTTTAAAGGCTTTCTTATGCACTTGTATTATAAGATACTATTTGGGCACTTCCAAAAAATATAGCTTAATATTGATCTCCGATTTTGAACCAAAAAAAAATCTTCACGCTTCTTCGTCTGCGCTTATTTATATCTGCTTCTCATCTCAAAAGCAGAATGCCAATTTGAAATATAACATAAAAATTAATACATATTTAAGTTACAAATTTTTGTTTTCCTTCCTTTCTACGGAAGACATATTGTGTGATCCAATATTTTTTAGATAAGGCGTGGCCTTATACAATGGTACAATGAACCTATTGACCATCTGTCAAAACTGATACGTCAAGATACATCTCCTAAATCTTTTAACTGAATACGTAAGGATTTGTTAAAACTCTTTAATATGATAACGACCGATTTCAAATACCGAGGGAGTGTTCGAGAGCGTTTAAACTAACAGATTTGACAGAAGTCAGAAAGTAAATGTCGGACTAAAAGTTCTGAATCAAGCTAAGATTTTGACTTCATTTTTCATAGCCTCCTCTTATCTGAAAATTATTGGATCGCACAGCATTTACATGAGTAAATTTGCAATTTGGTAATTAAATTACAATTCTGTCATATGCTGCCGTAAATGCTATATTTCTTTAAAACTACTGACTAGTTTCCTGGTACTTGCAAAAAAAGAGATAAGATTTCCCGTGCTCAAAATTCCTGGAAACCCATGAACCCATAACTTCTAGGATCGAAGCAATATCTAACAAAATACTAAAATGCTAAAAAAATATTACCTTGACTGTCGATTACTCTGCTTGCACACCAAAATTCTTCATCTAACATTCATAATGCAATATTCCATAATTCTGTACACTGTGCATCTCCTTCAGAATAAATAATGTTTATTATTTTACTCCTAATAAATAATAGGAGTATTTATTATTTGTCGACATACAACGAGACACCGATTTTTAGACTAAAACTCAATATACAATCATCCGACAAATTATATAAAAAATTTGTAATAAAAATTACGTTTTGTTATGTTTCACATGTAATAAAATATTTAAGGAATCAGTGTGTTCGTTCTAGCAGGATAACAGGACTATCCTGCTAGAATGAACATACTGGTTCCTTAAGTTCGTAGACCGATGAGAAGAATATTTAAAACATAAATATTGCATAAATAAAATAGGAGCATCCTTCCTTTGAATGATGAAACAGATAAGCAATTCGGATGGCATTTGTAGAGCAAAAAATTTCAATAAGATTCCGTTGAAATAGAGGAATTTCTTTACATCTGACAACACTGGACGAGTAGGCATTTAAAAATAACCATTGGCGTGTGTGATGTTGGTTGCATATGTAGCAGGCCTGAATTTTGTCGACGTCATAAGCGTTGCGCGTTGAACAATCGGCGGTCGTCAGTAGTGTAAGAGCCGTTCGTAGGAGAACAGCGCCAGTCCAGCCAAGATGGCCGCGGCGATGAAATTACGTTCACATCCACTGTAAATATGTCCCAAAGAGTCGGCCCAGGGAACACTAGGAAGCGAGGGCACCAACACCATCCTCGCAACAATGGCACTCGTAGGCGCATCGCCCTGGAGCCGGCTGCAGTTATTTCCGAAAAACCCAGACGGGGGCCACCTAACCTAGAAACAAACCAAGCTGTCACGTTGACACCTCAAAGCCAAACCGCTGTGATCACGAGTGCCTCGAGTGTAAATGTAAATAGTGCAGTTAATAACGAAGCTTTAAAAGAAGAAGCCAATAGTGATATTATAGATCTAACGAATTGTGATGATACCGATGATAGCGAATCATCCAAAGATGATTTGAAACAGAAACCGTCCAAGAAACAAAAAGACATGTCGCTGGTGTTCAGGCCGGCAGCCGAAGGATCCAGTCAGAGTGATCAGGAGGCTGAAGATCCTGAAATAGAAGAGCTGGCTCGTCTAAGATGTACGTCTGAAAGAACCGAAGTTGTTGCTGAGAGGGAAACACGTAGGCGACAACGGCGATGTGCAGATTATCCTGGCCTAGCCTTCGGCAGTTCCATCTTCAGCTCTGATACCTTAATGAAGTTTTCCATCATCCGCAACGAGCTACATAACATTATGAACACACAACTTAAGAGGGTAGGTTCACTCGGAGGTTACTGCGTACAAAAAAAAATATAATGCGTCGTAGTTTTGTTTATAAAGCCAGGTCTGAGAGTTATTTTTAGAGCAAAGAGTAATAAACATTGTTGGGGGTAATGCGTTACTTCGCCGCGGTGTATTTCCAGAAATTATTTACTGTTTTTAATGGGATTACGATCAGCTGTTTGTACCACGTGCGTAACGAAACTGACAAGCGCACAAAGCGCTCCAGTCGAAAGATTGTCATCGATGATGACGTAACTTATGGTGATTTGAAAGTCATCGCAAGACGAACCAATGTTCCTACGTGGTGTTTTTATTACACTCCTTAAAGTAGAACGTATAATACTTTCAACAATAATCGTTCTACTTTATGACTCAGTACGTAACGGTACTGAGACATAATTAATTCATCCAATTAACGCGCTACAAGTATAAGGAAAAATTTATCTTCCAAGAACTTCGTACATTTCCGCCTAAAAATAGACTTTCAAAGTGAACTAAACAGTTAAACAAATATTTGTTAATGGTCGGCTTCACGCAAACTTTCTCCAATTTCTACATTAAATTTTACTTATAATATCTCTGGGTAATTTTTGTGTTAAGCAAAAACAGGCGACTACAATGAAACATATTTCTTGTTCTAATCTTTTATTGAAGCCTGACCTTTTAAATAAATCTGAAAGCATTTACCTCAGTTGCGCTGTTTTTATCATAATCTAATGATTTGTTCCTGCACTATGAAATTAACAAACGGAATAACACTTGATACTTTCCCCTATAAAGAATTTCAATGTTAAATTGTGTTAAGTCAATCATATAAGAAACTCATACCAGATTTGAGCCAACCATGATTATTACTAGACTTCGGACATTTCGGAGCGTTACCATAGGTACGCAATGAATGGGCAACTATGGCAATGCTCCGAAATGTCCGAAGACTTATTATTATTTAATCATATGGCAACATGTTTTAAAATAATAGTAAATAATGGTTTCATTCAGGAAATTATTACTCTCCTGTGGTATTTATTTTGTCGTCTCTATTTGTTATTTCTTTTGATTTTATGCTCAAAATAACTGGTTTTTTGTACTAATGAAACAAAAAGTCAATTCATGCACGAATTTTTATTTCATTCTTGCTGTGTGAAATATAGGTACCTAAATGAAATGTAGCCATGTACTTAATGGAATATTTGTTCATCGTAGTCGTTACAAACATGGGTTTGTAGATATTTACTTTTTTCTTCTATGAAGCGATGAGCATGTTGAAATATCGCAGGAAAATCCACGTTTGGTCTTAATCAGTTCTGTAGCTACATATTTAGTTTTGCACGGTTATACATAGTATATTTATCGGATATCCGGTGACTATCCGATATCCAGCCACATTTTTGCTATCTATTTAACGCGGACTATGATAATGGAAAAATTATCTTTTATTATTGAATAACATTGATAGTACAAATTAACAGGGTTTCGATCCAAAAATTACTACCTATGTACCTACATCTTCTTTAGTTTGCTACAAAATATTGGTTACAATTCTAAATTACAATTACAATTAACAGAAAACAGACCGTTTGCGTTGAAGGTCAACAGTCAAAAATTCGTGACGTCATTCGTGGGGTACCACAGGGTTCTGTATTGGGGCATGTGTTGTTTTTAATCTTTATAAATTATTTTTCAATGAACGTTCCTAGTGCAGATGTGGTGCTCTATGCGAATGACTCAACGCTGATTAGATCTGCCAATGATGTAGAAAATCTGGCACAAGAAATGGCTGACTCGCAGTCGAAGGCCTTGGACTGGTTCAGCAGTAATGATTTACTTTTAAATACCGAAAAAACAGTAAGAAAAATCATTACAACACGTAAATGTGATAAAAACAATTCAAAAAGTGTAAAATCCCTAGGTGTACAGGGCCCGATCTAGGGGGGCACAAGCAGGGCAACTGCCCAGAGCGGCAACTTTTAGGGGCGGCAAAATTGGATAGAAAGAAAATTAAAATCAATAAAAACTGAAATATAAAAGCGGTAAAAAAGTAGGTTTGTTTTATGTTTGAATGTAACGGGTGACATGAAAGTTTTCGGACTTTTTCAAACAACTGATAATTGAATTTTTAAAAACGTTTATTAATACTGAATAGTGTTACATTATTTTGTTCAGTTTAGACTTAAATAATCTTCAATTATAAAACACGCAACGGCCCACTCCTCTCAATAAGGAGCAATTTTTGTCGAATATTCTGCATTAAAGTGTGGCAAGTATCTGCGTCAAATTCGTATAATTTTCGCTGTATCCTTAACCTCAACTGTGCTTCGTTTTCTGCTGCCCATCCATTTGCGTCCAGTTTTGCGCTTAGCTGAGACCAAAAAGATTCAATAGATCTTGCCTGAGGTAGGTTGGGAGGATTATCTCTTCCCGCCACAAAAGGTATACTATTGGCTTCAAGCCATTTTTATTTCTATGGCATAGTGACTGGAAGCCAGATCAGGCCAGAACATTATTTGATCATTTTGATGATGATCTTTAATAAAGTTAACCAATTTTGGAAGACAGCGCTGAGTGTAAACATTTGCTGTTACTGCTTCCCCTCTGACATGCCCAATGTAAGAACGGGAGATGCCTCTTTCCGAAATTGCACACCAGACTAAATTTTTTCTGGAATTTTTGCTTTGGTTTTAAATCTAATATTCTCCGGAGTTTCATCTACATTTTCCGTATAAAAATCAGAATATCCTGGAATTTCGTCATTGCTTAAAGGAAAATATTTTTCATCATCCGTGACGATAATTCTGTCGTAAATTTCTACAGCATCGGGGTATTCGCTCCAATTGGGCAGCTGTGTATTTGGGACATTTTTGTCTTTTCCTATACTTTAAGTTGGAAATGATTATTCATAATTAACTTGAAAATTTTTAAATTAAAAAAATATTTTGAAAACACTTTAGTCCGAAAACTTTCGTGTCACCCGTTAATATGATAATATCAAATTTATAAATTAATCTTAAAATCACCCATGAAATTACTATTACTTTTTTTAAACCAGCACATTTTCATTCAGTTTGATAAAATTCAGCGGTCTATTTCAACTTGATTTTGTAAAAAACTGTAGGAAAATAATTTCGCGTTTTAAATAGAAATGAAGGGTGCGGTGGAATATACAGTACATACAATGGAAAATCTTATTTGTATTGAAACAAAACAGTATAAAAAACACAAAAGTTACCTAATTATTATAAATATTGCTCAAAATGTTTTCCGCCTTGCTGAATACATAGCTGAAGCTGATACCTTCTAGTTACCCTATTAGTGTATTCCACCGGACACTTCATGTTATTTAAAAAGCGAAATTATTTCACTACAATATTCTAAAAGATCAAATTGAAATAGACCGTTGAATTTTGAAAAAACAAATTCTAAATTAAACTGAATGCAAGAAATATGTGGTTCTATTTGAAGAAAAGACAGACGGTATTAGGGAAAGGTGAATACATAAAGAAGATATTGAATTTATCTTTTTTTAAAATATTTATTTTGTTTCATTCGTTAATTCTTAAAAATGAATAAGCAACACACAAACGAAATAAAGAAAAATAAGGAAGATTTCCTAAGTGCTATTGCCGTTGGTAAAAATAAAGAAAGAGGTTTTTGTTATTTCAACAAATACCAATAAAAAATATTCACTAATAAATAAATAATAATAAAATAATATTTTAAAATAATTATTTATAATTACATACAGTGTCTTTCAAAAAGTATGCAATGGGATTTTTCTATATTATCGATTTTTATTGACGCAGAACGCTTTTGCGTTCTTTCAAATCAAATTGGAAAATGTCAAATAAAATTGATCTCGAATGGTATACAGCGTGGACACCGAGAAATGAAGACGGCTTAAGAGTAACGTACCCTTATTTTCAAAGATACAGGAAAATGTCATAAGAAAATGTTCAGAATTAAAAGTTTAGTTAAATACAAAATTATAGCCTCCTATCTCAAAACTAATAATTCAATCATTCTTCCTACACACTATACTAACAAATACTGGTGGGATTAAAGTATTCGCCAAGATAACATGAATGGAAAAAGACTAATCTTATTGTTGTTTCTCAATTATTTCATTTGGTTCTGAGTAATTATGGGTGTGATAACTAAAAATCGGCACAAAGTTAATTAGTAGGTAATTTAGTAGGTTATATTTAATTGTCGCTGCTTATTTGTTCACCAATTGTTTCTCGTTTCTCAAAACGTCAAACAGAAATATTTATTACCTATCGCACGACTCCTAGTTCTTCGTACAATGAACAGGTTAGACGAAAATAGTAAAAGAAATGTTATTGGCGAATTTTACATGTCTACTAGAAATAAAACTAAAAGTTACACGGTGAATCATTTTGTTAAGATGGGAATTGCGCGGAGAACTATTTATGGTATAATTAGAAGAGTAGAAAAGAAAAGCCCGAAAAATGCCCAAAAAGAAACGAGATGCTTTGGAAAACGACATCGTAAGTGTTCTCGGGTAAACTCAAAGAAAAATTGCAAGAAAATATAAGATATCTCAGCCATATGTAAAGGTGTTTTAAAATCAACCAATGCAACTGCAATTGTAATGGATGATGAGTCCTATTTTACAGTAGATGGAAGTGATTGTGCTGGAAATAGACATTATTATAATAAGGAAAATGTTCCTGTACAAGAAACAGTGCGTTTGAAACGGCACACTAAATTTCCAAAAAAGGTTTTGGTTTGGCTTGCCATATCGGAGAATGGAAGATCAGTACCGTATATTGTTCCTTCTGGAAATTCTATAAGCGGCGAAACTTATAGTAATGAGTGTGTGAAGAAACGTTTGGTACCTTTTTTGAAAAAAAAATGCATTCTGATGGCAAATATATATTTTGGCCAGACATGGCCAGCTCGCATTATGCTGCAGTGACAAAGAGTATGTTAGACAGGTACCAGATTCTTTACATTTCTCACGAAGAAAATGTACCAAACGTTCCCCAACTACGTCCTATTGAAAGATTCTGGCATTATTTAAAACAAAAAACATACGCAGGAGGTTGGACTGCAAATTCAGGAAACGAATTAAAACTAAACTTCGCCAAACGCCAAAATCAGTATTTACCAATTTAATGGCTTCCACAAAAACTAAAGTAAGAAAAGCAGCTGACTTTGGGCCTGATTGTGTTCTTTAAATGTAATATAAGTTAGTTTCATCTCTGATATTATAATTCTGTATTTCATAATTTTGTAAACAAATAATAACGTTTGTGCCGATTTTTAGTTATCACACCCTTATTTCCATGCGTCCCGAAAATCTGTTTTCTTGTTTCATTCGTCATTCATTAATTGAAAAATTATATGACATTTAAACTATAAGGCACTTTTTGTCGTTGCAATATTTTCAACCAATATTTGAAATAATTTTTAAGATGTTCATGAAGAATTTTCAAAATAGTTGTACCTATCAGATACTCCAACATTTCTGCGAGTTGTATTAGTCTATGTCGTCACAAAAATGGGACACGCTCAAATGTAAATATTTCGAATACGATTGCAACTATTGTCAAATGCCTGTCAAGTTTCATTTACCATTTGATTGTGAATTAAGTCGGACAATTATCCGTTAAACAGCATTGCTGGGGTAAATTGTCAAGCATGTAGCAAAGAAACATTTTAAATTGATGTTGCACAAGTCACTTTTTCTTCACGAACTATCCTTGTATCGTTGAATTGACGTCTCAAATATTGACCGTTAAACAACAAATAAATTCTTGTTTACGTATTTAATATTTTATTGCCATTTGAAACAATAATTACATAAAAATGTTTGAGTCCACAGCCATCCAGGACTGTAATAATTGTTGGACACATGTTATTTTTAGTTTTTTTTTGCAACATTTGGGAAACAACAGTAAATTTTATCTTTTTCCATTCAGGTTATATTTGCGAATACTTTAATCCCACCGGTATTTGCTAATGTAGTGTGTATAAAGACTCATAATAAAGGGACAATTTTTTATTTTTGAGATAGGAGGCTGTAATTGTGTATTTGACTGTGACTTTTAATTCTAAGCAACAATTTCCTATGACATTTTCCTGTATCTTTTAGAAAAGGGCACTTTACTGTTAAGCTGGTTTCATTTTTCGGTGTTCACGCTATATATCGTAAAAGATAAATTTGACCTGGCATTTTCCAATTTGATTTGAAGGAATGCAGAAGCGTTCTGCATCAATAAAATTTAATAAAAATAGGGGAGACCGGAGCTTGTTGTCACACGGTAAGTTGTCACACCTAGCATTTCTAAGTAACTAACTACCTACTGATATTGGCTGTGACAAGTATGTCAAGCATTTATTGACATAGTAACAAAACATCAATCAATCAATATTCGGTCTATGAAACGTCAACATAATAAATAAAATGAATGAAAAAAAGGGTTGCTAACTGAAACCGTGAAGAAAAGTGCTGCTAACGAGACAAGTCCCACTTTTCTTCACGATTTTTGATTAAACATTGTGTCACTTTTCTGTCAACTACACGAAAAAATAATTTTAAATAAGTGAAACCAATCTTTCTATGTCTCGTTTGGAATTTGTTTTTTTTTTTTTTGTTATGACAATTGAAGGAGTTCCATGCTGTTGCAGAGTAAGATTTAGGAAAAAGCAAACTTGGTCGACCTCTGCAAAAATTATTTCATTGTGGAAAAATCCACGACCGCGGTTTCGTCCTACCGTCTTACAAAGACATTTTCAAGTGGTGAAGGTGAAAATTAAGGTGTGGGTCTTCCTTAAAGCACGGGGTGCAAACTAACAATTGTCTTTGTAAGACATTTTCAAGTGGTGAAGTTGAAAATTAAGGTGTGGACCTTACTTAAAGCACGAGGTGCAAATTAACAATTGTTAATTTCAACCTCACCACTTGAAAATGTCTTTGTAAGACGAAACCGCGGTCGTAGGTTTTTCCACAATAAAATAATTTTTGCAGAGATTGACCAAGTTTGCTTTTTCCATCGATTTTTTATTTATTTATTTTTATCTTCATTTAACAATATAAAAGCCCAAAATAGCGTCCATAGTATCTCTTTTATCTTGGGCATTAATGACTTATTTTCACCAACCACTTAAACCCTAGCTTAAATTTAAGTGGTATTTATAATGTGACATTTCAGGTTACACGACATTGAGTAAGTCACATCTAAGTGACGCTTAAATTTAAGCAGAGCTTATTTGTTCGGTGCAAACCAGCACCAGGGTAAGACCTTTACGTTTTTATTTCTACAGTTTTCCGTCCGAAATTCTTACTTTTGTAGTCATTGCATACACATAATACATTTTTTATTATTTTGAAAAGTACCTACACCTAAACTATTTCGTCATGAATATCTTGCTTTTTTTTTTAATATACTTTTTCAAGCTAAATATTATAGGCCTTAAAAGATTCAAAAGTCTACAGCCCTACTTAATCAAATGGTTAAAGAGACCTCGCCTAATTATGTGACTATGGTTTCCGGTAACGTAACCAGACCAGTCAAGTAAATATCGATTAGATATGCTACTTAAATTATGTACACATAGGTCATAAAGACCAAAATAATTATTTTCGTTACCTTTTGCTTTCTTTTTAAAATAATTTTAAATTTAATTTTAAAGTGGCACATAAAGAGAATAATTTTGAAGGGTGTCGGGTGAAAACAGGGTAAAATTTTCGCAAAACTAAAAACAAAAGTTTGATGTCTTTATTATTCTTGCTAGAGTATTTTTTGAAAATATAATTTTTCCTACGACAAACCTGGTTTTCCCCTTTCAATGATATTGCCGATCGAAATATCTCTTCAAGTTTCACCAAATGGCACCAAATCTCAATTTCGAATTCAATTTAAATCCGAAAAAAATATTTTCATTAGTTCAATGTAAATAAGCCGTATTATAAAATGCTAATAAGATGCTATGTATTTGCTAAAAACATCGTGCGTATTTTTCAGATAATTCACTTGTTATTGCTAAGCAAAGCATGTAATTGAAGTCACGATTGTTCAAGCCATTTATAGAAAACTTTATTAAAGAACAACTTGCCGAAAGTGTGTTAGTTTATGGTAAACAGACCTATGTATAATAAACATTTAAAGTAAACTTGATTAAATGATGCAATCATTGATGAAATTAAGGCATGTTACTTGTTACTTATTATTGCACACGTTTTGAACCAATGTCTTCCGCATTGTAAACAGTAAATGTACATACCTATGTTACATACATAGATTAGTAATGTTTCAATCACTGTGTCAACAGCAAACATTTCTTACAATTTGTAGCAATGTTTGTAGTTTCTTTTTTGAGAGAAAAAGTCATTGGGCCATATTATGATCTTATAAAGGATGAGGTTGCGAGCCAATGAATTTATAAATTTATTTTACGCTTTTAGGTTTAAAATAAATAACAAATTTTCTAATAGCGTAACATAATCAAAAGAACATACTTAAAATATTTAAGACAAAAAGAGAAGTGAATTGTCAGAGCTATTATTATTATAAATTTTAAATTTCAGTTTTGTTATTAAATATGTACTATCGGGGCCTTAAAATTTCGCACGATTTTTTGTCAAGTAGCCAGAATTTCTCTAAATTATAGTTTTGTAGAACAGGCCCTTTCCTTAATTTTGACACTAAAGACATTTAACCAAAAGTCAGATTGTTTGGTTATATTTTAAGAACAGCAGAATAATAAAGTATTAGAACTGAAATAACAGAATAAATGTAGCGACCAACCGCCTTCTAATTTTGCGATTGCAAAACCCTTCTCTCCTTCAGAAAGCACGTGGCATTGTGTTGCTACAACTTTAGCATTACATTTGAAATCTGACGTTTAAAATGATTATTTTTGACAAGCCGTCAAAGAAAGCCTTATTTACAGCAGAAAATTAAATCTTGCGAAATTATAAGGCATTATAAGTACATTATAAGTAAATTATAAGTACATCACTTTTTAAAGATTTGAATAAAATGGGCCATTTAGATATACATTCCTTGAATTTAATGCTTTAGCACAAAATTCGTAATTCGCCGGACAGTTTTAATTTTAAATACTGAATTTATTAACATTTTTCATTTTCATCTTTTGTATTGTTTTTTTTTTTTTCTTAAATTTAGTTTGTTGAGTTTTTTTTTAATCAAAATAAAAATTCCGGTCCTGAACATACATCTTCAATTATTTTAACCTAATGTAGTGTGTTTCACTTTACTTGAGGACACCTAAATATCTTTTATTAATAATCCAATTAGGATAAAACTTTGACCAGTTATAGACTGATAAAAAGTTTTATACTAATTATGTTATTAATAAAATAATTATTTAGGTGTCTCCATGTAAAGTGAAACACACTGTATGTATTAATAATGAAAGCACTATTATTCGTCGGACAGTATGTAAATGTATTTACTTAAATGTTGACGCTTGTTGCTTGCTACGTATAAGATAATTTACTGGTTAACTAGGAAAATGGACATTTTTATTCTTAAGCTGGATATCATTTACATTATTTATGTGATTGTGAGAACTTTTCTGCACTTGCGATACCAATAATCAAATGTGCTACGTAAATTAAATCGGTTTTCATTAACTTGCTACAATGTTAGGAGAAATGTAAACAATTTGACAAGGTTTCGTTCATGTTTAAATTAAATTGATAAGTCAGTATTTAAAATCTAAAGGATGAAATAGTGCCAGGCAATGATCAGCCATGTCTGTTTAGTACCTTTGTACTTTAATCTGTATTTTATTTTTTCAATTAAAGTTTAGATGATTGTTTCAGAAAAGTTAGAAGCATTTTCTACCTTAATTCTTTCTTTTATTATTATTTTCATTAGTTATTTGAATTTACAAAATTAAATCTAATTAGAGAATCCTATAATATCTACCTAGGAAGTCGCATGTCTGACGACAGATGGCGTGTGATTTATGAAAGGCAATCAATCCTCGATTTTGAAATTCAACGTTCACTCGGTTTTTCAAATTCACGCTTTCGTTCGCAGCAAATTCTTTTTCACAGTTCTCTTTAACAAGGAAAAGAAGAATTCGTCATTTTTGTATGTTTGGAATAACAAGCGAAACTGACGTCAAAAGAGAGCGATAAATAACACGTGGTTATCTGGTATTTCGAACAAACTTAAGCCACTGCTGCTGTTTTAGTTATATGACCATATTTGGTAATTTATTCGTTCACGGATAGTGATGGAGTTTTTGAGATTATTTTGACGCGTGTCGCAGCAATTGCTTGTGTGTATGTTTACATTATACCTTTATCAAATATTTCTGTGAGTACTGAGTGTGACTGGCTGCCTGATTACAGAAATTTCCCAGAATAAGTTTATCATCACTTGTGTAATGTATTCAACACGAAGAAATTCAAGTCTAAAGTTAACGATGATTAGGTACTTAATCTTGAAGATAGTTAATTGCTCGAAGTTGCCCTGAAACAGGAAAGATTTTGACGTCGATGCTGAATAATTAAAAGGAACAGGAATTATATACTTTTTAATGTATAAATTACGCACGTAGTAGGTGGATGCAATTAACGATAATACGACCGCGCCTTAATTCAAAAAGCGATTGTGATCACAGGAACTTCGAAGCAGGTGGTTGGTACGCATGCGCACCGCCATCTTGTGAATATCACCGGCTCGCCCAGTTGCTGTCCGTCGTGTTTGCTAGACGCTATTCGGTGTGTTTTGTGCCAGGTGTCTGTGTAAAAGAGAGCAAAATGACGACGACAATACCTCAGGGCTCGCTTTTAGACGTCCTCAAGAAGAAGATGCGCCAAACCAAGGAGGAGATGGAACGGTATAAGGACGAATGCGAAGAATACAATAAACGACTTCAGGTCGAAATAATGCGACGAGAAGAAGTAAGTTTTCACGTCCTAATACCGTTTATCTCAAGATTCAGTTGACACATAAGTTCTTTGCTTCACGGGAGAATTAATTATTTAAGTTACATATGGACAAACCTCTCCCATAAATCGTATCCCACATATCGATTTTTTTAGGAAACGAACTTTTTTTTCTAATTAGGTAAAACTTACCAGCTGAAAGTCGTCGAAAATGGCTAGAGAAACTGGCCGCTTTTGGCCATATTCGGTGTGAAACTATTATCGATTTATTTGCACATCATAAACGTGCACACATTTCGATTGCCCCATCAAGGAAAAAAAGCGACGAACCACAGCACTCAGAATTTTATTAACTTCGCTTTCCTAATCTGAACTGAAACTAATAATTAAAACTCATTTACGTAATACCATTTATCTGGGTCTAATATTAATAATCGTATCAGGGGCCAACTGTGATCAACAAATTCAATAAACGGCGAGAATGAATCATCAAATCCTCTGTGGGTACTACACTATCGGGTCTTCAACAAAAAAAGAACCTTGGAAAAAAAATGATGTCCTAACTTGCATAATCAATTTCTTACACCTAGGTATGTCAAAAATGAGTAATCATTTGATTAAGATCAAAATATTCGTATGTGGATAAGGTCTACATTTTAATCGTTAATTTTAGTTGAATTCGTTCTTAAAAGAATATGTGCATAAAAATTGTCTGACCAGTTCCTTCGCAAAACCTAAATTTTCAATTTTGACAGTTCTTGCGATAATCACAGCACCTGTACAGTTCAATCTACGATACGTACTTTTGTTTCCAAGGCTGACTCGAGGTACTTGTTTTGTTGAAGACGAGATACATCAAGCAGACGTGAAAGATTATTTTATTTTGTGAAAATACAAAATGTGTGAGCTTAATTTATCGTTACTGACGTGAGGACGCAATATTGCTAGAAATGTAAACAAACTTTACTTGAGAAGAATGAAATCAGATTAATTTTAATTTTCAAGAAAATGAACGTGGTTTTATGTTTAGATTATTTATTTGTAAAAATTGTCGCTGATAGTACAAATTTGAGAAACCTAATATATGCAAAGCTGGTTTTAAAATTAAAACGGTAATTATAACCAGAGAGCGGATGAACATTATTACTTATTCATACTCTTTCAACATCTCGTGAATGACTTATTCAATACAAACTGCCTACTCTCTGGTTATAATATTATACTTATTATGTTTTACTCAAATAATCTTTATTCTATTTCTACAAAAGTTAAATTATTAAGTTTCTTTTTAGAGCACATTTATGTATTAAAAAATAATCGCATTAAATATGAAGACTGGCAACGTCATTTTTTATCAAATAAAAAAAAATAGAATCTAAGATAAATTCAGTTAAGAGAAAGATATTTGATAGTTTTATCTAGCTAATTAAAATTTTCGCATTAAAAAGTGAATAACTTAGGCCTTCACTTGACAATAATTGAAACATTTAATATCTAATTAGAATTTTACCTTTGGATTTTTTGAATTTACTAATTTTGAAGTTTTAAAATGCGAATTATAAAAACCAAAACAAAAAAGAAATATTGAAATAGAAAAAATTTGGTAAAGATTGCCAGAAGGTCACTAAAAACGTAATATTAAAATCTATTAACATTGACAACCACCACAGATTAAAAAAAAAATAATAATAACGAATGTGCCGCAAAGTATAATATACCGAGTGTTCCGGCCCATCTGAGCTATAGGAAATTAACATGGGATTTCAAATATTATTGATTTTTATTAAATTGATTTGTTTAATTGGCAGTATTAGAGAAATAGAATATCTTATAAATCACGTGAATTATTTCAGCCTGATTGGGCCTCATCAGAGATATGTACTAAAAAATTACTTTTTGAAAGGATAATAATTAAATTATACACTCACATATTTTTGAATTTCCAATAACCCAAAAACAAACCCTGAAAGAAAACTTTTTGAAAAACCGTCTAATATCTTGCAAAATTGAAAGGAACAGTTACTTTCAATTTTGCAAGATATTAGACGGTTTTTCAAAAAGTTTTCTTTCAGGGTTTGTTTTTGGGTTATTGGAAATTCAAAAATATGTAAGTGTATAATTTAATTATTATCCTTTCAAAAAGTAATTTTTTAGTACATATCTCTGATGAGGCCCAATCAGGCTGAAATAATTCACGTGATTTATAAGATATTCTATTTCTCTAATACTGCCAATTAAACAAATCAATTTAATTACAATTTCATTTGGCAAGAACTACAGCTGTCATTGATTTTTATGTTCCCAAGACAAAACACGACAAAAATTTACATTGAGTCTGGTAGTCCTCGATCGAATATAACTTAATACTTGAAATTATGAAGAATTATGCTACAATTATGTAAATAAATAATTAAAGAAAAACGTTTTCGAAAAATAAGTTATACTTTAAAACTACATTTTTAAAATTTGGTATGAACAATGGATATGGCAAAGTTGTATAGGCTCTCGACTGACGCTCAGGTGCCTCGGGTACAAAACCTCGTAAAGCTTTTTTTTATAATAATAATAATATTTATTTGTGCTTTTACATTAAATTAAATTAAAATTATTATTACAATTTTTAACCATTATATCTTTACGTTGTTCATAGTATTTGTATTAAGCACAGTATAGGTGATTAAATTACAAAAAAAAATTGTAATAATTATGGATAAAAAGAAAAAACAATGAGATTTGAAGCCGCGGCTTCCGAGCGGAAGAATTGAGCCCATGCAAGTTGGTCAATGCCTTTGCTTACCACAAATTTTAAAAAGGGAATCTTAAAGTAAAACTTAATTTTTGAAAACTTTTTTCTTTAATTACATATTTAAATAATTGTTGCATAATTCTTCATAATTTTAAACATTAAGTTATATTCGATCGAGGACTAACAGAAGCAAAGCAAATTTTTGTCGTATTTTGTTTTGACAATATAAAAATCAACTTCTGACGAAGCTGCCGAACGACGGCGAAACGTTAAGTGTTTGTGCGCTATTTAGTGTCCGTTTAAAAGATTTTGTGATATAAAAATCAACAATATTTGAAATCCCATGTTGATTTCCTATAGCTCAGAAGGGTCGGGAGACACGGTGTAGTAATAGTAATGAAATAAAAAATATTTTTATTAAATTGTCTGTCAAACGACTTTATAATTATATTGAAGAGATTTGATTGGCTTATATGTTGCAAGGGAAATAGTTTATGTGTAATTATAAAAATACATGTAAGTTATGAAGACAACTTCAGTTACTAAAAAAAAAAAGATTTTCGGTTTGAAATAATGTTAAACTGCAAAAGTTTATAAAACTTATTTTTATTTAAGATGTCAGTATTAATAAGTCTCTTATAAAAACAAATCATGTTACTTTATAATTAAAATGTTGCAAAACATTTAAGATAAACTAAATAAATGGTTACTAATAGCTCTTCTTTTATACGAGTATGTAACATAGATATGATGTAATTTTAGAATTCAATCCGAGGATCTTATTTAGACACAAAGTTAATCCCAGATAAAATAACTCGCATTTCAATCGAGCTCTTCATTCAAATTCTTATCAAGTGAAGATTCAATTCACGTAAATATTAAAGTATGCTTTAGTTTGTCATATTATCGTAAACTGCTTATATTTTTGTTTTTTACGGCATAGATAATACTTAGATGAAAAATACGACAAGAATTTTATGCACAAAAATTATTGTCCTTGAGGGACTTGCGCCAGTTTTTAAATTTTTTTCAATCAAAATCTGTTAAATGTGATAACTGATGACAGCAAAAATTTGTTACAAATGCTTAATTAATGCAATAAGAAATGCACCGAATTGAATTGAAAACAAATTCAAACAAATCCACGTCAAACCTAGTTACACCACTTCAAGTTTCACAATATATTTAAAAGGGTCATCACGTATATTTTATGTAGAAAGTTGCGTCACCATGCAGGCCTAGTAGGACAGTTTCCTTAAAATTACAGAGAAAGCCACCAACATCCTTTTTTGGAAGAAAAGATAAGATCTCTTCTGACGCTATACACGCATACTATCTGCCTGAATCATTAGGCGTTGCTCAAGTTCGATAAAGAAATGAGTAAAGTGAATAATTATAAATGAATTTTGCGAATCGTTTTTATCATCCTTTACGTTTCCACCTTAAGCTATTTGTCTCTGAAGCTTGAGTAGATAAAAATTGATCTATTTCGTTGAATTGCATATACAGGCTGATTGAAATTCGAGAGCCAGGCATGGGAATCTCGCTTATTATAAGAGATAGAGAATCAGTTAAATGAAGACAAAGACGCCAAATTTCTTGCTGATTAATAATCTGTTAAGATATTTGAAATATCTCGAACGGTTTCTTCACAATTGGAGAAAAACTAAAAATTGCAATTTTCGAAAATCGGACATAACTTCTTTAGGTATGATTTTTTCAAAATCTGTGAATACATTCCTGAAGCAACTGTTTACGCTTGATTGAATGCCGAACGTACTTTATTTCCAGAGCCAACTTTTTACATTTTTTACATTACTTTTGACATTTAGATAAACTTAAATAGATTCATACTTTTATTTCAATTTCTGAATTTGTTTGAATGTTTGCTACTCCTTTTCCAAATTTAGTGGATTGCCTATCTTTCAAGTTCTAGGTCTCGTTTTTCACCGTTAAATATTCCTAACGTTTTTCGTTTAATTTCTGCGTCCAATGAATTTTCATGGTTTTTACGTTTTAATTCTTATTTATATTTTTCTTTAACATTGGGTATTTTTAGAATCAGAATCAGTTAGAAATTTGACACAAAAATTGTTAGGTCATAAATAATTCATTAAGTTAAGTAGGCAGGTATTTCATATTCCTCAGGTTCTCATGATTTATTTGTTTGAGCTTTAGAAAGTGAAAAGGAACAAAAAGGAGTAAAAAAGGAACATTCTTTGTACTCGAAGTTTTGTCTTTCTACATTTTACCCCTTTTTTTCTTCTGTTGACAAATTACGTCCTGCTAATGATTCCGCTTTTTCAAACGTACATGTTTATAATTTTCATTTCAGACTTAAAAAAAAAACAATAAAAGTGAAATTTGGAAGTGAAATATTCTTGTTTGCCTATATGTATGCATTTCCAATAGCTGCTAAATGTCTCGAGTTTTGAATTTCAGTCACAAATTATATCTTTCTTATCTGTGAAAGAGTAATAATAAGTAAGAATAATTACATATTCCAATAGAATATCAGAATTGATTTAAAATTTTATTTGTTACAATTTCTATTGATATTATTAAACTAGATCATCTGAATTAAGTTAATTTATTAATACGGACACATCATTCTTTAAATTAAATTGATACTGCAGCTGTTGGTGTTTAAAATGACTGCGAGTTATTTTGAGTCTTAAAACACAATCGACCTTCTAAGGTCGAATTGTCTCCAGCTGGCAACCTTGCCTAGCCAAGTTCTTGGTTCCTCTGCGATACGCTACGTTTAATATGTTAGTTAGATCTTCAACATTTTATACTTGTCCTACAAGTGTCTAAAATCTATAGGTAAGATATAGAGCAGTTTGATAATGCTAAATTTGATTTTTAATTGTAGGAATTTTTGTTTTAGGAAAGAGAAACAACTTTCACACATAATTAAACGTTTGCGAAACCTGTTTGATTTTTATGTTTTAGTACGCGAAGAATTAATAACGTTCTCAGAAAACATTCATTAACAATATTATAAATACCTGACTGGTTGTATTACATGCGTGATGAACAGAAACCGGAAGTACGTTAAACCGTGTTTCCTTCCGTTGCAGTGCTATTTTCTTTTTAATTTTTCCAAACACATTTTATTTATCCTTCTCACGCTTGAATGTCGAGCCTTAGAAGTAAGAGAAAATAAAAGGACATCCTTGATCATCACGAACACCGTCAGTACTTGGCGTATATGATTGTTTTACATGTGCAAATTTTACGTGCCCCAAATAATAATTTATTGAAATCTTTTTCTCTAGGTTAATATAATACTTATTCACATTCTTTTTAGTTACGAACATTGTAAGTTATTTATTATATTATTTATTTATTTTTGCACTAATTTAGTACTTCTTTATATTCCTTTAATTTTCGTACAGTACATTAGGTTGTTCGGAAAAAAATGTCGTTTTCTTTTTAATTCAGAATGTTTATATACATAAGTACATAAATTTTGGTTAAACTATATAATCACTATTTGCTTCAGTGACCTTTTGCCATCTTTCTGCTAGCAGTTGTATTCCACGATAGTATCGCCCAACTTCTCTGGAATCAAAAAATTCTAGACATACGACATTTTTTTCCGAACGACCTAATATTTGGAAAATAACCTGACTATATTTCGTACAAACTGAATTTTATAAGTGAAACATATTCTGTATGCATAAGTTCTTAAATGGCTGTGAATGTCAAAAGATTATTCTCTCAATTCCAAACTTACATGTGACATTAGCATTAACAGATTATTGCAAGTTAATCAAAAGTTGGCTTCGTTTAGTTTCCATTTGATTATGTTTTCAATCTAATTCAAATAATTATATTATATTAAATAATTATATACCACATATAATAACTTAGCTTTGAACATTGACGTGTTTATTTAAGAAAAGATATTGTCTTCTAGTGACAACACGCACTGTAGAGAAAAACTCCATTGTTCTTTTGATTATCACACAACATTCGACAATTATCATATGTAAACATAAACTAACGATAAGATAAGCTGTACATTGCGCAACAAATCGTTTGGGAACGTTCAAATTTAAAAAAATAATAATAAAAAGGAACAAGGAAGACCTTCGAAAGTTATGCAGTAAGTCAACTTACCTACGACTAACAATTTAGGCCCAGTTTTACAAACATAGAATAAGAAAAGAATAACTATTCGTCATCATATCTACGTCACAGTTATTCCAAGAATAATGCTAAACTCAATTTATCTGAGGTTTGGAAAACTGGGCCTTTTAATCTCGTATGTTTTTATTTCAATGGACCAACTCTTATTTCTACAACTACAGTCTTTTTCTTTTGGTTTTCCCCTTTTGTCAATTATGTTCCGAATTCGGCAAATGACTTTCCAATCCGCAGGCGTACTATACTTTGAACAGTTTGGAAAGTCATTTGACAAATTCGGAAACACACTTGACAAAAGGGGAAAACCAAAAGAAAAAGACTGTAAAAATCGATAATGGCTTAAGATCTAACATTTATGGCCATTTGCACCAACCACTTAAGCTGAGCTTAAATTTAAGTGGTGTTTTTAATGTGACATTTCAGGTTACACAACATTGAACAAGTCACATTCTAAGTGACGCTTAAATTTAAGCTGAATTAATTTTGTTCGGTGCAAACCAGGGTTAGTCCCAGTTTCATAAAACGTAGTTCTCGATCAAGTTAATCGTGTGATTAAGCAATATCATTGGAGGAAATTTAAACTATCCTCCAAGTGGTTAACAACAGCGTCTTATGAAACTGGGCCCAAGGGCCGCATGCACCGAACGCTTAAGCTGAGTTTAAATTTGAGTGACGTTTATAATATGACATTTGAAGTTTTACAACATTGTGTCAGTCACAATCTAAGTGACGCTTAAAGTTAAACTGTGTTAATTGGTTCGGTGCATACGATCATTAATATACGATATTATTGTACCTGAGATTTAAATTATATTTACGCAAGGACTATTTTATAAAACGAAAAATGAATTTAAAATTGAAAAAAATTCTTTCCTTATAACGCAATACCATATCAATGTTTGTGTTCATTATAAATCGAAACTGGAAGTTAAACAATATTATTTATGCTCGCAAGTTTACTTAAACTGCGTCCATATCTTTATTTATTTACACGAACCCGTATGACAATACGACAATGTATGTAACGCTTTGTTGTTTTTTTCAGGCGGAATCCGAAGTCGCCGCCCTCAACCGCCGCATCCAACTTCTGGAGGAGGATCTGGAGCGTTCGGAGGAGCGCCTCGCCACCGCCACTGCTAAATTGGCCGAAGCTTCCCAGGCGGCCGATGAGAGCGAACGGTTGGTTTCTGTCCTACAAATAAATAAACAAATAAAACGCGACTACAACAATAAATTTACAGTTTAGTAGCTATCTGCTTGAACGGAATCAATGTCGATTATATTTTATTTACGCGTGTTCAAATTACGTGTTATGTAACTCGATCCCGCGCCATATTCGTTCTCACGATCCTCAAGGAATTAAATTCCTGATATGGATTGTATATGAAATATATTTTCATAATTTTTTCCGGACGAAAGAGAACGGTGGTAATTTTGCTTGTGCAGGCCTTCAAACATGTGACAAGGCATTTCGGCAAAGGACAACCAGAGAGAGCAATTGTCATTGTCTCATTGAACACTAAAATTATGTAATAGTTCCATTGTACACTGTCGGAACTGAATTTACCCTTTCATCGCGTAACACGCCTCATTACTATCATTGGATTCAAAGTGCGTGTGCATTGATGGTCGTTGACCAACATAATGAAATTATTCAGGTATACAACCGGTTCACTTTAGGTCTTTAACGCTTCGATACAGTTTTTTGCTCCTGGCGAGTATGATTTTATCGAACGCACGATTGCTTCAGCAAAGCAAGATAATCAGTAGCGCAACCAAATTGCATTTCTGTAGCGAAAAGTTTTTTCATGCGATCGGAACTACCGTTATTGTTATAGTTTTTTAATGTAAATGCATCAGTATGTAAATGAGCGAATTAATTGAATATGTTTCGATTCTGTTAATTAAGTCTTAGTAAATGAACCAAAATAATTGGGCAGTTAATTTAGAAGAGTATTGATTCTTCTACTTATTTTCCATTTTTTCCAACCAAATGAATTTTCATTCATGACGTTTAAATTTTTCGTGACATCTATTTGATACAATAATCGTATCCAAATTCGATTGAGAATTTACCACGTAATGTTGCACCATTGCACGACGAGGAAGTTGTTATTTATTGAATAAATTCTTCAATTGTACGAACTAAGCCTCAAAATTGCTTTGATTCCACAAAGCGTGCGATCAAGCACGGGTATAGTTTTTAGAGTTGGCAGCTCTAACATTAAAATATCATAAATAAAAAAAAACTAGAGTTAATATTCTTTACTTATCGGAGGTATGATTAAAATTGAAAAACTATTAGACGTTCGCATTTAAAAATTTAAGCAAAAGATTCAAAAAAGAATTTAATAATGCGTTTTCGTTCCTAAAAATTTCTGAGTTCTAGATTGAAAGTAATCATTTTAGAAAAAAGGTTAACTACATTTGTAGTCTCTATAAGGTGAACGCCAAATAACATGACCATCCCTAAACGTGAACACCTCGTTTGGATACTCTACATGTTCTAAAACGTGAACGACATATGTATTCTAAAACTGAACACTCACATAAACGCATTAGACACTTTCAACAAATCATTCATGCGTTCACGTTGTTGAGACTACAATATATTTCTATGAACAGACATTTACAGAAAAATTTTCGAAAATATCATGCAGAGAATCACGTAACGAATAAAGCCAGTTATGCAATTCAGTGCGAAACAGTTCCTAACTTGGCAGAGAGCGAGCATCTTTGTTTTGTAATCAAACGAAACTGCTTATAAACTTGTTCTTTTTGCGATACACGTAATATACAAGTTTTCAGAATTTGCATTCATCAACAACGTCGTCAATCATGAAGTTACTGAAGCGAAAAATGAAATATGGGTTTATAGTTTACAACTTAAGATTATGATATTTAACACCGAAATTATAAAGATCGATTCTATGTACGATAATATAACCAAATCACGTCTGATAGGTACATTTTTGTCACTCAAAATGTAATGTGATATGGCACTATTGTTTCATACCAGCATTGAGTAACGAACACTTTCTCTACGAATACATCAGTCTCCTCTAACAGAGTGATATGTGTCAATTATTATTTACAAATCAAAGTATGTGTCAAATTATTTGTCATAATTAATACCTACTCCTATTTAATTTTAATTATCTGTATGATCTTGTTTAAGCATCATCTGAAAATGATGTCAAATAAAATAATAAATGTAGTCTTATTCAGTTAGTAATTTTATGATACCAAATTGACTATTATTCAAACTTTTACTGTTGAGAAAGATTTCACTTTTTAATTATGAAAAATGTATTATCTTTTTATTTAATACTATTTAAGTAGATTTCATTTAAAAAAAAATGTGTGAAAAAGTCGAATACTATACTTACAGCCGACACCTGATCTAGCTAAATTCGCAACTGCGTTTAGGTGTTATTTATACCAGTATGACATAAAGTTTTGTTTCGAAACTCGTTGAATAGAAATTTTCCTGATTTGACAGTCTCTAATTTTGTTGAATTCATAGTAAATTTAATTTGGTGAGTCATCTATTGTTCCTCATCAAATAGTGAATAGATTAATTTGTTTGTGAAAAAATCAGAGATTACTCGATTATAAACCAAGTAATTAATTAATTCGGCTGAATTTAATGCCTCGTTACAGTTAAAACTTCCCAATTTTTTCACCTCCTGTTAACTTTATCTGGAGATTAATTCCCATAGTAACGATTGTGATTGTTACTATGGGAATAAACCGTCAGATAAAGTTAACTGGAGGTGAAAAAACCGGGCCTTATTCGTTTAAAAAATCATGTTGCAGTTTGTATAAATGTTATTAAAAATGTTATCCAATAATATTTTATTTTACTAATTGTTCTAACGTTTAAATTTAATACTTTTTTAACAAATTACTTCTTTTCAACTTTGAGTATGTATGTATATGTCTATATACCACGTGTCCACCGAGTGTGGTTTTCTTTTGTGGCGTTTAAACTATTTAATATAGAAAAAAAATTCAAAAGCCATCATCCTCTCATAAAAAAACTCTATACGTTAAATTTATTTGCACTTACACAGGGTGTTCATTTTACAAGTGTCAGCAAGTATCTTTAATATTTCAAATGGAATGCCCTATATATTATTAAATATTATATTATATAAGATCTATCAATTTGGAAAATATTTTATTAACATATTAACATATGAACCCTACATTAGTGAAAAGGAAATTTAATTTTACATCTAATGAATGGAAAAAAAATATAGGGTTCCATTTTAAAAAAATGAATTATGCCCATTTTAATGAGCCCTTATTAGCGGTTGTAGATTTAAATCAATTTGAAAAAATATTTCTTCCGCGTAGTAGTACATTTCTTGTAGAAATGAATAGCAAAATCTCATATGCCTATTTACATTATTTTCTGAATTATTCAAGATGGCGTGAAGCACTGCTACTGCGTATTTTTTGCTTTAACATCGATTTGATCAAAAACGATGCATTTTAGGTATAACAAATGTTTAACAAACTGACCTTCAAATTCGTCGAGGAATTCAAAAATGTAATAAAATATGGGTCATTCCATTTAAAATATCGAAGTAGGTACTTACTTCCGGTATAACCGGAAGTCACTCATATTTGAAAATAATTTTACAAGATGGATATCAAAATACAAAATTAGGAAACTTTTGTATAAAACATGTTTACCTATTTTAAACAGTTTTCCCGTTAAGGAAGAAATACATTCACTTGGGCTACCCTGTATAGGGTATTCCATTTGAAATATTAAAGGTACTTGCTGACACTTGTAAAATACCCTGTGTAATTGCAAATAAATTTAACGTATAGAGTTTTTTTATTAGAGGATGATAGCGTGTGAATTTGTTTTCTGTATTAAATGGTTTAGACACCAGAAAAGAAAACCACACTCTGTGGACACGTGGTATACATATGTATTCTTACAACGACAAATTCAGAGTGACATCGAAACGTGTGTTTTTACGAAAGAAATCAAGGACAATGCGTTTAAACGTAAAGTTACACTGTGCGATCCAAAATTCTTTATGAAAAATAAAATCAGAGTCAGCTTAATTGATACAATTAACGTACATATTAGCAATCTATCAGAACTGAAAGTTCCCACAAAGTGGGTTAAAAAATTACATCGAGTTCACATTTTTTTCACAATTTTTTATATGTACATTTTTATTTGCATGTTCTCTAGTGCCAAAATGAACAATGTGATTGAATTTCAGTTTTTGGTAATCAATCTGGTTAATTTTTATTACTGAGACGTTTTTTTTTAACCAGACAGTTAAATGAGCAGTGGTAATATCCGTACTTCACAATACATTTCTGAATAAGATTCCATTTCTGAGGCATTTCTTATTTTTACAAGGGGAATTCACTCCCTACTAAATGTAATTCTTTTATAGTCACTTTGTATATGCCAGTTATTAAATATGTAGCTTAAGCGTCAAAGGACTGTGCTTAAAATAATTTCAAATGTCAATTTGGGGGTTATGTTTGTAATTTCAACAACCATCAATTTGAAAATTGTTATTTGAGGTGTCTACAAATGAGGAGTGTTCCATCAAAACAGGACATGTCCAAAGAAAGTAAATGTGAAAAAATTACAAAAAAAAAGACAATTACCTGAATACTCAGGATTTGTCAAGTTTTGATTGAACACCATACCTTCCTATGTATTTAGAATAGCGCACATAGGAGTGAAAATGTGACCAAAATTATTTTTTGACCTTCTATTTCAAAGTAAATGTGAGGAAATTACAAGGAAGCGATTAATTGAATAGTTAGTCGATTAATTGAAGGGGAAAAAGTAATTATTGTAGATTATTTACATTTTTGTACAGAAAGGACAATTATTTAGGACTACATATAGCACCGATTACTGCGGTTTTCAATAAATAATTTGTAATAACCAAATCAAAGTTGAGTGACTTAATGAAACCTTGATTCAATGTAAAATTTACTGAAAGGTATAATTCTTAATTCCAATTCCAGTTATATTTTATCCACAAAAATTAAAGAACCGTTACAGCGCATAACATCTGAGAATGGACGACGACTAACTTTCTTGTATTTCACGTTAATAATTTTCAATTTTTCTTTTCGCTTTCACAACTGTAGATTTACACTCGTCTACCATTTACAAACCTAACAGATGTTCAAGTGAAAAGTTATTAATTCACAGCTTTTCCAGAACAACTAAATAAACCGATTCACCGTTAATTTTCGATCTATTACGGAAGATATAAATTATTTGGCGCTCTACATTGTGAAAATAATCGTGATTTTGTTATGAAAACTACTGCTTTTTTATGTTAAAAAGCTTTTTCATTCAAGAAAACGTAAAAAGTAATACAATATAAATATACAAACAAATTACAATTTAAGCAGATAGCTACCTGAACACTAATCGCGTATAATTCTAGATTTTAAGTAAACGAATAATTAAATTTAGGATACGTAAGGCATTGGAGAACAGGACAAATATGGAAGATGATCGCGTTGCAATTCTAGAGAGTCAACTGGCTCAAGCCAAATTAATCGCAGAAGAAGCAGATAAAAAATATGAGGAGGTATTTGTTACCATCATTTATTCTGTTAGGAGGAAGAAAAACGAATCTGAAAAATCGTCGTTCAAAATATGTAATATAAATATCAGCTTAATTATCAGTCAAAAGCAGACAATAGCAAAAGATGCTGCAGGATAAAATCTGGCCCAGTCATGTTTTATTTTTAAACTCATTTGGACGAGCTCCACTTAAGCTTAATTCGTGTTTATCTTAACACTCACTCCTTGGCTGTCTTTTATCCGTTTATGATAGGGAGCTTAAATGAAATTCGCACAAATAGAACGGTTATTTTATTTGACAAAAGAAATACCGCGTTCGTTTTTCTTCCATCGGTTAGGGCCGTTAGGATGTTTTCAGATGATTTACAGTTCCATCAAGGCTCCGTCGATGACCAGACCACGTGGGATTAACTACATTATTCATATTACATTGTCTCTACAACAAGGTTATAGTGCTACATGTTTTACAAATGAGTCATTGAAAAGTCGTTGAAACATACTGTTCAATAACAATAATTATTCTTATTCACCTGAGAAATTTTAATATTTTTTTAATGATGAATAGAATCTTGATATCTAAATCATGTACACCATGACTGGAGACGTTGAGACTTTTATTATTGTTTTGTGCATGTATAAATTGTATTTTCCCTTCAGTGCCCGTAAGATTCTTGAAAACCGCTCTCTGGCAGATGAAGAGCGTATGGATGCTCTCGAAAATCAGCTAAAGGAAGCGCGTTTCCTCGCCGAGGAAGCCGACAAAAAATACGATGAGGTGCCTCTTCAAACTTAGCATTTAGTGTGTTGTGTCACTAATCGGTGTACTAGTGCTCTGCAGCGATTTACCCTGAATTGTTTCTCTAGACAGGCTTAGAGTATATCGAACGCCATGGAACTGCTTTTCGCGGGAAAAATAGTTTTGGGCTGATGTCATCGCCGCCGCCACTGTCTTAAGATCTCAAGTAGTCGACTTGCGTACGGGGGCTTATTTTGGTTTTGGGTATGGGCATTCTAGTGCTTGTGATAAGGATGTGACTAAGTGCGGTTAAATTCTTAAGTAGTTACCACAGTGTGCCGCGATTTGTTCCGATTTAGAAAAATATAAATTAAAAATAGTTACCAGACAGTGTTAACATTGTTATTCAAGATGCGTTTTTGTGTTTTTAAAAAATAAATCAGTGATCACGCATTCTAACATGCTGTCGGTATTAATAAAGCGGAAACGTTAACTCAAATACACCAAAAAATATTGGATGTGCTACTTAGTGTACTGAGATTATTTGTTGATTATTAGTGTTGTAAAATAAAAGCGCGTTAAATTTTTCAGCATACATAGTTATTGCAATAAAAAATTACAAACAAAAAAAATAGGATCAGGATAAAATTATCATTATTCATAAGTGTCAAAATATGAAGAACACATTAAATATGTGCAAAAATATATTTTAACGTATGTAATTTGCAAATGCAAAGAAAAGTATAACTCGAAAATTATGATTAAAATATTCTACGGTTGCGGCGTGCTTTATCTAATAATAAATTTTAGTAATAAATAGACAATTGGTCCCACCTTTCTGTCTACTACTAACATGAATAATTCATATTGAAAGGCTAATTTATTTAATAAAATGCTAAGGCATGAAATAGAATTGAAAATTATCGTTGCCTTGTCAATTTTTTGTAGTGAAGATGTAATTCAAATAGACGCATATTATAAGCGTATCTTAATAGAAATAATACTACAAAATTATTCAATAAATTAATATCTTAAAAAGAGAAACCACGAATGTAAATTAAAAGAAGTGTTTATTATTAATTTAATGAAATCACAGTTATTTTTAAAAAATGTTATTTATTATTTCAAGTAGTAGTTTTAAACTTATGTAATTTTATAAACTTATAAAATTATTTTTAGAATGTCCAAATCCTTTTGGTTATTGTAAAAATTTTAATTTAAAAATTTATTCTCAATAATTTTGTTGCTCAGTTTCAGTGTGTAAGAAACTGACTTACGCAAACGAAATCTATTAGACAAGTCATCTTTAATTTTGATCAAAATGATTACTAAGTACTTTTTTTTATTAAATTTACGATTATGTCAATCCTACTTATGTTTTGCACATAAGGAAATTCAAAACTCAACGCAAACTTGATTGACAAAACTTTCAAAAATAATTTCAGTAATTTATTTCTTCCAATATGGTTTCAGTGTCTTATGTGATTCCGACTTATGCAAAAACAGCTATAATTAAGACAAGTTGCATTTTACTTTATTAGATTCTTCACAAAACCTAAAAATCCTTAATTTAATGATAACTCTTTGCAAGGTTTTATAAATCAAATTTAACAAATTAATTTATAATTACACTAAATTATAACATAACAGTTCAAAATTGCTAAAAATTGTCTTAATTATGGTTGTTAGAAAAATCTTTCTGAAGGTAAAACCGATGTTTTCAAAATTTTTCCGACTTTACTCTTCATTTGAAATGTATTTATATGATTTGTTAAACTCCTATGGATGTATTTTATAAAGTACGTATGTAAATTTGTGTACATATTAAACATATACGTAATTGTTATAAACCAACGAGTGTTAAAACCTCATATCTGCGCCAACGGAATTGCATTAACATTATGGCTATTGAAGAGTACTTCCGCTAACTCGAAAAAATCTACTGCTGAGGTGTCACGTTCATTGTTTCATCAAAAATTTAATCAGTGTTTCTTCGTGGATCAAAGTATTACTGACGAACTTTAAAAATACTTTGAGTTTGTTCTTCACAAAGACTACTTTTGAGTTCTTGGACAGTTCAGAGACAAGAGATTTGGCCGATTTTGTTCCGATGCTACATTACAGATGAGTACGTTCCATGGTGCACAGAATTTTTACTCTGCACGCCATACCCTTTCAGTTTGCTCGTCCAAATTAGTGATTTGTGTTTTAAACGATTATTTTGGACGTGCAAATTAATTTTACTTTCAGGTCAGCGACGGTCTTGGCCAACTTCTCTTAACATGAATTTAATTAATTAACAACTAACTGTTTTATTTGTTATTCTTGCTCATCTTTATTAACAACGTGCATTAGTGATTTATTTATTCTGTAACTGTTAGTGAGTATATGTGAAGTGAAATATAAAAGCGGGGCAATTTTTTTACGTGGCCATTAAAGTTTATTTCCAATCAGAAAATTAAGATTTTATTAAAAACGTTGCTCTCGTTTTGAGTTCATTTTCGTGTATGTGTGTATTAACTGACGTTCAAATTCAGATAACATTTTTGTTTTTCATGTTTCGTACCTCATGATTTCTTTAAAATTTAGGAAATTCCTCTAAACATGGAACATGACATAGCGAAACTTATCATACTGTAGTCATGTCATATTTAGCATCTTTGATTGCGTCACAAGGTGCACGATTGCGTTGTATACTTTAGATTAGATTAATGGATTCGTTTTTAAAATCGATTTGAAATGAGCTACAAAACATGAATTGAAGGCAAAAGTAGTTTTGAACCTTTTAGTAAATAGCAATTATACGCAGGTGGCCCGTAAATTGGCTATGGTTGAAGCTGATTTGGAGAGAGCAGAAGAACGTGCTGAGACCGGAGAATCGTAGGTTTTGTTTTCTTTTCGTTTGCAGTGTTCCTCGCATGTAATTTTCGCATTTTGTCTGTAGTTGCACTGTCAAAAAAATTGCAATTTGCAGTTTTTTAGGCAGTTATGATACCAGCGCAATTTTATTTTTCAGCATTCTCGAAGGCGCACTTACAGTCTGTGTTTATTTATTTATTCCCTTAGCGTGTGTAACACATCTTATTTTTAATATATTAGAAATTTATTTCCTTTCGCAATTAACAGTTTGTTAGATTAGATTCCTTGCATCTTTACGTCTGAACACCATCAAACGTTCAGCTGTGAAGCATGCTTTGTGTTAATTTTCAATTTTAAATTTGCGCAAGTAATAATAAGTATTTTCACGAGACGCTTTGAGTGTTTGCATGTTGTGTGTAGGTTGCCCGCAAATTGGTTATCATGGAGATTGATTTAGAAAGAGCCGAAGAAAGAGCTGAACAAAGTGACAGGTAGGGACGCTTTTTTGGCTGTTAGTCTCTAAGATATTCCAAGTTCTTTTATTTATTAAGAAAATCTTTCCATATTAAAAAAAAGCATACCTACGTGGAAAGATTTTCTTTAAAACTGTTAACAACAATTTAAAACGTCTTGTAATTTTACAGCAAAATCGTAGAGCTTGAGGAAGAACTCCGTGTCGTTGGTAACAACCTCAAATCTCTTGAAGTGTCTGAAGAGAAGGTACGTTTACAGTATTTGCTTAAGAGTTATAAGTAGAACTTGTTTAAGCGATCCTACTACGAGAAGAATTAAATTGTTGCTTTAGAAAGCAGTTGTAAACAGTAAATTTCACTGGTAGTGGAATCGTTTTCGTCAGTGTACGAATAAAATTAATTTCAAATTTGATATATTATACATCATCTGCAAGAGTGATACAACTCAAAATTTTTGATAAATCATCAAAACGCCATAACAAATATGCCCTATTAATCTAAATTTCGAATTTTGGGAGAAAAATGGAGTAGATTTGTTTGTAACGGAAACTGCAGTTTTGAGTTTATTGACGCTCTTGCAGCGGATGTACGTCAAAAAGTTTAATGACGTTGAAATTTAATCAAAGTAAAGCCAAACAAATGTAATTTATTTAACATTATAATGTGACAAAATTTAGTTTTATTAAAATAGAGACAGAATTACCGTCTTACTAATTCTCGACCTTCAAAATATAAACATTTTATTAAAACAGATTTGATTTTATCCTTCACACCTCTTTAATTTTCTTTAACATGGTTTTGAAGAATCAAGATCTCAACGTTTTTTAATCAGATTAATTTGAATTTATGTATTGTCGAAGTTGAAAAGAAACTTGATATACATACTCTCCTGAATTAAATAAAATTGTATTTAAGAATTGTAGTAAAAAGCATAGAATCAGAAGCGTTTTTACATGCAAAGTTTAAGCAATTTGAACATTAACAAATATTCAATTATACGTTTTCATCTTTTCCTTAGCAATATATTCGGATTAATTAATTTGTTCCAACAGTTGCATGTTTTTAGGTGTTTTATACGTTAGTTTTGAGTGACTAAAATCAAATTTCAATCACTAGCAAAATCAACAACTATCCATGACGACCGACCATGCTTGACGTTTTAAGTAATGTCACTTCAAAAATATCTTTTCAAGATTCTTTGTTGTTAAAAAATGCAACTGTTGGACAAAACGTCGTATATCACATGTGAGCGAAATGCAATTATACACTCGTGAGAATTATCTCACTCGTACTTCGCACTCGTGAGCCAAAATTCTCACTCATAATTTTGCATTTCTCTCACTTATAATACAATCTACTATTATTTTTCTCAAACTGAAATGTGCAGCTAACAAGATTTTTTTTAAATGTTGCACTCACTCAAGTCCAACTGTGAAATAACAATACCGCCTGTTTAACAAATGAACAGATGACGTTTCATCTACGAAATTCCATTTTTTTTACACAACATTATTTATAGAACATTTGCTTTACTGTTATTAAACTTTTTGACGTTGTATACATGTGAACAATTATTTATTAGTTTTCGGTTAGTTTGATATATTTTAAAAATATATTGCTCAAGATCAAATTGAATGCTACTAAAAAACAGTTGTTATTTTTTTATCTATACCTACATATTATTACCTAAACATTGAAGTTTGAAAGCAATATATTTTTCTGAATGCAGAGCGTCTTTGCATAAAGCATTATAAATCTTATAATTAGTAAAGAAACAGTTTGTGAATTGTAATTTGCAAATACGCTCATTAAAAAAAAGATTTAACCCTTTAATTTTATTTAGGCCAACCAACGTGAAGAAGAATACAAAAATCAAATTAAGAACCTTACCACCCGCCTAAAGGAGGTACCGACATCCAGACTTATCTGCGTGTCTAACCCCTTTAATTTCTTGTGTTATTTGTTTTGTTTTCGCATATAAATAAATTTTTGCTGCGGACGCGTTTAAGCATTCAAGCGCGTCCGGAACTTGTTTTAACAGTTTGGCGTTGATGTTGTAAACTAACTATGTTAATGCAGGCGACCCTCAAAGAAGAAGAATACACTACGACGTTAAAATGCCTGGATAACCAGCTGAAAGAGGTAACGAACGACATCCGCCCTCCGAAAAGCAAAATCATCCTCCTCGACATGCCTGCAATCGTTTTCCTTGTCTGAAATTCTTTCGTACGGTGTTTGTTGTAACTAGGTTTCGAGCGCTCGTTGGCTGATTGGCGGCTGGGTTCCAGAATGTCTACTATTAGAAACTTGATTATATTCGAAACACAAAGAAATTTTGTGCGAAGGCAAAATTTCTTAGTGGTTCTCATTCTATTAATTAATGGTTCTGGTATATATCTACTATTATTGTGTGCTCTTGTATCGAAGCATGTCTTAGAATTTGTTGTGTACAGGCTGCTGCCACCAGAGATTCTTGTGAAGATAAAATTCATGTCATCTCTGATAAATTGCGTGAAGTAAGTCTAAAATATTTTTTTCACAACCCGACCTTACTCCCTTTTCTTTTTCGTATATTATGTATTTAGAGGCCGCAATTCTCAAATTTTAGTATTGGGTAAAATCTATTGTAGAGAAAACTTTGGCCTCAATATTTTTTACGCCTTAAGAAACACAAGACATAGTTTGACAAAATCTTTATTTATTTCCTGTATGAATGCAAAACAAGGACTTTGGTTAACCGATGACATAAAATGCTACTGCTTTTATACATATGTAACTATTTTAATGCATTTTATCTCATCCATGAATGTTTGGTGTGCACGAATTCACTCCTTGCTTTACGCTTTCCCCACTTTCTGTATCTTATTAGATTTTTGGTACCGTACACTCTCATTTGGTTGTAATTTGATGCACAGTCGTGTAAGTACTTCATTGTGTTGTTTGTAGTGTAGATAATGTGCATGATTGGATGTGTGTAGTTCCTAACAAAATTTTGTGTTTTCTTATAAGCATACCGAAAAACGTAATTATTTAGGTGAATTCTCGCTACCTGATGAATTATTAATTTATTTATTTTCTATACGAAAATATTTGAAAAAATTGATAACTTCTAATGAATAAATTAGAAACTACACAATTTTAAAAAGAAGAAAAGTTCGGAGTTTCTTAAAAACAACTTACAATTAGATGAGTGACTATTACGTCACTTAGGAAACAACTTTCAAATTTTTGAAAACGTTCATTTGAAAAAGAAATTAAATGGTTTGAATGTAAATTCTTTCAAAAACAGTTGGTTGAGAAGCTTTTTAAATTGATTTTCAAGTAAAAATGTTAAAACGTAATAGCAATCAAACTTTAAAAAATCCTGCCGAAATAATTAAGTATACGTTAAAAATATGTATGTAATTAAAATATCTAATTTTTGGTGAAAGTTTACACTAATTTTTTTTTTTTTTGTAAAGAAATGAAGTCAGCATGGTAGTAACATATAATTCTGGAAAAAGTATTTCTTTATTATGTAATATGTGTATAGGAAAATAAAATTAAGGGACATAAAAAAGAAGTGACAGACAAAAGAGATGGCTAATTTTATTTGCTATCAATTGACGTACACTGCCAATTCGCCAGAAAAAAATAAAAGTTGTAATTTAAAGAAATCGTCAATGACGTCACAGTCCCAGATTACTATGTCATAAGAAAATATTAATAACGTCAATTTATGCCAAATTTAACATTTGTTTGAAACTTTTTGTTGTAAAACTTATAACGGTTCTTCCATCTACGTTCCTTATTTTGTTTTACTCACCTCATTAGGTATACATATTTGATTCAAAATTAATAGCACATCAGGTATCGAGTAATCTTAGAAAATCCAATAATGAATTTGGTATCCTTAGTTTTTTCAATATTTGACAGTTATTTTTAAATATATAAAAATTACTAATTTATACTTTTCAATAACTGTATTTCTTAATTAATACTATTACCATAATATTTTTACTACTTTTTGTTGAAGTTGGAAGAACAAAAAAAGAATAATGAAATACCTCTTTCAAAGCGTATTTTTAAATTTAAAAAATAGAGAAGTGGTTCCAAATTCAACAAATTGCGTTCGTTTTATATCGTTCAGAATAATACGTATCTTTCTGAAATTGCAGGCTGAAGCACGTGCTGAGTTCGCTGAACGTTCTGTACAGAAACTTCAGAAAGAAGTCGACAGACTGGAAGGTGCGTATATTGTCAATGTTACCATAATAAATAATTACTTGAAATTCAATACCAAAAAGTGATAATTTTTAAGCTTTTGAATACTGTTATTGGTTTAAATTTTTTTATTCATATAAAAAGCAGTAATAATTTATCGAGTTCTTTTTTATTTTTTATTTTATTGTTCAGTATTTTCTCAGTTAGCATTTGGCATTCCCCCTTTACACGCTTGTATTTTATACATTATCTAACAGTTTTTTTCTTTTTTGTGTGTGCGTGTGCTCTAACTAATAACACTTGCAGATGAGCTGTTGGCAGAAAAGGAAAGGAACAAATTGTTAGCGGACGAAATGGAAGCCACATTGCATGACATCCAAAACATGTAACAAATTAGAACAAAGTCGTCAGAATTCATCGTCGTTTTAAACATTCCTTTTACTTCAAATCATTATGTGCTTACAATAAATATTAATTTTGTGAACACAAGACGTGTTTCGTACGGATTGAAACTACATTTTTTTTTCGCCTGCCTGCCTGTCTGCCTCCCTAATCTAGTTTGAATCCGTATGAATACTTTAGCACAGGATATTTACGTTGCGATAAATAATTGGTTTGATTTTTGGATGATCATTCTTCAGAAGAACGCATACGGTGCTTTCGCTATTAAAATAAAAAAAATCGCTTTTATTGTTGGGAGCATCAAATTAATTTTTAATGAAAACAATGCACAAAACTGAGTAGATAGGAATTATTTAATTTTTTGTGTTTTAATATATCTAATAAAAGACGAACTCAAATTTAAGCATGTTTTGCATTGTACAATAAAAGCAAAGTCAGTTTTCAGGTGCAATATAATCAGAAATCCCAATTTTTATTTTCTTTTAATCTAATTATCAGAGAAAAATAATTTATACACTACTCAAAAAATAGAAGTAGTCGTCGTTTTTTGTTAGCTTATTTTCGTTAAAACTTAAAAATTTTAAGTAAGACTTAAAAAAGGCTATTATTTAATTAAGTTAATATTTAAAATTATTTTTTGGGTAGTGTAGTAATTAAATTACATTTTGGTTTTTACTGTACGATGCAGATCAACTTGTGACATTAACGAATCTTAAATTACAAGCCATATTTGGGTTGATCTCAGTTATAACAAAGGCAATAGATCAACACTGCCATAATTAAGGAAGAAAAAAGAGAACGAGTTTCGTTAATGTTTCCACCTTCTTAAATTCACAATTCCACAATTTGGGACCATTTTCTTTGTATAATTGTACATTTTCACTTTAGAAAATTAGTTGAGTATGTTTTTCCTTTTTGTAATTCACCAGTAAAACCTCTGCTCTCGGATACGATTGCTTTGAAACATCATATTTATTTATACATATTATATATAGATATATTTTTTTGTTCGGGAGTGTTGTGATTTTATTAATTTATGTATTATAATTATATTAATTGATCAGGTGGGTGGGTAAATAGTTCTAGAGAATAGCTTCGAATCTTTTAGAGCACGCGCATCCGAGGCACTTTTTTCTGAAATTATTTTTTTCCCTTTTCCCAATTTAGTATTATACATACAAAGTCTTAATTTTGTAGTCGTGTTTATTTCACTTTGAATTTTATGTAGTTAATCTATACGGTTATATAAAGATTTTAATTCACAATTTCTGTTTGTTTTTTTTTTTTTTACGTTTTGTGTGTTGCATGAAACCCTTATTGCTTGGAGTGATGCTAACAAAAGACTATGAAGGAATCCCCAGACAGAAAGATAGTGTAATGAACATCAAATAATGACAAGTTATAATTTATTTTTGGAGAAAATTGCTTTGAAGCGTTTTATAGATAATCTAAGTTGTCGTCGATTTGCAGCAACGAATATTTGGTTGCCTACAAACTGAATATAATTTGTTAAATTCTAGATGAACTCGTAGCCGAAAAAGAACGCTACAAAGAAATTGGAGACGATTTGGATACCGCCTTCGTCGAACTCATCTTGTAAATCGCGTTCTCTTACAGCTCGTCCCTTTTGCAAGAACTATTTTATTATTCACCTGTATTTGTCTCAGCGACTCAATTACCATCTTTCCTGTTTTAATAATTCAGTTCTTGTAGCACTTTTTGTTTGATATTTATTTAACTTGATTTGTCAGTGTAAATGTTACATGTATATATTATATACAAAATATAAATTGAATTATTATTTATTGTCTTTATTTTAAATTATCATTATTTTTGTATTGTTGGTTTTGGTAAGTTTTATTTTTATTATTTATTTATTTCTCGTTACTTTAATAGTAGTATAAATCTAATTCTACTAATGTTTGTGTTGTTGTATTAATGAACTAATTCACTAACAAAGGCTTGCATTTCAGATGAATTAATTCAGGAGAGATCGAAATTTAAAGCAATTGCAGACGAAATGGACCAAACGATGGCCGATCTCGCCGGCTATTAAAGAAGACGAATATAACGACAATATTCACATTTTTCAAATACTGCCTAAGTAAACGTCGACATGGAGATTGTACATTTTGGATTTCATATAAGAAAATCTACCAAATGAATTTCGCTCAAGTAAATACTCCAAGTTAAAAATTCACATTCCGTTAGAAGCTAATAAGTAACAAAATGTATAATTTCCTGATGTATTCAGTTCAAAAATGCAAAATAAAATCATCAACAAAGTAAACTTCATTTTTTTTATTATATGCCGATCGGATCAATCTAAGTTTAAAAATGCTATATAAAAATTCTTAAAATTATCAATCGGCATATAATAAAAAAGACCTGGTTTCTCAAAATGTGCATCGCAGCTTTAACACTACCGTGAGCAAGCATTTAAAATTGAATATTTTTCCATTGTATGTACGTCGTGTGAGTAACTTTATAAACAACAAGCTGATTTTTGTAATAAATTTTGCTTTAACTATGCTCTTTAAAGCTGCGTACATGCTGAAGAAACGAAAATGTTTTAAGACAAACGCCTGGTTTCTTTCTAAAAACACATTCCTCAAATCTCAACTCTAGGGTAAAAATATTTTGACTGTTAACGTGCTATGAAATACCTCTCGCTCTGATGTGTCAAGTGTGTTCGGTGCTGCTATATTTAAAGCATTAAAAATCGCTTTCTAACAAAATTAATTTATAAAATATTGTTTTCGTTTCATCAATGTGCAAGCAGCCTACGTCGATTTGTAACTCTTGCTCATAACCATAACACAATTTTTTGACGCTGTTCTTCCTCTGCATTTCATTTTTTTTTTATTCTTTTTTTTTGCAGATATTGTATTATTTTGAATAAATCATTAAAAAGTGGATCATCTGTGTTTTATACTGATAACTAATTGTATATGAAAATTTGACACGTTTTCCGACTCTCGTGTAGCATTTCTGTTTGGTTCATTCAAAATTAAAGCCAATCACAAATGCGCAGGAGAGCCGCAAAACGTTATCTGCTTAACTGAGCAGGTAGTTTAAAGGGCTTGAAGAGTCTTGAAAAAAAAAAATAAATGAGCCTCAGGAGCAAAGTTGGTACTATGTTTTTTCACTTATTGATTTTATTTTCAATATCTTAATTTCGCAGTAATTAATATCAAATAATTATCTGGTAGTAAGTAAAACTACAGATTAATAATAGTTGGAAACAACATTTATTACACGAGTTGATTTTTTTATTACTGTTGTTTCTTCATGAACAAAATTATTGTTTTATTTTCCAAGGCACTCTTTGCAAGAAGAACGTCTTTGGTGTTCTGTTCAAAATGCAACTGTAAACCATCAAGTGTGCTATATCATTGTAAACAGAGAATAGTCATTATTTAAAAATATAAAAATCCAAGCTGGCGCCCATAAAAAAAAAGAAAGTTGAATATCGTTTTCTTGCAATTTTTGTTGTGATGATGAAGGTGATGGCAGAATTAAATTCTTTGTAAAAAAAAGTGCCTTAATAATGTCGAACCATATCGTGGAGTCTCATTTGAATTATAGCTTTTTGAGTATTGTTCGCCTGTGGCATTTTGACTTGAAATTAGAAAGTGACAAAGTCATAATGACGGGAATTTGTTTGAAGTTGTCAAGTTGTAGCCCAAATCAATTGTAAAACTGACTGTACCAGATTTCTATGCAGACACCATCGTGGAAGATTTGTAGTTCTTGAAGGCGCCTCCGAAGTAAAACTTCTTAGACCAGGAGCAAGATTCATTTAAGATCGAGAACGAATATAATCAGAAAGTTATTTTTTGTATCAAAATGAATTCACGTTTTCACAAAAAATTGTTCCATTTTCGTCGTATGACGCGTTTCAGATTTTTTTTTAACACAGCTTATAAATAGGAGCAATGTTAAATTGGGGTGAAGTGCGAATAAATTAAATTACGCAAGGTGAAATGATAATAAAGGTTAGTTTGCTGTAAAAAAAACAGTAAGGAACTGAACAAATTATTAATTTAATTTAAATGAACAATTTACAACTTTCTTTTAAAAATAACAATAATAACTACGCCTTCGATTGTTTTCAACTGTTCTGTGATATACGTATTTAAACAAATGGCCATTGCACGAACTTAATTTATATTAAATTCAACTAAATAAACAAACAGTCATTGTTGTTGCAATAAACGAAATTGTTAATGAATTTTAATTTAAGCAGAGTTTAATTTAATTTTTTTAATGAATTTAAGTACCTAATAACTAATAATTTATGAACGTGTAAAGGACCCAAACGCATTCATAGACTTTATCAAATTAAAATTAAAAAAAAAGATTACGCCCTAAATTTAAAAAAAAATCATGTTTATAGACGAATACATATACGTTATTGAAAAATTAACAAATGAATAATGTAGCAATGTTTATTTATATGTATGAATACTCGAGCAATTCATATGGAAGCAGTTTCTGATTTGTCAAGTGTGGCATTCTAAGGTCCGATCTTACAATCGTACAAACTGAGTATAAAACTATGCTTGGAATAACGTGACTAGATATGGAAGAATGTTAAAGGATTATTGCGCGTAGAGAGCAACCTCGCAGAGTTTGTTTGGATAATGGTACCAATTTTGTCGGTGCAAATTCAAAATTCCAACGATTGTGATAAATTAATAACACAACTCTCAAACGAGGGCAAAACCATTGAATGAAAATTTATACCACCTAGGTCGTCTCAGTTTGGAGGAATCTGGGAAATCCAAATTAGGATAATAAAAATGCGCCTATCAAAGGTTACTCGCCAGACAATTGTTACTCCGAAGAGTTTTCTACTCTACTTGCTCCAGTCGAAGCTGTTGTTAACTCAAGACCGATTTCTCCCTTGAACACTGATCCAAACAACTTCTCTCCGCTAAGGCCTGGTTTATCAAACACAAGTTAACTTTAAATTAAAGTTAACCTTTAGTTAATTACAATAACAACAATTGTCTTCGTAGTAGTTACATGGGAACAAACTGAAAGTTAGAGTTAACTTGGGATTGATAAACCGGACCTAAGTCTTGCTCATTTCTTGATCGGCCGTCCACTGACTGCTTTAGTGCGTGTAGTGACTGTATATACCGCCTCAGGTATTTGGTAAAGGATCTTAAGTTTTAATATGTCGATTATCTTGAATATTGTTTAATTGTTAAAGGACTGAAGTTCTACAAGGTGAGCGGCATGTTTAATATTCAATAGACATTCCGACAACTTTGCGTCAGTGTTCTTAATCTTTGCTTTTACTTAGTAATAACGATTGTCCTTTTAGAGAGGGTCTCATGTTTAACATTAAAATAACGACACCGTGTTCCGTGTATTTCCGAATCATTGGTTCACGCAAAAATGCCGCTCTTCTAAGAAGCATGTTCCACGCACCCCATAACATAAGAGCGGAGTTACTCTAGCAATAAATCATAGAGATCAGTTTAAATGTGATTATCAGTAACTCTACCGCCAACCGCTTATATATTTTGAATATTGCCTCGTGGCAGCACCTAAAAAGACAATCTAAGCACAAATTCGTTTTAACGGTGTTGGGCGCGGCGCGACACTACGTAACTTCTTTATTAGAGATCCTGCCACTTCTAAGGTGCAACTAAAAAGATAATCGGTGCACAAACTGATCTCGACGATTTATTGTTGGAAAATATTGCTAAAGTAACTCGGCTTAACATAAGCAGGAACATTGTAGAGGTGCTGAACAATCAGATACCAACCCAAGACGTGAACAAATGTTTTATTCCTTGAATTTTATTTTGATTCGCTGAAATATTATTGATTTTATCAAAAAGGTGATGGATGGGTCGGCTTTTCTTATTTTCGGTTTAGCGACGTAATCTACAAGCTCGCTTATTTTAATTTCGTCATATTTTCCTACATTATGTTTATCCAGTATCTTCTGTCCGTTTTCAATTTGTTTATTATACAGTTGTTGATAAAAAGGTGATAGTTCTTTTCTTTTTACATTGTAGGCTTCATAAACTGTTTGATTTAGGTCAATTTCGTAGTCGTCTAAGTCTTATAAATAAGTACCGCTATTTTTTATTAGGTTTTCTGAACTTTCACTTTCTTTATTATTTTGTAACTTAGCTATTCGTAATTTTTCTAGAATAGTTGAGTGACCTCTTTCTTTAAGAGAATTAGAACTGCGATTATACGGGGTTGCGTAGTGAAGCTTTATTTTAAACAATGAACAATACTCCTTATTTTTATATTCTTTTCTTTCATTACAGTATCTTTCGAGGATACCCGTGATGAGAGAAAAAAGTCTGAATTTATTAAGTATTGTGATGTCAATAATAGCGAGTTACCGCAACCATCACGTTATCTTACGTTAAACGTTAAGATCGTGTGATCCAATGGAAAATGAATGGGACCACTTAATTTTAACGTTTACTGCAAGTTAACGTGATGGTTGCGATAACTCTCTAATGTCTTTAACGGAATAACTTTGTTTAGTGGAGAGTGTTCTACAGTGAAACATGTTCTATAATGAAACATTACAAAAGAAATAAAAAGAAAATAAAGTTGACCTTGCTCTATCTCACACTAACTTGCACTATTTTTAGATTAAAATTCAATGTTATGTTAAGTGAATTTTTAGTACTACATAGAATTCTATGTATTATTACTTAATAACAGAAAAATAACATGAAATTGTGATGTAATTTTACTATCATTTTTAGCAGTGTAGAATTGTCTACAGTGGCGTCTTTTTTTTTTCTTTGTTTTATTACCTCATATATCGGATCTTCAAAATTCTTAATCTAAATTACTAAATCATCAGTGAACTTGTGTCCAATGTTATCGGAATTATTATTGCTTTTTGTTCAGTCATTGTCTAATTGTAAATTTATCTCGCACATTCAATCTCATTGAGATTTCAAGTCTCAAGTGGATTCGTGAATCTGAACTGTTTTTGATCGTCTACCTCCATCCGCATTAAATATTATTTCAGTCCTAAAAAGAGATGGCCACATAGTAAAAAGAAATGCATTGAGTTGTTAAGTTAACATTAGATATGCATTACATGCTTATAACCACTTATAACGGACAACCAATGACAATTGTCAACCATCTGCTATAACTTTTTGTGTTTGTGTTTATTATGTTAAGTTGAAACGGATAATTTAGAAATAAATTAATGGCAGTGCTAGTAATTTGGTATTATAACATGTTTATAACATGAAGTTAGCCAGTACCAATAATAATTTGAATCCGTGTTTACACTGCTATTTTTCAAGCGGCTTCGACAATCCAATCCCCATTTTCAGTCGGATTGAGGTAAGTTCTCAGTCGGATTGAAATGTCAAATTAGATAAGTTTATGTCGGGACTCAAACATTATTACATATTTCAATCGATTGAAATTTCAATTCCATTGAACGTGTGAAATAAACGTAGTCATTGGGTAACAAATTTTACTTCTTAATTTACTTCTTTTCTTGCAGTTTCGATAAATGACTCAGCTTTAATCAGGCGGTACTTTTGTAAATCGGTAGTTAAAGAGCAAAATGAGCTATCTGTGTTTTGTTAAAGTGTACCGTACAAGCAAAAGAATGTTTTACTTTACGATATAATATATAATTATTTCGCAAATAATACCAGTTGTCTTTGAAAAAATATTCGCGTTAAAGCTTATGCTACTTGTAATACTTGTAATCGGTTAATGCAAAAAGCGCATTTTCAAGAAAAAACAGCCATTTAACTACCTAAACGTTAAGAATGTTTGTTTTTCAACGCATTTTGTTGCGTTTCGTAAACAAATACTAAAAATTAAAATTTCAAATTATTTCAAACATCACCCTTTTATAACACGAATAAATCAAATATGTAAAACCAATGGTTAACTTCAAAAAGTATTTTAATATGCGCAAAATCGCGTTATCAGAAAATTTCAGATAAGCCAGCTGGTATAAGTATAATTTGAAAGTTACAAGTTCATCAAGCACAGATGAGTTGCTATTCACGTTCACAAAAACATTCTTGCTTTTTTGATAATAGAAAAGACAGTAATATTTTAGTAGCTGTGAGAAAATATAATGCCGAATAATGAAGGATATTTGCCTTTACCAAAATCATTTGGTACAATTTCGGTTCACGCTGGACAAAGTGCGGATCAGTGGAATTCGTTAGCTTTAATACCCCCAATTGTAACGTCCGCAACATTTGTTCATAAAGACCCGGAAAAATATCAGGTAATATATTTAACTTTATTATTAAAGTTCATTTTTTATTTATATGCCGATCGTATAGATAGATCTGAGTTAAGAAAATATACGACGAAATAACAGAAGTCGTTTCACGGAAGAAGATATCTATATAGTTTTGACTTATCGATCGGCATATAATAAAAAAAATGAACTGTACAGTAGTAGAAACCATACTTTTTTAGAAATATATATATGGTAGAAGCGGCAACCCAACCAGAGATGTTTTACAAAAATGCTTAGCTAGTATCGAAGGAGCGGAATACAGTTTATGTTTTTCTTCTGGTCTTGCATCTTTGACAACTTTATTGGGCACTTTAACTGTTGGAGATCACATTATAAGCTGTGATGACATGTATGGCGGAAATTTTAACGTGTTGCATAAAATTGGAAAAAATTCAGGTCTTGAAATTACCGTAGTTGATTCGACCATACTAACAAATGTAGAAAATGCTATTAAACCGAATACCAAGGTAAAAGTTATTCAAGTCAAATATTAATAACCGACGTGAATATTTTCAGCTGATTTTTTTGGAAACTCCTTCGAATCCTACTTTTAAAGTTACCGACCTAACAGCTGTTGCAAAACTGGCGAAACATAATAACATTTTGTTAGCGGTTGATAATACCATTCTGACACCATATTTTCAACGACCCCTTGATTTTGGAGCGGATTTGTGTATATATTCTTTGACAAAGTATATAAGCGGACACTCAGACGTTATTATGGGAGCAATTGTTACAAGAAATAAACTTCTTTATGAAAAATTACACAGTGTACAAATACGTAAGTAATTAATTTCTTCTAGCATTAACAAAGTACTACAAAAGCAAATTTTCAAAACATCAATAAATAATCGTGAAGTAATTGAGGACCCCAATCGGACAACTCGGTAAAGACCACATTTGCAATTGTACAGGAGAAACAAATAACTGTTTTCCCAAAACCAGGACAGTTTTCTGAAAACGGATGTTATGGAATTTTCATACCACCCAAACTGAGATTCCCACTGAGCCATAATGAAATTTGATAAAAAAAATAACTCCAATTTCGAGGGTCAAAGTTTTGGATAACTTTTTTTATTGTCACTTTTTCGAAAAATCTGAAACAAAAACTAAAAAGTTCGAATAAAATTATATAAGAATGAACTAACTTCCAACTTCACCAGGTTAACCGTTTTCGACATATTCAGATCGAAAGATTACATTACTTCAGAAATTCGAAATGTTTTAATAATATGAAATGTGCCTTGACAACATTAGCTGCTATTTTACTCATCAAAACACAACTGTTGCGTAGCTTTTTGTTAATTTATGAATTAAAAATATACTCTAACTATGAAATAAAGGGCATACCAAAAATAAATAAAGACCAAATTGTAAAGCGTAAAGCCTAACTGTTTCCTCTATTTTTCCAAGAATGAGTATCTTCCCTGTTATTTCATAAATTATATGAAACCGCAATATTTTGCATACTTTTTCTGAAAAATTGAAAATAAAAAAAATGTTCCGCTTTGTAACTCAATCCGTGAACATAGTGTATATTCTTAGTTAATTTATAAATAAAGTTGCTGCTGATTGCATCAGTTATTGCAATGCCAATTGATAACTTGTATTTTAAGAATTTTCAAAGTGTTTCAGATTAATTTTATAAGGAGATGTAATTATTCTATTTTTAATAGTTGTTTCATTAAATATTATAGAATTTTTATCTTATTATGATACAAAGTACAAACAAACTTGAACTCCATTTCACTTTTATTTTTTGTATTAGTAACATGTAAGTAATTGCGTCATTATTCCTTTCATTAAAAATATCAAAGAATGTGCTTTTAAAAAAATATACAGTGACAGGCAAAAAGTTAGACACATAAATATGGGAAACTTTTTTTATTATTGATTTCTCAGAAAAATTTATTCTTTATGAAAGTTCCTCCGAAACTCAAAATGCACTTTCAAAATTTGAATAAGTCTTGTCATACCGAGATCAAAATGTTTAAAATCCACATAAGAATAAAGTACTTTTATTGTTCAAGATACGCAATAATATTATTTGGAAAAATTATTCAGAATTGTTCTGACATCTCAAATATGAAATAATTGCTGTATAGGATGAAAAAACATTTTTTAACACAAGAAAGTGAAACTTTGATGGTACCGAAGTTACAATACAAACTAAGACGTAGCTTTATGTTCCCACGATTTTCCACAACCGAGACTTACAATTAATGAATTCGTTTTATTAATTCAGTTTGTATTGTTTTCAGGTATGGGAAATATACCATCCCCATTTGATTGTGCATTGGTAATAAGAGGAATAAAGACACTTTCTATACGTATGAGGCAGCATCATATAAATTCTATTATAGTAGCCAAATTTTTAGAAACACATCCTCGTATCAAAAAAGTTTTGCATCCAGGTAATTATGACCAGTAATAGTTTTTTTATTCTATTCTTTGTACCTTGTTGAGATGAACTTATTGACATGTTTATCTACGACTGCTTGGACACAGATTAATATCGTAGCACAGATACGAAACTGTTTGTCGGCACCTTTGATGTTGTGAGTTTGATTTTCTGATCTTCAGCCGTTTTGCTTACCGTTTGATTTAAAATATTTTGCAGAAGCTAATATTGTCAAGTGTGTCGATGACCTATTGTCAATAATAGTATATTATTTTACAAGTTTCACAAGAAGGCTTATTGTAACACGAATGGGGTTGGAGTACGACGAGCGAAGCGAAGCAAGCTCGGAGTGCCCCAACGGAACGAGTGTTATAATGCCTCTTGTGAAACGTGTAAAATATACTATTTTTTCTACTTTGTGTCATTTATTGAACAAAAATATGAAAAATACTGTCAAAAATTGGATCTTCTTAGTATATGGAGAATTTTAGTGGTAATGCGTGGCAACACTGATAACGCTTCGTTTTAAACAAAAATCACATTGACAAGTTATTAATTTTGCTTATTCAGCTTCATTGTGAGTACTCTGTTAAATAACAAATAAATAATGAATTATTTTGTAAAGTCTATTAAATACTCCTATTTTTTCTACTTTCGAGGCATTGAAATGGCTTGTTAAAATGAATATAAATGTAAACAATATAATAATAAAATTGATTTGACAAATTACTTTTTCTACTTTGCGTTCACAATGACACCAAAAACAGTTTCACAATGAAGCTCAAATTAAAAATTCTCCAATACTAAGGAGATCCAATTCTTGACAGTATTTTTCATATTTTTGTTCAATAAGTGACGCAAAGTAGAAAAAATAGTATATTTTACACGTTTCTCAAGAGGCATTGTAACACTCGTTCTATTCAATTAAAAATTGACTAAAATATCCCCAAAAACAGTTTCACAATGAGCTTCTTTCGGTGTCACAATGAATTCATTGTGAACGCAAAGTAGAAAAACATGTTTTGAGAATGCTTATTAGTATGCGGCGGGACAGCGGTGGGGTCCAAAGTTCGATCGTTTAGTCAGATGCGGCGCACGCTCGATCGTACGTAAGGCTACGTGTGGATATTCATTTTATTTCAGTTAGCGAGCGCCAGACGACATCCCCCACTGACTATTGTTTACGTATTTTGTATAGTTTTTACGCTCTAATTAGATTATTCACCGTACAATCCCACCAAGTTCCCGCCGCTTGCTTATTAGCCATTTTCCCGTTACTCACTTTGCCCACGCGGATGAGCACAAGTGCAAGGTTTTTGGTGTTAAATCTCATTAAGTTTGTTGACAAACTGATAATATTTTAAGGCCTTGCTTCACATCCACAGCATGAATTGTTTAAGAAACAGGTGTCAGGACATGGTGGCTTACTTTCTGTATATATTAATGATAGTCGCGAAGATGCTTTGAAATTCATTGGGTCCCTTAAGCTTGCACGACACGCTGGAAGTTTGGGAGGACCTGAAACATTAGTTGCAAGACCGTGAGTGTCAGCTTGCTTTTATAACCATAGAATGATGAATATTAATTCAAATTTATTTGTTTACAGAGTCACTCTGATAAGCGAGGGTATTCCCACAGAATTAAAAAAGTCATTAAATATAACCGAAAACTTGGTTCGAATATTTGTTGGTCTAGAGGATGTAGAAGATATAATAGAAGATTTAAAGCAAGCGTTAGATGCTATATGATGTTGATATGTTTAAACTGAATCATATATCTAATTATATAAAGAATAGATGTAACTCGTGTCTAAATAAAAACCTGGTCAAGTAGGCTACATTTAGTAATTTTGCTATGTAAATGCAACGGAAAAATTCTCGATCACAAGCCACTTGACCAGGTTTTTATTTAGACACTTGTTACAATGTATATGTAGTATACTTTGTTTTTTTTTTTCTATAATACCTGTCACTGTCAAAATTCTAGAGTTTCTGTTGGAACACTGCTTTTATCACTAAATATAGAACAGAAATTTTTGAAATTTACTAACATTTAGGTAAGAGGTACCAACATGAGAAACGTTTGACAGGTAGGTACCTAAAGGGTTTTTCATTAAGAGCGACGCATTTTGTTTTTAAAATAAAACACCGATGTCGTGAGAAATTTAAAATTATTTTTACTTCGGTGTAAAGTACAGTTAATACCATTATTGATGGAACCACAATATCATTCAAATGTCTTCCACGGAAGCGCTGACAGTAAGGAATCCGTGTAACCCAAGTTTCCATGACTTTTTCACCTAAATTGAGTCGAATATCAGCAATGACACCTTTAATGTTGGTCTGCAAATCGTGTAATGTTGCTGGTTTGTTGGTGTAAACTAATGACTTAACATAATCCCACAGAAAGAAGTCTAGGGGTGTTAAATCGCACGAGCGAGGAGAATAACTGACTTGTCCGTTTCTGGAAATAATCGATTCCACCAAACTTCTCTTTCAATAAGTCAATTGTTTGATTGGCATTGTGGCAAGTGGCACCGTTTTGTTGAAACCACATGTCGTCCTAGTCCAAAGCATCCAATTCAGGCCAAAAAGATTCACTCATGGAAACTTGGGTTAAATCATATTTAAACGAATTCATTCCTGTCAGCGCTTTCGTAGAGAACATTTGAATGATGTTGTGGTTCCATCAATAATAGTATTAATTGTACTTTACAACGAACTAAAAATAATCTTGAATTTCTCACGATATCTGCGTTTTATCTTAAAAACAAAATGCGTCGCTCTTAATGAAAAACCCTTTATTATAAAAAAAAACGGAATATAATTATAAGCTATTCACGATCTTTTCATAGATATTTTTTAGCATTTTTATACTAACTGACGTTAAAGTGTCAGAGTTTTATATTTGTCACATTTTGAGTTCCATCAAAATAAATACACGACGTGAACTTAACGAAGAAAAAGCATGGTCCTCTAAAGTCTAAAAGGATCGTGTATGGATTATATGCATGTATGCATTTATATTGAATTTAGTTTTCCTATCTATTTTTTATAATAGTTTATTTTATGGTTTATAATATTTACAATTATTGGCATATTTTAACAATAAACTGTTCTAAAAGTAACATACTTTTTGGTCTTATTAAATTAACAAATTTCCATGTTTGGGGAATTCAAGGAAAAGAAGACAAACAGGGAAAGTAAAAAATGGAGGAAATTAAATATAATAGCAAATACTATGTGATTTTTAATGGTTGAGGATACTTTGAATTTGGCGACATAGATTTTAGTGTATTTCACTTTTTAAATTGATTTTTCATGGTTACATTTCAAAGTCGACTAGTCATTTTGTTTGTTTTTTCGCAGGTCCATTTTTAATGTTTTACTTCTAAAAAGAAGAATTGTATATTGCGAAGAAAAGCGGACCTAGTTGAAAGAAAAAAAGTTCAATTAGATTATAATGATGATTTAAGAAATGAGAGTTTTCCAGATAAAGTGTGTATAATAATACCTATCAGTTTCAAAATGCTAGGGTTTCTGTTGGTAGCTTGCTTTTATTCCTAAATGTAGAACAGAAAATTTTGAAATTTCCTAACATTCAAGTAACAGGTATCAATATTAGAAACATCCTAGGCAACCACAAATCTCGCAGTAGTACCGCGGTATTATAGTCGTCCCAAGTTACAGCTTGCGGCGTGCACGGGAATTGCATGTCTTTAGGCCGCTTTACAGTGCGCAATTTTCATTGCCTGCAATAAATAATTGCGGCGATTTGTATTGCACGCATGCGCAGTATTTGTATTTTGATTAGCTGTGGCAATTTTTCATTGCATTGCAGAAAAAGCTCCGGACCTATTTTTCTTGCATTGCAACGACGATTCTGGGGAATTTGTTGGTAATTTGTGAAATACCAACTTCATAAAAATAATAAATAGCATATGCGACAACGAATAGATCGATTTTCTACCATTAACGCCAAACTTGCAGTAAGTATGCTCAGAGCAGCACTTATTTTTTTTTTCGACGATTGTTGGAATACATTACTACTTTAACACAAACAATTTTAATAAAATGATTGTTTTTTTAGAAAGTTGTAAACTTGATGCTTGATTCATCAGCAATCTTTATTGCCGTCTGTAAAATGTTCCGCAATAAAACTTGCTCAATTTTTCATTGCTGCAATTATTTATTGCCGGCAATGAAAATTGCGAACTGTAAAGCGGCCTTTTCGTGTGAAGCTGACAATTTCTGTGATAGGTCTGTGTTGTCGTAGTATACTGGTGCTTAAACGTATCCAAATGAAAAGCAATAAAATAGTTCGAATTTGATCCTTGTGGTAAATTTCTATAGTGCCAGGCGGTCACGCCGGTCGTCCGAAAACTTTTAAGCACCAGTATACCGCAAAACGATATTAATGCAGAACAATTTTGACGCGAAATTAACATGTGTCTTAACTTGATTGTCCATTTTCTCAGTGACATTTGTTAGATAAATATAATGAAATAAATGCAAACCCAGTCATGTTACAGAACGTCATGAATGGTTTAAAACGTACGCTGGATTTCACAAACGTCACTTAACTTTAAACATCGATTAAGAATAATCATTCCTATACCTTCAACACATGTAACCATGGCAACGTTTACTTCTAACGAATGATTAAATTTAAGTAACGTTTGTGAAATCCGCCAGTAGAGTTTTAAAACACAACTTATAAATACGAGCATCTTTTAATTGGGGTGCGTACAGTCTAGCAAAATACACGTGTCTGAATGTATCTACTGTCACTAAAAATTAATGAACACGAATCAATTAAGTTATGCAAGGTGAAGTGATAATAAACATTAGTTTGGTGTAAAGCATCGGAGGGCCGATTTATAACTCGATTTTAATCGCAATCGCAATTGTAGTCGTAATCGTAACCGTAAGAATCGTAAGGATTTTATTTGGGCTATTGTGTAACTAATCGCAAGCGGCGTCGTAAAACTGCATCTGGCCGTTAAGAAGTTAGTTTTGACATCTCACAGTGTAATATGACATTGGTGTTCTAAATTTAGGAGCTATTATTAATTTATTACACGTATACCACACCAAAATATGGCCGGCTGAGATGCCGGCCAGACTGCCCGCCTAAATTACTATTTCATCGGAAACAATCGGATTCATTCGATTATCGATGCATTTCCATTGGTCGATCATAAGGATCGGATTGTAAAAGTGAAAGTTGACGAACTTCTTACGATCCTTACGATTCCGATTGCGGTTGCGATTGGGTTATAAATTAAACACAGGAAACCGTATCTTGCAACTTTGTTGCGATTACGACTAAAATTGCGATTGCGACTAAAATCGAGTTATAAATCGGCCTTTTTAATTTACCATTAAACTATTACGGTTTTAGATTAAAATCTTACCTGCATATACTCAGAATTTCTGTGGTAAGTTACAACATGTATAATAAAGCTTCTTTTCTCACTGTGCGTAATTATCATGTCCCTTTTTAACACGTTTTATTCATAACACGAAAGTTTTTTTAAATGACAGTCTTTCTCTATTGCGCAAGCGTACTTCACTCCGACGTTATCAAATGATTTGTGCATGAATCTATAAAGTTTATACCATATAAATTATGTTGTATTACGGTAATTACAATATTAATTAATTTTGCGTGAACTCACTTTGGTCATTTTTGATTGACAGTAATGACAGTGCCACTTCAGTCAGTGCCGTGAGTGCCCCGTAACCAGCGCCAAAGTGTCGACTTTTTCGACATTTGTTTCCAAAGAGGGATTTCTTAAAATATTAGCATACATATTTCAAAACTCCGTACTTTATTACAAAAGTTAGTAAGTAGTAATTCAATATTATCAAAATTATGGGACGCTTAATATGCATGATCCCGCATTCTCTATTAAATGAAAGAAAAAAAAATTTGCTTCAAAAATTTATTACTAAATATTATTATTTGTAAACAACACATTCTTAGTAATTTAATTTCTGAATCCATGAAGGAAAACAAGGTAGCGGGAATTTTCAAGTAAAAGAGGGATTTTTTATCTACGCTAAAGGGAGATGGCGTCTGAATGATATCCCAACACTGAGCATCATTAAATATACAACCGTCGACATTTCACCACTACACGTAGTCCATTTCACAATTCACCGAATGTAATCGGTATATTAAACCGGGGCTCGTACCAACGCATCATTAAATATACAACCAGTGAAGTCTGGGATGCTCCGGTGGTTGAGAAATTAAACCGGTAGACCAAATTCTGAAACATGCCCATTTCTAGCACGAAAATGGCTACCGACCTTGGTAAATAAGGTTGAAAATCGATTGCGACCAATAGAAATTGACTTCAAGTATGTCTTCACTCTTATTAAAGGCACTCTAGTTTCTAGTTACTACACTTCGCCACTGACACCTGTTGAATAGTGGAGTACTACTTGTTGGTTCTTTTCGAGCTCTCGTACCTAATGTACTATAGGATTACTATGATTTCTGTATTGGTTTGGTTTGATGCTATAAAGAGGAGATTTTACTAGAAAACTTTTGTCCTGAATACTTTCAGGCTTTCCCTAGGATATTGTTACGACAGCATACTTTCTTAGAATCTCGATGATTTGATCGAACTCTTCATCTCTCTCAGATGGTGTGACACAGTTTAACTTAAAATAATATCGTGTCCATTGTAATGGACTGTATGATTTTTAATGAATGAGGATACTTTTAATTTGGCGCCATAATTTTTAGTATACTTCACTTTTTAAATTTCGGAGTCGACTAGTTATTTTATTTATTTTTTCGCATTTTGGATGTTTTACTTCTAAAGAGAAGTAAAAAAATAATTTACCATTACAATTTTTATATCAGAAAAAAGAATGAAAAGGTGAGTAACAGAACTCGGTGTTGTCAACGTAATAACAATTTATTACGACGATAAATTCAAATCATCCTCAGTCATTAATCAAACTGTATATGGTTGAAGTCCGAAGTAGGAAGTAAAAGAAATTTGATTTCTCAAGCTGAAAAATGGAGAAGGTATTAGATCTTTTAAGCCTTTTAGTTGCCTATCGCGAGGAAAATCGGACCCAATTAAATTTTACTGTATTGTTTGAATTTTTGTTAATGTACTTTGAATTGTTTTCTACAGCCTGTTCAAACTTAGGTCGGCACCATTACTAACTTCGTGATTATAAAAGCTACAAAGTCGGTTAAATTAGCAAACAAGTAGTACTTTTTACGCTGACTACAACGACGTAATAAAAAGCAATTGAATGTCACGTTCATAGGATAAGGTCCGAAATACACTTTTTTAATGGAACACCCAGTATATTACTTTACCAATGGATAGAGAATAAAATTCTTAATTAAAATTGTCCTTTCTCATTTTTTCGTAAATTAATAAATCAAGAAGATACTTTGATTTTTACAAAATCATCAAAGGTACCTCTGCTTTAGAAATAAAACATTTTCAAATTGCCATAATCAAATTATTCTGCTGACAGACTATTATTGTGATTTATTTATAAATGATTTATCCGCATCTACAAAGAATTTACAAAAATTGTCATAACTTTTTATCATTTTCCTAGATGTACAAAAATGTACAAAAATTGTCATAATGTGTCCCTTAACCCTTTCGCTCCTAAAGGGTCGCATATTGCGATGTTTATAAGCTAAACGAAAGACTTTTTCAATGAAATAATTTGTAAATAGTAAAGAAAAATTTAGAGTAATGTATTAGTTATGTTTTACAGGATTTGATTTGTTTACAATTATTAAATTCAAGCGTTTTTATCAGATATATTAAGTTTGTGTAAATATTTATATATTTATATATATATATTTATATATTATATATATATATTTATATATAATATTTATAGTATATTATAAGTAAATTATTTAGAATTTTTGAAACGTAAATACGTAAGATTTAAGGCTAGAATTGTAATAATCAGAATAATCGATTTATCAATGCAATTGACGGCCGGACGTTTGTTGGAAACTGTAAGCGGGAGCGCGGAGTTCGGAAATTGAATCCGTGACGGCGCCGCGTGAGCTATTGTAACTTATAACAACCGGCACAGATACCACATTCGCCCGCCGACGACCAGTGTTGCCAGGTTGCAGGGAAAATTCCGTTTTGCAGGAAAAAATCGAACAAAAAGGGATGCAGGGAATACCTTTAGAAAAGAGGGACATTCACTCAAACGAAACATCATAGCAATGATTTTAAAGTTGCAACTAAAATGCTGCAGCCGTGAATATGGAGACGAACCACTCCAATCACGGTTTCGTTCGTCGTTCTTATGGTTTGTTCTTGTTGGTTACTCGTTTCCTAGACAACATGCCTGCCACGTGCGATCTTGCGAGATAGCTTTAGAGTGAAAATTATGTGGCAAGCTAAGATTGACAAGTGACAAGTTATAAAAAGTAAACAGTAACACAAAAGAAACGTGCAAAGTAGTGATTATATTTTTGCCTATTTTTTAACCCCTACAAGGAAAATTTTGCAATGAAAAGGTGTAAGTATATAAAAAGGGAAATGAAGTTACAAAAAGGGAAAATTCAACATTTTATTAGGGAATTTTTGTGGTAGACACCTGGCAACACTGCCGACGACACAAATTCATTCACGTTAGGAGCGTTTATAGCATTAACGTAAGTAATATTGCTGGTTTTGCAAAAAACCACGCAAATAAATAAAAATTCGACTCCCTGAACTCTTTACGATCAGTACTTGTTTGTACAACTTCATGAAAATTGATTTAATAAACTATTGTTTTCTATCACATAAAATCTCTTCTTATTTATTCACCTGTTTCACACACACACATTCACGAACACGTACACTGACGCGGTAATTTTGAATGTAAGGGCTCGTGAGTGCCATTTACATTCAAAGCGTATCACATAACGAATACACTCCACCAGGAAAAATCCATCCTACAAGATACACTGCAAAAATACATCAGGAGAGGAGCAGGAGCCGTCACCGACATCAACAAATTAAGATTAACAATAAACAAATAAGATTTAAATTATAAACAAAAATAAAAATAAAGCCAGAGAAATCGACAAAAATTACCCTGAGAAAAGCAACGAATGCAAAAAAAAATCTGAAAGAGTCTCAAAAGACAGCATAAAATTGGCTTCACCCAACTAGGGGTCATAACACTGCAATATGTCCCAACAAGGAACAGTACTCCTGAAATACGACTTTTATTATTTTAAGATTTCTTGAATATCTTCATATATTTTAACAGTGGTTTATTATTGAATCATTTCTAATAACTAAAAATAACTAAAGTTTGCTTCTATTATTATAGGGCTATTACCTGGGACATATGTGTCCCGTCCACAATAATCTAAGGGAGTATATGTCGCAGTCGGGATTTGACAACACTACAAAAACTTATGAATGTTTTATTTTATGATTGATGACACGAAAATAAATGTAAGAAAGTACATCTGATAAATTATCTGTGAGATGCTGGAGCTCTTCTTCCCTTAGAGGCCGTTTTCTGAAAAGTATGTACATTTTATACTATTGGGATGACCCGTCAAAAATACTAATGGGACACATATGTTCCACAACTCAAAATTATCGGTTATTATTTTACAGAAGGAAATAGATGATTCTATGGTGATGATGGCGCTGGCTTCGCATGTGCATGGTCCCTATATGCAACGTAAAACACATTTTTTTTTTTTACAAAATTGGCCTTTATAAGCAAGTTCTCGTAATAATCGTGCTCGTTTTAAACAAATATTTATATATGTATGTAATTTACCATATCAAGAAATAACGGGACTTTTCAATTTCCTCGCTATATCCAAGTTCTCGTTATAACAAGTGCTCGTTATAAGCAAGTTTCACTGTATATGTATAGGCGCCATGCACATCTCTGCGTTCAGCGCCGCCTGGCGTGGTGATTTGTGAATTAGTGATATGAAAATATTTCTTGAGACTCATTGCATGGGAATAATCAATAATCAATATCACTCTTATAACAATTTACGATTGTAGTACATAATACTTGAGCTTCCTGGTATTGAAATACATTACAATATTCAAGTTCAAATGTTCACTAATAATTTTAAACAACTCGTATTTTCATACCACTAATGCAGAATATGGTCATTGGTGGCGCTGGCTTCGCATGTGCATGGTCCCTATACCCGCTTACCTAGCCATATTACAAACAAACACGGAAGCGTGGGACAAAATCGACTTCAAAAACAATAAAAAAACACTAATTCAATTTCATAACATCAGCTCATGAACAGGACTTAACAGGATTAGGCAACTCGTATTAAAATCAAAGCAATTTATGATCGTGAAGCCAGGATTCCAGACACGGTTGGGACGGAGAAGTAGCGCAGATGCGGTGTATTTTGTTACCAATAGAATTTTTTGAAACTTTGCTGGGACAAATATAGCCCTATAGTGTATTTAAGAAATTTAAAAAATTCTGAAATAAAGTCGTAGCGAAAGGGTTAAGTTTGGTGCGTCAACAATGAAACACCATGTATGTAGAAAACGGCGGTGATTTGACATATTGGGCATATTCTTTATTTCAACGCAAATTTGTATTTGAAAACAACAGTGTTGGGATCTGATTCCGTGACGTCATCTACTGATGGGTACAACAGACTACGAATAAAAGAACGCTTTGCATTCAACTGAAATTCTCTTGGAAATTCTTTCTAACCTCAAAAAAGTAGATATTTCATTTACGTCCTTAAAATCATTGGTTGCAGACCATTTTGTAGATACAAAATACATTTTAGTGTTACAATAGTGACATCACACACGCAACTGTTCAAAATTATTGACTTCTTTTACTTTTCTGCAAAAAATAAGATAATTAAATAATAATAATAAAAATAAAGATACTTGAAAGAATTTCTTTCAATTTCGAAAACATTTGTTAGACCCGCAAAATAAATGATTTGATCCAAAATGGTGCCCTCAGTAAATTTTGAATTTAGGAGTAGGTGGTTCAATTCAAATTTTTGTCCTTATACCGACCACCTCCCAGACAACACAGGTTGTCCATTGGACGTTCACTTTAAGTCCAAGAGAGGTCCAAACGTCCATGGACCTTTATATAACATCCAGTGGACATCCATTTATCGACATTCCTTGTATGTCCATGTTTAAATATATGTTGGACGTTGGTTTAAGGTCCATTTAAGATCCTCATCATAATTTTTAATATGATTATTTATTAATATTTGTAGGCGTACAAAATGGTATAAGAATAAATAAAATTTTCGAAATTTCAGACATTGATATAAAAGTATGATCTTTAAACCACGTTTTCAACATTTTTGCACTTAACCACTATCGAGATTTACATCCTGCTCAAAATTTACTTTTATATTTCCCTTTAAATTTAATTGCATTTAGGAGCGTAATAAAATAATTTTAAAGAATAATGTAGTTTAAAAATCAAGTTTGTAATTAGCAGACAATTTTTAAATCTCCCGCCACTGGTTGTCGGTTAGCAGGAGAGACCCACAGTGGGCGGGGCTTCTAGTAACCTTACTAGTGCGGGCGTGCGTCGGCGTTGTGTACATATTTATGTGATAAAGCGCGGAAAGTGCGAATTGGTAAATTGGCGGTAAGACTGCTGTGAATGGTAAGTATTAAATGTTTAAATTGTTCTAGAAAGGTGTAACTTAAAGTTATTGAGTTGAATACATTGATTTGAGACTAAACCACACTAAAGTAAAACCACGTTAAACTGTAAACATAGGAGGTTATGTTGTGTTTCTAATAGCGTCTATTTGTTCCAGTTATTTTCAAACCTCGACCACGTTGAAAACTATTGGGTCACTTCTTAACTTTTTGAAGTAAGCAACTATTATTTATTATAATTATGAGTTATTGTAAGAGGCAAAGAATATCTCGGAGGATATATAGACGTGCACAATTACAAACAGAAAATGATTTTGTTAAATTCTGATAGCGAACAACTAGCAATTGAACCAGCGTTGGCTGAAAATTACATTCAAGCAGCAGACATTCCTGAGTCCAATGAAAATTACTACGACTTCCCATCAGAAAGTAGTTATAATAATTCTTTTGAACGAACAGTTTCGTTATCCAATGTATTAACTAATGAAGGAGATGATGCATTAGTTTCAGATTTTTCAGAATATTCATCAGACTCGGACATTAGTGGCAATTGCGATGAATATTTAGTTAATCTGCCGGTGTCTGGTAATCAGGCTCCTCCATGAGCTGTTTTCCATTCCAACACTAGCCTGTCTTTCTAATAGGATCTGATCGAATTGGAACGGTTCCAGTTCATTTTGCATCTCTGTATTATAGCTGCTTTACACTATCTGATTTTCTATTTGATTTTAAATTTGACTTCAGAAATATTTATTAAAAAATGAGACCACACAACTCAAATAAAAACTCAAACAGTATAAAGAAGAATTTATTTTATATTTTTGAAGTCAAATTCAAAATCAAATGGAAAATCAGAGAGTATAAAGCGGCTTTTAAATTAACAACTCTGTTCAGTTTCAGTTTATTCACTTCACAGAAAAATTTCCAACAATTTTAATTATAATGTATATTGATTAAGTAATTTAATTATTAGTGATTGTATTGCTTACAGGTGAAGGAATTGTCGCGTCTAGGAGGCGAAACACCTTACGAATTTGTGGTTCGCATTTAAAAAAAATTAATTTCAAATAAGTTAGCGTCAGGATTCAGCTATTATGGAAGAAAACAAAAAAGACCATTTAATAAACTTATGATGAACCAACTTGTATTAAGTAAGTTATTTTTGTTTTTAATTAAAGTGCCTACCTAACACACCGAATTTTATCATTAGAAGCTGGCTTACGTGCCTTTAATGACAAATCTCAAATCGAATTTGAAAAATCCATGATGAAATGGTTGAGGCATGCCAAAGAAAGAAAGCAGTAGGAAAGAAAGCAGTAGCATAAAATTTATAATTTGTCTTTAGTTCATACTGAGTTTAATAAACAACTTTTTTTCTTATATTCTTTTATTCCTCAAACTACAAAGCTGGTTGGGGTCGATTCGGATAGTTATTTTGACACCCGTCTTATAAACGGGAAATACAAAAAAAGCTAGTTTGAAGGAGCCAATAGGATTTACATGCATTGGAAGGAGATTCGAAGCCACACTTCTAGTTGCCTGGCAACGGTTGTCCGTTTCAATTTAATACAAACTAGGAGTATCATTTGAATGCATATCAGGTGGACCATTTAAATTTATAATTCTGAATATCTCATATATAAGCATACACGTTTGAGAAAGAAATGTTTTAAATAAGAGGTTGACTTTAAAGGGAAAAGCAGATTAATTTTGATTATTTTTGAACGAGGAATAAGAAATGCAGTTTCTATTAAAAAAATATATATATATCGTCTACAAGGACCTTGATGACAACAGCCTCTAAAATGAATAATGTATAATTAGTTTTCCCGCTTAATGTCAATTAACTCTTACTTATTTAAAATATTTCTTCCTCAATCGTTTCCTTGTTGAGGTATTCTATATGATCAATTTAAATGGTTTACCCGGTATAAAGTCCATATTAAAATCCAGTAGACGTCGAGAATAGACGTTCACTGGATCCATTGAATGGACGTCCACTGGATCCACTGAATGGACGTTCACTGGACCCACTAAATGGACGTCCACTGGACCCACTGAATGGACGTCCCATGTTCATCCAAAAGTGTGCCACTCGGACGTCCACTGGATGTCCATTGAAAGAACCGAGGACGAAATTTGGACATCCACTGGACTATTAGTTCGGCCATTAATGGACGTTCATGGGACGTCCATTGTATATCAGTGTGTTGTCTGGGCTACTCCTAAATTCAAAATAAATGATCTTCCCTAAAGTAAGTAAACTTTCAAATATATACCATTTCCCGCCAGACCGAACTTTCAAACAGTTCCACCATCTGAAACGAATGATGGATCTGTGATGCCATCTGATTACAACTAACTGGAATAAAAGAACGACTGTTGATGAATCTGAGTGATCCATCAAGCAATAAATGAACGGCCTTGATGGAACTGATGCCATCAATCGGGCTTATTGTTGAAATAAAAAACACGCCCATTGCAGTGATGGACCGCATTAGTGATGACGTCAAAATAGGCACGAAAATTCTAATCCGAGTCATTCCCATTTTGATGTGAAATAAATTGAACCCTAAGGCATAAGGCAATAAAGGTCACTTTACAAGGGTCACTTTTTCAGTCGCTCGTGCGCAAGTATTAGAGATATTTAAGACATGCAATGTCCCAAAATAAATAATTTGAAGTTTTAGCTAAACATCTGAATTAAATTATCAGCCTAGGATATCAAAAATATTTATTTATCGCGAATTGAAAATGATGTAACGCTATTTTCGTACATGACATGCGCACGAGCTACTGCTATCGAATGCATAACCTAATTGTCACTTGTTTCTCTTTCATATGTTCGATCGTTATCTGTGCTTACTGTTTTTGTGATTGTTGGTGTTTGTTCTGTTGTCTGTTTATCTGATTTTTGTTCGTTGGTGCTTGTTCTGGTTCCTTGTATTCATAAGTTTACGGTAAGTACAACATACATCGTTTTCATTTCGCTATAAATAAATATTTTGATACCTTAGACCTTACACGGATGATTTGGAGTCAGGTGTTCAGTTAAAACTTCAAATTATTCATTTTGGGACACTTTGTGTCTTAAATATGTGTAATGTTTGCGTACGAGTGGCTCAAAAACGGATCCTTATAAAGTGATCCTTATTGCCTTAAGGTTCAATTTATTTTATACCAAATTGGGAATTACTCGAATTCAAATTTCGTGCCCCCTCACAATAATGCGGTCCATTGCCTTGACCGATTACAAAAACAATAATATTTCTATGACAAAGACAAATTTTAAAATATACTCGAAAAACTCATGAAAATTGCACTCTTATTTAATTTTCAGAATCGACAATTTTGGTTGATTTTGCTGAACATTTGGAATGAAAAGTAGGTAGTAATTTAATAAAACTTTTGTTGGAATGAGCTAGTTACGCCCTTGGTTGAACCTATTTTTAGCCTTTTTCTTAAAACAGTCTTCTTCACATTGGCAACACTGTTTGGAACATAACCTAAATTAGTGAAATTTTAACCTAACCAGACCTAACCAAATTTCAACATTACAAAAAATGACTGACTCGAAAACTAGAAAAAAATGCTGTAGTTCTGGTACTTTTGGCGAAGAGAACCAACCAAAATTAAAAATTTTGTGCCTGCATGGTTACAGGCAGAACGGCGAAATATTCAAGCAGAAAACTGGATCATTTCGGAAAATGGTCCACAAGTGGGCCCAATTCACATACATAACTGCACCTCATAAAGTGTACCTAGTTAACGACGTGTCTAAAATCGATGAAATTGATTTAAAGGAATCGATTGACGCAAGCAAGTACACAAATTTCTATATTAAATAATAAAATAATTAATATTTAATGAATTTACAGATCAGTATGGTTGGTTCTTTAATAGAGAAGACCGAACTTACAGGGGAATTCGAAAAGGGGGCCCAGCGATAGGTTTTGAAGAAAGTGTCGAAGTAGTTGAAAGAACATTTAAAGAACACGGCCCATTTGATGGAATTGTAGCTTTTTCTCAAGGAGGTTGCTTTCTTGGCCTTTTATGTGATCTTCAGCAGCGTAACAGTAAGCAATGTTTCTCGTCGTCACTATTAAAATTAGTCATATCTACAATTTTTTTTTAGAGCTTAATTTCAATTTTAACTTTGCCATATTTTTTTCATCATTTAAATCCAATAGCTTACCGCATTTGAAGTATTATAGTGAGGAAATTACCTTACCAAGTTTGCATGTCTTTGGTGAAAATGATGATATAATTCCGACAGGTACTAATAAAAATGGTGTACATTTTAATTGGGATTAATTAACTTTATCATTTAGAGATGAGTGCAGCATTGAGAGATGCCTTTGAAGACCCTGTAACAGTGACTCATCATGGAGGTCATTATGTTCCAGCAACAGCAGAGCAAAAACCTGTGTTTCAGAATTTTTTCCAGCAACAGTTTTTACACAAACTGGAAAAAGTTGACAAAGCAACAGAGAATGATTTAAGTATAACAGGATAAGTTTTAGAATGTATTAGTGTTAGATAAATTTAATAAATACAAACAAATTTATCAACTCTCTTAGAGATAAGAAATTTCTTATGCTGCAACCTTTGTTATCTGAGTATGTGCTAGTTGTTATGTTTGTGGCTATCAGGAAGATGTGTACGTAATTAAAAAATTGGTTTTAGTTCAGTTGTTTTAAGGTTTTACGTGAAAATGGAGTTAATTGAGGCAAAAATATCTGCGATGATAGCTCTGGGTTTGGGCAGTTTGTTAGTTGGTTTACTCCCTGCTTTATTTTCAAAACATGGCAGACATCACTGGCCTCTTCTGTTGTCGTCATTGCTTTGTTTTGGTGCTGGAGTTTTATTATCTACATCGTTATTTCATATGCTACATGAAACTAGAAAATCACTTCCTCAATATGAAGAATATGTCGAACTAATTTATTGTGCTGGCTTTTTTGTGGTTTACTTTGTTGACGAAATCGTACATTTACTGTGCGGAGTTGCGGATGGTCATCAAAGTACAAAATCTTCAGAGGCTTACCATTCCTCAAGTAGATTGAGAAGAAGACATTCTGCAAATGGCAGACAACCATATGGTAGTGTCGAAACACAACCGTTACTTTTTCAAGATTTAAGAGGAAAACAGCCTGCTTATAATCCTAGTTTTCTAACACATGAAAATATCACAGACGATGATATTCCTCCATCACAATTATGCCACGTGGGACATCAAGAGCCGTGCAGTTCTTCAGCAGTTGGAATTCTTGGCCTGCTTATTGCACTCTCGCTTCATGCAGTACTCGAAGGTTTAGCTGTAGGCTTAGAAAAATCTACATCACAGGTATAAATTATTAATTATAATTGCTCAAAATTAACATAAATTTAATTTTAGGTTCTCCTTATGTTAGGAGCTATAGCATCACACAAATTAGTAGTCGGCTTCTGCCTTGGTGCAGAATTATCTTCTTCCAGAAACACTCCCTGTCAACATTTTGTTTCAATTATCATTTTTTCTTTTGGATCTGTACTTGGAATCGGTTTGGGAATGTTAGTTGTAAAAATGCCACAGCAAATATCTAAACTAGCATTTCCAATATTGCAGGTAATTAAAATTATTGCTTTTTTCAATTTGTTTTTCAAATAATACATTTTAGGGACTAGCAGGTGGTACTCTGCTTTATGTTACCGTATGTGAAGTATTGCCTCGTGAAAGAGCCAGATGGCACCGAGAACACAAGCATAAATCTGCTGGAGTGTTACAGTTTATATCCGTCGTTGTTGGTTTTGCCGCAATGACAGCCGTATCAAAATATTTAGGTAACATTTAAGGACCTTTGCATCTAGAAAATTAAACTTGTGTTTTTCAGATCACTAAGTGTTTTGATGCATCAGACAGATTTTTGGGCAATTACAGTCTATTTATTTGTACCAATGTATTTACAGTGTAGCATTTGAATAAATTTAAAAAAATATATAATTTAGGGCCAATTTCATAACCGAATTGAAAGAAGTAAATAGCGGCATAGCTGGCAAGGATAAGTAACTGTCGACGTACGTTTCGGTCTTGTTTGTAAAGGAGACTTTAAATTTAAAGTCGCTTTCAGATGTTAAAACAACTGTGAAAATACATTTGTTTACACATCTTAATGTGTTAAAGTCTCCTTTAAATTCTATTATGAAACTGGCCCTTAGTTTAATTTAATTTAATGAGAGCCTGCGGGCAATAAGATCCAGCCAGATTTAGATATATTTAACTAACAATTGAAAAAAATTGAAATTTGGTGAAGCAGTTCCCCTTCCCACCCAGGACGCATGGAATATCCATTAAAAGCTGCATTCGATTCACCAATTTGGATCGATCTAAATCGATCCAAACAGCTTTTCTGCGTTCGTTTCCTGCCAGATCAGTTAACCCCCACCATAATTTCAAGTGATCCAAATCACTTCAAAGTGATCCTGCTTATTTAAGAATCATTTAGATCATTAGATCGATAAACTAAGTTTATGTGTCGGTTATGTGGCGACAACAGATAAACAAAACAGTTCAGATATACTTGTTCGTTTCGCTATCAAGGATCACATTAATTTCGCGATTGTGAACTGATCCAAACTGATCTAAAGGAATTGATTCGACGTGTGAATCGAATGCAGCTTATGACAAAAAAGAATATGTGGTAATAACAGTGAGCACTTGTTTCAAATTAAGGCGTGTTGTTATGTTTCGTAATTTTTAAACGAGAAAGTAGTCAAAGTAGGACAGTATTTTGATTTCATATTACAAAGTTGTTCATATATTGTGTGTTTCTAATAATTGGTTTCTTGTTTATCTATGCTTTTTTTTCTTCTAATTTCCATACCTAAAATATTAATACTATCTGGGGTAATGAGAGCCAAGTTATTATACCCACAGGTGATTCTTATTATCCCTGATATTACAAAAGTTTCTTTTGTTATTGAAGATGCCGAGAACTCATAAAAGAACGACACTGTAAACTAATTGGATATGTGATTTTTGCACCTAATACTTCAACAAAGTTGTTAAAGTACTTTTATTATTGTTTTCGTATTTTTCTCAGTATTACATTTTATGTTGTGTTATGAAAAAAAAAGTGTATTATTTATTTTATTAACTGTAGCAGTTATTTCTTAAAACAAGTCTATTTAGATAGCAGTCGGTTTGTCTTCTTTCATGGTTCTGATTACCCCAAAGTGGGCAATAAGAGCCAATTCCATTTTTATTTTAAATGAATACACTGAGAACCTTATAAGACTGCACATAGTAATTATTATCAATGGACGCTTTATTACATTATTATTTCCAAATTTATTTCATTCCGAATGGTTACCGTGCATTGTTAGTAATCTGATTTTGAATTGTCAGATTGAATTAGTTTGTTCTTTTAATTTATTGTAAAATAATGTATGCAACCGCCGAAAAAGTAGAAATGTACAGATTATTCTCAAATGGAGCTTTGTTGAGAGAGATATCTGCATTATTTGCCGCCAAATTTCCACATAAACAAATTTGCAGCTAAATACATGCAATGAAATAAACCTTCCTTAATACTTTCTATGTGCAGTTTTTAAATGGTTCAGCATTGAAAATTGAGTAGTAACCATAGCAACGTAATGTTAAAACCCCTATGTGCAATTTTATAAAACTCAAATGTATTATCTGCTCACGTAATTTTCGTCTATGTGCAGCGTTACAAGATTCTCACTGTATATGTACATATAATTTCTGTTAATGACAGGATTGATATAGTCACGTCATTTTAATGATTGTCCCTTATACGAAACAGCATAAAATTGTTGAGAGAATACACATATTTTTCAAAATATATTGATTTTTCCTTAAGTGGCTCTCATTCTCCCTGTCTCCCCTAATACAAAATTTACTACAATACCGGGACATTTTCAGAAAAAGTATGAGGTAGATCAGACAATACATTTACAATGCAGTCACACTTTTATTAGAAGAGAATGAGCCAGTGTCCTTAGAGATGTATAGGGCCAGTTGTACAAAGTAGGTTTAAACGGATGCTCAACCGAACCAGGTTCAAAGTAAACAAATTCGCATAGGATCTTAATGACATATAGCAATTAATGCATTCATGAATAAAATTTGATGCAATTTTGTTCACTTTGAACCTGGATCAGTTGAGCGTCCGTTTAAACCTACTTTTACAACTGGCCCATAGATACACTAGTTTTTAACAAAATGATCTTGATGGAGGCTTTCATCATAATATTAAAAACTGAATAAAACTTGCAAATTGACTGTACACATATTTATCTCTGTAATAACAAATTGTTATTTAAACCAGTATAAATGTCGACGTTTCGCTATGCTTTTGACTTCAGGGTAAAAAAATATATTTCTCCTCCAAGAAATATGTGCACTTAGTAAAAATATCAAGGATATTATTATAAAATATTAATTTTAAAATTGTCTGTGACAAGTTATTTAAAATTTTAATATTATTCCAAAAGACATTGAAGGCATGCGATCTTCCAAACCCCATATTCAATTTCGAATATATTAAACACATATCTAAACTGCAGAATTACCAAAAAATGTTATACATGAATTTACTTGTATTAAAAATATTTTTAGAGCCACGTTTCATTACTGCCACAAAATTTTTCAAAATATATTAGTTATTACCACCAGGAAAGATCAATTTATAAACGAATCTTAATAGAACCATTTCTCTTGAACAAAAATTGAATTACAATGTAACTTCTCCGCCATCTTCAATAACTCCTTCCATCTCTTCATCACTCTCTTGCAAATCTTGCCTGGTTGCTTCAGCTTCTTTACGTTCTTTAAGCCCAGCAGCAGGTGATCTAATAAGCGACAAATCTCTCTGAACTTCTTTAATGTCTTTTTCATCTTCAAGCTCCCTGCCTTTTCGTAACCTCTGCATGACATACACGTTCTGTCTTTTCTGTTTGATTGCGTCGACTTTCTTAATCGTTTCCAGTGCTTTAGCCCAAGTCTGCCTATCATATTTCATGGGAACATTTCTGCGCTTTTCGAATTCAAATGAAGGGTCGATGGTCAGTTCTTTGCCCACGGTTTTCCTGTACGCCTTCGTCCATTTGACTTTGCGCGGATTTTTCTTCTTTTTGAATGCAGCGTGGCATTTCGAGCGACAAAATTTAAATATCTAAAATTGAAACGTGACATAACCTAAAACCACGTTATTTCAAGAATGAAGATACTTGCCTTACAATCGTTCCTTACGAATTGTATGCCGTGGCCGGGATAAATTTTTGAAGAGCAAAAGTAACACGTTTCAATACGCATATTTGTTCGTGCACAAGCTACAAATTAAACTTTAGCAAAAAGAAATAAATACCATTGTTAAATACAACTTGCAACGTTGCCAAATATAGTTAATGGAATGTTCAAAAATGCTTTTGTGAGGAATTAAAGATGCATATATGATTTTTAATCAGCAGAAATATTCTAGTGCAGTTTAAATCTCAAAAATATATTTTAAATTATTTTAGATACATATTTATGTATGAAATATCTGTTTCTATATGACAACATTAATGACAACTGACAACATAGCAATTATTTTCCTCCGAGCAACTTCGTTTCCAACTTCACGCTACTGATTAGAGCCGATGGAAATTCCATTGATTCAAACAAATTTTCAAGTATTGATTAAATGGGTACAAAAAATTACTTTGTGATCGTACAGGTACTTACTGTCTTAATGTAGATACATGATTATAAATTTTTAAGGCAACTATGTTTTGGTAATTTACTTTTTTTTACAGTTGGCTATATAATTTTGCAAAATTCTGTTGTAATGAAAAAACATCGAGGTCAGAGTATGTAATGGCGTATAGATTAATATAGGTGTCAAATATTATTCATTCTATTGAACAAATCAGAAGTAATTTTAAGTGTATAAAATATGGCAGAAGCTGCAGTAGAAGATAGGCCTCCACAAAGGTTTTATTGTCATATGTGTAATGTACAGTTTGAAAATGCGTCAACGGTATGTCAATTTTTTACCTAAACTGGGAATTTTCGGGCCTTACCCATAGTTACAACATGCAATACATTTTTTTAGAACTTTACATGTCCACATTGCTCCAATGGTTTCATTGAAGAACTGGAATCCAATGCAGATAATCCAGAAGAAGTTATAGATATCACTGATTCAGACGATGATAATTACCAAGTAGACAGTAAGTGTATGAAGCATATGAAAGTGTTAATGTGATTATTTTAGTTGTTAAATTATGGACCTCTAGACTTTTTATCAATTCCACAAGAAGAGAGACATATTGGACGTGCACGTTATGCGTTAGACCCGACTAGGAGGAGAAGGTACGCTTCAGTTCATCCTCGCTCCCGGATTAGACCAAGGTTTGAAGTATACAAAATTCAAAATTGATACTCTGCATGCAATCTGTATTCTATATTGGTGGGATCTTTCTTTTTCTTCTGCTTTTTTACTATGTATCTGCTTTATGCAACACACATTTTTGATAGTAATTTTTTTTGTGAATTTTATACTTTCAAATCAAAACTGTGTGTAACATACTGTACAATTTAAGAAATATTAATTTTGATTATCGTGTATCACTGTGAGGCGAGGATGAAAAAAAGTAAATCCAAACTATAAGCATGTAATTTCTGTGTTGTAAAATCATTCTGCATTAATCTAAGCATATATCTTTTTGATATTGTTTTACAGAACTTTAACAAGACTGGCTTCCACACATTTAAGGCAGCACACACCTTTCGAAAATCTCATACAAGAATTCATAGTGAATTTAGGAGTTGGAGTCAATTGGGGAGGAGGAGGCAACATGCAAGTTTTCTTAGGCAATCCTGGTGATTATGCATGGGGGCGGGAAGGTCTAGATGCCATAGTTACGCAATTATTAAATCAGATGGATACTTCAGGTAAATTTTCTATTAACTAACCTTATTAACTTAAAAATTTACAAGTTACATTTACTCTACAGTTTAATGCCTTAGTAACTATTGTAAAAACAGGGCATTAAACTGTGCAGAAAATTTAACTTGCACTTATGAAAGTGTTCCTAAATTCTTTGATTTTCATTAGAAATAACATTTTAAGATTAATAATTTTAGTATTATAACAATATTATATATATATTATAACAATATCATTATAATCAAACCGTCCTATCACAGTAATCAGTTAAAATAGTGATCATAGATTATTATTCAAATTCAACATTTATTTGTTTAGAATGACTTCCTTTGTTTTTTTTTAAACTCATGCTTACGACATTTATTGGAACTGTGATATTTCAGTGAAATATATTATAAATAAAAAGTTGCTTCTGGGCACAATATTTATTTATTTTTTCAATATGACTGGTTTCACCTTAATACAGCATTTTCAAGTGTTCAGCTTTCAAGAAATTAATATTTATAACTTACAGTGAGTGGGCTATTAGAATTTATTGGAAAGTATGTCTTCCAAATCGTTGATAATTCATACATCATACGACCTAGGAACCATAAAGTCCTAAGTAACTTTTCTGTCACAAAAATTGAAATATTTTTTATTAGAATCTAATTAGCAGGATCAATACATGAAACATAAGTACATTATATCCCAAACTTTTTATACTGTCTGTTTCAAAATCAAAAAAACCATCAACCTTGCAATTTACCTCGTAGATACAACCGGCAACGATGGTACATGTACCAACTCGTGTCATATTTAAGGGAAAGAAAATTTTAACGCGCCTTGAAAGATTTTTGCGTTTTCGCAGCCTTGTAAGCTTTTAGGCAAATTAAATATTAATATGACGTTTTCAATTTTGACGCCAAACTACTGACATCTACTGATGCGCATAAATTACAGTGACATTGTGAAGTACCAACCAAAATAAGTACATCTGGGAATTTTTCTTTTTGGCAACATAATTCAACAGGTGGTGGTTTTTTAATTTTGAAACAGACAATAGGTAGAAACGTTTATTTTTAGTTCTAAGTGCATTTGGCACTAAAATTGCTTAAACTGCAAACATTAGACACTTAGGACAAGCACTGCGTATACGTATTCGTATTACGTATCCGTAAATCTGATAGTAGTACATTTACATCAAGGCTAAAATGCATTGTTTTGACGATTTGCTTTCAATTTTTTCTAAAAAATTTTTATGATTACAATACATTGGAATATTTCAAAAACTAAAAAAGATAGAGAATTGTACTTTTCACTGTTTGATCACAGAGATGAAGTAATACTTTTCTGATAAAAGATAAATCGTATAGTTTACTTTACATAGAACTTACAGAAGTTGATAGTTTTCAACTTGATATTTTTAAATACATACAACCACTAATTTTTTCAGCGCCATCTGACGGAACATATAATTTTCTTTCGATTTTGTATAAACAGTGTTTTGTTTATGGTGTTCAAGATATTTATGCTTAATTTATTTACCGTAAATAAAATCTTCACAGTGAACTCAAATTTGCAACAGACTGTATAATCTGTTCTTTCTTAAAATCCCTTTATTTTATTTTGCATATTTTGATATCTTAAAAGTTGTTTATGTTAAAATCAATTTCGATAACAGTTTTTTGTGGCTTCATATTACTTTGTTTACAATACCTTATCTATTATGTTCCTGTTTACTAAATAATTAATTTTTATCTGGTTACACGACAAATCCCCTTGGTGCTAATTTTCACTTTACGCAACTCCAACTGAAGAAAACAATCACATAACCTATTCTTGTTTGGAAACATTATAAACAGGGAACTTAGGATTACTATCCGTACTCTTTAAAGAATACAGGTACTCTTTCTTCATACCGAAAATTCTGTACTAATGCTTTTCTTAAATCCTCCATAAATGTACTTTTTCACTAAATACCCCAAAAACCAAACAGTACAGAGTACCGACAAGATGACAAGTATGACATTTAACTGAAAGACACCATATACCATATTAATGATCAGATGATCACACTTCCATCGGAGGCGCTAATATTTTTCATAGGTCATGGCTATCTTTATTTACAATAAAATTGATCAAGCGTACCGTGACAAATGTAAAGAAGGTACATAAAGCGCCATCTAACAGAACAGTAGCTACTAGTTACTATCGGTAACGACTCAAGCCTTCAATCTGTTCAAACCTAAATCTAAACATTCTAATAAACCTAATATTACGTAGTATGTCGGTTCTCATTATTTAAAGAATGTACTTTTTGTCAGGTACAGGATCTGGTAACCCTAAACAAGGTACACATACAGTCTTACAGACATTTATCTGCTTAGTACCTACATATGTCTAATATGTAATGAATGGATTTATTCCACAGATGTAAATGATTTTGTCAATAGAAGGTACACGTATGCAAAGTTCTATTATTATTAGGGATCGGGGAAATTTATGTCGACGTCATCTCATCAGCCTGGTGATCGCAGGCTCGCAGCTCGATGCGTTATTTTAAATTAATAAGTTATAATTTTTTCTTCGTAATTTTGCCAGGAAATTTTATTCTTTTACGCCTATATGGTTCTGACGCGATTATACGGCAAATCCAAAGGTCAGGGTACAATTGATCAGCACTGTGAGTTACGGAATAACTCCACTTTGTGAAAACTAAATTTTACTGTGCGACTGTAATTGTTTTATGATGCTATACGAGCCACATTTATGACTTAGTTCGCATCATTATTTTTTCGCGGCAATACTCAATTAACACGCTAGGAGTGTCTTGCGGAACTTGTCCGCTGCAGCATAACAACTTTGCCGTTGCATTAGAATTTGAACCGCGCAAAATATATGACACCGATCCGTAATTATTATACAGAAGTTTCATAACAGGTGAAAAAAAGTGAAATCTCATGTAAACTTGCGGACAAAAAACTGATTTATTCCTTTTTTGTATTGTAAATTGGCTTTCGATCTGTCAAAGTAGTAAACAATTGGAGCTGTCATATTGTCACATTTAATTGGGTGCTTTTAATAATGGTCTACTTAAATGAAGTGCAACGTTTGCGCGTTACCACTAGTACAGAAGGTATAGGAGAGATTAGAATAGAAATGTAACACGATGTTTAGTATAACCTCCAATACTGCAAGGCTTGTATACAGTATGTAAACACAGGATGATTCAAAATAAGTGTCCGACTCGGACACCTATTTACTAAGCGTATTTACTACGTACTACACGTATTTACTACGGAGCGTATTTACTAAGGCCATGCAAGTACGAAATTGCAAAAAATAAATGTATTCGAGGCATTTGAAAAATCAACCTCTTGTGAATCCTAAATTGAAACCGCTTAAATATCGCTGATAGCTATTAGGATGTGATACGTGCCGTGTTTACACATTTACATGCAAATTATGATAATTTAAATGTAATCGTCATTGAATTTAGCAATGGCAGGGGGTAGCATATTAATAATATCGATAATATTAATATTAAAAACAAAAGAATTGCATTCTATTACCTGTTTGTTTTTTTTGAAACGGTGTCACAATGAACTGTTAAGAAATCCCGCACATTACGTTGAAAATGCACCAACGTATAACCACCACATATCCACTCGTACCTGCAGAGGAACTTTATCAAACACTTTTGGCACCATGTTACGAATACATTTCAAATACATTTATTTATTCGGTCAAACATTGTCGCAATACTTACATACAGTCCAATTACAGAATCCCCAATTATTCTCATCGACAGATGTATAGAAAACTGTCCTTAAAAATAACTACTACGGTGCATATGTGGATTTTCCGTTGCCCAGACATGATTGTTCCGTGAGTTAAAGATTCCAGCAAGACAAAAATACAACACACTTCATCCGTAAAGAGAATGAAATCGGGAAATAACGGTTCCTCGATGATTTTGTGTAATATTTAAGTGTGTGTCACATTCAGTTGATGCCCGAGAGGACAGGGGCTGCAACCAGCTTTGAAGTGTCCGCGTTATCAATGGCGTGCGTAGAAATATCCGAGCCGATAATTTCATTAAAAATTTCAATTGAAACACAAGTTAAGCGAACGTTTCGCGCACTATCCCGAACTAATTTGCGACAAAATCATAATTGAAGCTACCCCTGCAGAGATCGTGAAACATTTTGTGTGATTAATTTCTTCCATCTGCATATAGTTTTTTTGCTTTGTTTTTTCACCTCCGGTTAACGGGTCGGACACTTATTCTGAATCACGCTGTATAATCAAAACGTCATTAAATTTCAATGTGACGGGTCACTTTTTTTGTCCGTAAGTTTACACAATCTCATTTTAAGTTAAAATGAAAGAATAAAAAAGTTTCAAAATTTGCTTAGTTTCTAATTTTTTCTACAATCGAACAGATTTCACATTTTTTATCAACTGCTGTGTTTATGTTGTAAATAAATTACTTCAGTTTTTTTAACTTCACACTCGGAAAACTCCGAAACTAAGCAAAATTTGAATTTTTTTATTCTTTCATTTTAATGTAAAATGAGATTCTGTACATGAGATTTCATTTTTTCCCTCCTTTATGAAACACCCTGTATTTTTATCAGCTTGCAGCATTAATTATTATGCGAGTTTACAGTGACCGCCGAAAAGTTCGCACCATATGGGAAAAAATTTTATTATTGATTTTTTTTTTTTAACTTTTAGCGCCAATAGTTTATGCATGTTCAATAACCAAATATAAGCAGGGCATAATACATAATATATTAAAAAAAATATATGTATTTATCATTTTCTCAGTTTTCCTCAAGATGTGAAGCGGTAAATGGGCATTTGGTATTTAGCTCTTACGAGTAGTTAGCTAACTCATTTATATCCATAAAAAAATATTTAAAAGAATCGTATTTGCTCTTGAGTTCTTAACTGTTGTACGCACAAGAAAATTTGTAACGATTTTCACGTTTTTGATGCAAGACTTTTTTACATAAAATTTTGTAATATCATTTTTGATTTTGACCAGAAATCCTCTCAAATTTTCTTGTGCATGCAACAGTTAAGAACCCAAGAGCAAATTTTTATATATTTTTATGGATATAACTACTCCTGAGAGATAAGTACCAAATGCCCATTTACCGCTTTACACCTTGAACAAAACTGAGAAAATGAAAAATCTTCTTTTTCTTGAAATATTGTGCCTCAGAAAATATGAGTACCAAGTGACATATTTTGCAATAACTTATCGGGTCCCACTAAAATTTTGTCTGCTATATCAAACAATTTCAAATTGTATAACACCTTCTAAATTTTCGTATTTTAAATATCAGGTATCATTTTTAACCACACTAAGAACTGCTCACCGGATCTGTCCTGCTTATATTTGGTTATCGAATATGCACAAACTATTGGCGCAAGAAGTTTTTTAAAAAATCAGTAATAAAAAATTTTCCCATGTGGTGCGAACTTTTTGGCGGTTACTGTATTACAGTAAAATTCGGTTATAATTAACCAAAAGTTAAAGTTGTTGTATACCGATTTTGTGAAAAAGAAGTTTTTTTTTTGCAGCGTAATGTACTTATTACTACATGTAATTGGACAAAATTTATTGCAATTAAAAAGATTTAATTCTTAAGATGAATAGTAACTTCTGAAGACAATTTGTCACGTTATAGACGTGTAGTTAGGTCATTTTTATTAATTACGATTTTTAAGAAAAACTTGGCGATCGAAATTCTTGGTTTATCCATATAAAACTCCATTAGTGGGCGATTTTTAATTTTGTATTTGGCGACTAAAATTTTTCATTCTTTGTTCATATATAAGACACATGTAATGGGCGATTTCATTCTGAAAAGTTGGCGACTACTCGTTTGACAAAGCTGGCAACACTGGACAATACGATGGTCGCATAATGGTCGCTTCGTTTTTTATCTTGAACTCTCCGACACAGAATAATAAAAAACGACCAGAAGATTAACTAAGGCGTGGTTTTGTCTGAAATTTTTTACTGCGCATGCGTGAATTGGTCCGCAGATTTCAAAATTACGGTCAGGGTACGTTCACAATCATACTTTTTGAGACGTCTTAAATAGAATTTATCAGTTATATAATATATCTATTCGCATCCCTGGACGTTTTTAACGACCGCTGCAGAAGTAATGCAAACGTTATTATTGATAAAAACTGTTTATAACATCAGAAGAAACGAACGCGTAAACTTGGCGTCTTGGCATTTGCACGTGAATAAAGCATTACGCCATGCTAAGGTACTAAATGAACATACTTCGTATAGGTAGAGGTAACGCATTTAGTAATTTTTTATATCTACCCTTGTCGCACATTCTTCTCATCTAGGGATAAAAAACAGTTGGAAATATTATTTGAAGTGACGTTTGTCAAAGTTACTGTCAGTGGTTAAAAAAATTGAGTTTAAATATCGCATCCCAAACTTTTATCCCATGACATTTAATGATTCCGTCTTTCTCGTAAAAGAAAAATTCTGCACTTCTTAAAATAACAACTTTTTGATTGGTAAATAACTAACTAGACATAACCTAACACACTTTTAAATTGAAACCAGTGACATTGCGGTAAACAGAATTCCCTAAAACTGTTGTCTTTCTTATTGCACTTGCGACAATTATATTTGTTATCTTTGTTTCTCAATCCTCTCACGAGAGGAATGGGATTGCTTTACCTGTACGGAGTGTTGATTTAGTACCTTATTTTTGACGCGTTTCACACGCTATCTGGTGTTTCAGATGTTAACTACTTGAATTTTTAATTATTTTTAATGGTCGTATTTTCCAATGTATTTCTTATGGCCGTTTCCTATCTTGAACTCTCTGATCCCTGCTTGTATGTATATGTGTAAACATAACCTTAAATGAATGATATTTCGAATTATATTGTTATCTTGAAATTTTGTAATTTATTGACCATGAAACACATTAAGATTTCATTACTGAAACTATTTATCGCTATTTTTGCAACATTTTTGTTGATGCAAATACAAAAAAAAAAAAAAAACTGCACATGCTCAAAACTGAATCTTGAATGAAAACAAATGGAAATAGACACCAATCTATTCTCAAAACTCAAATCTAAAATTAAATAGTCTACATTTAGCTCACAACAGGAGATTGAGGCAATCGAGAGTGATCTAGAGCAGTGAATCGAAAACACTATAATATTTAGCACCACAAGCCCCAGAAAATGAAGTTAACCAGCAGCACAGCCAAAAGATCTTACGTCATAGTTAATCCTGATACTATTTTAGCCATTATGAGAATGTGTAGGCAGTATAGTTATCAACTTTCAAATGACGCCTAGTTATGTCCGAAACGAAATGTGATTAAGGGTCCAGCTGTACAAATCCAGTTTAAATTTAAGCCAAAACGTGCCAAAACTTAAAACCTTAACAGGTATTGAAGTAATCTTTGCTATGTGTCTAAGCTGCAGCTTAAATTTAAACTGGAGCTAACGCGTATGTTTTACGACGTTAAACCCAAGGAGCTTTAAGAAACGTTGTAATATGTACAGGAATTTTTTTACACGTGATTTATATACGAGTGGTTGCAATCTACTTTGACTGTATTAAAATTTATTTCAATTAATAGGTCCACCTCCTCTCTCTAAAGACGTAATTGATGCCCTGCCTGTGGTAGAAGTGACTGAGAATCAAGTAGCGGCTAAATTACAATGTTCGGTTTGCTGGGAGGACTTTGGCTTGAAGGAAAAAGTTCGACAGTTGCCCTGTCAGCATGTGTATCATGAACCATGTATACGTCCTTGGCTTGAACTTCATGGCACTTGTCCTATTTGTAGACAAAATCTAGTTAATGGTGACCAACAGCCTAATGCAGAAGGAAACCAGCAAGGACCACCAGGTAAGTAACTCTTAAATCATATGACTCACAAAATTGACCATGTGCTTCTAGTTAATTTAGCGTTGCAACAATTGTTCCAAGTAGTTCAGCAGAATTCTGGTGGTGCCAGCTCTTCAAGTGGTTCAGATACTTCTGCATCAAGCAGTTCAAGTTCCAGTTACAGTAGTGATTCTACAATGTAGATTATTTATTTATTTATGAAAACCACACTCTACGCTTGCTTTTATTAGGAGTTATTTTTCATTCAATTATAACGCTATCGAATCAATATATCTGAAGAATTCATTCAATAATGTTATTAAAATTCCCGGTGTTTCCATTGGATTTTCCATTAAGATCGCGTGTATGCCGATCGTAAAGCAAGGTATTGATAATATGATATCAGACTTGAATTGGAATTGTTTTGTTTATTAAGAGGCTGTTTAAAATGTGTCACTAATGAAACTGTATACGCATGTTAAATAAATGAAGAACATGTTAGTAACATATTTTATTTAGTCGAATTATTTGTTTAGTCAGTACGTTTTATTAGATATTTATATAGAATTAACGACATAATAAAACTGAAGAATTATTGTCTGTGACAGTTTTATTTTTTAAATGAAATAACACCATAGACTCATCGTTGATGGCATATTTTCATTTTATTTCTTACAATGTATTTGTAACATAATTCATTTGATTAGGTATGTTCATTATGGAAAATTTTTATTGCGTGTTGTGAATAGATTGAGCATGTTTAAATGAATCAATTCACTGATATAATAAGCAATACAATTTAGTAATATTCACTGCATATAGTGTGTCCTGCATTGACAGTTAAATATCTGTGACACTCACTTTTGTCATTAAGGCCCAGTTGTAAATTTAAGTTTAAATTTAAGCTGAACCTTAAACCCATAACACCAATTATTTCAACAATTGTTGTTAAGGGTTTAAGCTTTGGCCTAAAGTTAAGCTGGAATTGTACAACTGGGGCTAAATAGGTGCATTTTAAATATAGATAGAAAAAAATTCGGGATATTATTTTTGGTATGTGTTTAGTGTAAAGTCTGATTCAAATACAAAAAAAATACTGAAGTGGAAATGTAAATACTAAATTTGTATATCAGTTCATTTCTTTTTACTTCTATGTAAATATTGTAACTTAGAATAAGCTGAAAATGTGTTAATTTGAAAACTATTTTGTTTTTCTCGCAAAGTAAGGTACACTGTTAGATTATAATATTGTATGGTATGATGTGATCACCACAACAGTTACTGAATAAATTTGAAGTTATGAGTGTACTTAAATTTATTGCAAATTCAGACTTAATAAACACTATTCCAGTATTACAAAAGTATTTAATATGCAACTAAGAATTATAATTCGAGAAATGTCTCACGCTTACAATGCGTTAAAAATTAGTGATGGAACAGTCGTAAATTCGTGTGAGCAAGAGTAATGGTACTCTCATTACATGCTTTTATGACTTCTGCATCATTGGTAGATCCCGAAGGACTTGCAATAAATCTGACACCACTCTGAAATAAAAGACAAATTTAATATGAAGTTACGTTTTGAGTTAAAATAAAAATATACCAGTTTAGCTCTGTCTACGTTATCTCGGAATGGGAAAAACGCATCAGAACTTAGAGCAACATCAGTTAACTTTCGTATCCATTCTTTTCTTTCATCTTCTGTTAGATCACTAGGAACTTCTTCATACATTGCTGTCCAGATATTTCTGTCCATGTCTTTTCCTAATGAACAGAATAATACTATATTAGTGAAAACAATAGAACATTAATTACACACACAAAAACAACAGAATAATTTAAAATTAGTAACTAATAAGACGCATAAAGCGACAGCATGTAATCATGAAATCACCCTAATAGACCTTGGAAGCGCAAACACGTCTTTTCTTAGAGCACGTGACTGGTCAGAATGACGATCAAGACCTATGAAAGTAACGGGATTTTGAAATTACATCGACGTCTTATTTGTTACAGGAGCAAAGCTGTTATCGGTTTCTATTTGAAAACAGACAAAATGTGCAAAAATAGGCTTGTTTAGCAACAAACATAAAAATCATCTTAAATTTGTTATTGATAAGTTATAAAAGTAATCCTTACATACAAATAACTCCAGTTAGCTGTAATAATAAAAACTATATAAAAAAAATTTAGGATTAAAGCAATGTACTTCAAATATTACTAACCGATTGTGTTATTGACATAATTATCAATAGCATTTGAAATGTTTGCTCGTTTAACACCAGCTTTGAATTTCATCCCAAGCACCTTCGGGTGTTGTCTCAACCACCAGTTATCAGCTTTTTCCCCAGCCAATCGAGTGCAGTGAATCCTCGACTGTTGGCCTGCACCAATACCAATCACCTGGCCATTTTTTGCATAACACACGGAATTGCTCTGGGTATATTTCAAAGCAATAGTAGCAACAATCAAATCTCGAACTGCCGAATCTGGAAGATTTTTGTTTTGTGTTACCACATTTTGAAACAGTGTTTTATCAATGACGGCGAAATTTCTGCACTGTTCCAGTGTCAGGCCAAATAAAATTTTCCTTTCAATCACGTCAGGTTCATAATTAGGATCGATCTGGAATGTTAGATCAAATAAAATTTTGCATTCAATTCAAATTGTTGATGGCATACTTGTAATACACAATAACCACCGTTTTTCTTTTTCTTTAATAAATCCAGGGCTTCTGAAGAGTAACCTGGTGCGATAATTCCATCGGAAACTTCTCTCGAAATCAGCTTGGCTGTAGCATAATCGCATTCGTCAGATAATGCAATAAAATCACCAAATGAAGACATGCGATCTGCACCTCTAGCACGTGCATAAGCTATTGCAAGAGGTGTTAATTGTTCTTTTAAATCGTCTACCATACATACTTTATACTGTAAACAAATGGTAAGGTTTGAATAAAAAAATTATATGTTGTCATCAGGAAAGAGCATACTTTTCACAATATGTTTTGCAAACAAAATATGTTTATTATTTAGCAAGAAAACTTCTTATCAAATCTAGTTAACAAATATGCAAAATTGCTTAATATAATTGCGCAAAATAACGGAGTTAAAATAATTTGCTTGCGTGTCCTATTTCTGAATTCTAGATTCACTTTTAATGGTTACTTGAGAAAAAAGTGCAAAATTAATTGGCATTTATTTACATTGTGAAAATTAAAATAGCTACCTGCAATGCTACATCAATGGTGTAATCTGTTTTATTTAATTATGTAAATCTTTTCGTCTTTTCATAGATGATATCAATATACAGGGTGAAAGACAATTGTACCGACAAAAAAAAACGCCTATGAGAATTTATGTCACTTATTTATGGAAAAATGTTTAAAAAATTCTTGTGAACAGTGTATAATTAATTTAAAAATTACCCCAAAATCAACCTCCGGCACTGCATACTAAATAAGGCGCCACTGAGGCAATATAATAGGACTATAAAGTTTTTTATTGACTACCCGCTTATACACAATGCGACCTTGACACATATCTCAATTGGTTTTATTACACGTTTATCAGCTGGGGAACGTTTCTTTTACGCGACGTAATTATTAGTAATTTCTAAAATAACTGGAATTGTGTATGAAATACGAATAATAGATTCACAAATAATTGGTTGTTAATTTGTGCGGATTATTTACTAGAGCGGAATGTATCAGCCGCTTTGTCCACAAAAAAAAAATCGCAAGGATTTAAATCGGGCGATCGCAGGGGTCAAATGTACGGCCCGACAGGCAGCTGATAGTAAAATGTTCGTCTCGTTATCGCACAGAGACAATAAAACTATTAGGGTACAATCTGTTCTTTTTAATGTCGCTAGTATTATGCTAGTATTACCAATACTAATTGATAATAAATAATTATCGCCACAAAAGAATGACTTCTTGATTATATTGATTGCAAAGGAATCGCTTAAATGAATCGGTTTTCTTCGAAAATGTGAAACGATTTATTAAACCTGAAGTTCATCGCCGACAACGTTTTTTTTTGTTTATTAACTATATCAACTTTATTATTTACAGCTATTTTAAACGTCGTTGGTGATATGCGTGCAGTTTCTAATTAAATCGCGTACGTGAATTAATGTAATAGATTACGGGATCATGTTTAAAAAATTCTAAGAAACAGTTTATAATTAATTGAGAATTTAATTCAAAGTGAAAAGAATGTCAAAAGGATGCGTACGGTAGAACGAGAAACGATTTACAACCAGTGCACCAAAAACACAGGATGTGGAGTTGTAAACGTGTTTTGAATTTGTAAAAACTTTTAATAGATTTGTGTTAATAATTCCTCAAACACAAAACGAAATTATAATAATTAATATTCGAAACAGATTACAAATGAATTTACTGATTTATTTGTTTACCTGTCAGAGCAGGTCTTCGAAGTGTGGCCGTTGTTTTCCTTTGCGTGGAATAATCTACTTCAGGTAATTTGCTGTGCATGCATTTATCAAGTAAATATTTTCGAGTTCGTGTTTCACGTCAAGCATTGACCTAAAAACGGAGTTGTGAAGTACCACTTAAAGATCAAGTTCACGAAACCACGCCACCGTATCATAAAACTATAAAAAAAAAACTCATGACAGCATTTATTTCGCTCATCTGCTTCTCGACTTTTTAACAAGGGGCGCATCATCGTTTTGGGGCTAATTTTTGATTAATTATTTCACGAAAACTAAAGTAGAAAATTTTTTTTAACATTTTTCCCATATTCTCTGACATCGCTTTTTAATCGTGGTTTAATTTTGTCGGGTTAATTAACAGTCACCGTGTAGATGTTTAGAAAATATAGAACGCGCATTGTTGTTTATTTTTGTACGAGGAACAAAAATAAAATATGAGTTTCCGTTTGAAAAAGAAACAGAATGATCTTGAAAACGTCTTCAAAGTGAAGCATAATTAATGCACATTGTTTTTTCTCTTACATTCAATTAACTTTTACTTAAAATATTTCTTCTGCAAACGCTTCCTTCATGAGATTTTTCGTTTTAAATAGTCCACCTGTGTAGGACATAGTGAGTTAGGTTCTATGTAAAAGGTGTAACTATTTTATTTCACAATTTTTTCCAACACTCTAAAAAATGTAGATAGTAATCTGATAGCTGGTTTTTATAGTGATAAATGTTACAAAAATTAAATTGTTTTTAATGATATACATGCCAATTAATATACTTTAATATCTTTGTAACTGTCCAAATAAGTAAAATTTTCATATTCAAACATTTAAATTTATAATACCGGGTGATTTTTAAATTTTTTATCAACTCTTCACCAGTCTTCTTAAGTCTACTTTACATGGCAAGAGTTGATAAAAGAATTTAAAAAAATCAGTCGATAAAACCATATGTACCTCTTCATTGTTGAGAGGAACAGCCACAGCAGCACCTGCTGGAGAAACATGTTTGAAACTGGTAGCAGCTGGTAATCCCAGAGCTCTTTTCAATTCACGAACTAGCTGCCATCCATTCAAAGCATCACACAAATTTATAAATCCAGGAGACCCATTAATAACTGTGAGAGGTAGTTTTTCCCGCATTGTAAATAATTGCGCAGGTTTCTGATGAGGATTCATTCCATATCTCAAAGTCATTTGGGAAACATTGCCAGAATACTGCTTGCGAAAATAATCAGAAATCGCAAAATCATACTCAGCTGTGTGAGTAAACGCTTTTAATGCCAATCTTTCCCTAAACATAATATTGATTAATAAAACACAGTCTCATTTATTTTGGATATTTTACCTTGTAGATTTCTCGGTGTCATTAGTTTTAGATGCTTTAATTTCATTGATGACTTTATCATAATCATCGGGATCACAAAGAACAGTAACTCGATCATGATTTTTTGCTGCTGCCCTTAATAAAGTCACACCACCAATGTCTATGTTTTCCACAGCATCAGCGACACTTACATTAGGCTTAGACACTGTTCGTACAAAAGGGTACAAATTACAAACTACGATTTGTATTAAATCAACTTTCTGTGTTTCTAAATCCTTTAAATCGGATGGAATTAATCTAAAATTCGTTTTGCTTTCATGACATCACAGAAAAAATTAATTTATTTTTATATACCTTGCTAGAATTCCTCCGTGAACTGAGGGATGCAATGTCTTGACCCGACCTCCCAAGATTTCTGGAGCTCCCGATATTTCTGAAACGTCTTTTACTTCAAGACCGGCATCGCGAAGGGTTTTAGCAGTTCCTCCACTTGCAACAAGTGTAAAACCTAGATCTTTGAAATCTTTGCCTAATTTCACTAAGCTTGTTTTATCCGAAACAGAAAGTAAAGCTACAATATATCAATATCAAAAAAATATCATCATATAAACTTAATTCGATTATTTGTATAGTTTTACCTATTTTACGAGTTGATGCCATTTTAAGTGCACGCTGTATAAACGTCTCTTGCTGATGGACTGATCGATGTAGATCGCTTTTGTTTTGTTAAGTTGTGGATTGATGAAACAGCAGGGGGCAGGTTAAAAGTTCGTTGATAAGTGATAACTGTCATTTAAAAAAATGCACAAATACGCTGGAATAGGAAAACATATCACAAACAACAATAATTAATTCAGCATTAATAAATTGGATTTCAAGAAATTTGCTTAGCGCGTCATCTGTTATCATTTATTATTTGCAATGCAAAACAAAGAGTAACCAGGCTAGGCGCGCACGGGCGATTTTCCATCGCACGATTATTTATTTGCGACTCCAATTTCTGAAAATTTTTGATTCTCAGATGTGCCCTTTTCGAAATTTACTATTTAATTACATTTTACAGAAGTTACCACTTTGCCGTAGATCAGTTTTTGCAATATAGCGGTTTGTTGATATCTGTAGTGGAAAAATAATTGCCGAATTTTGTGTTTGTATCTGAGTATAATACGAATTGATGTGATTATTTAGCAACTGTGATTAGTATAGTATATACAAGCGACACGTTGATAGACTATTATTTATAGACTTCAGTTAAAAAGTGAATGACTTTTAGGTTATAGCGTTTTCGATTCATTTGCACCGGTTGCACTCAGAGTATTTGCATCTTTTTTTTAACCCCATGTAAGAACAGGAGATGAAGATATTCTGAGTGCGCACTAGTGCGGTCAATCGAAAACGCTATTAGTTTTGAATTTTTCGAATTGGCACAGTAAGCGTGTGTAAGTAAGTTCTTTCCGAGTACTTTTATGATAGAACTCCAGATGTAAAAATACGGTATTTTAAAATATTTTGTACAGCCTTACGTGTATTGTAACTACTATTTTATCGTATTTTATCATAAAATATACGTAGATAAATTTAGTGAAGTAAGTGTATTATAAACAATGAACTGTGTGGTTTGTGGTCGTTTCAAAATTTTTTAAACCGCTTGTATGCATGCGCCTATGACATATCGCGACCATATTTAGTTACCCCTTTGGACAAGACACTACTGTTAGTGTGACGTTGGGTAGATTCATGCAACATTTACCACTAATTTAACTTTAATTTAAGAACGTAACCTATAAACCGCAATGTTTTGCAGCAATTTGTGTATAATATTTTCCACTTTTCACGTTATTATTTCTTGTACTTTATACAGAGTGTTATCGTATTGAATGGAATAATTTCACAGGGGGGTAGCTTGGATCAAGACAATCAAAAACTGTTATGTAATATAGTGTCCTAAATGTACATATTCGTTTTCGAGCAAAAAAAATATTGAATTTCAAAAACTTACATCAAAATGCGACAAAAAGAGTGGAAATTCCTGCATCCGAAATAATTGCGAAAAACGATTTACAATGTTTCTTTATTTAATTTTTACGTCAGTTTCGCAAAAATAAATTTGTTTATTGCTTTAAATTTCGGATAAACGAATAAATGAACGTCTGACAACACTCCACCAAAATCCGCATATGGCCGAAAGCTTTGACTATACATACATCTGGACTGCTAGCTGTGCTGCTAGCGGTTTTGAAAATGTGTCTCCAACATGAGCGACATGAAGTTGCCAAGTGGCGATTTTGGAAACTACATCAGAAATGAAAACTACTGTAAATTCGGTTCCTTGAACCGTTTCTCTTGTGCTTTAAGTACAACTGGAACTGAGGAACGGTTTCGGTTACGTTTTACATCCCTGAACCACATACAATGCAACTTGAAAGCTCGAAATTTTGACACTGGTTGTCAGAATAGGTTGGTAGCATCATCCGTCATAGTTGCTTAATTATAACCTGTCTAAACTTTTCGTCAGATTTGTTACTTTTTTCAAGTTGGAGTGTTGTACTATTTAATGGAATGGGTCGCAGACGCTACTTTGCTACGAATTGTGATGCAATTGCTTATAGTAAAACAAGACCGATGAAAAAGAATCGTTTTACGAGTAAGTATGCTACCTACCTGTGAAGATAGGCAGTAGTTTTTACATCGGATTGGGATATTCCGATGTTGCCAGCTAACTGCAGTGGGACGGGGGGGGGGTTCAATTCCAAATCGCGAAGGCCAAAACAACAAAATAGGCGCCACTTAATTTTTTTTGTACGAGGAACGGTGAAAAATTAAGAAAACACGTTACGTCCAACACACTTACATTCTATTAATGTGCAAAGATTTTCTTCAGATACAAAACATATATATATAAACGATTATTCAATGAATATACATCACTACAACCGACACAAAAGAAGAAGATAATATCAAACGAGACAATTTCTACATTCTCGAGTTCGAACTCCGCATAACGCTAATTAATGTAATATAAAACAAGTTACTCTAAATATTCTAATGCCGTTGGCGACGTCAATTAAGGTTCGTATTCATAAACAAAACTTACGCTATGCGTTCACCAAAACATTGCGAATATGTGTTTATGGGCTGCAAAGATGTCTTTTACGAAATGTAATTCATAAACTGTTGTGAAATCCTTGTTGGTTGTGCGTCCATTACACGTGAAATGTGTACATTTCATGAATTATTAGCGAATTATTATCGAGCGCATAGCGTAAGTTTTGTTTATGAATACGAGCCTAAGTCGTTACATGAGTATACGCAAAATCTCGTGCACAATCGCGGCTACTTTAAATCCACCGTATGCATATTGTTACTAATAATCAGCCTTAACTACATCGTATCAAGGTTACGGCGCAGTCGCGGTGGCGGAGGGGAGACGCATACTCGACGGCGTGAATCGACAGAAATAACTTCGACCAAGAGTAACTCCCAATAAAAATAATTCCCAACAAAACTCACTCTTGATAAAATATCTCCTGATAAAAGCCTATAAACAATGAAATAAAACGAACGTAAGGGTCAAATCGAGAATTGCTTCGTATAGAACTTACCCCGGTATTTCACCGAAGCTTGGGACAAACCACGAAGCACGCGGCTTTTCCTGTCTCACACGTGGGCCTATTCAGAGTCGGCAATTAGCCGTAAAAATGCACTAACATCCCTTTGATGTAATGACACACACAAACAAAATATTTAACGAAAAGAACGTGCGACCCAGGAGACTGCGAGTTTCGTTCTGAAAATGGCGCAACATTTCTCGTTTGACAGAAAAGGAACGATTATCAACAAGAGAGACACCTTCAAGTTTTACCACCGGGGAACTTTCTTAGTAACAGCGGGAACCAATGGCCGAAAAGGGCAAAGATCACGAATAATACGCGTCGTGAAGTAGAACTTTGTTGTAATTTGTCCAATTCCTCACATACACGCGATTTTGCCCCTAAATAAGGATGGATTACTTATATAACATGAATTTGTTTAATTAAGACGTGTACCGGAAAAAATCCGACCATTAATAGACACAAGCGCGTAGCCAGTTGATGTCACAAATTTTCCTGTGACGTCAGCGCTCATTCGGTCATTTCCGCCTGCTTCCGTGCCGGCGACATTTGTATTAGGTTGCGTTCAGGTTGTTCAGGTAACCGCAGCGCTGCAACGCTTTAATAAAGCATAAGCTTCCTGGAGATGCATGCGGCGTCTTTCTTTGTAGCACTATCTTTGAGCGACTGCATTTGGTAGAATTCAAATAGAGAATTAGTTTTAATACTGCAAAACAACGCTAAGTTGCCTTACGCATTATTAAAGTGCTGCAGCGCTGCGCTTATCTGAAGGCGGGCATACGGGCATAGTGTTGTATGTAATGTCCCTGACCAACCCTGACTCTCTGGTGTGTGCTTTAAGAAATCCAAATTAAAGCAGGAAGCAATATAATTTTACGTGCATATGATGTAAAGGTAAGAATTATTGCTAATATTGTTACAAAATATATATTTTATCCATTTAAATTGCATCTTTTTACCTATTTAGAAGAAATGGATGAGAAACAAGAAAAGTGCGAGGAATGTGGGGGCAGGTTTAGAAACTTAACGAATTTGAGGAAATATCTAAAAAAAATTCCATCCCAACAAATTAGACCAACTGGCTCCGTTACGTTACAAGAATCCAATTAATTTTGCTTTCTCTTGCAACATTTGTAAAAGAAATTATAATCGTAAAACTCACCTATGGTTTCATATGAAAGTACACACGGAACAAAAGCATATTGAGTACATTGATCATTGTCCTACAAAAAAAAGGAAAGAAATGTGCTTTCTGTAATTCTTATCAGAAAAGATATGCTGGATCATTTCCGAAATGTGCATGAAATTCCCATTAAAATTAAAAAATGGAATTTTCATCTGCTGATGAATTTAGTGCCTGGAAACTTCGTATGGAAGATAACACGAATTCTAGATATGTCAAAAAAGAGACGAGAACATGTAAAAGACATGTAACTACTCATTATGTATGCCACCGATCAGGAAATTATGTCAGTAAAGGTAAAGGTGTACGACACCTAAAAACACAGGGCAGCAACAAAATTAATGCTTATTATTTTTTTTACAGTTTATACTGCACCTGGCACGTTGATCGGGCGTGGAGGAAAAACTTAACTAAAATCAAGCGAAGGGAAAAACAGGTAATTAGATCTACGAATGCTCAATATGATAGTATATTTTTCTTGTCTGTTGTTAATCAGAGCTTTTGTTGTAGGTCCAAGTATACAAAGAACTTCGTACTATTTTAGAAGAAACTGACCAGGCAGTTTTTGAAAAGATGTTACAAAACTTTTGCAATTTAACGGACGATGACACCTTTCAATTTAAAAAATATTTTGTAGAAAATTATTTAAAAAATCGCGAGCAGTGGGCATATTGCTTTAGATTGCATCGTGGACTGAATATCAATATGAATTTGGAAGGCATGCATCGGACCTTAAAATATATTTACCAAAAAAGTGAAGAGGTTAGACAAAGCACTAGTTGCCCTTATGAGATTAGTGAGGGATAAATTATTTGATAGAATAATTGTGGTACATAAGGGCAAAATAAGTAGCAAGTGGAAAACTCTTCGAGCACGCCATAATAGTATTGCAAATCTTGATGCTACACGCTTTAGTCCAGTAGAAGGTGGTTGGCAATTGCCATCCAAAAACAGAAATGAAATTTATTTCATTGAAGAAAAAACAACTGCTTGCACATGTCAATTGGTTTGTACACAATGTGGGGTCTGCATTCTAAAATATCTTAAATATCTTTAATATTTTAAATATCTTTCTGATTTCGGTTGTAAATGTATTACTTAACCGGTGCTTCCTTAAACCTTGGAGAATTTGGATATAAAATAAATATGTAGACAGCTTATTTTATAGTAGCTTTAGCTACAGCTTATTGTTTTCTATTTTTAAGAGTATTTAATAATTTGCATTTCAGATAGTGAAAATGTGACACGTTAGTCATTGCGTATCGATTTGACAGAAGAACATAACATTGAAGATTCGTCTGTTGTTTTGTCACAACTGAATAAAAAAACTGCTATTATATCATTAGACTTGGAAAAAGACAAAATTATGGCAAGAATTTCCAAACATTTAAGCGAAATTCAGTCCCCAACAAAACTAGAAGTTATGAAAAATATGCTTCAGCCCATTACTCCTACATTAGCTGCCGTCGAAAGTCAAAGGCAACATCCCATTCATTTGAAAATGAACCACCTAATAAGAAAATAAAAGTGCAAAGGCGATTATTTTCTACTAAAAGATCACGCTCCAAAAAGGCAAGCCAAAAAATTTCAAGACCTAAGTCAGAAGAAACCGACAAGATTGCAGCACAACTTTTGTTAAATTTTGATTAATTAATTATATGAAACTTATACAGTAACATGATGTTGCTTCAGACGCATGTAATATTAAATTCGGTCATTAGTGCAAGGCATTAATTTATAGTGGTTGCTAATAAAGTAAATTAAGAATTTATTATTAACTGTTACTGTTAACCACTAGAAGATGGAAGTTATTTAATTTGAGCGGCACTACTGTTCGAATTTAGTACATGCATCCGAAGTAACATCAGGTATTTTGTAGACAAATTAATAAAGTTTTATTATCTTTACACTTCGAGTGTGTTTTTATTATTTAAAATCTAAATATTCAATCTTTCTCGATGGATATGTAACACATAAATACCTGTAGATCACAATAATTACGATCTTAAAATTAATAATTCGCACAATTTTTGAAATACTTGACCTTGAAATTTCGCACGAATAAGTATAAATAATATTGCATTTTATTTTTGAATCTATGAAAAAGTTCTACATAATAAAAACTCTTCACGCAAATATGGTAAATTGCAAAGCCTGCTACAAAGTGCGCTAAGTCGGGTTACAAACCAACTCTCACGTACTTTGTACGACCGTACAAATGACGGAAGCAGGCGAAAATGGCCGAACCGAACGCTGACGTCACAGGAAAATTTGTGACATCAACTGGCTACGCGCTTGTTTAATAGACGGCTATGAAACAAAATACAAACGCCAAATTTTACGTATTTATAAAAACGCGTATTGCTGACAATTAAATAAAGTTCTGTCAATACATTTTGTGTTTTCATTTACGATAATAACAAAATGCAATCAAATCAAGAAGAGAGACGAAAATTAATAATTTCCAAATTTACTGAAAATCCGAGTATGTCACAACGACAGATGTCAAAAGTTCTCAATATTCCGAAAACCACGATTCAAAATGTTATCAGTGAATTTAAGAAGAGATCTAGTGTACAGAGAAAAGCTGGGTCAGGAAGAAAAAAAGGGTCGTATGATAAAAAAGCAGAAAGGAAAGTTAAAAGGATTTTTCAAAGAAATCCTAATATATCAATGAGGGATGTGGCTGACAAAGCAAATGTTTCGAAATCTACAGTACAAAGAATGAAGAAAAGATTAAATTTAAACAGTTTTAAAATTCAAAATGCACCAGATCGATCTGAAGAAAAGGAAATTATCTGTAAATCGCGAGCTCGAAAACTTTACGAACAATATTTATCGAAATTTGAGTGTTGCGTCATGGATGACGAAACTTATTGTAAGGGAGATTTTAAGCAACTACCTGGTCAAGAATTTTATGTTGCCGAGCATCGAGGAAAGGTCTCTGCACAATTTAAGACCCGTTGTGTGACCAAATTTCCAACCAAGTACCTAATTTGGCAAGCGATATGCTCATGCGGTTTAAAGAGTGACAGTTTTGTGACTAGTGGCAACATAAATAGCAATATTTATATCGAAGAATGTTTAAGAAAAAGATTACTTCCATTAATTGAAAAGCATGATATGCCAGTATTGTTCTGGCCTGATTTAGCTACCTGTCACTACAGCAAAACGGCTTTAGATTTTTATGAACGGAACAATGTCAATATTGTGCCGAAAAATGCAAATCCACCGAATTGCCCGGACTTAAGGCCAATTGAACGTTACTGGGTCCAAGTGAAAAGAAAACTAAAGAAAACGAAAAAAACTTCCACTGACATAAAAAATTTCGAAAAAAAATACAAGACAGTCTCTAGTGCTATAGAACAAAGTGAAGTAAAAGCGTTAATGTTACATCCAAAATCTAAAGTTGTTAATTTTTATAGAAAATAAGTTTTTCGATTCCATTTGTTGTTTAGTTTACAAAAAAATGTTTATTCTTTACTAAAATAAATAATTAATTTAAAATGAAAATGGCTGAACTTTTTAGAAAATCTTTTTAGTGGTCGGATTTTTCCTGGGACACTCCTTAAATGAAGGTCCTGTTAATGGAAATATACTAGAACGAAATTTTAAGAAAATTACGCCGGCGAAATACGGCGTATTCCTACACCGACTGCAATGCGTACAGCGATGCGTTCCAAGAAACAATCCGGAACGTCGAATTACGCCTATACAGGGTGTGTTTAGAACAGAAATGAAAAATGAACGGGAGCAATGCATATACATGGTGTATTCAGAACAGAAATGGAAGATGAACTGTAACAAGTACTAGTTTCGATATTGTTCGTCAGGCAACACGGTAGCGTGGTTGATGTTGCGGACATAGTGCTACATTGTAAATCCTATGCTGTTAGCAGTCCAGATGTTTATATCCAAAGGCCGAAAGTATTGTATGCCTTTATTTATTCCTTCGTAATTCGAAAACGGTTACATTTAGGACACCATATTATATAATTTTTGATCGTCTTGATCCAAGCTACCACCATGTGAAATTATTCCAGTGAATTCGATAACACGTATGAAGTGTAAAAAATTCAAAAGTGGAAAATATTATAATACAAAAACTGCTGTAAAACATTTAGGAACCTAAAGTGCAGTTTTACCCATTGCTGTTTATAGGTTATGTTTTTAAATAAAAGCTAAAATTAGCAACTAATATTGCATGAATCCACCATCTCTCCTGTTCATTCTTTACTCGTTGGTTAAAACAAGTTAAATAAACGAGCGCGCCTATAATTAACTTGGCAACACTGCTAGGGTAATTTGAAGATGCGCTATTTCAATTGGTAACATTTTTCCTTGACATTTTGATATCATTTGTCATCAAACGTCAAATTAAATTTGTGTTATTTGTTCGCACACCACAAAACTAAACATGAATAGATTATTCGGCAAAGGGAAACCCAAGGAACCTGGCCCCAGCATTAATGATTGCATTACAGGCGTAAGTCTTGTGATATAAGACAACCTAACTTGCATAAATCCAAATTAACTACAGGTTGATGCTCGAGCCGAAGCAGTTGAGAAGAAAATAACAGTCCTCGATAATGACCTACGCAAGTATAAGGAGCAGATGTCGAAAATGCGTGAAGGACCAGCCAAGAATGCCGTTAAGGCAAAGGCAATGCGTGTTCTCAAGCAGAGAAAAATGTATGAGTCACAGCTTGATAACTTAAGGGGCCAGTCGTTTAATATGGAACAGGCAAACTTTGCCCATCAAGCATTGAAAGATACACATACGACTGTTATAGCTATGAAGGATGGCATGAAACAGATGAAAAAGGACTTTAAAAAGATTAATATTGAAGAAATTGATGTAAGTTGATATAAATATCTATTTGTGCAGTATTTTTAGTAATCTTACAGTTTAGGTACCCATGAACATTCAGCCCTTTGCGCACTTTGTAATGAAGTGTTATAAACAATGTTAAGGACATAATCCGTTAGGTTTACCTGTTAGGTTTACTATTTTCTGTTAGTTTATGAATAATACTAGTCATAACATGTGTCACATTCTAACTTGTGCTTAAATGTAATCCTGGCTTACAGCTTTCTGCAACACAGTCTCAATATTTCTGGCTTTCTATTTTAAGTTATGATTGTTTATGCACAGAATGAACTTTTTAATAAAATCGAAATACTTGGGGATGCAGCCAATTTAGGGTGGTAAAAACTGCATCCCCAAGCATTTTAACTTTATTAATTCTACCAGTCAAGATATCAATAATTATTTAAGTTTGTAATTATAAAGAATTTAGTTGCAAATCGGAGGATTCCTCGAGCATCCTCTATACAGCACTGTTTCAGGCCTAATCGTTCCTTCATCAGCAATTATAGGTTACTCTTTGTTTATGTCAGTTTTACAGCTCTTACATATTAAGTCAAGGCTAAAAATTATCTTCATAATAATTATAAACTGTTATTTTTGTATGTTTTGACTGTATAATCTTTTATAATCACTATGTATATTTTTTAATAGGATGTTCAAGATGAACTGGCTGATATGCTAGAACAAGCAGATGAAGTTCAAGAAGCACTGGGCAGAAATTATAATACACCTGAAATTGATGATGATGAGCTTGCAGCAGAATTGGATGCATTGGGAGATGAAATGGCATTGGATGATGATACCAGCTATTTAGATGATGTTGTAAAATTACCTGAAGCACCGGACACTAAACCCGAGGCAGCTGCAGCAGCCAACAAAAACAAAGTAAGCGTTACTTAATGAAATTCTTCTTGCTGTTAATGAGACAACATTTTAGGACGGAGTTTTAGTTGATGAATTCGGACTTCCCCAAATACCAAGTCAAAGCCGCAATTAGCTGTAGTATGTGCTTCATTCTGTATTTTCAGCACACTCTCGTTCAAGTTTATAAGAAAATTTATAGTTCTACATTAGTTTTTTTGATTTGTAGATTTTAACTAGTTTTAAGCGCTTACACAGATTTTTTTCCATTTTGCTTAAATAACAAGAAGAAAGTGTAAAATAACTACATGTATTTATAAAAATATAGAACACTGTATATAAAAAGTCACTATAAAATTATGTATCACTATTTGTTGGAGTCAATCTTGATATGTTTAAAGGTTTCATATTTTCTATTTCTTTGTATGAGTCAATACATGAGTTAATTGTATTGCAACAGTCTTCGAAAAAATTCTCTTCAAATCCAGATACTTGCAAGTAGTGGTGAATGTGAGCCTATAAAATCAGAATTAATTGCTTCCTTAAGATAAATTCATTTACACATACTTTTTTATTGTACAGTTTCATAAACTGATTCTTGATGGTTGTGAATAATGAGGTCATTGAAGATGTGTTGAATAATGATAACATTGCAGCATTATGACCTATTGGAGGTACATCACATAAACCAATTTTCATTGCACGAGCAGACCAAGTTGTAAAACAGGATTTCGATTGAAGGCGTTCTACATAGCTTCTCATATCAGATATTGTGTAGTCGCCTCTGCCAATTAATGTAGTTCCCAGTATTACAGATTTTGATCCTATTTATAAAAAAAAATTAGTTTAATCTACTGCAAAATTATTTGAAATTGAAAGTGCTGTTGTACTTCTGTTTACTTAAGTATGGCATTTGTTTGTTTGTCTCGCTATGTTTCACTGTTATATAGATGGTTTTTTGTTTTATCTAACAAAATAAGTGATTGTTTAATATAGTGAACATTAGAAAGTAGTAATATTGACTTTTAGAAACTAATACCTGTGGTATTAACTTTTAGAAGTTGATTGTTTCTACTGCAGGATGCCATAAATATTTCATCTCGAATTTGTCTGAAATAATACATGCATTATACACTAGTTCAGTCAAACTGAATATCAATACCTGTTTGACTTAGAAACGTTGATACCTGAAGATACAGTTAGTGGGCTCATTCCACTGGCTAAAAACTGCAAGTTTGGAAATGGCACCATGTTTGTACTTAATTCATTTAAATCTATATTTAAACTTCCTGAGAATCTTGAGCCACTGGAATATGTAATCGATATTATAAGATGACACAATAAAATGAGACCTACCTGGTTAAGTTTAGTAACATATTAACAATAATACTGTTCATATCCTGGAAAGGTTTACACTTTGAAATAAAATTCATTGTATCTATAGAGTGCAAATTTCTGGATTGTCTGTTAACAATGTCTAAAAGAGATCTGTTTTCTACAGGTATTACACAGCTAGCATGTTTAACTAATTCTTTAGTGGCAAGAGCAACATTATATGGACACGTTATCACATCTTCGGTTCCAGTTGGATACACACAAGTAACAAATCTTAAAACAACTGACATTATTATATTGGCAAAAAGAATATGTATATTACATGTATACCGATCTATATTGGGGAAATGATCATCCAGTAATTTTAAAACGTAACTTCCTAAACCAGAACCAGTACCACCACCCACAGAAAACATCAATAAAAACCCATGTAAACTATCACATTTTTCCACAGCCTTTTTAATACTGTACAGTATCATATCTTCGAAATATGGCCCGTGATGGCAATAACCTTCGGCCCAATTATTTCCTGAACCCGGATAATTAGTAACTATACATGTTTCATCAAATAAATCCTTTAAAACACCCGTCTTGTACCTTGAAATCACACTTGTTTCCATATCAATGAGAATCGTCTACAATGAGATTGTCCTGCAAACTAGTCATACCATGTTTACCAAATTTTTCTTTACCCGTGCTTTAACTTCACATTTCACTAAGTCTGCAATAGTGCTAAATGATGTGTCTTTATGCTCTGAGGGCACGTGAAAGAAACTTTGAAATGAATTGAGAAGGTTAACGTTTGAGTTTTGGTCGTTAACATTGTCTGAGCTCAATTTAATTCCGTATTCTTGAAGAGCAAGAGGCCAAAATTCGCTACCTATTTGATTTCCACATTGTCCAACTAAAAGAACATGCAGAGCATTACAACCAAAATGTGTACGTGCGATTGAAATGTACGTACTTTGTATGGTTATGTACTCACTCATGTGTACAAGTTAATTAATTTTCTCAAAGTTTAAGGGTTTCATGAGCATTTTTCGGAAACGAAAGTTTAATTGAACTTGAAATTTGAAATCTCTTACACTGTCAAACTGTCATTTGTCAACCATTGCAATATTTTTTCAAAATAACAAATTTGCAAATAATGTATTGTTTTTTTCTGTATTAAGCGAATCAGACTAATAACATATTTATGAGTTTTGTTGTATTACGATTACGACATTCACCATTTCTTTTGCACTCTAGTAGTCCATGTTAGGATGACATTTCTGTTGGTATCACTGAAATAGAGTTGCCACCAGGGCTGCCAGGACTAACAACTTATGCGTACCAACAAAGTCGCAGAAAACGTATACCAGATCCAGGTACCTTCGTACCATAGACAAATATTTGTCTATGTGTGTACCTAAATGGTGTCTAAATGCACAGCTTAAATGGCTGTTCGCTGTTAGGTCTTTAGGTCGTGGTCCTATTTAGTAAAGAAACGGTATGAGTAACGTTATGCAATTCTTGGTTGGTTTTTTAAAATACATATTTATTTTAGTGAAAATAGATACATTAAAATGGTGTTGGTTCCGTGCCCGCACACATGGCTACCGCCTCCGTTTCCACATGGGCAGTTTCCGGAGTTGGATGAGCTCCATCACCAGGGGCAAATAAAATTTTTTGGTTACTTGTTGCCAGGAATAATCGTGCGGCAGGTGAAGCCGATATACAGGAAGGAAGTGCCTCGTTGCTCGTGGCAAGTGTGCTGCCAATTCAATGGGCAATTATTACAAGGTGGACTGTCTGATTACATCCACCAAACAGTGGAAAGCAATAAGTGTATAAACACTGTAATTGAAAAAATTAATTTTTTTGATAGACAAAGTTTTTCAATAATCTACAATGTGATATGTCAATGCAACTCTGCGGATTTTTAAATTGAATTTGACAAAAATCAATGAGTACGTTTACACGAACGTCTAAAGTAGGTTTTATTATAGCCAATGTTACTAAAACCGACGTAAATGGTCGTGTAAATGAGGCATAACACCCGTTTTAGTAAAATGGGTGTTATACACCAGTTTTAGTAAAATGGGTGTTATACCTCATTTACACGACCATTTACATCGGATTTAGTAATAAAACCTACTTTAGATGTTCGTGTAAACGTACTCATTTATGATGGCACAACAGTATACCTAGTGCAGAGAACCGTTCAGTATATGTAACTAGTTCTAATATATATCTTTGATTTTTTAGTTAATCGACTTTTCTTTTTTAATCCCTCGCCTTGAAATGTTTATTCAACGATTTTTCTTTCATATTGTTTAGAATAGGATTTATAATTTCCTTTTTATACTGGGTGTTTCATTGAAGGTGCATCAAACTTGGTACGCGGGTAGATGTCGGGAAAAGAAAGAGAAGTTTTTCTCTAAATTTTTCTGTGGAATGAATAAATTTCGAGAAAATCGAAGGGAAAGCAAAGTCGCATATTTGTAGGATGGACTTGAGAGAATGAGAATTCATGAGAATGAATGGATTGTTATGCATTCGCCCCAGCTGATTCGACAAAACACATTTAAAACATTGCGGTTTTTGGAAATCAATAAAAATTATTTTCGTTTATTTTCGATTCTCCATTTAATACGAATTTTCTAATTGTTAGTTGAAGAATTTTAGGATTGTTCCAACATTTAATAATAGTTTGCCGCGCTTATTTAAGAATTTATTATTCACATTTTACTTAGTGATAAACCGTTTCATGAAATCGTTCCTAGAAATTTAGCGCCCAAGTGCCTGGTTTTACCCAGAACATTGCGTTCGCTGCACTACCCCAATTAAGGACTTTATGGTATTTTTAGTGTGTACAGCAGGAAGAAGGCGTTTTTGAACATTTCTTGTAATAATAATAATGTAATAAAAAGAAATGTTTTTATTTTTAAGATTCGACAAATTTTATTTTATTATTATATGTTTCCATGTCTGTTTGTAGGTTGGTTATAGAAGAAAATTGAAATGCTGAGTCTTCCTACAGCTACATTTACATTCAATTTCGTGCCAGCATTAATTTGTAACACGAAAGTTTGACGTGTGCTTTCTTATGATATCATTTACATTGGCCAATGTAAATGATATCATAAGAAAACACACGTCAAACTTTCGTGTTACGAATTCGTGCTGGCACGAAATTGAATGTAAATGTAGCCTACAAAGTTTGGTGCGTCATCAATGAAACGAACTCATCAGTTGTAATTCAGAATTGTTAATTTAATTTCAGAATATATCATTCAGATTTATCGTTTTAGTTTCAGAATGTATCATTTTGTAATTCAGATTTATCAATTTAATTTCGAAATTCATTATTTGGAATTCAGATTAATAATTACTTTAATTTCAGAAAGCATTAAATGAATTTGAGATTATATCAATTGTAATTAAGAAATCGTCAGTTTTAATTTGTTCCTAACTTACGCCTATAGTCTGAAGTTCATTTTATACTTTCGGAATTACAGTTGATGTTTTCTGAAATTAAACTGACTAATCTGAATTACAAATACTTAACGCATTCTGATATTAAATTGATTACAAGTGACATTATCTGAAATTGATTTGATAAATCTGAATTTCAAATGACATATTCTGAAATTAAATTAACAATTCTGAATTACATTGAAAATTTCTGAAATCAAGTTGATCTTTTGTGAATTACAGTTGGAAATGGTGTAGAAATGGCAACCCCTGCACTGAAAAATATACTTGAGAGGTCAAATTTGATTGACGTTGCCAGCTTGACTGTGGTATCCAATAGGAACGCTTTTGCAGTGGTCGTATGTGGTTTTAGCTTCAGTGTAAAACTACATCGAAAACCCACCGAATAAAAAAAGATTCAATGTTCTACCCTTGTTATTTTATGGCTCAGTTTATTACTTTTTAATGCAAGTTCGTTATAACTGACAAAAATTTCATCATTTCATCAATTCATCATTTCATCAATTTTGGTATTTTCAGGATTGTTAGGTATATCCGATGGTTCCTAATATAGGAGTTCGGTATAACCGGTGAATTTTTACATTGTTAAAGACAGTGACGTACGCAGGATTGGTGAATGGGAGGGGTTGGGTTGGGTTGAGTCATATTTCGCGCATGTTCAAGTACCAATATTTGTTGAGTTCGGAAATTCACACGGTGCAAGCTCCGAGTGAAAAGTAGAGTGAGAGCGCAGCTGTTTTGATGTAGGTACGTAAAAGTGAGACAAAAGTGCTCGAGGAGTGAATAGAGTAAGCGCGGAGGAATTACCGAACCCAGCAATTGTGTGCAGTGACCAACGACGTCGAAATATAATAGACTCAGTATTGCATGTGGTGGGTTAGATCTTGCTAGATGGAAGGAACCATCAGGTGAGGGGGTACATAAGGTTCACTTTTGCACTAAATCCTGCTCCCCCCTGCAGCTGCACATCATGCTTACAAACAAAACATCGGTGTTCTTCGTCTCTTTTATACTTTTATGGTCGAAGCCGAAGGCAGTGACTGGTCACGTCAGTGTTGCCAAATTGGGCGATTTTTAAGTAACATTCGACGACCAAAAAAATTTCTTTGCCCATATAAAATGCATTGGTGGGCGACTTTTGTTTTTTAATTTAGCGACTAAAATTTTTTATCTACCGTATAAAATATACATAATGAGCGATTTAATACGGAAATGTTGCGACTTTTCATACGAAAAAACTGGTAACACTCGGTTGATTTGGAGGGGGGGGGGGTTAACCCCTATAACCCCATGCTGCGTACGCCACTCGTTAAAGAGAAAAATGAAGGACTTGAAATGTAGTTCATTATAGGCGCCATGCACATCTCTGCGTTCAGCGCCGCCTGGCGTGGTGATTTGTGAATTAGTGATATGAAAATGTTTCTTGAGACTCATTGCATGGGAATAATATCACTCTTACGACAACTTAGGATTACAATACATAATACTTGAGCTTCCTGGTATTGAAATACATTACAATATTTAAGTTCAAATGTTCATTAATAACTTAAAACAACTCATATTTTCATACCACTAATGCACAATATGGTCATTGGTGGCGCTGGCTTCGCATATGCATGGTTCCTATAAGTGGTGGATCGCTATAACCGAGGCCGTTATAACAGGGTCTACTGTATTGTATATGTAGATAAAAAAATTTCATTTTCTATAAAAAAGAAAACAAAACACAAGACGATCAAATATAATGTAACGAAAAACGATCCAATACATAGGTACTATTTCAAGATGAATAATTTACAGCAGATTAATTTTTTTTATAAAAAGAAAAAATAAAAGACGATCGGACAAAATAAAACAAAAGAAGTTTGAACAAAATAAAACTGTTGAGAATGCACTGCTAAAAATGGTGGTGAAATTACACCATTTTTACATAAAAATTTTATGTTTTTTTACTACCGTGCCTTCAATTAAATTCCTCATTAAAGTAAGCTATAAAGTTGGCAACTCGCAATTCATAAGTAATTGCAAGATTAGGAAACTGTCGAAAATTCTGTACACACTGATTAATTGAATAAACAAACTGTCCATTTTCTAATCTACCGGTTTGAAAATAGCTTTCAACAATAAATATTTTGTGCTGTAATTCTAACATTTCGTAAATTTGTCAATTGACATTTGTTTAATTATATATCAGTGCTACAAAACTTTAGGAGAAAAAACAATGAAATCAGCCCACCTTAATGAGGAATTTAATTGAAGGCACGGTATTAATAAGTAACAATACATAAAATTCTATGTAGTACCACGCGATCATTTAAATATATAATTAGAGTAGGCTATGAATTTTGAATTAGATTGGCAACATTTACTGTTGACAGCTTAAACAATAGAAACCGTAAAATCTAATCAAAAAAATTAAACGAACAACAATTCTATTAACTACGAAACAAGAAATGAAACGAGACAAAAGAAAATCGAAAATTAAAAAATATTTCAAATTGAGATGAAATTACAAAAATTGCTCGCCAATAAAAAAAGTAATAAAATAAAGACGATCGAATAAAATGAAACTAAAGACGATCTAATGAAACAAACCAAAAGAAGGACGGATAAATAAGAATGTTTATAGTGGTACAAGATTAAAACTTAAAGCGACAGAAACTACGAAATCTTAAAAGAATTATGCCAAACCAACATTACAAAAACAAAATTAAGTTGATGTGCTTTTTTTTTTGCAAAACTGAAATTATATTAATAAATTCTAGTACCACATAGCTGGCTCTGGGGGAAACCCCCCTTAGCCCCCCGTGGGTGCATCACTGATCAGAAAACCTTTTGATTATGGGCGCATTCAGCAGACCCGAAAGTTGTGCAACTGTTGACCAAATTTCTGCTGAATGCGACCTCTCACAAGTTGATGAGTTGGAGCGGTCGCCATTTTTTGTAGCGTAACTTCTCCGCTACCTGACTGGAACATGTTATGATGAGTGAACTTCATTCAGTAGAAATGAGTGCTCAGTCTCAACTGTTGGAGCGGGAACTGTTACTGATATGTTCTGCTGAATCTGCCCTATGGCGTATACGAGAGGATAAGATATGTTGGCATAATTGCAAGGGAAACCAAAATGTTGGCAACATCGCCCAAAATAATTTAAAAATGTAATAATTTAAATATCCATTTTACAATATCAGCATCGGTCGCTTCTAAGAGTGAATATTCCATATCCTTTACTTAATCTACATCAATATTTTTAATTGTTTTCTTTCAAGAGGGCTCCGCTAAAAATTAAATTCCCTATAATTAGGCGGAATCATTTAAAAATGCTTTGTCGCAAGATCGTAATATTTACATAATATGCATTTAACTTTCTATAAATTGTCAATACTCAACCATATAGTGTTAAATTGAATTCTGCTAATATAAGTCTGTATGTAACGAGTTGAATTAATTTTCATTGACTAAAGAATTAAATTATTTATTAACCGGAAATATCTAAGAAGGGAACGCTTCGTGTGATTAACGGTAAAGCGTAACATATTGGGTTTCAGGTCTCGCGCGATAATGCATAACTATTACTGTAATATTAAAAAATGAAAGTCGTAACTTGTAACTTTCATTTCAAATGTTGGCAAGCATAAAGAAACGTAGCTGTCGTAAAGTCATAGAAATGCAGTTATTTTCGTCGCCTTTAGTGATAAATTTATGTTATATATTCTCGTGATATCATATGGGCTTGGCTGTAATGAATGTTTGCATTAAACAATATTTACATCGTTCATTGGCATTCGTATAAAGATGGGTAGGTTCCTGTTTGTTGTCTGACACTATTTTCTTGCATTTCACATGAAAATTGTGTTTGTTTATGGTAATGTTTAATATTGCAGTGGAAGCACTGGTAGAACATGACTATGTAGCCCAAGAATCAGATGAACTTACCATCAGGAAGGGTGATATAATCAAGGATGTCGTCAGGAAGTCGGGTGGTTGGTGGGAAGGTGTCCTGAATGATAAGAAGGGCATGTTCCCTGATAATTTTGTAAAGGTGCTGGAAAGGGATCACGGAGTGGTATATAGAACTAAGAAAGCACGTCAGTGTAAAGCTATCTTCAGTTACAAGCAAGATCATGAAGATGAACTAACACTGAATATTGGTGATGTTATCGATGTGCTTGGTGAAGAGGAAGAGGGTTGGTGGAGGGGAATTTTACACGGAAAGGAAGGTGTGTTTCCTTCAAACTTCGTCGAAGAAGTTGTTTCTACTAAGTCAAAACCGAAAGCTGGAAGTCGGGAAGACCTTAGTGGCATTTATGAAAATGAAGTTAAGACTCCAAATCTACCACCTAAACCAAGTAGGTTTTATTTATTTCATTTGAAAATGTATGATGTGAATTTTCGTTATGCATGCCAAAGATTTTTACTGATTATTTGACTTTAATTCTCATATAGAGTTTGAAGAAAGATCTTTTTTTGTTTTTTGTTAGTTCTTCTCGCATATTATTTGTTAAGCTAGTTCATCTGGCATATTATTTGTTAAGCTCAGGTAATTTTGATTTTTCTTCGCAGCTCCATCCAGTGAAACAAATCGGAATTTAAATCCGTTAGCATCATTAGGTGAGTCACTGTTATTTTCTGATTTTTATATCATATGGGATAAGAGTCATCTTCATATCGCAGAGTTTGACTGAGTGATCAAATTTTCAATTCATGTGCTTATTATTTAACTGTGTATGTTTAAAATTTCGATTAATATTATAGTCGTTTGTCTTCATTTTCATTATCATTGATTTAAATGAAGCATGGTTTAAAATGAATACAGGTGAATCAGACACTACAGATAAATCTGTTGTGTAATAAATTTTAACTGGACAAAAACTCATTATTTTGAAGACTATCAAAAAGTATCCTAATTGAAATTCTATAATCTAATGCTTCATTCACATTAAGAACATAGTGGTGAAAAGGATAGGGCAACATTTTCCGACTTATAATTGGTTGAAATTTGAGGCAAGTTTACAATGGTGTGAAGTTGACTCTTTCGCATATGAAATTTAAGTTGGATAAAATAAAATATCACTAGAATTCTGAAATGTCATTGTTATTTATGTCGTTTTGTAGTTTTGGTTTGTTATTTGTTCATATTTCAAATCTTTTAAATTAAACAGTTAACAACAGTACAATTTACATTGAGTTGCTCAGATTTTAATTTACTGTTTCTCTGGATGTAAAGTTTGAATTTGCCGCTATTTCCCGTTATAACTATAGGGCGGACGAACTAGGCGAAGTCACTTATGCGATGGAGTGCATGTGGGGGAACGGCAACTTTGCGCGTCGGCGATCGCCTATTTCGTCCGCCCTATAGTTATAACACTTATTGCTCCTATGTGATACATGCGTAGATCTCAGCGCCCACTACTATATTTTTATCAAAACCGATTTGCACAAAAATTTTTATATTTTTATCGTGAATGGAATTAACTCGAGTATAGATATTTCTCTATTTATGACGAAAACTGTAGTTACCTATGTACACGTTCTTTTTTTATTATACAGGCTGTATACGAATTCGACCGACAAACTTCTAAGGTATATTTTTTGCTTAAAGGTGTATCTAAATTGTTACAACAACTTTAATCTATCTTCTTTCATTTAGAAGTTACGACCTATTATTTTGTTTTTGTTTCCTAATCTGGCATTGAAGTCATTGAGTAAAATGAGGATGTGTGAGGTGAATTTAGAAGTGCGTTCGAAAAATGTATGAGAAAGTGTGTGTGTGTGAAAGAATTTTGTGCATAACTGTGATAAAGACAAACTTACATTTAAAAGTGCAATTCAATCGATTTTTTTTATTAACGGATATGGTATCAAGTTGCAGAATATTCCTCGTATCTTTACGCTCCAACAGTTATGGTCATATGACCAACCCTACTCAAATTTAGCCGATTCTAGGGGATTTTAGGATAGGCAGTAAAGTCATAGGAGATTTATTTTTGTTAGAGTTTGTGTTGAGTTCAGCTTTTGTTGAATTATTTCTTTAGTTTTCTCATGATAATAATAAAGGCATGTGATTTGTGCAATGCAAGTAATCTGATGAATCTAATGCAGTTAAGGTATACAGGATGCTCAATTTGAACCGTTCATCATTGCTAACTTTTTTTATTAAAGATAGAATATCGGTTAAATTAGCAAAGATTTTTTGATTTTCATGCTGAATCTGAATTTCTAATCAAAGAAACAATTGCTAGTTGTCAAAATATTTATACAATTACTCTGTGCATTCTATTCTTATGATCCCTGCAATAATAACTTCAGGAAAAAATAAAAAAGAAAATTACGTTTTTCGGTTTTTTGGAAATATTTCTACAAACTACAAATCGTAGAAGATTTTTCAGAAATGATTATTGTTCAGCACCAAAATACGCAACTTTGACCTAATTTAACCGACTTCGTATCTCTTACCGTTTCCGAGATCCCAATGGTGAGCCTCGAATTTGTAACAGCCATTAGTGAACGGTTCAAATTTAACACCCGGTATAACTACTCAAAGTTTATATGAAATTGTGCTTAGTGTATTGAATCATTTTTTTGTGTTGGAGTTTTTCTGTTGTTGTGATGAAGGTAAATTTACACTTAACAAATTTCAACTCGGCCAAGATTTATTATTGACTGTCTGTGTTGAATTTAAGTTGCAGTATTTTTTTTTGACATATGAGTATGTTCGTGATTGTGATTCTTAATTTTGATTGGCATTATGATTATACTAAAATCATTTTATATACAGTTAATTTTAAGTCAAGGAACTATTACATAGCCATCTCCTACTAAGTTTTTAATAATAAGTTCGTTATCTTGTTAAGTATAGAACGTTTATTAAGTTTGACATTTTCAATCCTTTTTACGTTTTGCCAGCAATATAGCCGTTTCAATATAAACCTGCTTTACTAAACTGGTCTCAATATGCATGATATGTCACATTCTTACGCGGATTTCATTGTCCATTACTGTACGTCATATGTTTCATTTTAGTTACAAATACCGATCCAATTAACGATTACAAGAAAATCTGCGTACATATTTAATATTTAGTAATTAAAAATATGTTTGTGATCATTACTATTAATAAATAAGTCTTAAATATAAAATTTAACTTTTATCTTGAATCAAGTATTTGCTATTTTATCTGTAACACATAAATTTTTATCAACAGGATGTAGCTTGCAAAGAATTCAATCAGTGATAATGCCGAAAATTAATATTCAACATATAATAATTTTATTTATTGAATTGCCTTGCGTGATTAAATGAAACACTTTCTTGTTTCTTGTCAGTTGAAAATTATCATAAAATTTGTAATTGTTGTAAATGTGAAATACTAAGCCAAAAACAGAGTTTTAACATTCGGAAATTTAAGAAACGGTAAACTCATCAAAAGATGCGATACTTCGTTACCTTAGTTTCATTTCCTACTATTACATAGTCTAAAAAATGCGTATTTCATTGTTTATTAATTAGGTTTTATAAAGCATTGGGAAACAGATAAAACAGGAAATCCAGTATCAATTGCATATTTTCATGATATCACCTTGCAAAAAATTTCAGATCCTCATAGTCTTGGTTCATAAAGATCTTGAAACATGTAAACTTTCTCATAAGCCGCATGTAAACATTTGATGATAGCAGTGTTTACTTAATTCATACCTGTGAGTAATTGAAAATTCTAAGACATACTTTTAATTAATATGTAGCGTAGATGTTTAAAAGCAAACGTGCATCTAATCTGAAATGTTTCTGTCCTAAACTTCAGTGTTTATAATTTGTTCAGTTTAAAATAATTATACCTACTAATAATTTAAGCTGGTGAAGATAAGGCCGGTGAAGTGCAATTCTAGTAAGTAGCAATTTTGTTTGTTGTAGGGAAAACTCTGTGCGAAGTTCGGTATAGCTACAGAGCTCAGAATGACGATGAACTGTCATTAAAAGAAGGTGACATAATAACACTGATCAACAAAGATGGACCTGACATGGGCTGGTGGAAGGGTGAATTGAATGGTCAAATAGGCGTTTTTCCAGATAATTTTGTTGTCATCATACCAAACACTGATGAGAAGCAACCTCCAGTAAAAGATGACAGAAAATCTTTGAAAGTTTCACATGATCCTCAACCACTAAAACCTAGTGCAATTGTGTCACAACGAAAGTCACTTGAACCTAAGGCAGAAACAGAGAGCAAAGCTTTTCCACCAGTTGTCAGCAAGAAACCATCTTTACCTCTGAAGAAATCACCAACTGGTTCGGGTAGTAGTTTGTTTTCTGGATTACGCAAGAAGGTTGTTGATGCAGTGGATGGTAGTGCTGGTAGTAAAACTCAATCGCAAGCGCCGACTGGAAAATATGAGCCTAAAACAGAAAAATCATCAGATATGAATGATAATGACTTTGATCACATCGAGAGGAATTCGTTGTTGCAAGATGTTAGAGCCACTAGACCCAAAGCACCAGCAGGTATTAACGTTTTTTCCTAATTTCGAACTTCAAAATCTTCAATACTTTACATTTTAAAATGTAGGAATTAATGTATCAAGAAATTAAAGTAATTCTTGTTTGTTGACATACGTTAAGCACGGCTGAAATTTTTTTAACATTTTCAATCACCACGTTTTCTTCTTTGAGCTGAGATTTATGTCCAATCCAAAATGATTTTTTCTAAGATCCTTAAAATTGTTTTGAGGACTTTTGTATGTGCACTTAAACGAATAGAACGACCCATGAGAGGCTAACTAAATGGAAATTTTTTTATCAAAGTTAGCTTAAAATAACCTGATAAACTCAAATTCATTATAAAATACAGAGTGTTCAATTTAAAATAACGAAGTTACACAATGTAGAGATACTTGTTGTATATTTCAAATTTCATATTTTAAATTATGCGGAGGTTGAAAGGAAGAAACTTCTGTATAAAACATTTTTTTATATATTCAACAGGAATATATGTATATGATTTATAATGTACTCCTAAAATGAATTTTCTACGTACATATTTTGTTTAATATCTACGACTTGTTTCCTTGCACGATATCAATTCAAAAGAATATTTTATTAAACTGCCCCTGAAGACGAATCAAGTTTTTTTTTGTGTTATACAAAATTTATATAAATTTTGTGTAAACGATACTTAGGTAATAAATGAGAGTATACAATAATTTAATGTCATTCAGTATGAAAGATTTATCAAATTTTTCTGTTCTTCCATTCTTTTGTTATTGCAAAAAGATACTCGTCTATATCGTTTATTTATGTTTTTATGTGTTTTGTTCTTATGGCATTTTTAAAATTGGAGAATTAACGTTTAGAATATCATAGTTATCTCTTTGACTATTGAGTTTACGGAAAAGACGTACTACATAAAAAAGAAAACAAATTTAATTCTATGTTAGATGCTATTATTAGATACAGGCAGTTCCATATGAGAAAACTGAAATATCTCCATTTCAACTTCACGAGAAAGAATCTTCGAGAACTATTAATCCATGCAAAGCAGATTATTTCTAAATTCAAATGCACAACCTCGTTTTGAATGTAGAAGAATAGATCTTTTAACATTAATAAGATATTATGAATTTTTCGAAGCTCTGTGTTTAGTAATTAATTTCCTCTATTTATATCTCGAAAACTTTTATCTTTAGGTACAGGGAAACCTTAAGAAATTTGTCATGAAATTAGATAATCTATCCAAATATCTAATAATATAGGTAAAAATTGTTCTATTAGATATAAAAATGTTGTGTTCTGTTCCTAAAAAACTGAACACTCTGAGAGTGGAAAATAATTTAGATTAAATAAAAGAGTCCTTGAATTTTTTGTCTACGTCGAGTATTTTGGACGCTAAAAACAAAAAAACCACAGTCGGTGGACACCCGGTATATATATAATATTATCCCTTTTATCTTACTCTGGACATTTCTAAATGGTGCAGTATGTTTGCATGATGTGGCGCAGCTCTGCATTTACTGGAGCGGTTGGTTTTTCACTGACTGGACTAACAATTACACGTACGATATATTTGAAAATGATTTGGTCAATAAAATTTATATTTTGTCCTTTATTTGATTTCTTTCTTTCTGATTTTGTAATGATCTTGAAGAATACTAAAATAAGATATTTTATAATTTTATTGATTCTAATTGTAAGTAAGAAATGTTTTAATGATGATAAAAGTGTAAAAATTCATGCTTTCTGTTTGTTATTATTACGAAAAAAAAAAAAAAAAAAAAAATTCTGAGGATTTCATTGATAACTTATCTTTAATCACATGAATATAATCAGCAAATTATCTTATTAAACAGGTACCTCCTGTGTGACGTGGAAGTATGAATTTTTAACAAAATTTTGTGAAACATGGATGGAAGTAAGTAAATTGTAACACGCCGAGGTGCTACTATTGTTTGTTGTCTTTATGGACAACTAAATAAGTAATAAAATGAATCCAAACAGATAAACAAATTTAATTTATTAGCAAGTTAATTTACAGGCAACTGAAAGATTATCGTCTGCAAGAATTTAACGCGTATTTATTCTCGGGGTAACTCCGGCAAATTTCCAGGAAGGCAAAGAAGGTTAGTTCTATTGTTCCAGACACTCTGGCCAGACGAATTGCTACCTGCGATTACGGGGCCCCTATACCATGCAATAATAACTACAATAAATTTATGCCAGGCGCCAGCCTTCAAGGAAATCTTCCGGGTTACTTTTGTTGATATTTCTGAACTATTTTCAAGAATTAAAAATGGCTCGTGATCTCTAATTTGAACGGACCCACTTGTGCCCCGTTCTTTGGTCCCGGTGCAGCGGATATAAATATGAGATAGCAGGAATTGGATACTTAACATAAAAATAAAAATGCGGACTTAACTTTAATTAATTTATTTATTGCAAATTAAAGGGAAAAACTCCGTTTTTCAGGCGCTATGCAGCCTGAAAATCTGAGTATAAAAAACCCCGTTTTTTATATTAACATCCAAGGAAACACCAAAAAATTTACACTCGTATAAGAAATACAGTAGAATTCGTTTAACGGTTTTCTCGTTCGGATATCGTGACGAACTACCTAATTCCCATTACACAACTGGTGGGTTGTTTTTATGCTTGTCCCAAACAATATTTGTGTACTGACTATTCAATTTAAATGAATAATTAATTTGTTTCCAAAATTACGTTATCTTGGTACTCGTGTTTAACACTTTAATCGTACTCTAAGACCCGCTCTGTATATCAACCAGTGTACAGCGGCGTTGTGCCTACAGTGTACTTACTTAATGAATGTAGGGGATTAATTAATCAGATACTGGGGGAGTATGTGATACAAAATGCAACCCAGGCGATCGATCTGTGAGAAAATAAATAGCAATCGCTCGTTTTTCAGGGGAGCCTCCCTTGGAGGCGGGAACCCGATTTTGATAACCTACTAACGCTACGAAGTGGGGAGACTAGCTCAACCGCTACTTTCGCTATTTTGAGGTGCAGGGTCAATGCCTCTGGCTTTATTAATTAACCTCTGATTGCGTTGTTCGACGAAGATCTAACCTGTACGCGATGGAATATTTTGACCGTTTTTTTATGACACTCTACTATGTGTAGTTATGGCCTTACGGTCTCGCAGCAGATTCCTTCTAATTAACTACAGATCTCCCGACAAAGACTACACCTTGGTCCACACACAGAGTGTGATGGAAACTCGGCTGAGAAGGTGGCTCTGATTACGTGATTCAGAATTGGTTTGACCTCTTAATTTTACTGCCCTAGTAATACAACTGATTGGCCTTGATTTAGGTAATTAATCTGTGCTGGTCACACTGGGTTTTAGTGGCAGATCTGAACTTGCCTTAGACCAGTGGTATGAAACAATCGATTTCACTGCGCAAATCGAAAAACACGTTGCTTGCGTGTTTCCAATTTGCCAGAGAATACCGAAAAGGATTCACTAATTTTACAAAGTACCCTGTATATGAATTGCACGATAAATTGGAAACGTCGGCTGACTGCCCTGGTCGATTTAAATTACAGAAACGCCAACAAACTAGTTAATAATTTATATAACAATGGTCAAGCAATGCCACTACAGTGGATGCCACTGATTTACTTTGACTTTGGTTCGGATGCAAATTAAGACTAAGAATAAATTTCCCAAACCAAGTAAGTACTGAAATTTATAGATTATGAAAATTTAATCATCTAATACCACCAATTATGTAACGAATAAGATACAAATTAGAGCAAATTACCTAGCTCCGTGCCGCGGAATAACAATCCAGATTCACGCACAACACCTTATTTTAGATTCACTTCGCGGATTAGATTTCGCGCCAAAACCGTGATATTTTAATTTTATTTTAATTGCCTCTCAAAAATCACTGGTAATTTTAACCGGACGGATTAATTAATTTATACCCTCTAGTGAAAATAATTAAAGAAATCAGTAAGTAACTCAAAGCAAGTTGCCCCGCAAAATAGATACGACTGACCGTCTTGAAAGCGCGTGGCTATCTCCTTCTCATTTTCAAATTCATCTTCCAACTGCCCCTAATTACTGCCCCTTCCTTTGACCCGAAAACAAATGCAAAACATACTTTGACCAATCGGATCGCGTCCTGTGTTTAGAAGAAACACGCCTCCGCGTTTCACGAAGTGTTTTTCTAACTTTCCAAAACATGCCCCCCTGAAGGGCTCCGCGTCTTTAACGTCTGCTTCTACTAAATTTCGACATAGTTGACGTTTTTATTATTTCCTGCCTTTTGCAAGTGTCCCTTTCAATGTTGTATTATCTTACGTTTACTTATGCGTATCGAATTGCAACTTTTAAAGAATAGCAGACTCGTACCCGAAACTTTCGTGGCCCAAAATTTATGTGACAATCCTTTCAAAGTCCAATGAACGATCTCAAGTGCGATAGGATTTATGGCCTTTCGTGCTTGTTAAATGGTCATTGAATGATCCTACGCCTTCTTTCCGGCCGGCAACTTGCCTTCAGTTTCAAATAGATGTACATTTGTTTGTGATTTATCATTTTCAAAACAATTTTCGACTACCGTGACAATAACCTTAATTGCAAGTATGCGTAACAATTTTAGTTACATCAATAACATGCTTATTTGTTTTATATACAAATTCGCGACCGTTTCACTCGCCCCCGCTGGAAATTAGCGCAATTGCTCCGTCGAAATGAGCATTTTCCAGCTTTCCCTTGATATGGGAGCGCCCACGAACACTTGGCACCCCCTCGCCAGGGCAGAAATACACCGGCGTACCGCGGAACGCTAACCGATCGAACTCGTCTTGGCCAATGAAAACCAACCTCAACTAACAATTTCCTCCAAACCACTAAGGACCACCCCACTTCAACACTCTAAAGGAAAAGAGAGGAAAAGAACAAGAAAAATCCCGAGCTTATGCAATCCCAACACTTCCGTGTTCCAGACGCCCCCAGTTGTTGAACCAGCTAGACCGGTGGACACTCTAACGGAACATATATACTGCTCTTACTTAAACGAAGCCACTTGACATTCCACTGTCACCTACTGATTAATAACTACCTTGATAATCACTTCTTATTAATCACCAACTCGCACCTACGCTAAATCCTAATTAATTCAACACCCACGGACTCTTTAATCACACCTTAATCGCTAACTATCCCTTCAATACCTGGCTAATTTGCTCACTCACTTCCGCACTCACTATTTAGTTTGCTAATTCCGTATACGGCCTAAAAAAACCTTCGTGTCGATGTCACTCACTAAACTTCCACTAAGATTCCCTAAGTTTTAATTATTCCACCCCAACACCTTGAGTTGATAACTCACCGCCACTAATCACGTGTAATATCTCATGACACTAATTCCCGCTAGCGCATTAGCATGCCACGGTAAAGCCACCTTAACTTCCCGGAATTACATCCTTAATAACATTGTCGCATTAATAATTCCGCACGCACCTGACCTTGACACCGTCAAATTGAAGCGCCCCGAGAAAACCCATGGACACCGTTAACTAAATTAATCCATCACTACCACTAAAATTTTCCTTAATTAATTAATCTCACACAATAATTCATTTAATATCACACCATAATTCACCGTTAAACTAAATATATATGCACCATTCGGGAACGCTTGTAAAATCTCCCATCACTAATTAGCTCATAAATTACCCCGGTATCCATTGAAGTAATTTCGCAACAACACCCCCGACTAATCCGATACCTGTTAATGCAACACTCTTTAATCACGTACAAATATTTCCACTCACTTAATACTCGAGTTCGCTGTTTGCCGTTTCATAATAATCAGATGATAATGACGTATTATCCGTACCCTCATAAATACCAGACGGCTGGGCCAGTTACCCCGCCATAAACCTTCCCAGAAACCCCAGACAGTGTGTCAATAGCAGTCTGTGCCACTGACCGTAATTATCCGTGGGTCGATGACTTCCTGCAATCCCATATAAACACTTTCACTTGTTGTTACGAAATTTTAGGGTCCCCATCCGTAACAGTGGTGTTTGCTCATTAACCCTTTAATCTAGTCCGGTATATGTGTAGTATGGTCGGAGGCTAGACGCGTTAAAAATTCCCCGTCGGACGCCGGCGTGGTTCTCGAGCAGATAGGCGTTGATATGTATTTTCCGTCGGATAACATATGGACCCTCATAGAGGTTACAGAACTTTTGACTTATCCGGTCGGCGAGCACGGAAATGGGGTTAGTTCGAATTAGCACAAAGTCGCCTTCGTCGAATGGCTGTTGGAAACTCGTTTGCTGCCGCCCCCGCAGTTGCGCCATATGCCGTGTGTTTTGTTTAACTATCTCACGCACGCGATGTATATCCTGATTTAAAACAAATGGGTTAATCCGGCGGATTACCGCTCTATAGGGTAACTCTGGTTCTTCCCCGAATGCAATTGTTACAGGTGCAAATCCCGTGGAATCGTGTGGTAGCGAATTCAAACACGTTTGTAATTTTTCTAAGTGATCAATCCAACCTGTATGTCTTCTTGAGCAAAATGCCCGGAAAAACCGTCCAATCTCCCTCATAACACGCTCGACTGGATTTGAAGCTGGATGTCTGACGGATGTATATTGTACTCGAATTCCAGCTGCGGCCATCCTTTGTTTCCACAGCCGCGAAGTAAATTGAGTACCATTATCACTAAGAATACGTTCTGGCCTAATTCGGGATTCCTCTAAGATTTTACGTGCAGCCGTGCTTGCATTCGCCCTCTTCATAGCATATAATTGGACAAATTTGGAGAATACGTCAATCGTCACCAACAGATACACCGCCCCGGCACGCGCTCGTGGCAATGGCCCGTAGAAATCGACTGACATCAATTCACCGACTCGTTCTGCAATTATTGGCTGGAATTCCCCCGCAAAATTTTTATTCAGGTGTTTATTCCGCTGGCAGTTGTCACAGCTTCGCAGAACTTTCCTGATTGAGTGCCGCATTTTCCTCCAGAAAAACAATGTACGCATTGCATGAAATACTTTCCCGGGTCCGAAATGCCCATACGCTTCATGAAAGTGTTGTACTAACTCGACAATCAAACTTCGCGGCACCGCCACTAATTTCGCCTGCGTAAACCGACAGTTGTACAGTAGAACCCCGTCGTACATTTCATATCCTGCCTTTCTTTCTTCGTCATCTTGTACATAAATTTCCCCGAGATATTCATCGTTCGCCTGTAACTCTCCGATATTCATTAATCTTCTCCGTAGCTCTGGCTTTTCAGTAGTCGCCAGTGTCGCAATTATTGGCGCCGGATGTCCTTGTTCACCTGCTGTTGAGGGCCCAATCGGAAACCGCGACAAGGTATCCGCTACAACATTTTCTTGTCCTTTGATGTGGCGCACTTCGAAATCAAAAGCTTGCAGCATCAGTACCCATCTTGTCAAACGCTCACTCAACAAACGGCACTGTTTTAGAAACTGTAATGCGTGATGGTCACTATAAATAATCACCCTCGCGTTCATTAAGTACGTGCGGAACTTCTGTAAAGAAAAAATTATCGCTAGCAGTTCCTTCTCTGTCGTGGTATAGTTCACTTCCGCTGTATTCAGGGATCGGCTGGCGAAAGCGATGACCCCCAGCTCTCCTCCGTCCTTTTCCTGGCATAATGCGCTACCTATTCCAAATCCGGAACTATCCGTCTGTAAAATAAACGGTTGATCCCATCTCGGGTGCCGCAACATTACGCAATGTAAAAACAACGCCTTGATGTGTTGAAAATTAGACTCTTCTTCGCTTCCCCACTTCCATCTGACTCCTGTCTTCAATAGCTGTCTTATAGGCCGCGTATGCTCGCTATAATCTCGCTGGAATTGTCGATAGTAATTGCATAATCCTAGGAACGCTCGTAGCTGCTTAACACGTGTCGGCGCTGGGAATTTCAGAATTGCTTCGATTTTCTCTGGATCCGGCCGTATTCCGTTTGTTGATAAATTGTGCCCTAGAAACTTGATCTCTTTTTGTATAAAACACGACTTTCCTAAGTTCACGGTTAAATTAGCATCTCGCAGCTTTGTCAAGACTGCCCGCAAGTGTTCTAAATGTGTTCTAAAGTCCGGTGACGCTATCAATAAATCATCCACGTAATTCACCGTGAACTCCCTTACTTCCGGCCCTAAAACCAAATCCATGCAGCGACTGAAACTGGCGACCGCTGTCTTTAATCCGAATGGCAATACCCTGAACGTGTAGCTCCTTCCGTTATAGAGGAAAGCCGTGTACTTCCTACTGTTTGCATGCAACGGTATCTGCCAATAAGACGAGCGCAAATCTAATGACGAAAAACATCTCACATTGTTAAAACGGCGTATTAACTCTTCACTTGGAGTAGGACTTTCGCGATCTGCCACCATCTTCTCATTTAACTGTCTTGCATCTAGACAAAGTCGCACCGTGGAGTCCTTTTTCTTTACGACAACAATCGGACTCGAATAAGGTGATGCTTCACGTTGTATAATTTGTAGCTCTAACATCTTCTTAATTTCATCGTCTACAGCTGGCCTTAACGCGTATGGTACGGGATACGAGCGCTTCATGAAGGGCGTCTCGTCCTGCATTAAGATCTCGTGCGTATACAAGTGCGTCAGCCCTGGTATTTTTGCAAAGACCGAATTAAATTCTAAAAGCAAGCAGCTTAACTGATTTTTCTCGGTTTCCGCTAGAATACAATCCTTTATCTTGTCCTGTATAACCTCGTTGCCTTCGTAGTGTTCCTCTGCAACCAGCATTACATTCGCGTCAATACGTTCTCCCTCCGGTTCGCAGGGGTCGCCACACGCCCCCGCTCTTTCAACCACCTCTATACGCTCAGTGAGCTGTACTTGATGTCGGCGTTCTTCGTATGTAAATTCAAATACGCCTTCTTCGAAATCAACCTTCGCTTTGTGGCGGTTCAGCCAATCATCGCCGATGATCATCTGTTTGATCAAATTCTTAACAACCAAACAAGCCGTTCGTATTTCGGTTCCACTAATATCCAAGGAGATAAGCGCTTGCACGTTGACGCGAATACTTCTCTGTCCAACTGCCCCCTTTAATTGTGTTGCTTTTACAGGTAGTATTGGGACGGTAACCCCTGCCTTGATGAGTTTATCGTAGGTTTCTTCAGAGACACAGGTGACCTCGCTTCCGGTGTCAATTAGCGCCACGATTTCGACTCCTCCGTTGGCCTTGATAGTGATCGCTGGGATGACCCTATGATTTTCTTCCTCTCCGCTAGAAATAAACCGTGGCCCACGCTGTAACGACAAAATCTGGAAACAATCTGCGCCCGTGGCTTCCAACGGTTCACCTGACCTAATTAATTCACTGTAACGCAATAATTCGCAACCCGAATCGCCTGAAAAACCAACACCCTGTAAATGTGTTTGCCCTGCTTGTATAATTGGTGCTATGATTCCCTGATGATATTTCCCTAGTCCTTGGAACGGTTTCCAGCCTAATTTCACGAGTAATTCAAAGCCCTTGTTAATCCCGTTTGACTCGCCTTTCCTTGTCACGTGATTCACTTCCACAACAGCGGCCTTCCTTGCGTCATCTACGGCGAAGCGATCGGCCTTTCGACTCGCCTTGCTCAGTTTTCCTGATCGGGTTCATCGTCTCCGTACGGCGTGTAACGCCAATTCGCTCGCGCTCCTCGTCCTCGATATCTTCTCTCCTCTCTTGCAGGCCCCCCTGTTGATCCTAATTGTGCCAGTAAATCATCCTGTCTTCTCAGGAACTCGGCTGCTTCCTGTATGGTGTTCCTGCCGCTCATCTGCCAAAGAGATTGCAGTGTGTGGGGAAAGTGGCGCATTAAATCGTTCACCAATACTGTCTCCGCTCGCTGTGTCGTTAAAAGTTTTGCCTGGCTTACGTAATACGAGAAATGTTCTAACATCGTATATATCCCGCGAGGTTCCCATTGGGCGCTGATTATTTCGCGTAGGACCTCGAGTTGCTTCTGTTCGGACCAATACGTTTTTAGGAAGTCCGTTTTAAAATCCGCGTAATTTTGCCACTTCCCTTTGTAAATTTGGCTCCAGTAATAAGCCGATCCTAGTAAACTTTCTTCTGCGGTTATTAGTTTTTCTCCCTCGGGGATTCCTACTCTTCGAAAATAGCCCTCTAATTGCCGTAAAAATCTGTATGGATCCGCATTCGCTTCCCCTTTGAAAATCGGCTTCCTAATAGTTAATTGAAGCAACGACCTTGATTGTACCCCTGAAATTGCGCATGGCCCCGACGAGTTCGACACGGCTTCGATCGTATCCCGACAGCCCACAGGTACATTTCTTACCCGACTTGACGCTGAAGAACCGCGCTCTTGAACCGTCGAGACTTCGGACGTGGAGCTGCTCGCCGCTGATGATGTCGTCTCTCCTGGCTGCCGCTCGCTGACGATGCTCTGCAAGGCCGCCAAAACTCCCGACATTAGTTCCTGTTGTTGTTCCGTCCAACTGGTGAACCATCGTGGCATCTGTTCCGTTGTCCCTTCGTAACGCTGCATAGTGTCAGGCGTCGCGACGCTCGTCCCCGGTGCATCGATTTCGGCGCCGGCACTACTCGTTTGCTTCGCGGTTTCGCGATCCGTACCGGTCTTTTCCGCGACCGCCCGCGCGCGACTTCCTCTACTGTATATCTTTTTTCCGCGTCCCGTCATTTCCCACTATCTCAAAGTTATTACTCCGTCTACTTTAAATCAAAACCGGAATCCTGGTCGTCGGCAACAAAATTTTACTTATTATGTAACACGCCGAGGTGCTACTATTGTTTGTTGTCTTTATGGACAACTAAATAAGTAATAAAATGAATCCAAACAGATAAACAAATTTAATTTATTAGCAAGTTAATTTACAGGCAACTGAAAGATTATCGTCTGCAAGAATTTAACGCGTATTTATTCTCGGGGTAACTCCGGCAAATTTCCAGGAAGGCAAAGAAGGTTAGTTCTATTGTTCCAGACACTCTGGCCAGACGAATTGCTACCTGCGATTACGGGGCCCCTATACCATGCAATAATAACTACAATAAATTTATGCCAGGCGCCAGCCTTCAAGGAAATCTTCCGGGTTACTTTTGTTGATATTTCTGAACTATTTTCAAGAATTAAAAATGGCTCGTGATCTCTAATTTGAACGGACCCACTTGTGCCCCGTTCTTTGGTCCCGGTGCAGCGGATATAAATATGAGATAGCAGGAATTGGATACTTAACATAAAAATAAAAATGCGGACTTAACTTTAATTAATTTATTTATTGCAAATTAAAGGGAAAAACTCCGTTTTTCAGGCGCTATGCAGCCTGAAAATCTGAGTATAAAAAACCCCGTTTTTTATATTAACATCCAAGGAAACACCAAAAAATTTACACTCGTATAAGAAATACAGTAGAATTCGTTTAACGGTTTTCTCGTTCGGATATCGTGACGAACTACCTAATTCCCATTACACAACTGGTGGGTTGTTTTTATGCTTGTCCCAAACAATATTTGTGTACTGACTATTCAATTTAAATGAATAATTAATTTGTTTCCAAAATTACGTTATCTTGGTACTCGTGTTTAACACTTTAATCGTACTCTAAGACCCGCTCTGTATATCAACCAGTGTACAGCGGCGTTGTGCCTACAGTGTACTTACTTAATGAATGTAGGGGATTAATTAATCAGATACTGGGGGAGTATGTGATACAAAATGCAACCCAGGCGATCGATCTGTGAGAAAATAAATAGCAATCGCTCGTTTTTCAGGGGAGCCTCCCTTGGAGGCGGGAACCCGATTTTGATAACCTACTAACGCTACGAAGTGGGGAGACTAGCTCAACCGCTACTTTCGCTATTTTGAGGTGCAGGGTCAATGCCTCTGGCTTTATTAATTAACCTCTGATTGCGTTGTTCGACGAAGATCTAACCTGTACGCGATGGAATATTTTGACCGTTTTTTTATGACACTCTACTATGTGTAGTTATGGCCTTACGGTCTCGCAGCAGATTCCTTCTAATTAACTACAGATCTCCCGACAAAGACTACACCTTGGTCCACACACAGAGTGTGATGGAAACTCGGCTGAGAAGGTGGCTCTGATTACGTGATTCAGAATTGGTTTGACCTCTTAATTTTACTGCCCTAGTAATACAACTGATTGGCCTTGATTTAGGTAATTAATCTGTGCTGGTCACACTGGGTTTTAGTGGCAGATCTGAACTTGCCTTAGACCAGTGGTATGAAACAATCGATTTCACTGCGCAAATCGAAAAACACGTTGCTTGCGTGTTTCCAATTTGCCAGAGAATACCGAAAAGGATTCACTAATTTTACAAAGTACCCTGTATATGAATTGCACGATAAATTGGAAACGTCGGCTGACTGCCCTGGTCGATTTAAATTACAGAAACGCCAACAAACTAGTTAATAATTTATATAACAATGGTCAAGCAATGCCACTACAGTGGATGCCACTGATTTACTTTGACTTTGGTTCGGATGCAAATTAAGACTAAGAATAAATTTCCCAAACCAAGTAAGTACTGAAATTTATAGATTATGAAAATTTAATCATCTAATACCACCAATTATGTAACGAATAAGATACAAATTAGAGCAAATTACCTAGCTCCGTGCCGCGGAATAACAATCCAGATTCACGCACAACACCTTATTTTAGATTCACTTCGCGGATTAGATTTCGCGCCAAAACCGTGATATTTTAATTTTATTTTAATTGCCTCTCAAAAATCACTGGTAATTTTAACCGGACGGATTAATTAATTTATACCCTCTAGTGAAAATAATTAAAGAAATCAGTAAGTAACTCAAAGCAAGTTGCCCCGCAAAATAGATACGACTGACCGTCTTGAAAGCGCGTGGCTATCTCCTTCTCATTTTCAAATTCATCTTCCAACTGCCCCTAATTACTGCCCCTTCCTTTGACCCGAAAACAAATGCAAAACATACTTTGACCAATCGGATCGCGTCCTGTGTTTAGAAGAAACACGCCTCCGCGTTTCACGAAGTGTTTTTCTAACTTTCCAAAACATGCCCCCCTGAAGGGCTCCGCGTCTTTAACGTCTGCTTCTACTAAATTTCGACATAGTTGACGTTTTTATTATTTCCTGCCTTTTGCAAGTGTCCCTTTCAATGTTGTATTATCTTACGTTTACTTATGCGTATCGAATTGCAACTTTTAAAGAATAGCAGACTCGTACCCGAAACTTTCGTGGCCCAAAATTTATGTGACAATCCTTTCAAAGTCCAATGAACGATCTCAAGTGCGATAGGATTTATGGCCTTTCGTGCTTGTTAAATGGTCATTGAATGATCCTACGCCTTCTTTCCGGCCGGCAACTTGCCTTCAGTTTCAAATAGATGTACATTTGTTTGTGATTTATCATTTTCAAAACAATTTTCGACTACCGTGACAATAACCTTAATTGCAAGTATGCGTAACAATTTTAGTTACATCAATAACATGCTTATTTGTTTTATATACAAATTCGCGACCGTTTCAAAATCATTCGGGAATAGTTCTATAAACCGCACATTTTTAATGCTTATCTTATCATTGTCAATAATAATTTTCCTGATAACTTTGTAAACGTTTCAATATTTGTTTGGTGATAGCAATTTCTTTATTTGAATGTTTTTCGCTCGTTTTATGAATACAATTTTATTTTCTTTATTAAATTAATTAAGAAGCAAAAATGTTACTTATCAGTTTCAAAATTAAATTAAATGTTTATGTCTACTTATAAGATTTTTTTTTCATAAATTAGATTAATAGCATTTACATAAATAACTCTCCCAATGTATAATATTTATATTATGATAACAAATTATTTGTTTTCGCTTATTTTATTAATAGAACGTTATTTTTATTGTTTAATTAATGAAGCCACAAAAAAGTCATATATAATCCTTTTAAAGTAAAGTCAAATCTTCAGTTTTAAGACAAAACCAAGGAAAGAACAACATAAAATAAATTAGTTATATGAAAAAATTATATAATTATTATTTGTGCTTCTCGTTTTTATAATTGGGTTAATTAATTTCATTATTTTTTTCTTTCAGGTCGTAGATTACCTACAATAGTATTTAAAGAAGGTGAAGTGGGTATTTTAAACGGCAATACAGAACATAGTCACCTGGACAGCACATCAGAAAACACAACAAGCACGTCAACGGAGGAAGATGTGGCTGAAGTAAAACCCAAAGTACGAGAATGGGAGAAGCATAAAGCCCCATGGTTAGAAGAAATGAAATTAAATCAAGCCAAGCGTACATCACCCGGTCCCGAACAGAGCAAAGTCAAACTGCCCTCAGGAGATAAAAACGCATCACCCGACTTTGATGAAAGCAAAAGTACCAAGACTTCACCATATGAAAAAGACTCGAGCCCTGTAGATATGTCCAAGTCAATGCCTTCGTTGAGTACCAAACTGAAAACGCCCCCTAACGAACTTGAGAGAAACAGCAATCCAATTTTGCTAAGGAACAAACCTATCGTGCAACAGCCTTTGGTAAGGCCTCAAACGATATCTCATGTTTCACCAAATGCAGCTGATACATCGAAGCTAACAAATGCAGCTAATCCAGTTGGCCAGAAAATTTCCCCTCACCTTGGGCAGAATAGTAGACCAACAGGGTCAGTGACGAAATCCACAACTTTCGAGAAAGCCGATCCAAAAGCCAGTGGAGATACGGTTCCAGATTCCAAGGTATTTGCTGAATTATTGGATAGATTACAGAAATTAGAATTAATAGTTGAAAAACAGAACCAAGCTCATTTAGCTGCCATTGAGGAACTAAGATATAAGTTAAAAGTAGAAACTGAATTGCGAATAGCATTGCAAGCAGATCTCGAAAAGGTAGCGCAGTCTCAGGTCATGCACCTATGACCTCTTTAGAAACACGAAAATGCCTAATTAGTTGTAATTATTTTATACACACTATCGTAATCTTGGATTAGTAATGTAAGTTGCTAACGTATTATTTACATCCCAAAATATTTTTGTTTTTTTATTGTTATTAATATTATTTATACATATATTTTTATTGTACAGTTAGTTATTTTTTAGGCGTAAGCATTTTTGCAAGCTTATATCAGTGTTAATAAATTTTGAAAATAATCCAACTTGTTAAGTGAAAATCTAAATTTGGATTAGAAAATTATTTGCGAATTTCCAGAATTTCAATCACTTTACATGCTTAGTAAGAGAGAGTACAAAGAAGTAATAGAAATGTAGTTACAGTCGCAGTCGGTTCACTCTGCATACATAAAATTGTGTAGTACTTTTCGCAACTCCTAAAGAAAATTAAATTGCTGAATTTGTTTTCTTTATAAAATATATTTATAACAACTATTTAAAGTAACTCTTTTAGAGTTATTTGTCCCATGGTACACAATAAAGTTGCTTTTCAGAAAAAGGGAAATAAATAAATTGTGATTGTTTGGAAAGGTAATTTTGATGAATATGGTACACGTTAAATGTAGTCTAAAAAGATATTTCATCAATTCAATAGGAAACATTTATAATAAGTAATGTGAATGTAATATTTTTGAAGCTTTTAGAAAGTAGGAACTGTAGATTGGAAATTTAAATTTTTCTTGAATAAATAAATTTGGAATTGATAATTGAAGATTTTGATAAAATTTTTATATGGTTACAATTTGATAAAGAGTAATAAATTAATAAATAATAATAAATAATCCTGGCATAATATTTATCAACTATGTACAGGGTATATACGAATTTGACCGACAAACTTCTAAGGTATATTTTTTGCCTAAATTGTTCATATGCTTTAATCTATCTTCTTTCATTTAGAAGTTACGACCTATTATTTTGTTTTTGTTTCCTAATCTGGCATTGAAGTCATTGAATGAATTTTGTTTACATTTCGAACTAAAATTCACTGGCATCTAAGAGGCTCTAAATTTTTCAAAGAAAACAGGCTACAGTTGACAAAAAAATTTATTACTAATATTGCAGCACTGGCAGATAAAGTTTATATGATTTTTTTAATATTTAATAGAAATATTAAAGAAAAATGCATGATAGTTTATTGAAAACGTTTTGTCTTGTACAGACTTTATTCTTCATATAAAGACCAATGTTATCTAACCTTTTATGCTTCAGATTAGGAGAAGAATGTGCACTAGAAATTTATCGGTCGAATTCGTATACAGCCTGTATATGTATGTAGAGTGAATCTTTCTTTATTATTATTATTATACAACGAATTAAATGTATTGTCGACACAGAACAGAAAAAGTTTGTTTGCTCATGTTTCCAATGCAACTTTAAAGATACCTTACATGAAGTATTGAAACAACCACTTCGGTTAAATCCTTGTTCTTAATGAGTTGCTTCCATGTGAATTTTAGTGTGTTCTTAGTGAATTCCTAACTTGTTATTAGGGTTGGGTTCATGTACATAAACAAGAGAGATGTTCGACTTTCGAACATGTGGATCACAGGGTTTCACATATTTTTGTCTTTCAATTGCAATGGCCACGAGCTCGTTTTAATCCAAAGTAAATTGATTTTAAGAGCCGTATTACACTATGATATTTTTTGTATAAAATTTGTTACGAAGTGAATGAGAACTGCCAATTCAACCAATCAGCATTCCCTGTGGTAGCTTATCTCTCTCATTTTATAACAAAATTGTTGTCAAATTTAACAAGTGTAATACAGCTCTAAGTATACCGATTTAATGTCCAAGTAAGCCCCCACAACTAGTAACAAACTAATTGCCGAGCATCAGTGAAGGGAGGAGAAATTTGGATCATTTAAGTTATTTCAGCTAAATAAAACACAAAAGTGATGAATAAGTAATCTAGAGTAAAAGTGAACTGATTTAAGGTGTAAATAAAATACTCCCATTACCGTGTTTTCAACAATTCCCAAATTGCACGTGATCACATAAATTGAGCAACTACCCTCACACTTACGGTAATACAAGGTGGGGCAAAAGTAATGTCATAATGTGAATTGGCTGCCATTTTGTTATAAACGAAAAAAATTTGGCTCTGTTTTGACGGAAAGTTTATTTAAAGGTGTCAAATTGATGAAATTAAGTTGTATAAATGATATCGGTCAAATGACCACCTCTTGTTTTGATGCACATTTGTGCTCGTTTTACGGCATTTTGAATTGTTGCGCGCAAAACATCTGGCTCCAAATTGGTGATTTCTTCTTCAATGTCAGCTTTCAAGACTTGCAAGGTTTGTGGTTTGTTATGGTAAATGCGAAATTTCAAAAAGCCCCAAAGGAAGAAGTCGGGCGCCGTCAGATCTGGCGATCTGGCCGGTCAGTTCATATCGCCAAAACGGGAGATCACACGGCCCGAAAAATGGGTTTCAAAATCTCCGCATTGTTCAGGTATGTATCGCTCAATTGCTTGTTGTCAACTAATTCTTTATCTGTCTACAACATAAATGTCAAAGCACAATGACATTTGATGCCATTTGCAAAAATTATGGCACGTTCACATTATGACATTACTTTTGCCCCACGTTGTACTTAAATTAAAATACCCAATTGCAATAATAAAAAATTAATATTGTTAGAAAATGTAAAAAATACAGTTTTAACCTTTCAATAATGTAGTATACAAGAAATGAAACAAATTCTTTATGAAATAATTTCATGTTTATTACAAAAATAATTTGCCATGAATACAAAGTATGTAATACGCGAACCATGCAAGCCTATGTTAACTTTTGTTCCTTTTATTTGTGACAACCATAATATATCCTAGCATTGCTAACTTGTGCGAAACAAAATTTCTATGAAAGGCAGTTAATTTGGTCACATGGGACTTGGGAATTGTTGAAAGCACGGTACAACCTGATTCTAGTAAGAGTTATACATGCACTAGTAAGTTTCATTAATTCAAATGCTTATTTAATTGATTAAATAAATACATTTGATTTAATAGTTTACAACACTGCCGTATATTTAACAGCTTCCTTATCATAACAGTTCGCTGACATATTTTGTTATACAAATTTTCATTGGACAAGAGTCTACTTTAATTACAGTTGTTAACATTCCATGTCAAATGCCTATTCTAGATAGGTCGTGTTTGAATTTAGTAAAAAAAAATGCTTGAATTGTGCCAATATGAATTTTAAAATAAGAAAAAGCGAATTGATTATTGGCAAAATATTATTGAATAATAAATTTAAAAAAGAAAAATCTTTTCATTCATTTTTGTTGAAATTTCCGATTTCTGAAACTTCTGTTATATTTTTTTAATAATTACTACTTCCAGTTATAAATAGTAATGAAACTTCATAATCATAAAACATTTTCAGGCTTCTTCTATTGCAAAAATTATATTAACGTAATTCGTTATCAAAGAAATTAATTAGTGAAACTAGTTGATTCTAACTCGTGACTAAATAAAAACCTGGTCAAGTAGGCTACGTTTAGTAATTCTGCTATGTAAATGCAAAGGATAAATTCTCGATCACAACCCACTTGACCAGGTTTTTATTTAGGTTATTTGTGGTTGTTGTCTTTTCACATACCATGTACGTACCTATAATTATGTGATATAAAGAGGCCTGGTTTTTCGGCCACAGTTTAACTTTAATTTTCAGTTTATTTTCCTTGCTCCTATAGGCCAGTGGTGGCGACCCTTTTTGTGTTCGGGTGCTAACAATTTACAAATAATATTTGTCCAGTTACTGATGTGCGAAGTAAAATAACGAAAACAGTTAATAATTTATAAACGTATAAAATTATATTACTTATAAGTTGTTGGCGTAATAGTAATTTTCTTTTGTGGGCACGCGTGTCACAGGTTCGCCATGCCTGGTCTAGGCCATATCCCGATTGTCAATACAAATGCGCAATATTTTGGACTAAACGTGGTAAAGATAAACACCCAACTGTGGGGATACGCAACGCGCGAACCGATTCCACTTTATTGCAGCCTTTGTCATTAATACACTTAACATAATATATGTATTTCCTCTTTTGTTTTGCTTATTATCTGACTTTTGTGTTACAGAAATCGGTTGTTAAATTAAATTTATTTATGTACTATCGCGGCCTTATAATTTCGCACGATTCGATTTTCCGCTGTAAATATGGCTTTCTTGTCAAAATAATCATTTTAAAAGTCAGATTTCAAATGTAATGCTAAAGTTGTAGCAACACAATGCCAAATCACATGCTTTCTAAAGGAGAGAAGGGTTTTGCAATCGCAAAATTAGAAGATGGTTGGTCGCTACTTTTATTCTGTTATTTCAGTTCTAATATTTTGTTATCTTGCTGTTCTTAAAATATAACCAAACAATCTGACTTTTGGTTAAATGTCTTTAGTGTCAAAATTGAGGAAAGAGCCTGTTCTACAAAACTATAATTTAGAGAATTTCAGGCTACTTGATAAAAATCGTGCGAAATTTTAAGGCCACGATAGTACATACAGTGTGGTGATAAAGTAACGCACCAAGCGAAAAAACACCCTTAGCGTTGACTTTTTCTAAAAACGCTCGGACAGGTCGATTTTATTTTAAAAAAAGACATCTTTTACAACCAATTTTAATTTTATGTCAATTACCACTTTTGCGCCGTGACGTCATCGACATTTTTTTTAAATGACAACCTATTTTTTTGAAAATGTCATTTGAAAGCACCCATTTTTCTGAGTACAAAAATGTTAATGAATCACTAATGCATGAAAAAATTTTGAAGAAAAAAATTATTGAAAAATGGAGATGTGATTTTTATTCTTTATAAAATTTCGATCTAAAATAATACTTTCTTATCAAAACATAACAAAACAACTTAATAAAATTACAATAAATATTGGAAATGTCCTCCACCAACTACTTGACAGTGACCAGCTCGTGTGTAAACGCTGTTAATGACTCTTGCGATAGTTTCATGGCTAATGTTATTCATTTCCGCTCACTCGACTTAACTCCCGTAGACTTTTTTTTATGGGGTTATCTAAAAAGTCGAGTTTACGTGAACAAACCTCAAAATTTGAAAGATTTACAAAACAAAATTAGGACAGAAATGAATAACATTAGCCGTGAAACCATCGCAAAAGTAATTAACAACGTTTACACACGAGCTGGTCACTGTCAAGTGGTTGGTGGAGGGCATTTCCAACATTTATTGTAATTTTATTAAGTTGCTTTGTTATGTTTTTACAAGAAAGTATTATTTTAGGTTGAAATTTTATTAAAATTAAAAATCTCATTTGCATTTTTCAATAATTTTTTTCTTCAAAATTTTCTTATGCATTAGTGATACATTAATATTTTTGTACTCACAAAAATGGGTGCTTTCAAATGACATTTTCAAAAAAATAGGTTGTCATTTAAAAAAAGTGTCAATGACGTCACAGCGTAAAAGTGGTAACTGACATAAAATTAAAATTGATTGTAAAAGATGTCTTTTTTAAAAATAAAATCGACCTGTCCGAGCGTTTTTCGAAAAAGTCAACGCTAAGGGTGTTTTTTCGCTTGGTGCGTTACTTTATCACCACACTGTATATCATTTTCTTTTTATTATTACTCTAATCTAGTTGAAACGATTGTATATTTTGCAAATGATTTAATTGAGTTGCGTATTGTGTAATTGGTTCTTCTAAAACTCCAAGATTACTAAGTGTATTGCGGCAATGTAATTGATAAGCATCTTCTGAAATTAAAAAAAAAAAACATTAAAATGTTTAAAAAAATATTCAAATTTGCTATGACGTCAATTTTATTAATAAAAATTAATAGACAGCAAAAAATAGATGTTAACTGAAGAAATTGGATCAACTTCTTTTTGAAGAAGCATATAGACATTTTCTGCTTTCATTTTGTACATGGCCTTCATTTATTTTTGTATCTCACGTGATTTATGATGTGTACAACCAAGTGCGCCTAACTATTGGCACAGTATACTCATCATCAGGGACAGCTTGGCGCCTTCGATCTTCATTTTCGGTTTTCACATCCCGTATGGCCGTTGTTGGCGGGCTTTCCTTTTATTGGTACTAGATATCACTGGTTGAAAAAGTGGCATGGATAAAAATGATTACAAGGAAATCATGGATTGCGATGTTGTTTTACACAACTTCAGGCTTTCTACACAATATAAATCCATTATAATCTAACAAAGATGGTTTTCTATTGAATCTTTTTCATCACTCCGCATCCATCACACAAAATGCTGAATTAAAAAACGCCCATTTAAAAGCAATTGATGAATTCACCGGTGCGCCACACACGGTCCGCCAGTTTTCAGGCATGCGCACTCAAAAACTTTAGCAGCGAAAACCTCAAGTTGTCCATACTGATTGATGTGTATTCTGTGCTGTGGGTTAAAGCAAATCATTTCTCTCAGCACAGTATACAATAGGTAGCCATTCACCAGCATTCATTCATGTCATTCTTTCCTTCGACACTCTTTCCCTTCAAGAAATTGAAAGGAAACAAATCCTGTTCTAACCCACTAATACAATAATACAGGATTTGTTTCGTTTCAATTTCTTGAAGGAAAAGAGTGTCGAAGGAAAGAATGACATGAATGAATGCTGGTGTATGGTCACCTATTGATGCAATTACAACTTCTTTTTGATATATTTTCAAATGTATGTCAACTTAAATGTAAATATTCTTTGTTATTGCACTATTTTTACAGATTTAGGGCCGGTCTTCCCACCTCTTGATAAACTAGCTGACGGATAACTACCAAGGAAACAATTCATAATAATCAACTTATTCGCCGGATAACTTAACTGGAAGTTAGAAAGACCGGCCCTGAATCAGATAAAATGTTTGTTAGAATCGTAAAACTTGAAATAGTGGCAATCTCAAACATGAAACAAGCAAAACACAAGACCAATGTCACTGTCAAAAATGATCAGGCGGTTCCATTCTAGGTTGGCTGTGTAAAAAACGTCTTGTCTTTGATCGTTTACTTGACATCTGGGTTGTGTTCATAAATTACACTCTAGGGTCACTCTCAGCTAATATTGTGGTCTCTCTCGCATGAATGAGTTTATACATTTTGTTTCTCACACAAGAAACATAAAAAAACTAAATCAGGCATGTGTTTCCATAGCAACAAACACATTTTCTACACTCTACTTAAAAGTGGAGCGTGAAAAGTTCGCTCGTTGTCATGGAAATCATGTAAACACTAGACTTCTTAAAACTGATAAGCGAGACGCAAAATAAGTGAAAAAATGTGAGTGAGAAAGATGCTATTGTACACCCAAGGTGCGCTCGAAGGTATAGTTTACGAACACAACCCTGCACTGTCAAACTGATAGAATGTTGGCATCACTGCACACTTGTGACATTTCCTGTTTTATTTAACAGTACTTTTAATCTTATTCATAATAATTTAATAGATAATAATTTGTTAATTTTGAAAGCAAACAAACGTTTTCTAACATCATTTACCATATCTAATCTGGCTTTTATCCACTTAGTACTTCAGTTAGAAACTGAATGTACAAGTACACTCAATATTATGATTTTTTTTTAAATTTTGACAGTGCAGTTGTCAAGTAAACGGAGAATAAATGTAAAATGATAGCCGGCGGTTTAACCAATGCACCGCGTATGTTCAAAATTTATGGCTTGCCTAGAATAGAAATTCAATGAATCGCATTGGATTTGAAGTTAGTGCTGCTCTGCTGCTGCACTCTTGCCAACTGTTTGTATTAGGTCTGTTTGTTATCCTGCACTGGTGTACACTAGTGCACACTTTTGCAAAATTTGCTTTTGTGCAGCTTAAATTCTTTGTTAAATATATCTAAAGTTGGTTCTTGAAATTTGTATCACAAAATCGTTTAACCGGACACTAAATAGCGCACAATACACTTAACGTTTCGCCGTCGTTCTGACAGCTTCTGACGATAGCTTCTGACGAAGCTGTCGAACGACGGCGAAACGTTAAGTGTATTGCGCGCTATTTAGTGTCCGGTTAAACGATTTTGTGTTAAATATATCAATATAATTCTTACTCATTCGTACTGACATACCACACAGGGATTTCAGATTGCATTAAAGCATATTTTCCGAAAAGTATGTATTAGTGTACACCAGTGCAGGATAACAAACATACCTATGGTTAGTTGTTTAATTACCAGGCGTAACTTGGTCACATGAGATACAATCATTTCTGAAGACGATGTATTTGCATTCTTAGTTAGGTGCGATATATTTTCTTTAAATAAGACGATTAAATTTGTAAGGGATTTTAGGTAAATTATCAGATTAAAAAATTCTCTAGCAGTTACATTATGCATTGATTCGAATTTATTATTGTTTTCATAAGAGAAGAGTTCTGCGTTATAAGTAAAACGCGTCTGGCGTTGCATCATCCAGCATAACTTCATCTTATTTTCTTATTCACCGATTGACAAAGTAATAACACTGAAATATTTGTCGGTTGTAACTTCGGTGATTGATGAGTTGATGATGCAGAGCTCAAGTTCCGTGAATTTGATAATATTTCGTATGAGAGTTCAAAAAGTCCTTCAGTCCGGATGATGTAACATCATAAAATATTTTAAGTGACGTTTTTGATATGACAATCTACCAAACTAGCAAAGACCTAAGTTTTAGGTCATCAAGTATTGAAAGTCGTTTTGAACGCTCCCTACACAATACAACATGATCAGTGGCCGCACGATTGAGTCAAAAGGAAACTATACACTTTATTTTTGAACAAATTTGGCTTAATTGACTTTACAACATTTGATATTCAAGTTTTTTCATTTTAGAGTTTTGCCTACATTTATTGTGCTAATTTTATAAGGTGAAGGTAGTCACTCAATACTGGAAATAAACTGTTCCAGTTGGACTAATTTTTTGTATTACCGAATCTGTTAGGAAAATTATTTTCGTTCCGTCCTTTCTTTCTGTTTTTTTTGTTAAAAGTTCGACACATTACCATTAAACAACCCCCTTGTGAATTTTAAAGAATCCTGAAAAAATACAAAAAATGATTGAACCACAATTTGATAAAATTAAAAAAAACAGAAATGAAAATTTGATTATTAATTAATATCCTTTGTTAGTTCTTCTTTTTACGAAATTCAATTAAGCCAAGCATATTGTGTGAATCAAGTTTAGCCTTCATTATAAAAGAAATATATCTCACCTCACTGGGAATATGTTTTTATAATTACATAAATTAACTGGAAGCATTATTAATTATTCAAGTATCTTGTTATTTTTTTTATATAATTTTATACTTAACGATATACATTAGCATTAAAATGTCATGTGACAAATCCTCATCTTAGTGAAATTGTATAAGGACTGACGTTTTTCATGGCCAAGAATTCATAGTGATGTCAAACTTTAGGGACAGTTTTGCTTATCAGCTTTATAATTTATAATCTTGTCGATTTAATATTGTGATAATAAGGATTTTAATTTATTGGTGAATTTTTCACTACAGCTAATGTTTTTCAAGCGTAGCGAAATTTGATTTTTTATTTTTTCATTTTGCGATTTAGAAAACGGAAAGTTCGTTTATGATTAGACTTGGGTGGATCTTAGGCGATTGATAGATGTCGTAGTGTTACAACCGATAAAGAAAATCGTACTTTCATGTAAAGTTAGTCGCTTTCATGATTAGAGTTTCTCTTTCGATCGCTTAAAAATCGCGAAAGTCTACTTCTTATTTGTCCAAATGTATAGAAGACGATAAGAAAGCATTGCAACCTTTTTGCTCATATCGTGCACTTAGGTACATTTTGCGTTTCACTTACTTATGTTTTTATTGGCTGTTATTTATTTTTTTACTCGAACGTGAAAACAATTACATGAAGTCAAACGTGTAGTTTTAGATGAAAGTCTGTAATATACCATAAATATTTTTGTAACATGCACCCAATGTGTCGATGAGTCGCTGTTGACGGTTGATTTTGACTGAGAGTCTGCTGAACTGTACCTTGTGATACGTTGTAGGTAAAGCAGGAAAGATTATTTTCAAAATGTGAAGTGTGAATTGATGTACAGACCCGAGACACATGGAAAATAATCTTAAGTTGCTTTACAGTTGGTCTAATATTTCATGCAAGTGGCTTAAATTTAAGCGGTACACATTAGAGAAAAACAAAATGTAAAACTTTATACTTTAAATGAAGTTTGAAATATAAATATATTCCCATTATTTAACAACAAATTAATATTAGTTATGTATTTCAAAATAGTTATTTGAAAGAAATATAATTAATTAAGGCTGGGTTTCTCAGTCCTAGTTTAACTTTAATATCCTGTTTATTTTCATAGGAACAATTGTTTTTATAATTGTTACCATAGGAATAGACAGGAGTTTAAAGTTAAACTAGGACTGAGAAACCCAGCCTAAATAATTTCATTTTTTGAGATTTTTTGAATGTAATGAAATTGCAAGTATTCTTTTAGTATCTCATCGTATTCAAAAAATAAAAATCATTATATTGTCTTTGTTATGTCATCTAGCAACAAATTTAAGCCACTTTTTATTACGTTTATCAATATTATTATTTAAAAATTTTTGTTATAATGTTAGGTCAGGTGATCGCGGGATGTCGCGATTTAACCTTTTCATTAATATTATTATTATTAATAATATACGTTTCTGTATTTATTTACATTTTATATACATATTTTATCGAATATTTGCGGTGCATTGCTTATAGTTAAACAACTACAAAAGACATAATTTCATCGTTTGAGGCACTATTTCGACATAAAGCACGCAAATCTTATTTATTTTACTTACACATAAATTTTTATTTGACATTAATTTATTATTTCACAAATATTCGAGTATTATTTCCATGTTAGTATTTTTAATAGTTAAAGCTGTAAACATACAAGGTGATTAGGTTTAAAACTAAATAGTTTGTAATTATAACGATAACGTACCTTTTGGATGTAATTAATGCTTATAACAAAGGTAGCTAACTTTTTTTTATTTGTAATTTTTATACATACACTTTTACGTCACTATTTCTTGTGATACGTTTGCGAAAGTGTTCTTTTTTATTAGGGTATTTTAAGCCATATGAATATGATATACAAATATACATTCGTAAATAATTTTGTAAATTTTTAAATTGAAAAATACGATTGTAGAGCTGCCGCCCCGAAGCTGCGAGTTTATCTGTTGTGAACATTCCATTTAGTCAGCTTATATGTGTACATATTGATTATGTAAGTATTATATGAGAGAATTGTACTTAGAAGCATTGTTGTCATTAACAAATAAATTATGGTCAATTTTATTTGCTATCATTTTCCTTCCGGTTGTTTCCATAATGTTGTGTGTCCAAGAGAAAATAAAGATATTTGTTATTGTGTAAAATAATTTTCTTTGAATAATCGAAGAATTCAATACAAATAAAAACAGAAAAGTTGATTTTCAATTCTTAACTGATCTACTAAACTATAAGTTTGAGGCCCGAGTTTTTCATCACCAGTTAACTTTATGTGGTGATTAATTCCCTTAATAACGATTGTGATTACAATTGTTACTATGGGAATAAACCGTCAGATAAAGTTAACTGAAGGTGAAAAAACCGGGTCTGAGTTATATAAACATCAGTTTATATAACAGTTTAGATGTGACTGATGATCGGTCCCGATCCCCGGTTGGTGATGACCACTTACGATGAAAATAGTAACGCCTTTTCCTCAATTGCATCCCTGTAAGTTTATTACGTCTGCGGGGTTTCTCGGAAAGTCATCGATGCCAACACCCTTAAATTTGGTCTTCTTTACCTTCCACGCGAGGATTCCTTCCTTTTTATATATTATAATGATATTTTATTTATATAATATCATTGACTGGAGATACACAAATGGAAAATCACATACACAAAAACCAGAAAAGAATCAGTGAAAGGGGAACAGGAAATTTATAACAAATTGAAGTTTTTGAAGTTTTTTTTTTTGTGATCGAACAACCAAAAGATAGAGGAAGTGGCACTACGGACAAAGGGAATACCGTTCGCCGTTTTTTCAAAGATCGGGAAAGCTTACAGAAGCCGATCGGGTGCTCATAGAACGATTCGTTAATATTCTTCAAGCACTTGCAAGTGGCAAGTTTTCCACTCTTTATTTAGCTATATCCACGGAATGTACTACATGCTACTCGGTTCAAAAGATTCTGGTCATGTCCTGCTGCATTGTGCCTAATAGACAACTGTCTGAAGAAGCGAGGAATAAAGACCTGCCAAACTTATACAAGGAAATTATCGCGCCGGGAAACGAATAAAGATTTGCTTAATTCAAACCCAGTTATCTCTAGTGAGACCACTTCCACACAAAGAAAGGAGAGAATCAGCAACTTAAATGGTGCTTGGTACAGTTCCTTCCAATTCTGAAGCAGCTTCAGAAATCAGAGATTTAAATTTATCCACATTAAAGGGATTTTTAATATAACTGTTGTTAATTATATTAAAAGTATTAAAAATTCTTTAAAACGGACACTGAATATGCGCACTACCACTTAACGTTTCGCTTTCGTTTGACAGCTTCGTCTTCAGACAAGAACTTGCTTTAAAAAAGTATTAAAAATGTCATAAAAATTCATAATTTATATTTATTAATATGATATTAATATTTGTACGGGTATGTATTCATAAATATATTTTGGTAGTTGTGGAGTAAATTATGCTTCAGAATGTAAAATAAGTTAACCTTTTATGTTGATAGTTAGATAGTTGTTTACATTTGCTTCGAAATTTTTTAAATTTATGTAGGTACTCGATGATAATCCTGAGAGTTAATGGGATAGATTTAGTTATACAGGGTACAAATGAGAAGTGGCATAGAAAGTATACCGCAATGATTACCAGTCCATTAAAATGCCAAAATCGAAAAAAATAGTATATAGCTAGTCTGTTTTAGTTTTAAAACTATAGACTGTTAAAGCACCTGATACTGCAAAATGCGATGATTTTAACCTCCTTTTTCTGTAATTCATTACGATGTTAAATAACGGCAATCGTTGAATAACATAATTTGGTCAATTAGTACTTAGATACAACGCATTTCTACGTACTGATTGGGAAAAAACAGAACTCTTGATGATGGTAGGATTGGGGAGATCGACAAAGAACTTATGAGTATGCTTATACTCTTTTTAGCGGAAACTATCCCAATCAGACTTCACCATCACGGTCTACTCTTAGACCCAGTTGTACAATGCCAGTTTAAATTTAAGCTGAAGCTTAAACAAGTTGGGATACGGCATTAGACGTGTTATTATGCATTGAGGAAAATTCTCAAGGTTCTACAAGACAACTTACGTTTGACCACAATATTAATCAAAAGTCTGTTAGATATTTACTTAAAGAAAATTTTTACAAAATATCGAGAATGACCGTAATAATGTCTGTTATAAATTTGCTTAAAAAATAAAAAATTCATCAATGGACCATCAACAGACATAATTATCGATACTCACTGGTGGAAAAAGCGCATACACAACAACCTAAAGGGGCGTTTACATTACATACATGTTTTCAACAAATTGAAAAACAAATCTATACAAAAATGTGGATTTGTCGCATACAAATCAGGATGAATGTTTAGCACAAATCTTCGACAAGTACTAGAAAAGGACCTCGTTTACACTGTGTGACTTGTTCACTACATATATAGTATTTAATAATAAAAAATTTCGCATATGAATGATGACGATCAATTTTTGTTTTTGTCCGCGGCCGCATATTATTACTTTAGGAAACTACGTGAAAAGCAATTAATGCAACTGTGCTCTTTTTGGACCACTCCATTCTCACAAAACATCAGTTCGCTTGACAATTTAAAACAACCGACTATTGTGCACATGCGCAAGAACCTTTGTATGGTCTGTGATCGCTCTGTTTTCCACGAGGGGTAGGACATCTCTTAAATAAGTGTTCGGAGAGTTAAATATATATTTAAAAATAAATTTAAATCTACATAATTATTTTTGTAATTTAAAATATGTTAATTACGGTATAAATATGTATAAATACCTTCAATTAAATTAATTAACAGTAAATACCAGTAAATACGAATAAATACCATTCAAATACTAATAAATAATTTTAAATTTTTGTTAAATACCATTAAATTGAATTAAATATTAATAAATCCTTGCAATATGAATAACTGCGGTATCTTAAAGCCGCCAAAATTTAATGATGCAGAAGAAATTAAAACTATAGAAGGAATAGGAAAAACACAGAAGATATTAAAACTATAGAAGGAATAGAAAAAGGTATATTCCAAAGATTTTTATAAAGGAGTACTTAGGGCCTTTTTTTTATCTATTTCTGATGCTTCATAAGGATTAAAAAGGCCCTAAACATTAGCTGCTTTCTTTCATTTGATCCAAACGCAACATAACGCGTTTAGATTCAAAGATGGATGCTCTCTTGCAAATGGATCTTCGCAAAATTTCATTTCAGATCGGTATCCCATTTCCATTTTCAATATTTCAATTTTACGATCTGTTTGGATTGAAATGCATTCAGATCCAGAGCGGGTAACGAAAAATCATTCGAATCACGATTCAAACTTTTCAGCGAAAGAAAGCAACTAATAACTCCATGTTGGCTGCTTCAAACTGACAGTCGAAGATTAAGAAGTGGCAGATTGTACTGAGTGTCCCAGCCAAGATTTTAACCCTTATATATTTATTTATTATATTTTATTTGTGTTTTGATTAATAAATAGATGACGCTAACGTCTTATAACTCTACTGAAATATTTATCAGTGATTTTCCGTAATTCTATTTTTCTTTCAAGGATGTTGGAATTTGGTATATCTCATTAATTTTAAATGGGAAACGTTTTATCTTACTAAAATTTTCTCCTAAATGTAAAAGGAAGAATCTTTGCCTACGCAGATTTATTTCTTCTTGCATTAATTCCACCTTCAACACCCTCGACGTCAAATTTGGCACAAATTCATTTCGCGCCAAGCAGACCTGGAGTGCGTTCAGAATCTTTTCCTTCGAGAGCGTCTTGGGCATGTAATCGCTTCTTTCTCACTCACGATTTTTAACATATATTGCATCTCGCTCGTTCGTTTTAAAACGACTTGTGTTTACAGTATTTCCATGACTACTAGCGCACTCTAAGCGCCCCACTTACAACTGGTATGTGAAAGTGAGTCTGTTGTTAGGGAAATAATGTAAACACAAAATACAAGACGTTTTAGAATGGATGAGCTAGTTGCGATATATTATGAAAATCGTGAATGAGAAAGACGCGATTACACGCCCTCGGAGGTAAAGATTCTGAACGTACTCCTGAACTGCAAACCGTGAAATTTGAATTCAGACATTTTTGCTCCATTATACGTAACGCGAATTCAATTCGGGGATGCAGTGTAGATACAAAAATATATCTAAAACAATAAAAATGTTTTTTTCTTTTTTTATATCGTTACAAGTTTTCGCATTAAACGATACGTAAGAATAATTATTCTCTTTTAAACGAATGCATTATGTTAATTAACTATTATAGAACTTACTTATTATTTTAAATACAATTAAATATATTGAAATATGTTTAAATAAATGCAAATTAATATAATTCTTAAATACAATCAAATAAATGTATAAATACTTCAAAATTATGTTAAATACTTAATAAAATAGTTTTAAATATATTGAAATATTTTAAATATGACAAAATATTTTAAATAAAATAAAATATTTTAAATAAAATAAAATATTTTAAATACAATTAAATCTTGGGTATTTATAAATAGGTGCACAAAATCCGAACGATGCCCTTCCCCTCGGTTTTCCATTAATTTGGAATACAAATCCATACTATAAAACATGTCGGAAACATGTCCAATACAAGAAAAGTTGTATGAGATACATTTTAGATTTGTTCCAAACTTTTCAACCGACATGTAGGATACATATATATTTCAAACATGTATGTAATGTAAACGCCACTTTAAAAGAAATTAAATCTCTAAATAGAAATTGTTGGTCACCATTTTCTTGGACCATTCTTCTTAGCTGGTATTCTAATAGATACCTGGAGTTCTTAAAGAAATGAAGTAGTACCGTCATGTTGAGCTCTTTTGCCAGAAGGCTTAAATAACGTTTGGTTTCAGCAAGGTATGGCTCCTGCACATTATGCATACCTACTGTTTTTCGTCGCAGATGGATAGAACGGAGAGGCGATATAGAATGGCCTGCACGCTAACTGCGCTATTTATAGGGTCACCTCAAAAGCAAGGTCTACAAAAATCAACCAAATAATTTAGATGTCTTAAAAGCTAGAACTAGAAGTGAAAAGAATCATTAGAACAAGTACTAAGAAATTTTTAGGATAAGTTGGGACATGATTTGATAGTCGACGGGGAAATTTTTGAACATTTATTAAATTAGTTTTTGTATTTTTGCGGTTCCGCGCGATTTAGCGCAGTGCGTTTGATGTGAACGCCGCTTAAGAAAATTCTTCCATGCTATTGATCAGCTGAAGGATATGGAGGTAGAAATAAAAATGTGCAGAATGTGCTAGTGCTACTGGAAAAACAACAAAAATATCGAAGTGACAAAAATAAATCGGAAAAACGCGAAAACGAAACTTACATTAAGTGCTTCAGGTATAAAAAGGATGTCATAAACAAGCGGCGGGACAGTCGTGACTCGTGGGGTCCAAAGTCTAAACGCCTACGTAAGGTTACATGTGAATATTTACTTTATTTCAGTTAGCGAGCGCCAGGCGACATCCGCCACTGACTGTTGTTTACGTATTTTGTACAATTTTTGCGGTCTAATGAGGTTATTCACAGTACAATCCACGAAGTTCCCTGGGAATGTTCATAAAGCAGCTAGAGTGCAAAACAAAATACAAGAATGATCGGAACGCGCGCAAAACAGAAAATGCGTCTTTCTAGGCTACATTAGTAGCATTCCTTTCACAAACTAGAACAATTCTGAACCGCTCAAGTGCATCAAGCTCTTGTTTCATTCACTAATGTAGGTAGGTGGTAGGTGGAAGTGCGTCGCGTACTAGTAGACAGTTCGCACAAGATTCCACTCACTCCTCATGCACCATCTTATGAGGTGGTGTTCGACGCCTTGTGAGGTTATGTTGATATGATTTAAATTCTGTGTTCCTTTCAGAACAGTACAGAACAGTTCAACGTACATGCTGTACGGAGCTTGAAACTTGTCAAAGGAATGCTACTATTAGAATCAAACGCGTGTGTCTCATCAATGCAATCAAGATAAGTGCAAAGATAAGAGATAAAGGCAGTGCGCAATTATTAACCCTAACCCGAATGAATAAGCGCAATAAAATGGTGGACTTAAACGATGTGTTATACGTATACTCGCCGAAACTTGAAATGCTGTACCAAGGCCATAGCCGTAAGTAGCACGGTCTAAGGTTCGTTTTCGAACAAGTTTATGACTTTTCGTTTCGTTTTTAGTGCCGGCGATGGTACCCGACTTACGTACGAACCTTTTGTCTGTTGATATTTGATAAAGACTCGGTTCAAGTTGTAGATGCGGACGATAATGTGATATTGTTCACAAGTCGGATAAACGGCCTGTTTTACTTGCGCAAGAAATCTTTGATGGACTGGCATAGAAAATTGGGACACTTCAACGAAAAGGATTGACTTAAAGCTTTTAAAAGCAAAACAACGCGAGGTCTTGAAATTGGCTATGTTAACGCAAGCCTTGAATGTGACATAGATGTAACATATGGTTTCGAGTGAAGATGGTGCGCCAATAATTTCCGAAGAAATGTGAGAGAGAACAGAACCAGCAGAGGTCATGCACACGGACGTTTGTAGTCCAATGAGGGTTTTTTCGAATGGTAACGTAAAATACTTTGTTACATTTTGTAGGTATTGACGATGCAACTCGAAGGTACATGGTTAACTTCATTCGTTACAAAGAAGAATTCCAAAACTTCAAGAACATGATTGAGACACAACACGAAAGACAAATCAGATCCCTAAAATCTAAGACTGACTCGATCTGCTACGTTATAATTTTCGATACAAAGAGCGTGCTTGAGCATCATCAGAACAAAGGAAAAACAAATATTTAGTTTGTTAGGTTGATTTTACTTGAGTTGACTTTGGCTTATTATTAGTTCATTTTAACGAATTCCAAACTCTTTTTCCAATTTTGGTTTTGCAAGTGGTCATCGGTTAGGTTTGCTTGTGAGGTGAGTTGATTTGTTTTGTTCTTTTATATTACTTTATACTTTTTATATTACTATTATTTTTATATTACAGGTGACTTATGAAAGTCTATTGAGAAAGAAATGAATGCGCACGTAGTCTGTCAAATACTCAATCTGTTAGTGATCTGTTTTTCTCTAAAATGCGTTGCTCGTCCGTAATTTTTTGCCATATAATTACTACAGAAGGCTTCCTCTTTGCAAGTTTCTATAGAAAATTTTGCAAATCGAATTACGGCAAATCACACCGTCACCAATATTACTCCTAATTATGTATCTTCTGGGAAGTGGTCTCGGTGTCCCAGAAGATGATGTCTCAGACTCGTTACTGAAATGCAAAACGCAGATTCAAACGCAGAATCTATAACCTATAGTACCTAGTCTTTAGAGCTTCTATATCAACCAACATATAAAACTTCGAATCATTTTTATACTTGTAAAATGACTATTAATTAAAGGATCGCCTGGTGGTCCACAGGCTTACACGTTTGCCTTAGGATTTAAAGGACGTGGGTTCAATTCCCAACTCGGCGGTTGAAAAGTGTAAATATGCCTTCTTCTCTCCCGTAGGCCCCGTGTCAATGCGATGTTTGGCACGTTAAAAATCCTACTGGGGGTGGAACTCTCCTAGATTCATCTAAATTCTAGTAGGTTTGGCCATATAGCCTTAATAGTTGGAGCCTAAAGATACAAGGAGTGTTGTAACTTGAAGAAGCACTTTATTTTTCAAAAGCTCTAATTATCTAATTATAATAAATACATATCCATAACAACGGTTGATATAATTTTTACTACATGGAGTATTCCCCAACCTTGCCCATTAAAGAAAAAAAATTAAAAGTAGGTTACAATGTTTCATTACATTATTATTTTACTAATCTCTCTTAAGGCTTGATCTCTTTCTTGTGTGTTGGCAAAGATTAATTTGCAGGGTTCAGCATTGCATTTCAATGTGACAATGTGAGTATTAATCCTCTTCCTTTCCGAGTGTCCTCCTTGCAAGCGTTCAAATAGTCTTCATCATAAGATTGATCTTGTTTATCGTCAGGGATAATAATAAAAGAAGCAAATGACGGCTTAGCTGGCAAGGAAAAGTAACTGTCGACGTACGTTTCGGTTTTATTAGACCTCATCAGGATAGTATTACCACGTGTAAGGTGTTGACACTTGGAGATAGAAAATAACAAATGAAGCAACAGACCAGGAGACCGAATGCACATTTGCTGCAACCACTGAGAAGACTCGCATTTACTTCTTTTATTGTTATTTTTTCCTGGAATTAACCCTTCCGTTATTATATTATATCCCGGCTTTTTCTTGAAGTAACGCAGGTTGACTTTGTTTGCCTCCGTTGCTATACTGTGATGTTGCCCTCGAAATGCGGGTCTTCTCAGTGGTTGCAGCAAATGTGCATTCGGTCTCCTGGTCTGTTGCTTCATTTGTTGTTTTTTATCTCCAAGTGTCTACACCTTACACCTTGGTTATACTGTCCTGATGAGGTCTAATAAGACCGAAACGTACGTCGACAGTTACTTTTCCTTGCCAGCTAAGCCGTTATTTACTTCTTTTATTGTTATTTCTTTATATTATATTATATATTTCTATTATAATTCCTGGCATTAACCCTTCCGTTATTATGTTAGGGATAATGATAATTTTTGTTTCTGTGAACTCCAGCTTCCCATAATACCTAATCGTCATTAATGTTAGCTACTCGGACTTCGAATGAAACCATCCTTTTTACTTTATTAGCTTGCTGCAGATATGTCCAATCTTTTAGTAACATTTCTATATTACCTGAAAAGAAAAAAAAAGTAGTTTATAATTGAGGCGTATCCATAAAAGCACACGTACTTTTTCCATGTTTACGGCTAAAAGCAAGGACATCAATAAAAACTAATAAAGCAGAGGGCGATGGCGTATATCTTGCGCATGCTTATCTCTTTAACCGTGTTGCCAATATATGGAGCTTTTTGTGGAGCAATCAGGGAGCAATATATCAACCCTTCATGTTACATATTTTTTGTCTAGGCAATCCGATTAACTTCAGCCGAAATTCATCAGCTGTATCATAGTAATAGTAATGTTTTTTTCTTACCTATTTGAATCATCCTTTGCTTATTTATTTGGTTTTAACATTTGAAAACTTGTTACTTGATGAGATTGGTTGGTGGGTAATCTTTTAATTTCTTGTACCTAATCATATAATTTATTCAGATGTGATAGAACTGGTTTACGTATTTAATATAATCAAATATTTTTCAGTTTCAAAATAAGAATCCAATTTGTTTAATAAAGTTTTCAATTGTTTCAAAATACCTAGATTGGGACATGCCTATTGAAAATGCTGAAATGGACTAGCTTTTATTAACACAGATATTTGAAAATTCATCATATTCGTATAAAATCGCTTTGTTATCCTTTTTTTATAAAAAAGTATAACATTCCATTTTTATATCCACTTTTATATCAGATGGAACGCCAGGAAATAATTCATTCCGTGTCGTTTTGGTTTCATAGTACATTCATTGATTTCAGTATAATAATAACTATCAAAATATAAACGTACGTACAATTAAAAATTGTTTGATTTTTTTATTACTAAGTACTCCTAACTCATGAATGTTTTCAGACTGCTTTCTTTGAAAACTAGGAAAGTCAATGAAATAATATTTACTTTCATCTATAATTACAACTTCTCCAGAAGGTGGTACTTTAGAGGCTATTGTGCTTAGTAATCTTGTGGATTTAGCATATCAGCTTAGATTTAGCATAGCAGATTCAGAAATCGAGTTTCAACGTTTTTTTTTGTCACGGCTCCAAACGTGACTGCTCCGTAAAAATCACCGTGACAGAAACCCGTGATTTTGTCACTGGAGTGACTGCAGTCAGGTCTGTCCGTATCTATAGAAATTAAATTAATCAATTAAAGCGTCACGTATTCGAGGTGAATCAGTGACCACTAGTCGCCAGTAAAGAAACGTACAGAAAAACTTCGTCTCCTTTGAGAAATATAAAATAACTGGACCGACAATGTTTATTTGTGAAGAAATTCCCAAGAAGAGTCACCCAACGGTTTATTACTGCAATTAGTCCTATCCGTCTGGGTCGACTACAGCTACCTGACTACGTAAGATTTATGGCCGGCGCTAAGGAACTATTCTGCTAACCTACTTAATTGTTTACGTTCTGATATGGCCCTTGCGGGAATCCGCAATAAAATAATAATATTTCTACCTCGTGATCGTCACTGCAAATCTGGACTTACGTTGTTGTAACTCAGTTCTTTTGGTGCGTCGGCGAATAACTTGAAAGATCAAAGGAACTAATTACGTTTGAATAAAAATGCTTAAGTTAGGTTTAATTAATTATTTATTTTAAAAAGAAAAGGTAAAAACTCCTTGTACCAGCCACTGTGGGATCTGATATAATGAGCGAATAAACCCTTGCGTTAAACCAATACAAAGAAAACAAAATTACGGTTATCAGGAAGTACAGTAGAATTCACTTAACAGATTTCACTTTCGAATATCGGAGCGACCTAACTGACTTCAAATCACACAGCTAGTGGTTTTGTGCACACGCAAGTAGTTGTTAGAGAGTTCTGCTCCTTAATTAGATTAACAATTAATTTAAATTCAACTTAGATTGGTCTTGGTACTAGTGTTTGCCACTTCAGATCGTACTCTAGGGCTCGTTCTGCTCAATCAACTAACGCACAGTGTGACACAGTGGGTCTACAGTGTACTTAATTAATGGAATTAATCAATTTGCGATCAATTTGCAGGACCATCAATAGCAATCACCAGTTTTTCAGGGACTCTTTTCGGAGGTGATGGGAAACCCTATCGCTAGCTTAACTAATTAATTGAGGTCGCATGGGTAAGATCTTCTCGCTACGTCCAATCGCTTTAAGAGGGTGGTACTATGTACGCCTTTTTTCAAAACCCTCTTCGTCGTTTTTTTCGTCGGCTATCTAACTAATTTATTGCGTTATGGGCCCAAATGACTGTTTTCGGCGCTCCACTATGTGGCCTTTAAGTCTCTCGGCAAATCGCTTCTAATTAGCCTGCAAATATCTCGGCAAAGACCATGTTGGTTCAAATTGTTCGGCCTCGTAATTACGAAATTTGTAACGAGCAATTAATTGGCCTTGATTTCTGGCTTAGATTGTGCTGGTACACTTGGTTTCAGCGGCAGACATAACTTGCCTTAGACCAGTGATTCAAATCGGCGACTTCCCTGTACAAACAGAAATACCGCCGTTAGCGTGTTTCCAACTTGGCAGAGAATATCTCCAAAGGTAGAACTATTTTTCAAGAGTACACTGTATTTGAATTTCCAAATAGATTTGAGGGAACAGTTAATTAACGCTGGTTGGTTAAATCACAGAACTGGCCTAATAATTTATTAAAACAAATGATCCACAAATTTTACTAATGTGAATGCTACTTGTGGAGTTTTAATACTCGATTCAAATGTAAATAAAAATATTTTGACTAAAATTATCTGAATGCAATAGGAATACTGAACTTTACAGACTCTTTAGCCCTGTGTAATACAAATTAAATCATTCTTAACCAATTTATACCACCATATATGTGACGAAGAATACAATAAATGCAAATTACCTATCCACGTATCCGCGTATTCGCGACCCGCATACACTTCACCTCGTGCACTTTTGTTTAGACACACTCGCGACGTGAACCGTACGTATTCGTGGTTTGTTTAATTGCCCTTTTTAACACACTGTATTTAAACCGAACCGAAATAAATGATTTAGCTAGAAAATGAGAAAATGACTGCAGCACTAAAAGAAACCCGTTAAGTCAAAATTAAAATATTTAACTGTTCGCTCGAGAGATCGAATTCTGTCTGTCCGTAGCTCCTGTCTTCCCAAGTCAAAATTTAACCCACCTCCTTGGACTTCGCAACATAATTTTTTGTAACAACCGCGGCCAATGATAATCGTTGCCCTAGCTCCAAATCACGCCTACTCCAGATTTTCTGCACACATTCATAAATTAAGCAACCCCAATTAGCTTGTCATGCAGCAACGCGGTGGTCTCTCGCAATCTGCAACTTGTCTGGCCCTCTCTTCATTACAAGTGCCCAATTGACATTTTAATACACACGGCGCCTGTTTGAAACAAAGCAGACTAAAGCGAAATACTTAAACTTGCAACGTAATTTGATCTCTTTCCTATAACTGACATGTATCTACAATTTAGTGCAACCCACCCCATACAAATCCGAAAACACAAAGCTAAAATGTTACTCTATGACAGGTTTATGATGCCCGGTAAACCCGAAGTGTTATTTGCAGGGCTAACGTTACAAGTTTTACGGACTCTCTGGGTGGTTTATAGTCTCTTGAAAAGGGACAGCGCGGCGCCCTGGAGCATCAGTTCGAAGCGTCCGCACACATGTTTGTTATTTGAAATTAAACACGCAATAACGGATTTTGTTTTGAAAACAAATTTCGCGACTGTTTCATTGCGAACGCGAAATAGCTCCAGCTCAAACTCCGAACACTGCGTGATTCCGCCGAGTCCGGTGAACCGAACAACGGTTTTGCGCAAACGTAAATCACAGTCACCGGAATATAACCAATTCCGTCACAGTTCCGAACCGTGACGACTTCGTCACGGTGACAAAGACACAGGTCGTGAAATCACGACCCATCCCTACTCTAAGGTTCTGGTTTTATTTCGTTTGCAAGTTGTTTCTAGACTTTTTCCATAACAGTTGGGGACACTTAATTTTCTAGAATTCAGAGCGGAAGGGGCGTGTCTTCGATATCCGGCTTGTGCGGGTCCAGCGTGCTTCTTAAGCTATGTTCGTTCAAGGCGAATTTACACTTGTACACTTTCGATGTGCATCGAGAGGGATTCATCCATAGTGAATGTAGAAGATGAAAACTAAAGTATTTAAACATTCATTGTTATTCAATTCATTTTAGTAGTTTTCAAAATGTCAGCGACTGAATTTGTGAGTGTTGGGATTGAGTTAATAAGTATAGCCATTGCAAAAGAATGTCGTACAATACTAGAAACAAAAAAAAAACAGAACAGATTTGTAAGCTTTATCGCGGATATTATTTTATGATAATCCTCAGATTTATTGTTTCAAAGACATTCATTACTTCGAGTTATCTCTAAAAAAGTTTCTATGTGTTCATCTTTCCACGGAAAGTGGTAGTTTTCGTAGTTCAACGGAATACCAAATCAGCGTTTTCTGAGCGGCTATTAAATGTTCAATGCGCTACTATGATGCACCTCTGCTTACAATACAAGTTTCGACTTGCTTTTATCGCTTCACTATGGATGAATCCTCCATTCAATTCATCAAAAGTAGAGAGTGGGTCTACTTGGTTCACTGGTCATTTTCGATGTTCATTTTGGATGAAATGTAGATAAAAATGACCTTTACACCTTTCACTGCGAATGAATCATCGGGGATGAACATCCAAAATGCAAAGTGTAAATTCGCCTTTATTCAACTCCGTTCAGTCTCTTTACTCTATTTGCACTCTGAACAGAGAGAGCGAATAAATTTTAATACAAGTAAGAGTGAGACAAAACTGCGAAAAGATTAATAGAGTGAACGGAGTTGAATAAATGAACCCATTATTTGGCGTGTACTTCGCAAATTGTGGTCGCATTTTCATTGGAGCTTCTTTTGCAAGCTTGTGTTTGGAGACTGACCACCCAAAGGCTACTGGGGATCTTATCGTTCGTGAACGACTTCTGGAAGTTTAATTCAGTGCTTTTGTAGCAGATAAAGTCTGTGTCGTTGAATTTTGCTTAAGGACTCCACGTGTTAACGAGCCGACGCGACGCGACGCGTCACAGTTTCTTTCCGCTCTAGGCCCTTACTTTACAAGGTGTCAGTCTTTTATGTTCAGTTTCAATTTCATTGTTCTCTTTTACTTACTTTCATGTTGCTTCCGTTAGCAACTACTTGAGGGTTAAACTTTGGAAAATCTGCGTCACTTTTTCGTGATCTTGACGTAACTGTTTGATTTTCTCCGGACGAGTTTTGCCGTGAATACCACTATATCCGAGAGCCTCTTCTACCATAACATCGTCGTTCACCGTTCTGGAACCCTTGAAGGAGCTGCCGAACTGTGCTGAAAAAGTTTCGTGTCCCGCAGCCCTCCAGGCCGAACATAAACGTAGAATTGATGGGATTCGAGATTGGTGTTGTACTAACCCTCTGTATCTTTTACGTTACGTTTCATTACGTTAATTGTTGGATACCCTTTGTGCCAGTGTATACTGTCACTGCCTGCCAAAGGCTTTTGTTCCTTCAGAACCTACTTTTATGTGCCTGATTTTGTAAAATTTCGTTCTTGAATTTGCGTTTACTGTCCTTCTGACAGAGATTATTGTACATTAGTTTGTAAGCCGTACAGGATATCCTCGCCGGTGATTTCGCGTCCAATTTACGTTTTGTAAATATTGAAACATTTAATGTAACAATTTTTTTTTAATTCTCAAGCGTTTTGTTAAAGCCGCTCATGTATTCGATTTCTGAGGGTTTCGCTCATATTTCTGTTATGTTTTAATAAACACCGTTTATCGTAGTTCTTATTTATTTCTCGTCAATATACAGGGTGACCAATAGTTGTACCTTATACAGAGTGTCTGACAAACACATCGCTTGCGAGTTCAAACCTGAGGGAATCTCTTTCAACAAGGTGTGCACTCCTAACGGTATGGCATTTTTCACCGTGCTACTTGGAACGTTGGAACCTATTCGCTAGGTGGCGCTCCTTTTACATCCAGGTATCAGGCCACCGACAATCTATTTGTAGCCCACCCCGTCTCCACTGAGCTGGACATAAGACCAGGTAGTATTTCTTTAACATCGACGATTTTCCCCCAGCTTTCGCATCTTATACAGGGGCAACTAGGTAGGTAATAAAGGTAGGTAGCAATCAATTTAAAATACTAACATTTTATTTACCTGATGCCTAGAAGGATTTATTGTTTTTCCAAACGTTTTCTCGTAAGCTTTAATGAGCCTCAGAAATAGCGATAGTATTTGGTTGGTCGTAGACAAAAGCTGATTGTGTCCTGATTTTGCTATCGTTAATATCAGATGATGAAGAATTTCCTTTAAATACAGTGTTTTTTTTAATTTAAAATTCAAATTCTTGCCGAGATTCCTTTACAAATGTCAGTTATTGGTTTACAAAATATATGTTCTTAGTGTTGCGTATGTTCCACTACTTTATTTTTGCGTCTCTTCTAGGCAGTTATTAAATGTATTGAATTAGGAAGGACGGGAGTTCTATTATTAGTCCTAAATTAATTTTCTTGTAATTTTATAAGGCAGCCAGTAAATTACAAAAAAAAAGAAAATCCGGAACCCGACACCAGTTAATCAGCGGAACGGAAAAACCCTCCTCAAAGCTGTCTTTCATAAAATCGTTCATTCTTGGGTGTAGCGCACCTGTTGAGGGTGAATTCTAATGACGTCAAACGACGTGTACGCTCGGAATGATAGCGGTGAGGCTGGTCGCTATAGTTACGTATATCTTTTCGCATCCTGCAAAATGGGGGGATAAAGCTCAGTTTCAAGTCCGCAGTGCTCGAGAGATGTGTGCGGGTGGTGTTGTGTTCGTCACGTGTTCGCAAATCTCCTGAACATGAAACGCGTGTGTGCTTTAAGTAATAAAAAAGCGTGTCGCGTTAGTTTACCTCCGTATATGTATGCTGTTAATACTGGTTTTCAGTTTCCATCGCCTGAAAACGACGCTCATAATTTCGGTATATTTGATATGTATGTTTTAATTATAATTGCAATTACTGCAAAATTATGGCTGGGTTGTAATATCGGTTAATTTTGCACCGTGTAGAGCGCGCCATAAATTAATTATGTTCGAGGGTTATTGCGGCTTAATAAAGTGTAATGAGAGTCTAAAATGTAATGAGAGCCGATGGGTTGTTAAAACGATACGTTGTATGTTATGTATGTATAAGCACTGGGTTTCTACCGTTTGATTAAAATTTCTCTTTCTGTCCGTCATTAATTTATATTTTTATTTTTACCTTATTTTAAGACAATCAATCAATCTTTTTTTAATGTCATGGAGTTAGAAAATGAGGATTTCTTTGCTAAGTGAATTGTTCAACACAGGATTTCTTAATTCTATACATACAGGGTGATTCAAAATTATTTTCCGATATTTTCAGGGTGAATAGAATATCAAAAAATAATACTTTTTTTATATAATTTTTTTTCCAAAAGTGTTACAGTTCCCTGAAAGAGGGGTGAAACTATTGTTTTTTTTGGCAACATCTTCTGTATCCTTCAAGTTATTAAACTAGTATTTGAAACTTAGGTATAAGATATTTAACTGGGCATTTCCTCTCTCCTTTTTAAGGGTTAATTTGAGGGGGTCACTTACGGTATTTTACAACAACAGAATGCAATAGGTGTATGCAAATTTTTAAACCTCAATTATTCGAAAACGGTATGGTTTTTCGAAATGTAACAAGAGAACCTTTTTATGCCAAATAATCTAAAAAATATTGTCTTCGCAAATTTCTGATGAAATATGTAAAAAATAAAAAATTAGAGATGAAATACTGAAAAGTCACCCCCTCAAAGTACCCTTTAAAAAAGAGGGGGAAATCTAACAAATACGTTACAAACGCGCAGTTAGGTGCCTTCTACCTGAACTTAAAATATTAGAGTGTTAACTTAAAGGATGCAGAAGATATTGCCAAAAAAATGCATTTAAACATTATCTCAGAAAAGTTATTATACCTATTATTATTGTTATTAAATTATTAAAAATGATTTACAATGGCACTACAACTCAAATTGAAGATTATTTTCTGGGTAACAAAATTCGCACGTTGAACAAGAAGCTCTTAAAGTAACAGGGCTAGTTAGTCTATATTTCGAATCATCCGTGTCATTAGACTTTTCAGTGTATTGTCTAGATGTAGAATAAACAGGAGAATCCGTACCTAAATGTACCAATAAACAGCATGTGCCAAAGAACAAAGTTTTACGTTGTACTGGATTTTTGAGACACGCTATATATTTCGGAGTTCGGCTTGACTGAATCAAAGGCCTTCGACATGTCAAGCAGAGTTAGGATTGAGGCTCTTGTATCATCTTGATTCCGGAGTAGGTCGTCCATTACGTTGAGTAGTGCGGTGGTAGTACTATGACATTTTCTGAAACCAGATTGAATCTCGGGTAAGACCTTGTCGGTTAGCATATAATCAATCATTCATTTGCCGATACACAACAGCTTCAGCAATTTTTGAAGGAATACACAGCAAACTGATGGGTCGAAGATCCGAGAATTCCTCAGGTCAATTCTTCTTGGGCACAGGCACAACTGTAGAGGTCTTCCAAGTGTTGGGAAATTCGCCACATTCAAAAGAGTAATTTATTATATGTATGAGTGGATCCACACAAAAAGTTGAGGCTAACTGTAACATTTTGGCAGAAATACCCTCTAGTCCTAGGGCATTCGATTTTTGCTTGAAAATTAGTGTTCTTATTTTTTCTCGAGTCATTGGGTGATATTTAAACTGGGAATTGCGATTAAACTGGTCGTTACTGAAATTTGAGAGGTATTCTGGATCGGTCGGTAATGTTGGGGCGACATGTATGAAGTGGTTGTTTAGTTCATCCGGTTTATGCAATTTATCTGGAATGTTTTGTTTGCCCTTATTGGAAATACCCCAGTTTTTCAGTTTATTCCATATTTGTTTCTGATTTACTGCAGTTGTATTGATTTGATGTTAATAGTAACTACGTTTCTTGTTTTTTAAAGCAATGTTGTAATAATTTCTTAACTGACAGAAATAAGCTCTGTGGTTTTCATTTCTTGAATGTTTATAACGTAACCAAGCTTTACTCTTCAGAATTTTTCAAGATTCTCAATGTATAGGTAAACCACGGCTGATGTCGCTTAAATGGTCCTCCAACGACAAGGGGAGCATATTGGTTAAAAAAGACTATTAGTGCATTATTAAATGTATTTATTTTTTTTATTGATATCTGGTGTGGAGTATAATTCATGCCAATCTATTTGCGAACCATCATTTAAAAAGTTCATTAAACGAAAGCCTTTGAAGCATCGATATATCTTGATCTCATTAGTGCAATCTTCAAGAATTAGATCAAGTTTGCAAGAAACTATATTATGGTCGGATAGGTTATATTCGTATACTTTTGCTTCAGCTACGCTTAATTTTTGACTAACAATAATCAAATCTAAAATGGTTTCAGAATTCGCAGTGACACGGGTCGGTTCTTTTATGAGTTGTATAAGATCGAAGTCATTTATTAGGTTGTCCAAACTTACTTTAGTTGCAGAGTTCTATAACATATTTACGTTTAGGTCACCCAAAATAACAATGTTTTCGATTCCTTGAAACAGTAGTTGTTGCAGTGTTTCTTCAAGACCTTGTAAATTATTTTCTGTGTTGGGTTTTCTGTATAAAATACCGATAGCAACATCTGTACCGTGCAAGGAAACTTTTATCCATAGTTGTTCGATATGATCACTGGAAGGTATATTCAAGACTCCAAACTTAATTTCAGTTGAAATGTAAGCAGCAACTCCGCACCTCCTCTAATTCCCCTGTCTTTCCTAACAATTGTGTATCCCGGAATGACCAAGTTTTCATCAGATATTTCCTTATGGAGCCAGCTTTCCGTAATACCAAAAATTTTGAAATTGTGTGATCTTAAGTCAGTTATTTCACACATTTTATTTACCATTGAACGGACATTTAGAATATCTTTAAAATTATTAAACTTGCAGCGAGTATTACCTTCTAAAAAACCCGATAACGTTTCCCATTTTATAAATCATGTTGACACAGTTCTTTCTCACATTGTACCCCTTGTTGATGTTACTTGCACGGGGGACTTAAATATAAACATTTTAAATATTTCTAATCCATTATCAAACTGTCTGTTGCTTACGGGTTTGTGCAGCTTAATGAGCCAAGAATCTTCTAGTTAATCTTCTTCTTTATTAGATCCTTTATTTGTAACCAATGTAAATTCGGAGAAAAGAGCGATTGTATTGATGCAAGTACTATATTTGATCATCATCTTGTTTTTTTGTAATTTATCTTTTAGCACAGTGTTGCCTCAGCCGAGGTTTTGCATGTATAGAGATTTCCGTAACATTGATCTTGAAAATTTCAGACTTGATCTAGAAACCATTCCATGGCTTATATTCTACTTAAAATTAACAATACTGATGACAAGGTTCATTTTTTATCTGAAAATATTTTAACTCTCTTTAATTTTCATGTTCGATTAAAACGCATTCGAATAACAAAACGTAAAGCTCCCTGGTTAACATATCCTATTAAATTAATTATGAAAGAACGCGATGACGCTTTAAGTAAATATAAATTGTCTAAACTACCAAATGATTTTGTTGCCTATAAGAAATTAAGAAATTTTGCTTTGAATGCTATTAGAAGAGAAAAAAACCGTTCTTTTCAAATTGTTTTAAATCTGAACTCTCGTATTTTAAAATTTTAAAGTTTCAGATTTTCCTCTTCAACTGAGAAACTGTAATGAGATAAATAATTATTTCTTGTCTACAAGTGAGTGATGAAGTCGATAATGATATATATTAAGTCACTTCGATACAAATGTTTTAAAAAATTCTAATGAAAGTTTCATTTTATCTCTTTTTCCTGTTGAAGATGTACACAACATCCTTTTCAATATAAATTCGGATGCTTATGGAATTGATAATATTTCTATTAAAATGCTACAGTATTGCAGTCCGTTTCTTGATAAATATTTAACACATATTCTGAATAGTTGTATTAATGTTTTCTACTTTCCTATACCTTGGAAGACAGCTATTATTAAACCAATAACTAAAAGTACTAATCCCTCCTCTCTAATCGATTTAAGACCTATTAGTATTTTAACGGCTCTTTCGAAAAATTGATTTCGAAGCAATTAGTATCTTACCTAAATTCTCATAAAATTTTATCTAGTTTCCAATATGGATTTTGTAAAGGCTTTAATACTATTTCAGCTCTATTATATATGACAGATGATATTGTTAGACATATTGATAGTAGAGATTTACTACTTGATGATTAATAGTATCGAAGCCGTCATCTTCGATACTATTAATCATCAACTACTCTTAAGTAAGTTAAAATATTACAGTTGTTTTTTGGAATTTGTTGTACCGATGAAATCTTATTTGGTAGGTCGTAGGCAGCAAGTGCTTCTGCATGATTAAAAACCATCATTACTTACTGTAATTTCGGGCGTCCCACAGGGATCTGTTTTGGGACCTCTATTTTTTATAATTTATACAGCCTATATTTTATCCTCAGTTTCTTCTTGTAAAGTTCAAGCTTATGCGGATGATTCTCAAATCTATCATAATTTCAAGTTTACTAATTTTAATGCTGCTAAATCACGATCTTAATTTCATCAATTCGATGGCATCCCAAAATAATCTAAAATTAAATTACTCTTCGGTAAAAAAAGCATAGAATCATTTTGGAAAATTTATTACATATACAGATAAATTCAGTCAGGTTACCCATTGTTAAATTTACAAGAAATTTAGGCATAATCTTTGATGACAATCTGAAATTTTCTTTATATGTTAATCATTACAAAAATCGTATGCAGTACTTAAGATCTTATTCTCAAATCGACTTTCACTAAGGTTGGATTCAGTTTAACTTTAAACTCCTGTTTATTTTCATAGGAGGGAGTTTAAACAGGAGTTTAAAGTTAAACTATGACTGAGAAACCTAGCCTAAATTTCCCATTAAGAAAGCTCCTACGCGAGAGTATTGTGTTATCACTTTTTGATTACGGTGATGCAGTTTATGGACCATACCTAAATTCTTTTGATCAAAATCGTATTAAAAAAATTCGTTTCATTTTTGGTTTGCGTAAATATGACCATATTTCTTCTACATGACCTGTTCCTAATTGGTTAACTATGAAAACTAGGAGGTTATATAACTTCTATAATCTTACTGTTTGCAAAATTTGTTAAAATTTCTGAGATTCACTTACGTATTGTAATGAACCTTCACGATTACAATATTCCTCGCTATACTACAGCTATGTAAGATGCTAATTTATGTAATAAAGTAATAAATAAATTTTTGCATCTATCTTATAAATCTTTTAAAATTAAAATCAAAAGTTTCTTGTTTAATGACCAACTGCGTTAGAAAGAGTATTTACTAATACTATGTCACCTCATACTCTTCTGTAATTTTCTGTAATTTTTTTGTTTTCTCCTTCAAGCAAGGTTAAGTGTAAGAGTATCTCTCAGTTACTCTTCGCCTTGTTTTGAAGGAAGTATGAATGTTTAGTTCTTAGTTTCAATAAAGGCTATTATTATTAAAATTCATTGTTTTTTTATTTAGTGAGTTATTTTGTTTTTCAATTTTCCGATTGAATTTTAATTATTACCCATATTTTCTAAAGCACACTAGCAAGGTTTGAAGATAATCCAATAGAATACGAGTATTAAATATTTTTCTTCATTTCTTTTAGTAAATATTGGATCAAAATTCACATATTGCATATCACGGTATGCGCGTGTTTCACTGTAAACGGTTCCAGCCTATTTTTTTTTATACATTATCGATTTAAAATGTATTTTTTTCTGATTATAACCCTTACTAAATTGGACTTTTAGGCTATGTTACATTCCCTTCACGTTAAAATGCTATTCTACTACATTTAATATAAACAGCAAAATTGAAAAAGTCGTATTTTTGTATCAAAAGTCTTGTTAATAAAAGTTATTCAGATAGATCCTATACGAGCCCAGAATCATATCATTTGGTCCATTTTACATTTTACAGATAACTTTTTAAATAATTTAATACGTTCACTATCCAATGATCCATATGTGGTTCATGCTGCTCTTGAACCACAAGTCCGTGACTCATATGTGGGTCAGAATCATGGTTCTCATTTCTAAAAATGTATTACTTGGACGTGAAAATAATAACCATCTGATTTTCAAGGGACCCAAGAAGACCATTTGAAAAAAAAATTATTGAGATATCTGATACCGTTCTGTTTCAAATAATTTTAAAAGAGTCGCGTGACCCATATATGGGCCTGGAAAATCTTTGTGGCGGACATATAGCGATCTAAATGAAATTACTATATGAACAGTGTAAGTATTAACTTAATTTATAGACATTTATTATTGCTAAAACTGTTTGAAATATTGTTGAAAACCTTGAAAATTATGATTAAGAGACATTAATCTGAAATAATTCTTTAGGTTTGTAAAACGAAATTATTGAAAACGTGACTTGTAAAATCCTAACTTGGGCCAAATGATATGATTCTGGGCTCGTATTTCATTGACAGAAAAGAAATTTGAAAATCTCTTTCAAAAGTCCAGAAAATTCGAACAATAATCTCATACGTTTGCCATGACTTTTTATTTTATTCTTTTAATTCAATACAATAACAATAATCGAATCTTAATGACTTAAATAATAGTATTTTCAACTTTATCAGCTAAAGTTAACTTTGTAGCCATATTTATCTTATTTTTAACGATTTTAATGAATGGCACACAATTTGATAAATGACATGTAATTGGATTAGTATTACATTGTTGGTGACGTATTAATGAACAGTCATGGCAAAGTTGTGAGATTATTATTCGAATGTTCTGTACTTTCTGAGATTTTCAATTTTTCTTGTTTTTAATGATATTTTGGATTTAGCTTATTTGAACGATTCTGAACAACTTCTATTAATAAAATTTTTTTATAAAAGAATCCCTAATACGACTTCTTCAATTTTGCTATTTATTTTAAATTGTAGTAGACTGGCATTTTACCGTGAAGGGAAAGAAACATTCCCTGAAAGTACAATTTAACGAGGGATTTTTTTTAATCGATAATAGATAAAAAATACTGGGGTGGTGCCATCTACAGTCAGACACGCTGTATATGTATATGCATTTGAAATAAAAAGTTGATTGTCATTTGATATAACAGTTGACAATAAAGCAAAGAGAAGTTGTAGACTTCGTTTATTCAATCGGACTATAAATAACGAATGCCTTGAGGCGTATTTCTTTTTGTCTCACACCCGGTATAAAAATAAAACTATAGCCAATGCTGGTGTAATAGAACCGCGTTAGTAGAGTAAAGTGGGTTAATACTCTTATTTTATCATTCATGGTGATTTTAAGGTTTCAAGCTCATCATAACTATTAAAACCACACGGTATAGGACGGTTCGTTAAAGAAAAGCGAATTATTTAATACCTCCATTTATCGCCTGGATAATGTTCTATAAGCATTCGGTATACCTTTAGCACTAGGAGACTACTGAAAACAAACAACAAAGATTTGTAAATAACTGAAAAAAAAATGGTATCGCACATGTCAATCTTTTTTGTTTTCCAATTTGCTAAGCAGCTCTTGATATCTATTGTCAGCGGAGTATGGACAACTTCCAGAAGAAACCGTTAATACAATGAAATTAAAAAAATAATGCAATCTTATGAAATGCAGTGTATAAATTCTACATGTCTAATTTTTTTGCGTAGCACAGAAATTGCACTTAAAAAGATAATAAAATCCTATACACATTTTAATAAAGAATTACCAACTTTATTTTTAAGTACTTAAAAATATTTCAATACATTAGATAATAATAGCGTTTGGCAGAACGAACTAATTTTCCTGGTTTAATTATTCCATTTTTTATTTCATTATTCATCGCCGCGTAACGAGCATGCCTTAATTTGACTGAAGATTAATTAATTCCTGTAATTTGTCCGTTTTAATAAGCTTTATTTTCTGCTCAAATTTTTATTTTATGAATTTTAAATTGGATTATTCATTTTTGATGAACTCAGTTGGCGAAACTTCAAGTATACTTTAGGGGTTAATGTACATTTACTCTATCTAAAGTTGTTTTCTTTTCGTTATTACAATCTCACGAGCAAGATCCGCAGTGAAATAATATAGAAGTAATATTCAAGTATCTTATTATCTTGTTACAAGGTTAACAATAATGACGTTTTTCAAATGGAAAACACGATGATTTTTATAACCAGAAACAATGATAGGAAAATAGTGTCACAAATTCTTTAAAACGGACACTGAAAACGCGCACTACCACTTAACGTTTCGCTATCGTTTGACAGCTTCGTCAGAAGTGAAAGAATATAAAGAAGGTTGTCAATGGAAACTGAAAATAAACTTAAAAAATTGATGAGCAAAACATTCATGAAATATGAAAACTATCATAAATACATAATGTTAAATTTAATTATTAATTACAATTGAAACATTAATAAAAAGAAAGCAGATCATATGAATTTTAAGGAACCTATTGAAATTTAGATTCACAGGATTGAAGTACATAATTGTTTTTTCTTTTTAGATTCTAGCGCAGCCTATGAAGGCATTGAAGATTATCGACAATCCAACCCTCATTTTAAATTGACTTATACAGGGAATAATTATTTCATTTTACCTTGTCAGCATGGAGTTTCATTTTGTTTCTGAACATCAAACAGAACTTATTTATTTACAATAGAATTCCATTTTTGCCTAAAAGGTAGACGTTTATTGTCAGCGGAATTTTAACATTTCATTTTGCCTGTCGTCCTTTTACAAAATAAATGAATCGAGATGATTATCAGAGGATCAATACTACATCAAAGCTTTGTTTACTGCTTTTGCTTTCGGTTTTGTTGAAAAAATGAAGCATCTCTCGATTTTATTTTTTATAATCTTCAGTTTTGTGCGGATACATTTAGGGCCGGTATTATAGCATTAGTTTAAACTGCAGTTTGACAGTTAAACTTCAGATTTTAAGATATTCCCGTTTTATATCTGCCGATGACAATAGCTTCTAAGTTTAAACGTCAATCGGTGGTTGAAGAGAAGCTTAAACTTACTGTTAATATAAGTGAGGTTAGTTTGATCGAGTTCTTTTCATTTTGTTGTCTCATTATTCTGAAAATATTATACTGATCTGAAGTTTTACCTTTAGATTAAACTGCCATTTTAAACCCATGCTATAATACCGGCCCTTTTCACCTCTGTAATCCTAATTTTTCAAATTTTAAACATTAATCGTTTATAATTTTAAATTTTATGTTTAGAATTCTTTCTTTGAAAATAGAGTTACTCGTGTTTAAGTAAATGGTCAACACGTGAGGTAATTTCTTGAATCAAGTTCCGTTCCGTTCAATCGTTACTCTCCATTTACTAAACTCGAACGTACAATAGCGGAAAATTCGTTTAATTTCAAAAGTGTGCACGAAGTGATTTACGTTTCCTTTCCGTTTAGTTTCCGTCGTCTCAAAACGAAAAATTATAAGTCGAACCTAATAAATCGTCTCGATTTGAGTTGATTACTTTTGTCCACGATGTTTCTCTCTGGGAATTTCAGTTCATTCAGTTTGCTCTTAATCTCTCCGCATGAAACCTTAGTTTTCTTTTATTGTACTGTCGAGTTTTATATAATTTGCAATTTTATATTAATTATTATTCAAATTTATTCGTAAATCTGAAGATCCCAGTACAGTTCCATAAAAGCAAAAAGAATCAGTCTTGGATAATTTAGCTTCTAGTTTCAGCCCACATTTTAATTGCATTTAATTCCTTGTTTAATCCATTTAATTCGGTTTAATTAAATTCCGAGTTTCGAATTTGGTTTACAGGGTCTTTCGGTGGGCGTGTTTTTATAGAGCATCGCCTACAGTTGCACTCACGCACTTTTTTTGCTAAAATAAAATCTTATTATTAGAATGCAGTGTTGCATAATACTTTCTCTACCGTTACTATTTTGTAACCTAATTTAATTTCAATATTTTATTAGCTTGTCACAAGGTTGAATGTATAAAAAGTGTTTTCTAAATGGAAAACAAGGCGATGAAAGAAAAAATTAGAAGCTTTAAATTAAACGATGAAAAAGTATCAAAGCATTTTGGAAAGTGAGAAGTTTGAAAGACTAAAAGGAAGTTGTGGCATACATGAAAATAATAAAAAAAAAACACATTACAAACGTACAAGGAAACATAGTAGCAGAAGAAGATAAGATGGAATGGAATAATGACGACAACGCTTTCTAGAAATAAAACACAAACAAAAGAGAAATAATGAGCAGAAATAAATGATCTAAAGAAATTGAAAATAATACTTTTAATAATAATACTGATAATAACAGGAAGAACTAGACTGACTAATCAACAAAGTAAAAGTAGAAAACGTCCTAGAAAAGATAAAATAACAGAAACGATGGAGAATTTAGATGAAAAAGCAAAAGAAAAAGTAAAAGTATAACTAAACGATATAGGGTAATAATAGCCAATTAAATAAACAAAGTTGTCAAGGAAAACTAAAAAGAGAAACTCTTTATCTTCCCTCTAAAACCTGAGGAAAGTATAAAACAAAACCTTTCCACTTCACAGTTTATTACACCCTAACGAATCCGCTAAAATGAATTAAATATTAAGTAAAAAAATTTGTTAACTTAATTTTTTTTGTTATTTACCTGCAATGGAACAAGGTACAGCACAGAGGAATGTTCTTCCCCGTCGTTGTAATGCTTCTATTGTTCTGTGTTGTATTATTTCATGCTGCGAACAAATATTTTATCAGTTACGTTAATGAAGTTTGAGTTTTCCACACAGAACCTACGTTAATAATGAATGCAACTACCATTCAGAAGCCTGGGAAAGCCGTTAGAAAGCTACTCTTTCGAGGTTTTTGTTCAGTTAGTTTATTTTTGTATCAAGTTATTGGTAAGTTCTTTCTCACAGAGATAAATCAGCAGTTTTACCAGAAATTTATTTATTTATAATCTACTAAAAATTTAACAAAATTCATGATGCGACTTCCTACCCTGTATTTTTTAACACCCTTGATTAACGGTTGGAAATTGTTCCTAGGGTAGATGGCGTGACAATTCTAAAAATAGCTTTGTCGATGAACGGAATATAACAATAAATTAAAGTGAAAACAGCAACATATAGTAAGTAGTAGCAACAGATTATCGAAATACTGATGCTATTTCATCTTCATATCAGTATTCGATAATAAAAAAATATTTAAAGTTGGTTCTTGTCGGATGAAAATTGTACCACAAAATCTTTAAACCATTTCGCCGTCGTTCGACAGCTTCGTCAGAAAATATTTTTCACTTCTGACGAAGCTGTCGAACGACGACGAAACGTTATGTGTTTTGTGCGCTATTTAGTGTCCGGTTTAAAGATTTTGTGATATAATAAAAAAATAGTCGACATTATTTATATCAGTTACAATTTTTATGTTATGTACGCAAGATAAGTATTACTTAATATTAAACGAATACAAGACAAAAATTTTCTAACTGCTGACAGTTCCTTAGTTAACTTCATTTTCAAATCCAAGAAGAAAAAAGAGAAAACGGTCTTCGATAATATACTTAACGCAACATCTGAAGCGAAATAAAATGTTTGTGGTAACCCTAGAAATAAAGAAGTTACAACAATTACCAAAGCCTTAAACTTAGAAATTACATTATACTAAACGAGTTACGTCGGGCGAGGTTGGTTCAGGGTTCCTTTATTTTTTAATTTCAGCGCTCGTCTTTCCAAGAGGAAAGTAAAATCTTAAAAAATCGTGCTTTTGTTGGAAGAAGTGCTATTTTCTATAACTGATTGTCATACAGAAAAATATTACAGATGTTTCGAATAATAAATTATATTTAGTACAGATAGCAGTGAGGCCATTTCTATTAATGTCACTAAATAAAACTCATTAGCTCGTAAAATTTTCATTGAAGCTTAACTCTTTCAAAACGTCGTAAGGAATATTAGGCAAGTGAAACAATTTTTACTAAATATCAGGACGAACGAGAAGAGGTGGATAATGGGGCGAGCTGTTCACATTATAGAGGTGTCCATATTATAGAGAATACATGTGAAATGTGAAGAGATATTATAAAGTGTTTACAGTAAGGGAATGTCCTTATTAAAGACATTATTAAAATATTACTAAACTTCTTCATTTCATTTAGTAAATACAAAGCACTTACACGAGAACGTATTTTGTTGACCGGGGTACATAGATCACTTTTCAAAGAGAAATTAATTTTATTGGTTATTGGTAGTTAGATCGTTATTAATTTAACTCTTTAATTATCTGCCTAGCCATGAAACAAAAGAGCTACGTTGTTGACTTTTAACAGTTACGAATTGACAAGTTTTTGACACATCTTTGTAAAAAATCAATTCATTAGGAGCTATAATATTAAAAGTGGAAAATGAGTGATTTAAAGCTGAACTTAGAACATTTGAAGCGTAATAAAATTTTTGATTAAAGAGGGGAATACTCCTAAAAATATCCGTGAGTGAATGACGTCAGTGTATAACTATGACTGCTCATCATACCTATATCCAGGTTAAATTTTGGTCAAAGCGCTTTCGTTGGGGTAGTGAATTCATTCAGGACGATCAAGAAGTGGAAGGTTCTTGGAAGTTCGAAATACAGAAATGGTAAGAAAAGTTGATGATGAAGGAATGACGATGATGATGAACAAAAACGAAGCTACTGGCTTTATTTAACCGGACCCTACTCTACATGTATAGTCCACATCCGGCAACCCCGACTATTTCGACACTTAAAAAGAACCTGCGAGGAAAACGACTTTCTTCAGATCAGGATTTAAAAGATGTTGTAGACAATTTTTTTGCGAAGCCTTCAAAATAATTTTTTTTAAGTGGGTTAAAACAACTGGAACAAAAGTGTGTGGACTTAAATGAAGAATATATAGAAAAATAAAAATGTTTAAATTACCTCCTCTCTTTATCTTCACGGCTACCTAATTTTTGAATTTTTCCTCGTTTATGAATAATGTATTAAGTACAAGAAGTGAAGCAAATGTTACAGCGAACAACTTTGTTTATATTTTTACATTATTAAGAATGCCTTACTTTTAAAATAAAGAGATCGGTGACAGTGGACCGTGTTTAATATTCGGCGAATATTCAGCTATTCGACGTGCGAGTATCCCGAATATATAGATTTTGGTTTGAAATTTAATATATTATTCGTCGTCTCACTTAGGCCCAGTTGTACAATGCCAGTTTAAGCCAAAGCTTAACAACATTTGTTGAAATAATCGTTGCTATGGGTTTAAGCTTTAGCTTAAATTTAAACTGGAATTATACATTATACAACTGGGCCTTAGTTGCGTACATGCATAAATAAATATTGAATTTTATGTCTCAGTTTTTGTAAAAATTCGGTGATTTACAGTGTCTTTCATAAAGTTCGTAATAAATGGGAAAAATTTTTATTATTGATTTTTGCAAAAAAAAATTACCAAGATCAGTGTGGGCATCAATGAAAACAAAAAACAACACACAACCACACCTTATCAATCATTTAAAATTTGGAGGTAAACAAGGACAATCGAATTCTCAAAACCGAAAAATTGCAGCAGTTCGAAAAGTATTAAACTTTTTCTTGTAGAATTGATGCAGTTAGACAAAATTAAGTATAAACAATAACATACAGTGTTTAAATGCAAAATTTTATAAAAATTATGTCCGAAAAACTTATTTTTTGGGATTTTTATGTGGTTTCAAAATTAAGATTTGTCAAAAATCTAAATTTAGTTTTATTCTTTAAACTTTATTTATTTAGAAAACACAGCTGACAACAAAACAAAACTATAGCAAACTAACAGCAAAACAAAACAAAAATTTTAAAAAAATTCCAATTATTACAAATTATTGAAAAACAATTGTTTATAAATTTATACTCTTTTAAACGGACACTAAATGGCGCATAAACACTTAACGTTTCGCAGTCGTTCGACAGCTTCGAAGCTGATACAATTTTCATCGGACAAGAACCAGCTTTAATTATAAATTTATATTTCAGTATGTTTTCCCTCCCTTTGTATGCACAAAATAGTTCTCGCACACATTTCTCTTTGGACACTTATGAGATTACTCTGGAGAGATTTCAGTTACACACTGACGGATAGTTTCTTGTAAGTGCTGGATATTTCTGAAAGTTCTGTACTTATATGTAAACATTATTTTTTAAATAACTCCATAAAAAATCACATGGAGTAAGGTCGGGTGAACGTGGCGGCCAAGGCATGTTTGAATATCTACCTATCCATTTCTAGGAAAATGTGGTTGTAGCCAGTTTCTAACCGCCAAAGTACTATGAATAGGTGCTCCGTCGTTGCCTTTCTTCTAAAGTGAAGTTTTCCAATTCGTCAAAAAATTCATTACTTAAAAATTGTAGGTATCTTTCAGCTATTAAATTTTGTGTAAAGAAAAATGGTCCAATAATCTGGTTATTAAAAATGCCACACCAAACATTCACCTTGAACAAATACTGATCATTTATTTCAACTGTAAAATGAGGATTGTTATCCGCCCGCCATCTACAATTTTGAGAAGAAACGATCCCGTTCGAATTGAAAGTTGATTCGTCGCTGAATAAAATAAATTTTGTAAATGTCTTCTTCAATTTTTTCTGGTAGCCAGAAAGAGAAATACATGCGGAGGTCATTGTCTCTGTCCTTGAATGAATAAATTGATATTGTATGAATAAATTTAGGTTTATAAGGTTTGAATTTATTTTTCTTCAGCAGTCTTTGGACAGAACTAGACGATTGTTGAGTCGTTATTAATAGAAAATAGGCCATAAATTGGGTTTAACAAAATGTGTATTTTAACTTCTATTTAAACTCTGACAAAACTTGTTTATCACACCAAAGCCTACCCTTTTTTTTATATTCCCAACAAAGATAAATTTAGATTATCGGATAATTTGGAAATTGAGGATTTTGGAGTTTCAACTACAGTCTGCATCACTTCAAATTCCGCTTCATCATTGGTAACCCAATGCTTATGTGGTTTTTTAAAATTATTTTCAACAAACCCAGTTTTTTTTTTTTTAATTTAGAAACAATTCTGCCTACCGTCACATGTAAAATAATCTTGGAATATCTTCGGTTAAAAATTTCAGCGACATTCCCTACAATTAAAATTATTTCAATTTTTTCTTGTCGACTTCATTTTATTTTCTTGTTGACTCAATTTTGTCGGCATCTTTAACGGAATGTGTACAAAAGTTAACTTTGCTATGAACAAGAAATATCAACGTACCGGTTGTGTTCGCTTGACGTTAAGTTCACGGCTAACACTATTTTGCGGATTATCACTCAAAATGTACAATATTTTTCAAAGGACCAGGGGCCAATTTCGTAATAAAATACAAGCTAATAATATTAGTATTGTAACACGCCGATGTGCTACACTTGTTTGTTGACTTTTACGGACAACTAAATAAGTAATAAAAAATGTCCCAACAAAATAAACAAAATTAATTTATTGGCAAATTAATTGACTGGGAACTGGAGAATTGGCTGTCTGCAAGAATTTAACGCGTATTTACCGTAAGGGGTACGGCTCGGTCAGAATTTTTGAAAAAGGTCAGGTTTTATTGCTCCATGCCCTACGTCTATACGACGCCACTACCTGCAGTTCTAAAGGGAATCCTATTGACCTACAATAATACTACGCTCTGCGTCGACCTTTCTCAGAAATTCTCAGAGATACCGATAATTCAAAAACAACTTTCAATAATTATTTCCTCGTGATCGCTAATTAGTGAAGGACTCTACTTATGTCTGTGCACCTTGGTTCGAATCCTGGTGAGACGATAATAACTATGAGATAGCGGGAATTGGCTACGTATAAATAAAATACGGATTTAAATTTAATTAATTATTTATTGCAAAAGGTAAAAAACTCTAGCCGCACTGCAGTCTAGAAAAATGAGCGGAAAAACCTTTGTCGTTTAAAAATCCAGTACAGAGAGACATAAGTCTAGACACAGTCTAGAAAAATGAGCGGAAAAACCTTTGTCGTTTAAAAATCCAGTACAGAGAGACACAAGAAAAAATTACGATTTTGTAAGAAATAAAGTAGAATTCGTTTAACGGATTTCTCGTTCGAATATCGTGACGAACTAATTGTTTTCAATTACACAGCTGTGGTTTTATGCTTGTCCCAAAACAATGGTGGTGGGCCTTGTTATTCAATTGACATCAACAATTAAGTTGTTTTCAAAATTAGATTGGTCTTGGTACTCGTGTTTACCACTTCAATAGTACTCGAAGACACGCTCTGTATAATCAACCAGCGCACAGTGTGGCCGTGTGCCTACAGCGTACTTACTTAATGCACGTAATTAATTAATTAATCAGATATTCGGGGAAGTATGTGATACAAAATGCCGCCCAGACGATCGATTTGCGAGAGAATCAATAGTAATCGCTAGTTTTCCACGGAAGCCCTCCTGTGGAGGCGCGTGAGCCGATTTGTTGCTAAACCTAACAACGCGGCGAAGGGGGAGATTCTCGACCGCTCCTATCGCCAAGAGGTGGAGGTGCAGTGACTCTCACTTTATTTGTTAACCTCTGATTGCGTTGTTTTCGACGATTATCTATCGCTATGCGCAATGGAATGATTGACCGTTTTATTTGATGCTCTACGGTGTGTAGTTATGATCTTTCGGTCTCTCAGCGAATTACTTCTAATTAACCCGCAGATCTCCCGACAAGGACTACGCTTCGGTCCACACACAGGGTGTGAGGGAAACTCGGTTAAGAAGATGGCTATGACTATGTGATTCAGAATTGTTTGGCCTCGTAATTTTACTAAACTCGTAACGGCAACTAATTGGCCTTGATTTAGGGAATTAACTTGTGCTGGTCACACTTGATTTTAACGGCAGATCTAGACTTGCCTTAGACCAGTGGTACAAACCAGTCGACTTCACTGCGCAAATCGAAGACCCTTTGTTTGAGTGTTTCCAACTTGCCAGAGAATATCGCCCAAGGGGATTAACTAATTTACAAGAGTACACTGTATATGGTTTGCATTATAGATTTAAAGCGTCGGTTGACTGCCTCTGGTCGATTTAAATTACAGAACGCCAAGAAAACTAGTTTAATAATTTATACAACAAATGGTCAACCAACAAATGGTCAACCAACTCCACTAATGTGGATGCAACTTATTTACCTTTAAACTCGGTTAGAATGCAAATGAAAACACTTTAGTAAGAAAATTGCACAAGCCAAGCAAGTACTGAAATTTATAGATTATCTGGCCACAAATGGATGCGGGAATTAAAATGATTTTTAAACAATTTATACCACCAAGTATGTAATGAATAAAATACAATTTAAGGCAGATTACCTAAATCCGCGCCGCGAAATTAAAATCCAATACACTCACTGCACTAAATTTAAATACACCCGCGATTAATTTACCGTGCGCGAGACCGACTTGTTTAATTTTATTTAATTGACTCTCAAACACTGGGATTTTAGGCATACCGATATAAAATGATTTAACTCTACTGTGAAAACTAAATCAGAGAAACAAGTAAGTACCCCTAAGCAATTCGCCAAGCCCAATTAATACGACTGATCGTTTTAAAAGCTCGGAGATATCTGTCTGTAATTTTAATTTTCATTTTTCGACTGCACAAAATTAATTCCCCTTCCTCCGATCAGAAAACCAAATTCAAACACCCCTTGACCAATAGAGCTGTGTTTAGCATTCAGAAAAATAAACGCCCTCCGGTTCCTGGCATGTGTTTTTCTAAGCTTTTACAAAACGACCACCTTTGAAGGCTACATGTGCTGCCTTCAAAGTTCACAACAACTTCTAAATTACAAGTACCCTCTTGACATCTTTATGTTCCCGCTTACTGTGGAAACACGGCGCTCGCCTGCAGATTTTTCTTTAGAAGCAAATAAAAATCAGCATGTTATCTCCGGTCACGCCCTGCAGAGTATAGTTTTCAATAGCAGCTTTCTCTTACCGAACTTATGCGTGTCAAATTGCCCAATTTTCTAATGAACAACAGACGGGCATTAGAAACTCGCGTGACAGATTTATATGACAGTCAACTCAAGAAAAATTGAAAGTAACTCAAGTGTGACAAGAACTTATGGCCCCACCCTTGTTATATTGCCTATTGAAAACCCGTAACGGCCCCGGTAGGCCTGGCGATATTGCTTCCGTTTTGCAAGTTACAATTCCTTCAATATGTACATTTGTTTGTTATTTAAAATTAAAGTTACATGCAAGAACATGCTTTTTGTTTTATAAACAAATTCGCGACCGTTTCAGTATTGAATAAAACGTTTGATGATTGAATTAAGGGCGAAGTAAAAAACTATTCATTCATTCAGCTGAAAGTATCGGTTTGTAAACTGAAACTGTCGGATTATAAACCGAAACTGTCGCTATAGTTTTTTTACTTCCTCCTTAACCCGATCATCAAACGTTTTATTCGATACTAATATTATTAGCTTGTATTTTATTATGAAATAGGCCCCAGAAGTATGTATTTAATATGCTGTAAGGTACATTTTTTGTACAAAAATATCTTACATCTTATCTTTCTATTGTGCAGAAAATAAACGGAAACAATTTATTGTTAAAAACACAATGTAACAAAAACGTGTTTTTTAAAGTTTTTTGTAAAAAGCGTCCTATCTATAGTAATATTTTCAGATTAGTGGTAATTGTCTTAGTATACACAAATCAAGGAAAGAGATGATATTTGATTTGAAGGATTTAGAACAGCATTCTAGTTTTAAGGTCACATAAAATAAGATTTTAATTTTAGCAAAATATTGTTTTTAGACTCTGTAGATTGTTGATTACACTTAATTTCATCTGAGTGCATCGATACTAGAAGAAAAAGATTAATAACTTTTGAATTATCGCAATTTTTCATTTTCGAGACTTTCTATTTTTCAAGTTTTCAGCCATGTTTTAAATGACTGGTTGGATGGAATTGTGTTGCTTTGTACCTTGATTGACGAACGAACTAACTGTAGCAATTTTTTTTTTGGAAAAATCAATAATAAAAACTATTCCCATTTGTTACGAACTTTATGAAAGTCATTGTATGTGTTTTTAAATTTATTTTCAATCCTTAAATTGTTTAACATTGTTTATGTGTACATATTGTTGTGATGTCCACCTGAAAAGGAAAAGAAAATTCTTAGAAGGGGCACAGAAGTACAACAGGATGTGTAGATTACCGGTTATTCCTTGTACCGAGGCCAGGAGAGGTGATCCAACCACAACACACAAGTGGTGAGAAGAAGTGGGTAGACGAAGTGAAGTAAGTGAAGCCACGGTCGCAATATTTAGACACCCACGTTTGTTTGTTTGCGTCTGGAAGGTTATAAAAATTAGTATAAATATGACAGTAGTGATTTCGGTTGCGTATTCTGCAATGGGCTGTTCTAATCGAACAGACAGCTGTCTAAAAATATATACCCATTCCCCTCGCCCCACCGTGTCTACGAACTGGGGGATGGTCCTTCCCTTCGTCTTGTAACATCCTTGGAAAAAACATGCCCTAAGCCCGTGATAAATTAGTGGAAAAGATTTTTATGGAACAAGTATAAAACTATGTTAGTTGTGAGTAATTACTTATTTTAATGAATAATAAAAAAAAAAAAATTAAACCATAAAATTGGGAGTGGCGATTGTGCAAATTTTTGACGCCCAAATGGAGCTCCACTACACAGTAATATGTGTGTTGCTCAACATAGGAAGTACAAGTAAACCACATTTAAAATGAATTGACCTGTGGTGTGACCTGATATAAAGCAATGGAACATGCATGGGATTATCTGACAGGTCAGCTAAGAGAATGTATACGTAGAGATCTTATAAAAAAAATCAGTTTCTGAAAGAGGTCCTAAGAAAAAAATAAAATAATATTTTTCAACAATTTGTCAAAAATTTATGCCTAAACTAAGTTGACAAGGCGTGATAAATTCTCAAAGAGTCCTTACACGTTATTTTATCTCATTTTCATTCTTTCTGTTTTTCTCCAGTTTATTTTATGGGCAGTATATTTTACGCTGGATATGCTCGGTGATTCAGAATTGTCTCCCGATATCTCCAGGGTTAATAGAACATTAAAAAATAAGGTCACCTTTTAATATAAATTTTTTTCCAAAAGTGAATAATAAGGGAGTTATAAGCCCTGAAAGGGGGGTGAAAAACGTTGTTTTATTGGCAATATCTTTTGGATCCTTTTAAGTTATTAAACTAATATTTTAAACTCAAGTATAAGGCACCTAACTGCGCATTTACAACGTATTTGTTAGATCCTCCCTTCTTTTTAAAGGGTAGTTTTAGGGGGTGACTTTTCGGTATTTTATCCCTAATTTTTTTATTTTTTACATATTTTATCAAAAATTTACGAAGAGAATATTCTTTAGACTATTTGGCACAAAAAGGCTCCTTTGTTGCATTTCGATAAACCGAACTGTTTTCGAGTAATTGAGGTTTATTGCATTAAGTTACTATACAGTCCCGAAGATCATCCCCTCAAACTACCCCTTTAAAAGGAGGGAGGATCTGACAAATACGTTGTAAATACCCAGTTAGGTGCCTTATATCTGAGTATCAAATATTAGTTGACAACTTAAAAGATCCAAAAGATATTGGCAAAAGAAAAATACGTTTCATCCCTTTTTCAGGGGATTACAACTCAAAAAGAAAACACAGTTAATTACTTTGTTAATATCACATTTATTTGTCACACAGTGACTGCAGTTTCAACATTACAATGTCATTTTCAAACTGATTACAACTCCCTTATAATTGACTTTTGGAAAAAAAATTATATAAAAAGGTGACTTTATTTTTTGTGAAGATATCGGGAGACAATTCTGAATCACCGTGTATTTCACTCATATTCTTTTTTGCTTGGTGGTGCGTTGGCGAAAATTCACTACATAAACCTGGGGTGTATTCAAATCTGCAGTGGCTTGAAATATTGTCCGCTATAGCGGCTGCTTTTGAGACAATCCGGCTGTAAATGTGCTGTCGTGTTTCGTTTTCATGCTTGTCGTATATGCCTTTTGTTGGCGTTCAAATTCCAATTTAAATTTATCACAAAACTTAGAGGTGCTTTTGTATTTATGATTTTTTTAAATTAAATTCTCGACAGTCACTGACAGCTGAAATCCTATTTTTTCATGAAGAATCTTCATTTATTTCAAAGAAAAATTTTATTATTTGTTTAACATATCGCGCGATAAATAAATCGTTTAAAATACCGCGTAATAAATAAAAAAAAAAACAACTTTAGTGTGAAATTAAAGTTTACAGAACAAAGTTAAATACGCTTGCATTTATTCGGTAGTAATTCTGTTTTGTATTTTTAAAAATGATATGCAGGCACGCTAACAAAAAGTAGGATTGAACAGCTTATAATGGTTGTTGGGTCCAGCGCAATAGGCAAGCTTTTAAAAATAAAGCGTGTGCATTGAGCGTGCTGATAAAAAAGTGAATGATGTTATTTTATGTGAGATTGTTATATTTTGGTGTACTTCCATTCTATTACGAATAAAAGCCTTCAATTGCAAAGTGTACTCGTCTTCTCGTAACATTAACGAACCCAACAATTGGCGTAGTCAGTAGGATAAGTCTGATCCAGAACTGGCACCCTACTACAAAAAATCAGATAGCATCACCAACAGTGATGGTACCTATATTGCTTAATGGTGAATGAGTCATAATTCCAAACAAACTTCGTAATTTTGTGCTGAGACGCTTGCATCGTGGTCGCCCAGAAATCCGACGCATGAAGAATCTGGCTCGCCATCACTTCTATCGGCCCAGAATGTCCAACGAGATTGAAGATAGGGTAAAATCCTGCTTTCAGTGTGGTCTTACCGCAGCCAACTCTGTTAAGGAACCTCTACCACAGAATTAAGAGGAATCAGAAGTAAATCTTTTCGATTTACATGGTACAAAGTTGCACGCCGCGCTTCTACCCTGCGCAACCTGTTGTCGTAGGTCAACACAATGGAGCGAGTTTGTAGTTGGAGAGAGAGGGAGAGAATTTCGCGGTCGAGAACGCTGAGCCGAAGTTAGGTTAGATTCACGTGTGAGAAATTGTATTATTAGTACTACATTAGTAATGATTAATGATGATTTAGCATGCAATTAGAAATTAGGTATACCCAACTAATTCGTCATTTTGTTGTCAAATGACTTCTGACCTACGATAACGTGTTGCGCGTGGCATGTGCGGAGCGTTCAACTTTGTACCACGAACATCAAAGTGCCGACGCATGAATGAGACTTCCGATTCCTCTTAATTCTGTGCCTCTACGTCCGTGGCCTGATACAAAGAAGCCTTGGAATCGCATCCATATGGACTTTGGTGAGCCAACAAAAGGAAAATCTTTTCTCGTGATGATCGACAGTTTTTCTAGCTACATTGATGCAACTTGGATTATCCCAGCAAAAGCTTCTGCTACAGTCAAATATCTTCGTATCCTTTTCCGACATCTTGGTGCACCAAGCACAATTGTCTCCGACAACGGAACTCAGTTCACGGCGACAGAATTTGCTCAACTCTATTCAGAGTTTGACATTGTCCATCTTAGGTCACCACTACGCATGCCTCAATCAAATGGTCTAGCTGAACGGATGGTACAAACCTCAAAAATATCTTTGGACAACTCCGTGAACAGCCTAGATGTAGCAGTAGCCACATATAGTAAACTAGATGATCGCACTCCTGCTCAAGTCTTTTCTGGACGCCTAACCCGAACACCGCTTAACATTTTTAAGCCTAGTCTAACTTCAGTCTGTGAATTGAGTCCAGCACAGGTCGAAATGAAGGCTCTATTTGACCATCATGGTGCCCGTCCACGTAACTTATTCTTGTAAGTTATTCTTGAATTGTGGGATTGCTTCCGTATCATCGTCAAACTAGTTGGTAAAACAATGACTGAAATAAAAGTAGGAGACAAAAACATTGTTCTTTATTTCAATCAAATTTGGAAACGCCATGGTGAGGTAGCCCATCGCCCAAACATAGATTTAGATGAGGAAGGACCGGTGAAAATAGTTTCCAACCAAAAATCACGAAGCCGCTCTACTGAAAATCTACCTGTCTTTAACGATCACGTTCCAAGTACTGAAGACGATCAAAATGCACCTCTTCCAGTTAAGGTACCTCAGAGAGAACGTCGCCAGAGCATGACAACTGTCAATTACCATTCACTCGCCGGATACCGTTCTTATCGCCGCAACAAAGAACCTTTGGCAAAGGAGGAAATGTTGAATTCAGCGCAGTAGGAAAGCTTTTAAAAATAAAGCGTGTGTCTTGAGCGTGCTAATGATAAAAAAGTGAATGTTATTAATTTATATGAGATTGTTGTACTTTGGTGTACTTCAATTCTATTACGAATAAAAGCCTTCAATTGTAAAGTTTATTCGTCTTCTTGTAACACTAACGAACCCAACAGTTGTTAAAAAGAGTGTACCTCAAGGATCGGTTTTAGGACCTCTACTTAAATGAGTCAACTAGTACTTTAAATATGAAACAGTGACAATTCGATGTCACTTATAGGAAAATGATAACTATGTTTCAGTAACTATGAGTGGCCTTCGTTTGATATTCCTTTTTCATCAGCGAATGACTCAGTATTATGAAATGTAAAAAGTTCCGATGAAGTAAAAATACAATAATTTCTAGTTTAGACAACTAAACAAATGAAATTGTCTGTACACAAAATAATCTACAGACGCAGGTTGCCGCAAAGGTCTGTTGCAGTAGGTCTTTATGAAAATATCGACAGCTCTCAACAAACTACGCGTTCGCAATCGAACACAAAACACATATTTTTCATGAGGGTAATATTGACCCTGAATTCCCGCGACAACTTAAAGTATGTACTAAATAAACACATAAAAAACGTTCGTCCAAGTGCAGCTAATTCGAAATTTTAATTCAACATTTTATTTTACGAAATTGGCACAATATGTAAAATTTTGTACCATAAAGATATATTTATCGGACATATTAAAAAGTTATAATTACAATATCCGTTATGAAACGCATACGATATGAAAGTCGAATAATTAGAAACCACCATTCAGGAAAACAGTTTTTACTATGGTTCATTCAAGTCTCTAAGAAATTCGTACTGCTTTTTGTTTTCAATTCGAACGATAAAACGTAATATAAAACATATTTTTTCCATAATTCTAAAATATTTCCAGGAATAAGGAGAGCCACAATAAATAAGAGATACGTTTTAGTTGTAATGCGTGTGTACAATGTAATTAACCAGATAAGATAGAACCGACGATATGCTTAATGCTTAATATAAATTATGTAATTTTAAAGCTTCTATTATTAGCAACACAAATATTACGTTTCAATTACGGGACGGTCAAACAAACCGCTTGCGTGTTTAGGCACTTATCATAATTTTTTGGCCTCTTTCGGGCGGAAGTTCAAATCACCAATTTCACCGTCGTTGAACTCATTAATTGGTATGTGTGTGCCGAAAATAAACAAATTAATGAGAGAGCATTTCAGTTTGAAATTCAATCACAGTTCGCATAATTATAAGGCTTTTGTTTTACGGTTGAGTTGTCTTGTGCCATTTATTTATTCGATGGATATTCGATGGGGTGTGACTGTGTTCAACTTTTTCACATGAATATGGTAAGAAAATAATGAGAAGTAAACATAAATAAAATGGGTATCATTAATAATGAATTAATAATATTACGTGAAATATTCTACGAATTAAATTGAGTTAAAAAAGAACAAGTACATTTATGAAAACATGTTTAAGTTGTGATACAAATAATTTTCTGAAATATTGCATGACTTAAAATAATAAAATTCGTACAGTGGCTCTTATTTAGTTTGCGTTAAAATAATTTGTTATACAATATTCATTGAACAAGAATCTATTTTAATAATAAAATTTCAATTTAATTTTTCTGAATTAAGTTAGATGCTACAATCTTTTTAAATGTTAATTTTTTAATACTGATTTCATTATATTTTGCTTATTAATTTCAAATGTACTTTCCTATGAAAATTGTCATTATCAGACAAATATAGTCATGTTTAATTCTTAGTTGTTTTTGCTATAATTTGTCTTATGTTAAAATATAATGTGGAAAAAAATGATGGTATGGTGGATATTGGGCCTAATTAATGTCTTATATAATTTAATTATATGTATTACTAATTTCCTATAAAGAAAAATAATAAAAGGCTGAATTAAACATTAAAATAAAATTTAAATATAGAGGAAAACACTGCAAATTTCTTAGCAATAGTCTTATGCATATTTATAAGCAATATAAAATTTTCATTTGTTATACTATTGTAGTTTCTCATTTATTCGTATTTTTCTTGTATGTTAAAAGGGCGAATGAGATACGAATAAGAAACCACGTGACCTTCACCTGTTGTTGTTCTTTTTATGTACTCGTTAGTATACAGTCTGTGGCATTTAACCGGGTTTCTTCATTAACGCTGTTCCTATTAAATATATGGAAAAATGTTTTATACAAAAGTATCATCCTTTCAAGCTCCGCATATTTTAAAATTATTTTCAAATATACAGGCTGTCCCAATTTGGCTATAACTTCTTTATTTTAAATGGAACACCCTACGTTTTATAACGAATTTGGGCTTGTTAAGTTATTTTAGGGTGTTTGATAAGAGTTCCCTATACCTAAGTCCTATGGTTTTTAAGATATTAGGCTTTGTTTATGGTTTCCGGAAAATACAGATGTAACGGCATTAGATGCTCCATAAAATTATGTTTCAATTAGCTATACACTTCCTTATACCAATTACTGACGGTTGAGGAAATATTTAATATTATTTCATAATTTTTTCATTTTAACGTATTAATTATTAATTAATTAAATCAGAAGTAAGTGTTTCCTCAAATATTTTACTTGTTTTGAGTACAATGTCAATTTCCCAAGTTTATTAAGCTCTGTTACATAAAATGTATACATTTTGAACACTTATTGTAAAATTACGAGACATCTTAGAATTATTTTGTTGTGCCTACAGTTTTCAAAGGTTTCGTATTTATTTTGGAAAATCAGTATTTAATTTTGTTACTTGTTGTGGTAATGTTCAAATATGATTAATAAATATTTCGTCAATAATGTATAGAGCACACTTTATTATTTAACATAAAAGAAAAGTTAAACTCAAGTATAAGAAGTCTTAGGGCCAATTGTATGAAACGTAGTTAACCACACGATCGTGTTAATCGTGTGATTAAGCAATATCACTTGAGGAAACTTAACAATACTTAAAAATTCCAATCAAAATTATTTATCTCGTTACTGTTTAACTTATCACAAGCCTTAACAATGGAATTAAATAATCATGTATTTTACAATATTTTATACGACCAGGACTTAATAATTTTAGCAAGCTGACCTTTTACTTGAAACAAGTTAAATGTTTGAGTAAATACTCACTCCTGATTTTAGTTAATATGTCAAAATGCAGATATTATGAAATAATATTAAATATCTCCTCAACCGTCAGTAATTGGTATAGGGAAGTGTATAGCTAATTAAGAGATAATTTTATGGAGTATCTAACGCCGATATAAAAATAACACCGTTCCATTAAAAAAAAAAAGTTATTGCCCTTCAATTGTTGTCGAAATGGAAATAGTTTTACCGAATTCCTGTTTGAAGAAAAGTAAATTTTGTTACTGCGGTAGATACCTCCCACTTAGCTTGTAACAGTACCACAATATTTGCATTCTAAGTTTCTTCGTCAGTGAGATATTAATTATAAAAGTTATATCTGTATTTTCAGAATACCGTAAACAAAGTCTAATATCTTGAAAACTATAGGACTTAGGTATAGGGAACTCTTATTAAACTTACCCTAAAATAACCTGACAAGCTCAAATTCGTTATAAAACATAGGGTGTTATATTTAAAATAACGAAGTTACACATCGTATAGCCAAATTGGGACAGCTTGTACATTTGAAAATAATTTTAAATTATGCGGAACTTGAAAGGATGATACTTTTGTATAAAACATTTTTCCATATATTCAATAGGAACGGCGTTAATGAGGAAACGCTGTTAAATGCCACACCCTGTATGATGATTATTTTTGCAAAAGGTAGTATCTTATATTAATAACTTCAGGAATATTTCATATTCATAAATTTTTTCCATAATTATACTTATTTTGATCCCATTTGTTTAAGATTGCGGATATTTTCCGATATGTCTCCTACGGGTATACGGTGTGATGAGAGGTTTCCCGTCACACGGCTTTGTAACATTGTTGAAGACCCAATACTTGTAGATGACCAAATATTTACGAGGACAATATAAAATTTTACATCTTTTAAAGCAACATTGTATTCCGCTGTAAAAAATGAGGAGATAATATGATCGTCCGACATCAGACCTCTAGGCAAACAATTTATTCTGTTAATCCTGTAGAACAAAAGATTAGAGCTCTAGGAGGACACTCCAATGGTTTTAAGATTGCTCTCAAATATGAATGACAAAGAAATCCTCAGACACTCATCGTCTCATTGACAATTTCATTCAGTCTGTGTAAAGGTGCAGATAGACATGTGAGAACATTTGCGTGAGTTACAGACAGAACTCACACAAGTTTTCTCGCATGTCTATCTGTACCTTTACTAAGATATTATAGTGCGTCAGCAGCATGAGGAAAGAATACCTATTGAACTTGAGTAACCGAGATATTATTTTAGAAGGATTCATTTCTAGTCATTACATTTTTATTTAATTCGTTAAAATTTCTTTGTTCTCTTTTCTATGTATTTTAAAAATTTTATTTAACATTTGGAAGGAACTATTTTGTCTACTTAATCTTATATGTATTGTAATTACAGTACTTGCCATCCCCTAATAGTTTTGATTTGTACAGTTTAATCGACGTATTTAGGTCAAGTTCTTGGTTCGACCCAGTTAATTAAATAAGGACGCGTAAATCATATGCAGTTTTTCTTTCAGTTAACCGCATTTTTTTTTATCTCGGTTCCCGTTTCCTGCTTTCAGCTTATTCCGTAAAGCCGAGCATTTAAAGTGTAAACACCGTGAATGTGTCGATATCGTGATGTGCTGACCGCGAGAAACATACAAAAATAGTGAGTGATTGAAAAAAAATGAACAAGTGCTGTTTGGACCCTGCTTGTTCTCATGCCGTTGTCGCTGCCGCAACGAAAGAAGCAGTAATGTTGTCAGATGAAGAACGCGGAGTCATTTTAGGTGTGCTCCGAAGAAACGAACAGCTCCAAAGGGAACAACAGCAGCGTGTGATGTAAGTAGGGCAGTGAACAAAGGGTTTATGTAACCGTTCTTAAAACAACACCAAGGGGGGCTGTGTAACATTAAATTTAAATGGAATTTGAGACTAAATTATCATCTCTAACACATACATTAACTTGTAAATGAATCTTGGCGTGGAAGAAATAATTAATTCCAACTTGAGCAGAATGACATTAATGTAAAATAATGCAAATAATAATTAGTTTGTTAAATTCAATTATTTCAAGTGCATTTCCTAGATTACTTAGTCATTTCTGATATAAAATTGAAATGAAAGTGGAATAAGATTAGAATTTCCTTGTCAAGTTGATTAATTCAATTTTTATTCTTTGTAAAACTATAAAGCTTATAATTAAGTCTATTCAGTAAGCATTTCATGTCAATAGTTATGCTTGTTGCCACTGATTTTCTAAAAATCGTAATCTCTTCAACTGATTATTTCGCCATATTGAACAGTCATTGGTGAATTGCTATGGTTGCTGTGGTTACGTATTTCTCTTCAATAATTGTTAGACATTTATTGAAATGAGCTGGTACATACAGAAAATACGTGAATGGTTGAAAAGAAAGATAAATTTCAAAATGATTCTATAAACTACTTTTGCTTTCAATTTGGTTCCTTTGCTGAGTATAATCCTTTTACTTTTGTTAAGACGACAACAAAGCGGTTTTAAAGATGTTGAAGAATCGATTCGGACATTTATTGGTGTTGATAAAACAAATGTTAGAAAATTTTAGGTAACTTGTTATTTGGACAAACATTATTAAGATTCTTCGTTGCTTACTAATTTCTTCATTAGGGATTACATCAAATAAATTTTATTAATTGAATACCTAATTCAAATCAGTTTGAAAGAATGTTACTGGACATATACAAAATGCAGAAATTAAAAAAAAATATTAATTGAGGAGATTGCGTGCAAAACCGGATAAATCAATATTTTGACGAAATTGAGTTATACATGTTAACCGTATAATTTTGACCTGCTCTATTCATATTTCTAGGTCTTTGTGAGCAAAACCAGTTAAAAACATATTTAAATTGTACTTAAAGTTGAGGTTTGCGAGCAAAAGCGGACAAATCCACCTTTTGGAGATGTGTGGCTGTTTAACTGAAGAAATAGCTTTAAATTAATTAAATAGCTTTACGCGTCTCGATTTTGTTTCTTTTCTTTAAATTTTGTTTACGTTTTGTCAGTTTTAATTTTAGACAAAATATACTGTTCATTCCTAAAGTCTCTTATTCAATTCAAAGATTTTGATACAAAACCGGATAAATCCAATCTCTTTTTTGCAATATTTCCAAACCTAGAAGAAATTTTACAAAAAAAAAAAAAATGCTATCATAAATGGCCTGCCCAAACTTCGAAATTATCCTGCATTCAGTTTTTTGATGCATTGAAGGGCCAAAGTTTCATACGTTTTCTGTGTTTCCTGAAAAATTGTACAATTGTATATATCTGCTTTTGCACGCAAGCTCCTCAATTATTCTAAGACCGATTGTGGAAATAAAATTTTAAAATGTGACAAGTTAAGTTTGTGAAATAAATTGTCCGTTCAAAATTGCCGTTCGGTTTTTAGCGTTATGCACTTAAATATACAATCTCTCAGACATAAGATATGTGAACTCGAGTTGTTTCTCGACAAAATGTCTCCGATATTTCTATGTTTAAGCGAGCACTGGTTAACCTCTGAAGAAATTTTAGAAGTTAAAATTAATAACTATACATAATTAATTCTTTTAGTAGAAATAATTACAGGGGTGGAGGTGTTTGCATTTTTGCCTTAAATAATCATACAAACGACTCTAAAGCTCATGAGTTAAAAGTTGAGATTACAGAAAAAAAACTTTGAATTAACTATTGTTGAATGCATCTTGAAAGGCTATAAATGCTTTATAGTCTGTGTATATAGCTCACCAGACGGCAGTTTGGAGAATTTTTAACAAAAATGGAGGAACTACTTGACGGAATGTGCACGCTAAACAATTACTTTATTATTTGTGGTGATTTCAATATTGATTTTGGGAAATTTGGCCATATGAGAGATGCACTTATCGATATATTTTCTTCGCACGGTTTGTCTCTACATGTACAAGAGAAAACCCGTGTTGGTAAATATTCTTCAGCAATCATTGACAATATATTTAGTAATTTTTCGTGCAACACAGAATGTTTTGTAATTAACACAGGATTATCTCACCATTACAGGCAGATTTTTTATATGAATATCACAGCTAGTAAGTTGCCAGTATATGAGTTTAGGTGTAAAGTTCACCTAATAAAATTGAATATTTCTTAAACCTTTTGAAAAATAGCTCTTGGAATGATGTTGATAAACTAAACGATATCAATGATAAAACTAATTGCTTTACGAATATTTTTAATAATTGTTTTGATATTGCTTTTCCAGTTAGAAAATACAAAATAAAAAATATAAAGTCTTCATGGGTTACAAACGAAGTAAAAGCTATGGCTGAGTACATATATGAGAAATTTACGTGAACTTGTAACACAATTAAATAATGCTGAATTAAATGATTTTTGTAAAATACAAGAAACAGCATATCGAACGTATCTCAAAGTAGCTAAAAAACCTATTACGATAAAATTATCGAAAGATCTGAAAATAAATCTAAGGCAATGTGGGAAGTGTTAAAAAAATTATCTAACAGTGAATTCAAAAATTCTAGCAAGCTTTCCCTTATTAATGACCAGATTATATGTGTACAAACACCAGATATTGTTGCAAATATGTTTAATAAAAGCTTTGTACAGATTCAACAATGTAATATACAGTGCGAGTCTCTAACTTGGAATAAATTCAGTAAAGCAAAAACAGTTTTTTTTTTCAGAAATATGCTCGGACACGTCGATTAGTATTTTAAATTGGCTCTTTTTTTTATCCAAGAACATTTTATACAGCGTGTCCCAAATTTGAGATATGACGTCATCGACTATTTTTTTAAATGGCAATCCTATTTTTCTATGACTATTCTTAAAGTGTATAATCAAGTTACACATACGTACCAAATTTCAAATTTTTATTCCTTGTCATTTGAAAGATATTTAACAAACATCAACTAATTTTTTGTCAAACTGGGTTGACGTCTTATCACAATGTTATAAAAACACTTAAGTTATTAAGAACAAGTAAAAAAAGCAGCATCGCATTCGACTCGTATTGAGTGAGGAGATTATTAGTTTGTCGTCTTGTGATAAACACCGTTTGTTGAAAAATCGGCCAAAATGCCTTACTTAACTGAAACCCACAAGATTGAAATTTTAATGATGATTGGCTACGGAGATAGGACAAGAACACAAAATGAAGTTATTCACTCATTCAGAGAGAAATATCCTGATTTACCACCCACATCGCAAAGTACCGTAAGCAAGATTGAAAAACAGTTTCGGGAAAACGGGCATTTAAGAAAAACCAATAATCATCGTCAGAGTGCGCTCAATGAGGAAGTCAAACTTAATGTATTTCTCTCTGTTCAAGAAAATTGTCATGTCCCCACTAGACAGGTAGCTAGGGAAGTCGAAATTAGCCAGTCGTCGGTGGCAAGAATTTTTAAAGCGCAAAAATTGCATCCTTATAAAATGGCAATCCTCCAGGAACTCACCGAAGATGACCCGGATAGAAGACTCCAGTTTTGCGAACAAATGATGGATCTACTAAACAGAAATTTTCTAAACAAAGAAAACGTCCTGTTTTCTGATGAATCAACGTTTATGTTAAATGGTCAGGTAAATTGTCAAAATTGTCGTTATTGGGCAGACAACAACCCACACTGGATGAGGGAAGGCCACACTCAACATCCAGAAAAAGTCAATGTTTCGGCAGGGATTGTTGGTGATCGAGTAATAGGACCAATTTTCTTCCAAGAAAATCTCGATGGAGCGAGATATTTAGAATTCTTACAGGAAGAACTGGTTCCGAATTTGGCTACTCTGTTTCCTGATCCGGTTGAAGCTGATGTCCCAAATAGAAACATCTGGTTTCAACAAGACGTGCTCCTCCTCATTTTGCAAGACCTGTCCGTGAGTATCTGGATGATGTATTTCCAGGCAGATGGATTGGTAGAAGAGGACCCTTTGAATGGCCACCCAGGTCTCCGGATTTAACACCGCTGGACTATTTCTTATGGGGGTACTTGAAAAACAAAGTTTTTAAGACCAAACCAGAAAATATTGAGGTGTTGAAAGAACGAATAAGACAGGAGTGTAGGCTAAGTTCCGCCGAAGTAATTAGAAATGTTCAAAACGAGTTTAAGTTCCGTTTAGGGTATTGTCAGTTAGTACATGGACATTTTGAGCATTTAGTGAAGTGAATTTATGACTATTGAGTTTCAGATTTCTTCATTTTTTGAATTAGTTAATGTTTGTTAAATATCTTTCAATGACAAGGAATAAAAATTTGAAATTTGGTACGCATGTGTAACTTGATTATACACTTTAAGGATAGTCATAGACAAATAGGATTGCCGTTTAAAAAAATAGTCGATGACGTCATATCTCAAATTTGGGACACGCTGTATAAAACGTTCTTAGATGAAAAAGAGCGCAATTTAAAATACTAATCGACGTGTCCGAGCATATTTCCGAAAAAGAACCTGTCTTTGCTTTACCGAATTTATTCCAAGCTAGAGACTCGCACTGTATATAATCTACCGACCAATAACATAAAGAAAAATATAAATAACATGTTTCTCATTCCGACTGACGAAATGAAAGTAATTAATACCATAAAAATAATATTGTAACGATTTTAAAGGTTCTATTATTTTTATTTTAATCAAAACACGAAATAGTTAATAATCTAATTTATTTAAAAGTAACACTAATTAACACTAACTTAAACAATAATTTATTTATAATCTAATAAGTAATTTATGTTAACAGCCGAGCGAAAATTTATAACGCGACTTCAATTCTGCACTGTCAAATCTGAATTAATTTCGAACTCCACCGGCCGCGTGTTTTATACGCCGGGGTTGTTTCTCGCGAACATTCTCGCTCGTTCGACGGAAAGTCTCGGATCATCGCCCCGTGATGTCGAAGCTTCTCGTCTAAGGCGCGTCGGTGTTGAATCATCAGACAGGCTGGGACCGCAATCGTCACAATATGTAATAAAAAGTCACCAGGCTTAGATGATATTCCTCCATAGTTAAACACGCGGCATCACTGATAGTTGAACCTTTAACACATAATTATATGCTACAGTGTGATGTATTTCCTGATTCCATGAAATGCGCAAAAGTTGTGCCGATATTCAAAACGGGTAATCGGGAGGCAGGCAATTACCAGCCAATATCGGTTCTTCCAGCAATATCTAAAGTATTTGAAAAAATTATTCACAATCGACTAATAAAACATATAGAACGTAATGACATTTTGTCAGATAGCCAGTTTGGCTTCAGAGCTAAACTTTCTACAGAGACCGCCATTTATCGCGCAGTGCAAGAATTATTGAAGCAATTAGATAAAAAACAACTCGTAGCGGGATTATTCTTTGATTTAACAAAAGCGTTTGATACTATAGATCATAAAATTTTATTGGCTAAATTAGAATCCGTTGGTATACGAGGATTAGCACTCCAACTTTCGTCGTCATATATATCTAATCGCGAAGAGAGGATGACGGTAAAGGGACTTTGTGGTAACTCAGTACAGAATTTTTTGTCAGAACCTATCATGTTAAACTGTAGTGTTCTACAAGGCTCCATACTTGGCCCTACTTTATTTTTATTATATATAAACGATTTATGCAGCTCAATTGGCGACTGCGCTCTATACCAATACGCTGACGACACCACATGCATTATTAACGAAACAGAGCAAACGCAACTGATTAATGCTTGTACTAGAACTTCTGAGGCTATGGTAAAATCTCAGGATTTTTGTTTTGTATGCTTGAATCTTTTTTCTATTTTTCTGTTTACCTACGACCCGTTTTCGTACAAAATTTCCTCATATACCTTCACTTAAATTTCGTTTGAAATTTCTTTTTGCTTGAAGAAAGTTCTGTATAATATTTTTCTATCTAAATGTTTTTAGGTGCTTGATAATATCAATGTTTTAAATGTAAACTTGTGGACAAAGAAATTGACCTGTCACATTGAAATTTAATGACGTTTTGTTTATGTTTACATACTGTGTACTGGCCTTACAGTATTGGAGGTTATACCAAACGTCCTGTTACATTTCTATTCTAGTCTTTCCTGTACCTTCTGTATTAGTGGCAACGCGCACACGTTGCATTTAATTTAAATAGACAATTATTCAAAGCAGCAAATTAAATGCGACACAATATGACAGCTCCAATAATTTACTACTTTCACAGATCGAACACAGACCGAAAGCCATGTTACAATACAAAAAAGTAATGAGTTAGTTTTTTTGTCCGCAAGTTTATATATCTGTGTTTTATCTAGTTTATGTCATGTGATAATTTTTCAGTTTTCTTTGTATTAATCTTGAAGTTATATTTTATCACTCCTTTGCTTTATTTTTGCCCTTAGTTTTTGTTATTATAGCAATGAAATAAAAATTTTATAAGTAATCTTGAATCTACGGTTTTAAATAAGAATCCAAACTTCCATAACGTTGCCATTTATTACTTCTTTTCTTCGTGTTTGAAATTAACTTTTTGCTTATAATTCATATAAAATATTACTTAGTGCAGCGTTTGTTTAACAACAGTCCCAGCATGAGTAATGTTATTGTACTGTTTATTAACAGTAACTGCACATGCACATAGTAGTGTTTGTACCAGACGAATCAGGTCATTTAAATACGCCAGAGATTTTCGTCCACGTTCCAAGTATACCTAAAGAATCCTAAAGAAATATTATCGAAAAGTTTTGCAGAATCATCTATTTAACATTAATTAAATTAACTCAAACCTAATTAATCATCATCAAGATTGAGAAGTTTTATATCGAACTTTACATTAATTAATTTCCAATCTTTTCACGACAGAGGAAAGTAAAAGCGCACCCAAATATTCGCAGTTTCAGAAATTTGTAATATCAAGTAAAAAAAAAGCAATTACATCTGAATGTATTCTTGCTTCCCCGATATTTCTTATCTTATCACAACAACTTATTTGTTTATGTAATTAAACTCTAAACTTTTTCATTTACATATAATATTGTTACGAATTCGGCGTTCGCAGTAAATAATCGTCGCTTAAATTAAAGCGCTATAGTTGTCCGTAGTTGTTGAACACAAAATAATGTGCTCCACACCTTTCTCACAAATAAAGGTGAATTTACATGTAGCAAAACATCAGTACATCATTATGTTCGATTTTTGAGATACTTAACATTCAATGTAAATCGGCCTTAACACTTCTATAATTCGTACTGAACGTTCTATTACATAGTTGCTATTAATCCCACTCATCCTTCTCTAAATATTAACTGATTCAAATCTGGTACCTGATTCTGTTTATATAGCAAAGGTCTTTCTGTTTCGGAACATTCTCGTAAAATCTGCTATCATTTGGTATGTATATAATTCGAAAATTCTCGAATCATCGAGAAGGTAGATGGGTGCCACAATTCTAAAAATAGACTTGTCGACGCACGGAATATAACAATATTCACTTATTTTTATGCCTAATAACCTGATGTTATAATTTAATTAATTCGGGTAAAATGGGGATTCGTTCTATTTTTATTGGCCAGAACTGCTTCATTGAACAATCGAATTAAAAGGTGTGTTCACACAATCAATTTGCGGTCGATTGATTTTTGACTCGATGAGTTCACATATTCATACAAAATAGAAGTTTTTTTTTTCATATAAAGATATCAAAGTTAAACATCTTACTTATTAGTTTTTTAGTTTATTTTCGTAAACTTTGTTAATTTAAATATTAAAAAATTATTGGAACACACTATTTTTAGAGTACATATGAACTTTATAATAAAAGTTTTAAATGGTAAATAAAGGCTTATAATTTAAAATTTTATTAACTCAAGAAGATTGATTGGGAATTTTTAATGGAAGCACCGGTTATGTAATTGATTGATTGGGAATATTGGTGGACGCGCCGGTTGTGTAATTACGTTCATGTAATTACGTAAGTAATGGGTTTCATGACGGGTTTTTAATTTATTGGTATATCTTAAACAAATTTGTAATCATGAATTTAATGAAAACATGTATCATATAGATACCTCAACAACTATAAAAGTTGTCTAGATAATAAAATTGTAAGTGTTAGTAAAGTTCCAGTATATCATCGTTATTTATTCGAGAAAACATTTAATATGAACTGATTTACAATAAATTATGACAGACATTTTTATCTAATATATCTGCAGGGTGATCAAAGTTACTGCCGCACTAGAGCTAACTTCGTTATTATTGGAGCTACGAAGTGGTTCAAATTAGCAAAAATGAACTGTTTTCACTCAGGATTACAATGGTGATATGAAAAAAAACAATGCGTATCGCATTCTCAAAATAATTGCATTAACAAAACTGTCTTAACACACACTACCTGGAATTATGTGTTTCAAAAATAAACAAACGTGAAAAACATGAGCGCAACATTTTGAGGAACTGGTATTTAAATAAATGTAACTACTATTGTGTAAAAAATAAAATTAATTAATTAAAATGTGCTACTCTTGAAACTATTATAACTTAAACCAATCATTCTTCGTATCGTCGACATCCTCAGAGTAAAAACTTTCCAAAGTATCGATCTTCAAGTCCGGCATGCCAAAGAATTTAACGTCTCTGGTTATTACCGTTTTCTTGTTTTTAGTCAACCAAACACGATATCCTTTAGATTCCTCCGCGTAACCGAGAAATACACCCTCATTACAACGCGAATACAGCTTCCCCTTGTTTGGTTCCCGATTTAAAACAAAAACACGACATCCGAATTCTCGAAAATGACTCACTGCTGGAATCTTTCCTGTCCACATTTCATAAGGTGTTTTTCCTTGTAACGATTTGGATGGATAGCGATTGCGCAAATAATTAGCAGTGTTCACTGCCTCCGCCCAAAAATAATTCGGGAGTCCAGCCTGCAGCAGTAAACATCTGGCCATGTCGAGAATGGTACGATTCTCCGGAATTTGTTTTTTTTGTTTTGTTCCGGATTGTAAGGAACAGTAAGACGTCTCGATATAGCGTGATCCTTCAGGAAAACGTCGAAAGCTTTGTTTACATATTCTCTGCCATTATCTGCCTGTAGACATTTGACTCTTTTCTCAGTCTGATTTTCAATCCATGAAATGTATTCTTTAGTTGCTTGAAGCACCTCGTCTTTGGATTTCAAGAAATGTACTTCACCCTATCTTGAATGGTCATCTATAAACTGAACAAAGTATCTGGCTCCTCCAATAGATTGTACCCGCATTGGTCCGCATACGTTAGTGTGAATCAGATTCTGAATTTTTGTATTTTTCATAGATTTCTTCGGAAACCATCTTACTCGATACACAAATTTCACAGACAAATTTTTCTTCTATTCGCTCATTTTCAAGGCCTTGTACGCTTCCATTGCGCTTAGCTTCTAGTAAATCCGTCATATTCAAATGACCAAATCGCCTATGCCATAATTCCGTTGCCAGAGCTGAATTGACCTTCTGTGCCAATTGTGAACTCTCTTCACACTCGTGCACGTAGTACAGACCTGTACATATACCTGATCATATCTGTTGCCTGTGATTTTTCCAACGGACATTAAATCTGAACGCAATTCTGGTGCATGTAATGTGTTTTTTAAGGTAATGTCTTGCACATTTCCCAAAACATCTGCTTTGAATGTTACCGTCCCTACGGCTGAAGTTTTCGTCGATGAACCATCCGCAAGATTTAACTTTCCGCAGTGCGATTTGTTAATGTTACTAAAATTACTAAAGTTCTCTGGAGAAATGAGATGTTGCACCGGTGTCGAGACACCTCTTTTTAATCTTCCTATTTGAATTCACACATCCTTCTTCTTCAGCACATAAAGTAACACCAATTGCACCGTTCGCCGACTGCTTTTGTTTTTCCCTTTTAGGACAATTGCCAGAAATATGCCGAATTTCCTTACATCTGAAACATTTGATTTTAGAAGTGTCGTTTTCAGATTTCATGTATTCGTTTGTCGGATTACTTGTTTTCTTGAAATTATGAGGATTGTTTCGTTTACTAATCATCAAGGCATTTGACGTTGTTGTGCCATAAGACTCGTTCAATCTGGCGTCATTTTCTTCAGTAATCTTCACTCGAAGAACTTCTGGGGAAGGTAAATCGTCTCGAGATTCCATAGCGCATCGAAAATTTTCAAAACTCGATGGTAGGCTATATAAAATGACCGATAAAACAAATAAATTTATTGAAGCAAATGTCCTAAATAATGAAATTAATAAAATTAGTTTTTTGATCTTTTGATCTTCATTGATGTTCACCTCATCTCACTCAACTTATCAACAACATCAAAAAATTTCTAAATATGTTCACGTACATTGCTGCCTTCTGACATCCGCTGCAGCATTAGCTGCTTGAGGAGAGTAGTTTTTCTTGCAGGTACTTTGGACTGATAAATCGTTTCTAATTTGAGCCAAACTTCACGAGAAGTGACGCAATTTTTAATTTGTTTTAATTCCGACGGTCTAATTGAAAGGATTACATTGGAACGTGCCTTCTTGTCATTCTTGATCCACTCATTTACTTCATTCCTAGATGCCTCATCATTAGCTACTAATTCCGGTTTCACAGCATCTCCACTTACATAAGACCATTCGTCATTTTTTATCAAGAGTGCTTCCATATGCAATTTCGAAGTGTCATAATTGTCCTTATGAAGCGTTTCAGTTCTTGTAACAACAGGATTCATTTTCTCCAACGTTTATTAAATAAAAGTCAAAATTGTTGAATGAAGTCCATAATTACGTGAATTTAATGTAAGAAGAAAAAGGCACTTCCTAACTTCACCGGTTTCGGTGAAAATCACCTTCATCAGGCTGCTAACGTCGAAAATAATTAATTAAAATAGAATAAATTGCAAATATTGGAGAAGAAAATAATAACGTATATGTCAAATCAGTGGTTGCAAGAAACTGACATATACGTTATTATTTTCTTCTCCAATATTTGCAATTTATTCTATTTTAATTAATTATTTTCGACGTTAGCAGCCTGATGAAGGTGATTTTCACCGAAACCGGTCGCTAGAATAAATCAGATTAAGAAATTAGGAAGTGCCTTTTTCTTCTTACAAAAGTCAACATTTTCTATGACCCAATCAATTGCAGTCCAATACGCAATATCCACATCGTAGTACAACTAAGATTCCCTTGTGTAAAATCACATACACAACACTCAACCAATGTCGAAAAAACTATGTATTTTCCACGAGGCGGTTACTCTTCCGTGTCTGGGCTCGTGACCTGTTAGCAAAGCTCCAGTATATCAACGTTATTTATTCGAGAAAACATTTAACATGAACTGATTTACAATAAATTATGACAAACATTTTTATCTAAAGGCTGTTTTACATTATAACATTTTTTGGTACAAAGTGAGAGAGATAAGCTACCACAGTGAATTCTGATTGGTTGAATTGGCACTTCTCACTCACTTTGTATCAAATTTTAGATTAAAAATGTCATAGTGTAAAACGGCCATAATATATCTAACTCACTTGATTTTTAAAACACCACGAATCGCTGCAAATCAGCGTTTACTCTAACAGTAAGTTTATTTGATGATTTTTTAACAGATAATTCTGGATATTTCTAAGTAACTTTTAACAAAAAGAAAAAGGTTACACGAATGCATTTTCAAACTTTAAATAAAAATATTTCATTTTACTTTTCTTGTATTACCGATAAAATAATCTAAAGATTACATCGAAGAAATCTAATATTTTACCTTCTTCTTCTTCTTCTTTCCAGAAGAGAAATCTAGTGGGTTCCTTGATTTTTTGTTTCATTAAAATGATTAAACTTTTTATTAATTCCCCAGAAATACCTAATTAAATTCTGATAATGAAGACTTTAATGAGACACAATTTTAGCAACTTTTTAGAATGTTAAAAACCGTTAAATGCATTTATCATAGCTGACGAATAATTAACAACTTGGGTGCCTCAGTAAACAGGGGTAGATTTGAAGAAGGTTTACAAAGTTATTGAGGTTAATATGGATATCATTCTGCGCCTTTAATTTAGATTATATGCTCACTTTATATTGCCCTTAGGATTAATGTGATTGATCTGAATAAGTTTGCAATAGTAACTATAACTTCGTGGTTATTATTTAATATGAAAACAAAGTATTTCTCCAAGTATGTAAATTCTCTTTTAAATTAAATTCTCTGTTCTCTAACAAAGCAGTTAGTAAATTAATTAAATTATGTGTTTAAGGGTGGAGATATCCACCTCTTAATAAATTGGCTAATAGTTATTAGATGAATAACTACCATGGAAATAATTGATAAAAAATCAATCAACAATTCAGAAAAATTAAGTTATTCGCCGAATAATTTTAATAGGAGACCCTAAACGAAAAAAGCAACTTAATTTTTGTTCTAAGGAAGGGAACAAGGAAAATTTTTTTCCAAGTAAGAAAATACTTAGGATTCGATACTGATCCCTAAAATGTCTATCTCGCTATTGTACGCCCAATTATAAACCGATCTACCCGCAATAAATCACCGCCAAATTGTTTTAGCGATCAAATTCCGTCACGGCCCTAAGCAATCCAATTTAAAATTAATAAACCTAATGGCGCTTACGGTTGACACCATTCCAATTTGTCTTAATGCAATTTTCTCGTGTCGAATTAAAACTTCGCAGAAGCAGTCCGGGGGTCCTAGAAAATTTATTCGAAAGAAACAAAGGTGGGTGAGTGTTCCTAACCGTATTTGTGATCTAAGTTGGTTGAGAGTAGGTGTAACAATGCTGCTCTTGCTGTGATTTCCAATGTCATATGGCCGAGAAAAGGTCGGTTTACATGTGATCAATTTCTTCTTATTGATATATGGTTAGGTTTTTGCATATAAATATAATTTCTTATGTTATAACTAAGTCACCTTAAAATATGTAATAGTAATTTTATTAACGGTATCCAACAATATCCTGTACATATAAAAATATTTTATTTGCAATTTAAATCATTTTGAAATTGGACCGTTAATTATAAATTAACAATAGTTTGTTTAAATAATTGTTGTTAGGTAGTTGGTAGTTTACCTGACATTAGGTCGGGGTGTTAAGCATTAGTTAAATAAGTACAGTTGATTGCAGAAAAATCGAGTACCTTGAAAAAATCAAAGATCCAAAATCATAGAATTTTTTGACAATGTAAATCGGTTTCTTTCAAATATGCAATATTAATTTAACTTGAAGGCTTCCGCGGCCGTCGTCCATGTTTGAATTGGCTTCCGGTTGGAACCGCGTCACGTTGACTTCTTTTACTGCCGACGTTTCGTTCTTCATTGCAGAAGAACTTCTTCAGGGCTGCTGCTGCTGGTGGTGTTGCTGCTGCTTCTGGTTAGTCGTTGAGACTGTCATGCCTTACCTCCATATATATTTATTTCAAGCAGCGAGAGTAGAAAATTGTCGCCGATTGTCGAGGTAACTGAAGAAATTAACCCTTAGGTCCTTCATTTAATCAGATACTTGATTTATGGGTCGATTCTGCTCATATCTGTAGCAACCGTGAGATCTGTAAACCTGTAACTCAATTATTGAAAAGTGAAATTTTGAAGATACGATTTCTTGTAAGTCTCTAAGATAATACCACAGAGACTTACGAGTATTTAAACACATAACTGACGCCTGTAAGTCATGCAATTTCGAATTATATTGAAAGATTCACCAAATACAAGCAGCAGGATTATGAAAATTACGTTGTCAGTTATTCTTTTTGTTTTCAATAGAGTGCACGTGCGACAGGCGAAATAAAAGGAATCGTGTGCCGTTTATAGATATTTACTTTTGTTAAGGGGGGAAGGTATTTCCCTAAGGTTCGCTAAAGTTGTGTTTGGAAACAACAAATAGGACGTGTAAAGTTTTTTCGCTCTCAAACTCGGTGGAAACATTTTATCAAATTTATTTCTTAAATCCATCCATTTTCTGAATGAGGATGTAGCTTTTAATTTTGCCGATAACTGGAATTAATATTAAATATTGCGGCAGTACCTGCCCTGAAGTACAAAGCATTGATGTATTGTAAACCGTTTCAGGAATGCTTTTGTTGGGATTTCTGCCTGTGAACTATCTCGCATAATACCAGAAATGTCACGCATAAATTTCATTACGGGGAACGTAAGCGCGCTGCATTTGCTCGTAATTTTTATGGATATTTGTAGGAACGTCTTTATGTCGAAAATATTTACGTAATCTCCCTGCAGTATTTTACTCTTATTACATATTTTACGTATTTACATTCTAACTAGTCATTAGTTATTAAATGTTCCGGGCCTTTTCTAACTAACGGTATTAGTTAACTATTAATAGTTTAATAGACATCTGACCTAAAAAGATATGAGAATTGACAAATTATTTAATGCCTATAAGCAATCACATACAAAGCGGCCAAATATCGCTGATAAAACCTCAAATAGGGCAGAAATAGCTTTTCGTAGGATGCTTGAGAATTCCATTGTAATCAAAACCGACATCAACAAATTTTGTATTAAGATACAGTTGTGGGCGTGTTAACATAGAGTTAACATAGATATAAAATATTACTGGTGAGATATTTGATACGTTCTTCCCTTGTAATTTCTTTTCGTGGAAGGTGTAGACTGTAGATGGTAGAGGTAAAACTGTAGCAGGCAGCAGGGCTCGACGGAAGAAACTTTTTAAGATGTCTTTTTGATAACGTGTTTCGTGTTTCCTTGCCTCTTCGATCCATCAAAGAAATAACCTGATGCCGACGAAGTAGGTGTAGTTAGTGCGTAAAGTGAATGCTTGACTATTACCGCAGGAGTTTGTGAATTGTATGCTTTGCCGTACTATTGCAGCACCAGCGATTGAGAGGTATGCTTTGCCGGACTATTGCAGTACCAGCGAGTGAATACCGCCAGACTATTGTAGAACTAGCAAACACTGGCTTGCTTGATACACGTTCTGCCTTTTATACCCTTATTTTGTGGCGGCGATTAGGTATCATTAGTCTGTTTGCTTCCTTGAATTAGCGTTGAGCAAATTTGCAAAGCTTGTGTAATGGCGCTAAGAAGGCGGATTAAAATTTTGAAAAGCCAAAGTGACAGAATTACTGTAGCTCAACGCTCAAATTGTTCTGAAAAAGATTTCAGACTGTTTAAAAATCCCTAAAAAGGAAGAAAGATGGGCACATCTTGTTAGGAGAATAGCTTTGCCCACCCAAGTTAAATTTGAGAAAGGAAATTATTTGGATTTCCTAAATATACTTGTGAAGGGAATTCTTTAAAATAAATATGTGTTTTCAGGTTCATTTTAGTAAGGACCAGTTTGAACAGAACAAGTAAATGAAAGTTGAAACTGATCCATAAGATACAAATACTTAAGAAAAGCGTCCACGTATTGTTAATGACGTCAACAAAAAAGATTTTATGAAATCTGAGATCTATGAACTATTTAATTATTATTGCTTCATATTTTTTGGTAAGTGAAAACTTGCTAGGACATATATGAAAAACCCGAGATATTAAAGTATCAAGCGATCGTTAAATAACTGCAAGAGTTAACGATAATCTTTTAAGACCTTCGTCCATTTTCTTCAAAAAATGAAGTTCTTTACAACTTTGGATCCAATACAGCCTAACATTAGGTTATATTAAAGCCTATCATTAGGTTTTAATAGTGAACAAGACGCACAAACTTTTTCGGACATGTACGGTTTCATAACATGAGAAAATAAGAAGTATATTCATTCCAAAGTTTTTAAAACCTCATGTTTGTAAAAATGTACTTAGGATGTTTTGAAAGTAAGGTGACGATATGTACCAAGATATGTTTAATACAAAATAGACGACTTCTTTGCTGAAAGTGAGAAAAGATCGGTATGTATCTACCTCCGAAGATGCAGTTCACTATGGATGAAATTTAGAGACAAAACATCAAGTACTTAAAAACTTTATATTCGAAAATTTTAAATCTTGTCTTAGAATTTTGGAATAGCCGTTAACTAAAAGTTTTCATCTCAATTTTTTGAGATAGCCACCAATGAATCATAAATTAATGTTGAGCAAATGTGTCTAATTTTTGTAAGTCAATGCATCAAGACACAAATCGCTGGTATTTTAAATGACATTCATGATGTTCTCTGCTTGCTATAATAGATCAGGCTTCTTCGGACTACTGTCTCCTTTCTTAACTAAAAAAGCTTCTGAAAAATCATAAATTTTCTCTTAACGAAGAGGTAACAGAAGCTGATTTCCAGAGTAAGAAGAACCATCCTTTTTGAATAATAATTTTTGTATAATAAACTATTTCTGTGTATGTAAATATTTTAATAAATAAATAAATATTTAATTTGTTTCTAAGAAGTGAATAGTTAGAAACGTAATACTCTTGCATTACTCCGCGGTGCTATCAATATTACACGTTCATGCACACGCCGAAGTGATTCATGTTCAACCTTGACATATGTGCGTGCCAAATGTAAGCAAAGCAATAACATTGTTAACGTATCAACTAATTAGAAATTACCCACCGATATATTCGCCTAAGCACCCGATTTCTAAATAAAACTTCAAGGGCAAGTTTGCATGCATGCCCACGACTTCCAACACAAGTTATAAGTTTTAATTAAATCCTGAAACGTGTGCTGAAATTTTTACGCTTCATTCTACTTTTGTAGGGGAAACTCGAAATGCGACTGCAGTAAACTTCTGTGTCAGAGAAAACTCAAAGCGTGTCCAGCTTTAATTAGAATCAAATTCTGAAACTATTGTCTTCTGAAAGCATTCTAATTGAAGTAAAGTTTATTAGTACAGTTAACTCAAGTTTGCAGATACTGAAAAACTGGAAATTTCTTTAAATTTTTATGCGAATAAAATAAAATTTTATATTCGAAAATAGTGAAGAGAGAACAATGAAATGCAGTTGAAAGAAAAACTTCTTTTGCGTGGAAAATGCAGCATTCTAACTGACTGAAACGATGTTTACTGTCATACATATTCAGATAACTGTAAAACTGTATGTATATACATATGTAAATACGAACACCTTTTATTAAAATTTCCACTTGGGAAAACTTTTATACTTTAATTCTATGTTGCACGTGTCGAAAGTAGCTTCTATTTCAGAGACCTTAAAGCGTGGAGGATATTCAAATTCTGAAATTATTGTCTTCTAAAAGCATTCATGTTGGAACATTTATTATAATGATACGGCAACTCTGCATTATTATAATGCCGTAAAACTACTTGCGCATATGTGAATGCAAACACTTCATATTATTTGCAATTTTTATTTTAATAAAATAAAGGTCGAGGACATTTAATTGCTCGTAAAAGTGCAATACATGACCTCAATAGTCCGGAACTTCAATTAAGAGTAGAAACACATCAGCATAATTATTATTAATGGGAAATGTTTGATTTACTGTTTGCTGTTTCTGGCAGCTTGTTCTCTTTCTATTTCCAGCGGCCAATTTAATTTTTCAATCATCGACAGAATAAAGAAGTGGAACTGGAAATTAATCGTCTTTGAATTATTTAAAGGGAATATCTCTCTTCCTGATTTCACTGGATTTAATGTGTTTGTAGGACAAGTAATCGTTGTTATGGGTTTAAACTTAATCTTAAATTTAAACTGGCATTGTACAACTGGGCCTAAGGGTTTAAGCTCTGGCTTAAAGTTAAGCTGGAATTGTATGTAGTACAACTGGGCCTACGGGAATAAATAGCACCGGAGTATTTTGATAGGTAGGCACTACATTTTGTATAGGAGTTTAAAATGTGTCCCTATGGTAATATATAAATAATTTATTAAATCTTGTTATTGAATTAATTGAAAACGTGTAAATTTAGAGAGCCCCCCAAAAAATTTAATAATCCGATTATAAAAACAAATATTTAGTCGATGAACATCCTCTGTAATCACGACCGTGACTGTATAAAACTAAATGAATTTATTCATCTGGGCGTTTTATTCATCCGAAAATCAGCCGAGATAATTGCCGTTGAAAAACGATTTAGTGCACGCGGTAGCGTTAAATTGTTGCGCAAATATTTAATTGAGTACTCCCCGTTTAAATCACATTGTTATTTTTTCACTTACGCTATAGAGTATGCACGTCAAAATTGTGACGTGATGAAAACCCGATAATTAGTTTAATTTTACTGTCAACTGAAATGTGATAATTTGGTTGGTGATAATGATATGCGAGTACGGATTTTGCATCGTTAGATCAAAGAAAAATGAAGAGATTAGTGGTTTCCATTTTTTTTTTTTGTTAACACAAGATGTTAGAGTTTATTTACATATTCGCTGTCTATTTTTTACATCAAAATATAAATTTACAAACTTTACACAAACGAAAAATTGTAGGTTTAACTTGGGTATTAGAATTTTTGTATAATGTATGGAAAACTTTATTAATCTAGAGAGAACGTTAGGAATCAAACAAGGTTTGCATCAAATATAAATATCCAGTAGCAAAATTTCAAATAGAACAAAACCGTTTTCGGTTAAATCTTAAAAATCGCAATTTACTGTATACTAATCAATAGCTGCATCATGTTCTACAGAAAAATTGTTACGTTATTCGTTATTGAGAAATTAATTTATTTTTCAATAACGTACATATTCTTCTATAACATGAAATTATTTCAGATTCAGGGCGTAGTTTTTTTTCTTTTATTTTAATTTAATAAAATCTATGAACGCTTTTGAGTCCTTTGCACGCTCGTAGGTAATTTTTAAATAAATTAAAAATAACTGCTCAAATTAAAATTCTTTATTACCAATTTCTTTGAATGCAACAAAAGTTTCTTTGTTTAAATGAATTTAATATAAACTAAGTTCCTCTAATGGCCATTTATTTAAATATGTACGTATATCACAAAACAGTTGAAAACAATTTAACGCGTAATTATTGTTATTTATAAAAGAAAGTACTAAATCATTTACTTAAAATATTAATAATTTGTTCGGTTCCTTACGGTTCTTTTTACATCAAACTAATATTTATTATCACTTCACCCTGTGTAATTTAATTGATTCACGTTTATTAAATTATAGTGTCAGTCGATACGTTCAAACCCATGTGTTTCGCTTGACTCTACCCCAATTGACCGCCGGTCGTATTTATAAACTGTCTTAAAAAAACTCAAGCGCGTCATACAATGATGAATATGGATCAAACAATTTTTTGTGAAAACGCGAAACTAAACTTAATATTGTGACGATTGCGGTCCCAGCCTGTCTGATGCGTCAACACCGACGCGCCTTAGACGAGAAGCTTCGACATCACGGGGCGATGATCCGAGACTTTCCGTCGAACGAGCGAGAATGTTCGCGAGAAACAACCCCGGCATATAAAAATGCACGCAGCCAAACGGGGGACAGTTCGAAAGAAATTCAGAGCTGATAGTGCAGAATTGAAGTCGCGTTATAAATTTTCGCTCGGCTGTTAACATAAATTACTTATTAGATTATAAATAAATTATTGTTTAAGTTAGTGTTAATTAGTGTTACTTTTAAATAAATTAGATTATTAACTATTTCGTGTTTTGATTAAAATAAAAATAATAGAACCTTTAAAATCGTTACAATATAGCTTTCCTATTATTTGTCCCAGGTATTCGTGCTTGACCTTAAATGAATCGCCATCAGATATATTAACCTTAGGATAAACACGGTGAAGAAATTGGTCATTACACTCGTAACCAGGAAAGATGAAGCTTCGTCGGGAAACCTATGAAACTAGGAAAGACATTAATTTATGTACGTGCTACTGTTTGTTATACATAAGACAGAGACAAAAATTTATTTATGTTTGTTTCTACAGCATCTTAAACCATACGCGTGTGATTTATGACTAGTGAACGGAGTATTTCGAACAAGGCAATGAACGTGTGCACAATACTCGTCGCTATCGCGTTACACGTTGCGCGTTGTATTTAATCGAACAAAATATAAAATTTCACTATTTATGACGAGCCTTCATCTCTTCTGGTTACACGTGTACATGTATTTCTTTTTTTTTATACTTGTACATGTACTTGCTGTATCTATAAGAGGTAGTGAATATAATGTAGTGGAATGTAAAATAATGTAATGTAATAAACGAATTTAAAAGGGTAGAAAACAATTAATAAATACAAAATCAGAAGACGTTAAAACACATTCACTTCCATGTTGAAGCAGTCAAAATTCCTAAGAATTTTATCCTTGCATTAAAAAGTAATAGTGAAAAGTAATGTAAAAATTGAAATTAAGATTAAGGTCATATCATTTTAAGAAATCAGCACTAAACAATGGAATAAAATTAATAATCAAATCAAATTCAGAAGAGATTAAGGCACATTCACTTTCCATTTTTTTCGTTTTCGATAAAATTAAAATTAAAATGATTTTAATAAATTGAAAATAAGTTGGACTAAAGAGGCTTGGGATTTTGATAAATTGAAAATATGTTGGACTAAAGAGGGTTGGGATTTTGATAAATTGAAAATATGTTGGACTAAAGAAGGATTAATAAATCAATCAATACTAAATTGTTTTTTATCGATCAAAAATTGTTTTATATTCCAGTAAAGGTGAATTTCTTACATATAACGTTTAATTCCTTTTATGAGTTGCTTCAGTTGTTTAAAAACAATTAATTTCAGAATAAATGAATTTTCTATTTCTGCCAAAAAACTAAAATACAGATATTTTGAATGGTCTTTACACCTTCATAAATTGCTTATAAACTGACAAAAATATTGTTCTGTGCTTCCTTTAAACATGCATCAATATTTTACATACCTAAATTGCTAGACAGCTCTATCATATGCGATAACTTATTAGAATGATGTAATGAGTGTGTAGGTTCTTCCTTTGATTTCAACTATGTAATCATAATCGGAGCTAAAATTTTTTAATAACATGAAACTTTTTTTGAAGAGAAAAGAAAAATGTAGTAATCGATCTAATGTAATGTTCGAACAACGCTTCATATTCTTGAACATATTCGCCTGTGTAAGCTGTATTATTTCGTTGCATTCATTTGTTATTCTGTGCATCAGCCCCTGTAAGTTATTGATTCTGCCTTTGTAGACCTCGTTTAATGTTTCATACCCGATCGCATCAATTTTTTAAGCAAAGCTTAAATTTAAGTTGTGTTTAGAATATGGTATTTATGCTGTGTCAATCACATCCTGATTGACATTTAAATTTCAATGTAAGTATCAATTAGGATGTGACTGACATTTTGCTAAACCTGCAAAAAATGTCACAATCTAAGCACGTTTTAAATTTAAGCTCTGTTTAAAATATTGGTGTAACCGGTCATGTTGTCAGTGTTCTTGAAAACAGTTGCAACATTGCATCCGACTACTATGATTTCTTGAAAGGATTTGATGGATTATAGTAGACACTTTGTAGGGGTGCATATGCAAACGAGATTTCAGAATCTTTCTCACGCTACCTATCAAAAAGGCACATCTGTTGGAACCGATAAACGAAGTACTGACGTTCGCGAATGCTGTTTAGCAAAAACCTCAACATTTACAATGAAATTTTGGTCCGTTTTTTTTTACTAATCTAGGGACTCTAGTTATGGCTAAAGGAGCGTTTTAGTAAATATGAAACGTTGATAATTCAACAAATCGAAGCTTACATTTACGCCAGGGTATAATTGGTACAGGATTAGTTTTATTAATGTTAACCCCCCTTTATTTTTTTAATTATTAACCGATTCAAAAAATTTAAAAATTGGTTTTATATGGATTTTTATGTAGATTTCACTTATATTATCAGTTTTGCGGTAGCGTTTTATATATACCGAGTGGACACAAAATATAATTTTTTTAAATGGAACACTGTATACTTTTACAAATTTGTAGTCCTTGAGGCACCCCGATAACAAACATATATAAATATCGTGTAATTGGTTTACTAGTTTTTATGTTATTCATCATTCAAGTTGAAAACTTGATTGTCGTTTTTAAATACTTTTCAGCTTACCTAGATGTATTATTTTAAGAGATAGAGGAAAACTTTGAATACAATAGTTATGGAATTTTGTATGTAATATCTTTTAGAGATCTCACAAAAAACAAAAGCGCATCGCAAAGTGGAGAAAACATTAAATTTTTGTTTTTTTTTTAAATGGAACACACTATATATTGTTCAATATAATGAAATATCACTGTTTCCTAATTTCAAAAACATATTATATGTTTTTGAATTCAGTATATTACAAAATTTTTCTGCAATTTCTTTCCGTTTGTCTAACATGTTCTTATGCCGTCTTTCTCTACTTTTTTCTTTTTCTTCCAGTGTTCTAATTATTTTGTCTTTCTCTTTTCTGTTTTAGAACCTTCTATGTTTATCTGTTTTCTTTTTCTGTTCTGAAGATCTTTCTTCTGTGTTCTTCGTGTGCTTCTTCTAAATTAGACACATTCTGTTTCATAGATGAACGAACATGTTGCAACTGATTCTACAATGGATATTTTTCCAAAAATATTGTGGAACTCATTAAAATATTGAAAATTTACATTACCATATATTCATATTATCTAATATTTTTAAATACTGGTTTTTCAAGTTCTTAAATTTAAATTCGCATTATTTACAGGAATAATTAAAATCCTGCTTTTTCACAATGTTAGAAATGGTTTTTCACACCATTTCTTTTTTTACAGCGGTGCTACTGAATATACTTCGTACTGTTCGTACTATTGTGGCATGACGTGTCTCTCTCTCGTATGTACTATCAAGTGCATGTTTTTGTACGGGACCTCTTATTTGTTGGATGTTTCCTACATTGTTTTCTAATTATGAATGACATATTTGTGTAAAAAATATTTGTAAATATATGAATCAAACCAATTTAAGTCATAACTCTTACCATCCACATTTTGCACCAGTGTATGTATACCTACTTGCTTCACTGAATGCTCATTGTTTGCTACGATTCTTATTTGATTCGAATTCATTGTATCAGTTACGTTTAGTAAGGTTAGTTGTGTTGAACCTGAAAATGGCGGGCGGTTAAATTGGTCAGAAATTAATATTATCGTGCAAATAAATATTATGTAGGTTTGTAATGTACAACAATTTTTAACATAGATAATTGCTGAAAAAGGCGATTCAGCTGCAGCGTTTGGTTCCGATATTTTTATTCGTCTTCGGTTCTTCACCCCCACACCGAACTGAATCAAGTGAAATACCTGCTGAGGTTATGCAGTTGTGGTAAAGGAGGAGGTAAAAATCTCACTTCTTAACTTCCAAATATAACAGTACATTTTTTCTGAGTCAAATTGAGGCAGCTGAGATTAGGTGAGATTTTGCGTAAATAGAAAGCCCTTATTATGAACGTACCTGAAGTGGACTACCCACCTACAGAGCTAATTATTTTTTTATTGTTATGGTTTTGCCGATGTTTCGTTCTTTGTTTTACAGAAGAACTTCTTCGGAGTTGTTAGTGCTATTCTTGTTGCTGCTGCTGTTTTTCTGTTGCTCCGCCTTGTAGAGATCCATGTTAGTGAGGAGTGATAGCAGCAAGAACAGTAACGACAGCAACAACAGCCCTGGAGAAGTTTTGCTGTAATGAAGGACGAAACGTCGGCAGAACAACTTAGTACGGAGTTCTGGATACCACGGAAATTTGGAAATGTGGATGCTGCAGAACGAGCAGAAGAAGAAATCATAGAAAATCTGTAATCGCGTAGTACAATAGTACAATAAGAAATAGTGCAGGATAAGGAAGCTTTATTTAAAACACTTTCAAAAATGATACCTGAAAGTAAAAATTCTATTATGAAATTATTTCTTTTTCACCTGACAAACATTTAAAATAAGAACAATATTAATACAAATAAGCTATTAAGCTTATTGTTAAGACAATTCGAGGTGCAAGAAAGATAATAACATGACAGGTGACGACAGCTTGGAAGCCGCATTTGTAGACAAACGAAATGAAAATGACAACGGTGACTTGAATGGAAAGTAAAAAGTCAAACAAAATACTTAGAGGAAGTGTTTGGGGGTCAGAATCAAGAAATAGGATTCTAGAGATCAGAAGAAGAAATTGTTTATAAAGAAACAATGAAATAGTATCAGACGCAATAAATAAATCACCACGATTGGATAGCGTGCTTTCAGCAAGTCCCACGTTTCCAAATTAACTAACTTTAACTTTCTTAGACCTGGTCTTTTTATCGCCAATTAATTTTATCTGGGTCTTAGAAAATTTGTTTCGTCCTGATAGGCAAGATCTGTAAGATCTTTGCATGTCACTAAAAAAAGTAACTAAAGTGAACATGGGATTGCGTGATTCGTCTATTACTTTGTAATCAAGACGAATTATTTTTGTGACAAACATTACATTATTTCGTATGTACAGTTCATTTTTCCGATATATACCGATCGATAAGCCAAATAATTTTTATATACTCCGCAAGGCTGTTTCACTTTCACTGTCCAGTCATTTTGTCGTATATTTTGCTAATTCAGATCTATTTGTTAAAAGAAATGTCCTATAGACGCGTTTGCAACTCTCTGTCCTGTGTTTTGGGCACACTGGTTCGCCCGTTAATAAGTAAAACAAAATGTCAGCGATTAATTGCAAGTAATTCAAATTTTCGGAGAAAACTGATATGTTTAAACTATTTCTTGGAAATGTGATGAGTATAATACTTTTTTTTTGGTGGAACAATTAACGTTCACCCTGTATGTATTATAAATTACATTACTAAGGGCCAGTTGTACAAAGTCGGTTAAAACTCAAGTTTTGAACCAGGTTCAAAGTAAACAAATTCGCATAGGACCTTAAGGACATATGACAATTCATGCATTAATAAATAAAATTTTATGCGATTTTGTTCACTTTAAACCTGGTTCAGTTGAACGTCAGTTAAGCTCCTTTGTACAACTGGCCCTGTGTATTTGTAACGAAAACAAGTTTAGAAAAGTACACTAAAAAGACACGGACTTTTAAGTTGCATTCTGCAAATTATTATTTCGTAATTTCCAGCTTTAAATAAAAATGTTCCCATCCTACATATTACCTATTATGAGTTCTAAATTTAAATGCTTAGCAACCGTGAGAAACACGTCTAAGTATTCTGTAAAAACAACAATTCGTGAGAAAGGATAAGTTTCAACGAACAAAAGCCGATTTCCTTGTTTACGTTATAATTAAATAATATTAAATTTCTTGATGATTTAGACTGAGTTGCACCAACGTCGTTATTAACTAATCCTACATTAAACAGAAATTTCTTCGTTTTAATTCGAGATTAACTCTTGCATTGTGCATTACTCCATGTAAAATTTCAAGGATATTTTCTGGCAAGAACCAATCTGGTCAAGAGAAAATACTACACGCTGGAATAAATACTGGCAATGCAATATTCCGCTAAAAGAACACTTAAGTAAGGATAAGAAACACTTTGTAAGTAATGTTAAGTTATGAATTTAACCGTGTGTATTAAATATGTAAATAAATTTAAAAAAAGAATGATACTAAAAACATATTATTCGTCCATCCTGTATACGTATTATATATTTTTTGAGTAAACTAAAACGACAATAAATAAGATAGATGTGCACATTTTGTCAAATTTTAACACTCATTTATTTTACTGGAGAATTTAAAACGAATTAAACATATTTTATTTACAAATGTTTTAATACCTTTTATTGGTTATTTTCTTGGCCATTTTATATTTAATTATGTAGTTAAAAGGAACTTAATTTTCCAAACTTCACAATAACAAATAAAGTATAAGCAAGTAAATGGATTTTTACTTAAAACCTGATTCAGTCTGGCGTTTATTATTGCGGCCAAATTAAGTCTTCAAGGATAAAGTTTCTCTGCGATATTTCTCAATAAAAAAAAATTAAGTATAAATTATCTAATTAAAATGATTGTACCTCTTAATTTTGTTTTTGTAATAAGTTAACTACCGGTTTCGGTTTTTTAAAAATCTTCTTCAGGCTGCTATTGTCATGTGAATGTTGTTAAATAAGTGAAATACATTGGTAAATTAAAATGAATTTTACGCAAGAAGTAAAACTAATCATTGTGCGTTAAAGGTCAAACCTCGACCTTGAAATTAGTATGTACAATCATTTTAATTAATCAATTACCTAATTTTAGACCAAATATGTAACATGTAAATTATTTGTTTTAACAGTGAATTAAATGATTTTCCCACAGAATAGTTTTTCGATTTAATAAATATCAAAAGACTAAGGCCCGGTCTTTTCAACGCCAGTTAACTTTATCAGTCGGTTTATTCCCATAGTAATGATTGTGATAACGGGAATAAACCGACGGATGAAGATTGGTGATGAAAAGACCGGGCCTAAGGCTGAGTTGCATAAAAGCTTTAAGCCAGGATTATATTTAAGTCTAACTTAGAATGTGACACACATGACGTACCGGATGGTTTTACAGGGTCTCTCGGTTATTTATAGGAATAAAAGAAAACCGTTTTCGCGACCCAATGCTACTTTTTTGAGAAAAACTCAATGGTGAAGACAAAAGTTAGCCACCAATAGTTTCTTTAGATTGTTTAATTCACACATTTATTTTTTAATATCAAACCTATTGTTAAACCATCTAAAAATTACTTAATACAATACAGATACAATTTTTATATAATCTGTCGACTTTGCCTAAAATTAAAACGAATGTTTCTGATGATCTTAATGTTGCTTGTATTATATGTATTTGTTTTTTGTTAATTATCTTCAAAAGATGTAAGTGTCTCGACAAAGTTTAGGAAATGATATATTTGTTGTTTAGCTTTCGAAACGAATTTGTTTTGCGTTGTATGTCGTTCCATTTAAGGTAATTAAAACCTTCGTTTATTTGTTGTTTGTTTAATTCGCTTGACCTTAGACTTTTCGCAGCACTATCGACAGTGTGTGTTCGGATATGAAACGTATGATTAGTCATGCTTCCGAGTCATATGGTGGCAATTGCCATTTTTACAAAGCAATCACTTGTCTGCACCACCTGTTTCTCAAATTGTACTTTGTAAACCTGCCTTAAAAGTTGAATAACTGTAGTGGGGAGCATGCGCGTTGTTCTACACCTTGAGACGAAGCACTACAATCTCCCAAGAAATACAAAAGTGAAATTCATCAGTAGGCGAACTTCTTTCAGGAGAGGTCTAGTGTGTAGCTGCTGTGTTTAGTTTAGGTAATTTCTCGTTTCGGTGGGTGTTTGTGAATCAGAAGTGAGAGGAAATGCGTCTGGATTAATTGCATTAATCAGTGCTGGAAGACTAATTTCCGCAGTGTATAATAGATAGTTTCGGGTTCGTGTTCTGATCCATCATCGAATTCTCCGAAATTATGTTCGCTCGCTTAGGACGATTATTCGCGTTAATGTTCGGGTACGGTCACGAGAATTCTCAGAAGTAGATGACTCCGTACCGTTATTTTTATAGCAATTCAAAAAGTGTTCTCCAAATTATGTTTACTGGTGTTTACAGAGAGAGAGTGCTTGAAGATTTTATGTGCCTATGCACTTGGTATTACCGCAAGTAAGGTCAATAACCCTTCATATATCATACACAAGAAGAACAAGGAAATGTATCTACTAAATACATTGAAAACAAATGTGCGTTTCATAAGCCTACTCGACTTTTTGCTGTAATACAAATAATGAAATGCATATTTCCCCTCCGGTGGTTCTCGTAGCAAGTTTTTTCAACTTACTTAAAGAAACTATACCAGTATTTTATTGACCTTCGATACGCTGATTGGCGCCGACGCATTATTAAACTAATTACCACATTAATAAAAAAAAAGAACTATAACAATACGTCGCATAAATTTTGATTTGTTACATAACGAGGCGCGGAGAATGGACAAAATTCGAAAGTATGTCAACCACCGGCAGTTTTAGATTTTCCGTTTCGTTTCGGAACTGCCCGTTCTTTGTCTGACTCTTTGTATGTACGACAGTCACTCTCTCTCTGTCTCTGTTTTTCTCTTGTTCTCACGCGCACTCTTGCTTTAATTTACGTTGTGTAGGACTGACAACTAAAATGTAGCACTTTAATGGTCTAGCAATAAACGTAACCTGGACTTGCATGTAGAGACAGTGCTGAAAGTAATTTTCTGGATGAAATGAAAAACTAAACATGGCAGCACTAACAGCTATTTTAACAACTGAAGATCGAGGGTAAGTAAACGAAAAACACATTAACCATAACGTTTTGCATAAGCCTGGCGGTTAGGGAATAACCGAATTAATAATAATCGATCCCCCGAAGTATCATATTATGCATCTTGTAAAATGAGCAAAACCAAATCAAAGCAAGATAAAACCTATATTACACAGGGTGTTAATAAAAAAACTGTCCACCGCTTGGCAGGTAATAGCAGAAGTCAAAACAAGAAAAAAATTCTAATAAATCCATATCCAATTCTCAATACAGGTGTCCACGCCATGTATTCACTTTTCTAGAATTTTTACTTTTTACATAAAATTCGGAAGCGATAAATAAAATAAAAAGCTGAATTTTCTGACATACCACTTGCCACCGTAGGACTTCCGGTTTCCCCGGAAGTGATATCAACTTTCTTATTTTAAATGGAACACCCTGCCTATTTTTACATATTTGGAATCTACAGGTCATTGTGAGTCCGAATATGTAAAACTGGGTAATTTTGGTTTCCATGACAACGAAAAAATTTGTTTTTGTTTTTGTATGCAAAGCTATGTGTGGTGTATTTTTGTTCTAATGCAACCAAGTAATTCGAGAGAGCAACTTCTTTGGTTCCACTTTGGTTTATTAACATTTTTACAGCATGTGAAATGTTCATTAAGTCGTAAATTATTTTTTTAAGGGAATTTTTTAAAAGTCACTGTTTATGCCAGAGAAATTAATACAGAAGATGAACTTTGCCAGAGAGTTGTAAACGCTTGTCAACTGAAAAATCAAGTTGCTTTCGATTAAGTGTGCGAGTCTCTTCGACGGCGACTGCAACTTTGTTTCCAACAGCTAGCAAGGACGACAGTTCGAACAATTTCTGTGATAATTCTAGTGTGTTAAATTCGTTATTGATTGTTTGATTCTTTTTTAGTTAAACCATACTTCAAATACCATTGAATATTGAACCTGGATTTGTTACAATTTTTTTTTGTTTTGTTCTCTGCTATCACATGCTAAAGTGTGTAAAGTTTTTATATTAACACCGGCGATGGCTTATTTTTTCAGTTAAGCTGTAACATGTCATCCCAAATTTCAAGAGTTGATAAAGAATTTAAAAATTTGGTATTTGGTATCAGCGTATTAAAAAAAATGTTTTATTAAACTACGCTAAAAACGCAAGAAGTGTACCAAAGTGCAACCAAAGATGTTGCTTTCTCGAATTACTTGGTCGCATTAGAACGAAAATACACGATACATAGCTTTGCTTGGGAAAAACAAAAAAAAAATACTAAAATTACCTAGTGATACATATTCGGACTCACAATGATCTGTAGATTCCAAATATGTAAAAATATCCAGGGCGTTCCATTTAAAATAAGGAAGTTGATATCACTTCCGGCGAAACCGGCGTCCTGCGGGGGCCAGTGGTTTGTCGGAAAATTTAGCTTTTTATTTAATTTATCGCTCCCGAATTTTATGTAAAAAATAAAAATTCTAGAACAGTGAACACATGGCGTGGACATTCTGTATTAAGAATTGAATATGAGTTTATTAGAATTTTTTTCTTGTTTTGACCTCTACTATCACCTGCCAAACAGTGTACAGTTTTTTTTATTAATACCCTGTATTTTAGGGAATAACCGAATTAATAAAGAAAAGTTTATTTTATTTATTGTATAATGACAAAGAAAGAAAACAAATATAAACAGGTTAAATGAAGCAGTTTTTTTGTAGTTTTCTGCTCTTGCAAATACAGGTCGCAGAATAATTGAATTAAGAAATAAATTGCTTACTGCTTCATGTTTAACAAAATTTATGTGAGCACTTCGACGAATCAATCTTTATACAATCAACAGAAAAAGAAGTAAAACATATACAGCGTGTAATCAAATAAGTTTCACATATTAATACTGTAAGTTCTTCATCACATAAGGTATTGATTCTGCAAATATCAATGTTCTTGCTCGAAAATAAAAAACTGACCTACCACAAGAGCGCATCACCTTTTGTTTGAAAACCTCTGCTCGTTCGTCAGTGCCTCTGCGATTTTTATAGACGCATCGTAAAACTATAAATTCCGCAAATGTCACAGTCACTGGGTTAGTGTCGCCCGCAATACAATTTGGAACGGAATCTTCGAACATCTGTTTCATTAAATAATCCACAATAATTACATCGTGATATTTCACACTTTGTAAACAAATAACACACTATGTGATATAATTTGATAATTTCGTATGTTAAAATAATGAATGTGAGTTATAACTACATTGATAAGAAACAAATTGGTGACAGGAGAATTTTGCCGATGCGAACATTTTTTTCGGTTCCATCAAGTGCATTGACTGCACTAAATAAAAATGTGTAGTTTAACGCTTCCCCTAAGTTTTGAGAACATTCTTAAATCATTTACTGTAATAAAGTAATTAGGTGCGATTTTATTGCTCGAGTCTAACAGTACCGTCATTTATTGTTTAATTCACGTATAAATTACTATTTGCTTTCAGAATATTAAATGATAAAGAACGTCTAATAATTATTAAAAAGGCAAATTTCAACACAACACTTGCAACTATCATAATCAGCTGACACTGTGAACAGGCGTACACGCAGTACCTCCGCGATCTTTCGGAATTTTTTTGCTTAGCCTGAAAGTAATAAAGAATAATAAATTAAGGGATGATAAGTTCGGCGCTTTTTGTTCCAATAATACTTTTAGAATGTTACCTTTATTGAATTAATTGTTACCTATTTTTTTACTTATTGTTAGAGAGGATTCATAATTACAGTTTTATTTTTAATTGAGGAAATAAAATTTTTATGCAAAAATTATTTTGTGAAAAACCTGCATATCTATTACTTAAATATTAATTAAAAAAACAGCTGGGAATCTCCGTATTCTTTCGTACGAAAGTAATAAATGACCTGACTCAAAGTTTATTGTATCGCATCTGCGGGTTTACTGCATCATTTATTGCATATAATAGTAAATTTCGCTCAGCCGTTCAGGCCGTCCGGGGCTTTAAATCAAAGCCAGCGGTTCTCAAACGTTTTATGTGAAAACTAAATGTAACAATATGTGAAACTTATTCGATTACACGCTGTAGATACGACTATTTTCCATAATTTATTAATTTTGGAAAATTCTAAAATTTATTCGATTTAATAAATGAAAATCAGTTTTGTACAGTGAGAAAACATAATCGAGATGAATTTAAAATTAACAATTTGGATAAGACACAAAAGGAAAGTAAGTTTAATCTAAAGGTGTTTCACTCCTTGAACGCGGAATTGAAACACCTTGAGTTAAACAGGTAAACTTGAGTCTGGTTAATTATTGAGTCAATATACACATGACCAGTTTATTTCAATAAGTTTTTAGACAAGATACAGGGCCGTATTCACCACATAGATATAACTATAGCAAAACATTAAAGAATTCTTTGCGAACCACTTCAACGACTAACAACTTTTCTGATTTTATAAATTTATGTGAAGGAGGGTTTGCAAGTTTTTAGAACTAAAATAAATATACGGTAGCTTAAGAAAACTGATTTTATAATTCTAAGCAAAATGTATAACAGTAATTACCTTTTGTTACTTCGCTTAGTATGACTCCGCATGTAGTGACAAACCGCTTATTATGATGTACTTGTACCCACTTGTTTGGTTTAGTATGACTTAATTATCCTTTCCCTATAAGCGTCAATCAATTCATTGATTTGATTAGAAAAATAAACATGACAACATACGCGAAAATAATGTATTTTATGTATTTATTTTTCATACGGATAAAATGATTCAATTTTTATTTTTATTTAAAGTTGGTTCTTGTCCGATGAAAATTGTATCACAAAATCTTTTAAACGGACACTAAATCTCGCACTATACACTTAACGTTTCACCGTCGTTCGACAGCTTCGTCAGAAGTGAAAAAATAACACGTTGTCAAAATAAACAAGGTTGTCAACAGAAACTGAAAAGGTAAATTGATTTTTTTTTCCCCTTTTTTATTTTAAACCATAATAAATATTTTATTTTAATAAATGTTAAAAATTGACAGATCTATATTTTATTTAAAGAATCGAGAAAACTAGAAAATGTATCGTTTAAACTCGCAAAATCTGTACGTTTGTTAATAGAATTCGACGACATTTTTATTTGACACATTTCTATAAAACGTCTTTTAAAAATATTAGACTCATAATATAAAATATTAGTGTTTTCAAAATCAAAATTATGGTTATTTTCTAACGAATGTTCAACAAGCATTGAATGATTTTGATTATTTTTTTGGATATGATATTTATGTTGATCTAGACGTTTTTTTAAATTTTGACTTGTTTCTCCTATATAACATGAATTACAATTTAAACATTTAATTTCATAAACCACGTTAGGTTGTTTTAATATCGGTGTTTTTGTTTTTAAATTTGAGAAAATAATATTTAAATTGTTTACAGATTTACTAGCTAAAATTAAGTTGTGTTTTTTGAAAATGTGTTTAAATATGTTATATAGTGGTTCAATATAAGGTAAAGATATGTATTTTTTGTTTGAAGTTTGTTTTATATTATATTATATTACTGTCGAACGACGGTGAAACGTTAAGTGTATAGTGCGAGATTTAGTGTCCGTTTAAAAGATTTTGTGATACAATTTTCATCGGACAAGAACCAACTTTAAATATGGATATCAAGAACATAGGATTTTACAATTTTGTGGAGGGTAGCTACGGGCACCAAAGTAAGGTACTGTGCAAAATTTATTCCAAAACTTTAACTAAAATTACCAAAATAAAAAATCGTAAGCTCTTTTTGCTTAAATGTAGAAAAGAAGGTATATATCCTAAACATATTATTGACCCTTTAAAAAGAGCGTATGATATGTCATGTCACAAAATTGACAGATATGTATCGGATTTCGCTAGTAAAATTCTTTCATATGAAATTGAAGTAACTCTAAAAACTCTTACCAAATTAATGTGGAAATTAGATTATACTTTAGGACAGTTAAGTAATTTTCTAGATAATATCATATTAAAAGATTTTCTAAATTTTGAAAACCAAAAAAATGAAAGGTTGTTTAATAGAATTCGATCGACACAGATTAAAAAGTTAGATAATCTTATTTCTATTAGAGATAAAAACTTTTATATAAAATTTGACCAAAATACAATCAATAAATGGTTAATTAATTATACCAAAACTGAGATTCCGTCAAATTTAAAATACATTTTTGCTTTGGGAAAAAAATTTTCATTACCCTATTTTAATAAAAAGCAAGTAGATTTTCTAAACGTTTTAAGTAGCTTAGAGTTTGGTATAAAATCTTTAGATTCAGCTTCCAAAATACAAATAAGAAATAAATTTTGCTATAATTTTCTAAATTACATTAGGAATATTGATAGGACTTTTGAAAAATCAAAATATAAAATTCTTATTCGAGATCTTTTAGCTTGTAAAAAAAAAAAAATTTCTTAAAGAAAATCCTAACATTATTGTTACAGTCGCAGACAAAAGCAATGTTACTGTTTTGATTGACAAAAATGATTATTTTTCAAAAGTTCAAACAATGCTCTCTGACAATAATACATACGTAGAATTAAATAATGATCCCACAGAAAATTTCCAGCGTAAAACTTTCAATATTATTAATAAGTTAGAAAAATCTGTTGAAATTAGTAATAATATTGCTAGATCTCTTAAAGTACAGCATCCCACATTTCCAAAATTATACTGCATTCCAAAAATTCACAAACCTAACACACCTCTTCGTCCAATAGTTTCTACTATTGGTTCTTCACTATATTTCTTATCAAAATTTGTTTCAAAAATTCTTACTCAAGTTACTAGTAAATCAGAATACTTTATAAAAAACTCTTTTGAACTTGTAGATAAATTAAAAAACATAGATATACCAAATAACTGTATTATAATTTCTTTAGATGTTGTTTCTTTGTTTACTAACATTCCAAAAGAGTTAGCTTTAAAAAGCATTAATGATAGGTGGATAGAGATTAAAGATTTTACAGACATTTCCAAAGAAAATTTTTTAGAAATTGTTACTTTATGTTTTGATACATCTTATTTCGCTTTCAATGATAAATTCTATAAACAGATTTTCGGTACAGCAATGGGTTCTCCTTTATCGCCTGCTTTAGCTGAAATTGTCATGCAGGAACTAGAAAAAACTGTCATTAACTCATTACCTTTTAATTTAACTTTATATTTTCGTTACGTCGATGATATTTTATTGATTTTGCCTTCAGATAAAGTAAACTTTGTTTTAAGTAGATTTAACTCTTTCCATAATAGATTACAATTTACACTAGAAAAAGAAATTAACGATTCACTAAGTTTCCTTGATGTAAATATCATCAGACGTAATAACAAATTAATAACGAATTGGTTTCATAAACCTACGTGGTCAGGTAGATATATTAATTTTCATTCGTACACATCTAAAAACTATAAAATTGCAACAATTATTTCTTTAACAGATCGAGCTGTTTTACTTTCAGATAAACTTTTCATTTATGATAATTTAAATTTAATAAAGAAGACACTTGTTCAAAATTCTTATCCAATAAATCTTATAGAATCAGTAATTAAAAATCGTGTTAAATATCTACAAAATTCAAAAATCTACAATAATATAAAACAAACTTCAAACAAAAAATACATATCTTTACCTTATATTGAACCACTATATAACATATTTAAACACATTTTCAAAAAACACAACTTAATTTTAGCTAGTAAATCTGTAAACAATTTAAATATTATTTTCTCAAATTTAAAAACAAAAACACCGATATTAAAACAACCTAACGTGGTTTATGAAATTAAATGTTTAAATTGTAATTCATGTTATATAGGAGAAACAAGTCAAAATTTAAAAAAACGTCTAGATCAACATAAATATCATATCCAAAAAAATAATCAAAATCATTCAATGCTTGTTGAACATTCGTTAGAAAATAACCATAATTTTGATTTTGAAAACACTAATATTTTATATTATGAGTCTAATATTTTTAAAAGACGTTTTATAGAAATGTGTCAAATAAAAATGTCGTCGAATTCTATTAACAAACGTACAGATTTTGCGAGTTTAAACGATACATTTTCTAGTTTTCTCGATTCTTTAAATAAAATATAGATCTGTCAATTTTTAACATTTATTAAAATAAAATATTTATTATGGTTTAAAATAAAAAAGGGGAAAAAAAATCAATTTACCTTTTCAGTTTCTGTTGACAACCTTGTTTATTTTGACAACGTGTTATTTTTTCACTTCTGACGAAGCTGTCGAACGACGGTGAAAAGTTAAGTGTATAGTGCGAGATTTAGTGTCCGTTTAAAAGATTTTGTGATACAATTTATTTTTATTATTATTTTTTTTTTATCTGTGGTGGTTGTCCAACGGGGTCCTAAGTCAATGACTTGTCTCGCCGTTTAAGGGGAAGCAGTGTCGAATTTTATCCCCAACAATTTATGAAAATTTTAGCAAAGAACATTATTGTTTTTTCTTCGACACACTTTTTGCTCTCGTAAGTTTTACAAAGTTTAAAAACCTTATTTTCTCTATCTTATTTCTCATTTAGGTTTTACAAAGTTGCTCAATAAAGCATTCAAAATTTTATTTTGTTACAGAATAATACAGAACCTTTCAGCATTTAATTCCACTTACGTGGTGTATTACAATATTGGTCATTCCATTTTAAATCTAATACCTTACCTTCAATTGAATTCCTGATTGAAGTAAGCTGTGATTTTTTTTATAAAGTTGGCGGTACGCAATACAAGAGTAAGAGGGCAGTTGTCAATAACTGTCAGTGTCATATTATCTGGTCAAAACATCACATAAAAAAATGTGCAAGGTAAGCGCAAAATACTTAATTTATTTATTTCAAAGTAACACTAAAGCTAAAGCAGATGCTGAAATTGTTGTCTTTCAGCTTGAATGCACAGACGTACCCTGCGCTTCATGTTTTCAAAGTTTAAATGCGTTTGTCAAGTGTTGGGGGTTATGTTAGCAGGAAAAGATAATTACACAACTCTCAGTGCTACAAACCTTTAGGAGAAAAAATATAGAAATCAGAGTTTACTTTAATTTGGAATTTAATTGAATGCACGATATTTTTCGTTATTTTAATTTCTTCGACTGGAATGGTATATTTTAGATACCATGTTGCTTAATAGATAATGCTTATGGAAATTTTAAGAACTTTAAAGCCTCAACCACAATAGATTATTATTATTGTTACGAATAAAATTATTGTTTCAATAATAGCTGTGACATTATTTTTTGAAAATCAGATTGCAGAATCCAGATTTTTAAGAAAACTCAAAAATGTATAATTCAGAGATATAGAAAAAATATTTGTTCTTGATTCCTTTTGATTGTTAATTTTATTTGAAATCGAATTTTCCTTTCCAAAGTATAGAAAAGTTATCGCAGCAGTAAAATTATACGCTGGACGTTATCCATGTCTTGAACCTTACCTTTTCTGTATTTTTGTTTTAGAGCTAGACTCATAGGAAATTAAATGTTTCCTTAATTAGTAATAAACTGATAAAAATTTGTTCGTTGTCGTTTTATACCATAGAACAAAAACTAACGAGTGTTCATCAAAATCCTACTTCGAGTCAAGATTGGAAACAAAAGTAGATTGAACTGTGCAGGTGTTGTGATTATCGCAAGTACTGTCAGAATATGAAATTTAGGTTATGCGAAGGGACTAATTTCAGACAATTTATTTTAATATATTTTTTTAAAAACGAAAATATTATTTTCAAAACATCTTTTTGCGTTGGCCACTTCCCCCAACGAATAGGTGTCGTCCAATAACTGAAATTAACGATTAAAAGCTAGATCTTGTCCGCATTCGAACATTTTGAGTTGATAAAAAATTTAAAAAATCACTCGGTATAAATTAAGTAATTTTTAACTGATGTCAGTCAAGTTACGAACTTTGATAATCCTTGCAGCCTTGTTGTCTTAGTACAATATTATCTAGGTAAAACAACTAAAACTTGTGTGAAATTCATATACGAATTGAATGCTGTAGTGATGCTGAGCGGGTTGCCAGATTTAAAATTCTTAAATTGCTTCTGGTTCACCGAAGAAACGAAGAAGCAGCAAACAATGTATCAAATTAGCTAGAAATTCATCATCATTCACCCCAAAGATTAGCGCTTATGCTATTTTGTGCCACATTTAATTTACATCCTGTATATACTGCTCTGGACCATTTGCATTAACCTTAAATTAGAATAAAATAGAAACTAAAATAACAGGTTAAAAAAATAGTTAAATTATCAACTAATTTAAGAAAAAGCGTTTCACATTATGATTGCATATAAAGTTTGTTAAATGGATCCTTTTACGCACGTCATTAACAATCGGCACTAGTAAAACCAATTTTTGTAGGTAGCTATTGTATCTAGGTTCATCACTCGTTCAGATTGAAAAAGGGACGACTTTATACGAATGTTTGTAAAGTAAAACTTATGATTTATTACTTGGCTTGAAAGTATTGATGTTTCATATGGATAAATCCAATGACGTGTGTAAAAAGATCCATTTAACAAACTGTAATTCAACAGATTTAATTAAGTTGTAACGGCATAATCAAAAACGTAAATAAAAACAAGTGGAAATGAAAACTAATCAGCTAATCACATACAGAGACTTCTCATGAATTTATCAGGTCTTGGCAGTTTTGTTCAGGCACAACCAATATTAAATTTCGGACAAATTGTTGAAGGATTTTATTTCATTTTTACCATAAAACTTCTGGAAATTGTAGGATCCTTAAATTCTTTTAGCTATCCTGCGAGTCATTTATATGTATTAAGTGATATCATAGGCCAATTAAATAAAAAAAATTAATAGATGTAGCATTTGCTTGATGGAAATCCATGTTAACAATTAAACACAAAACACACAACTTTGATTTCCATTGGTTTATTTGTTTGCAAATTGTAATAATTGTTTCGGCAACACAGTGCATTCGTCAGACAAGTATATGTACATGACAAGGCATGTATGTTTCGTGGTTAATAATTAAATCAAAGTTTTGTTTGTATAATATTTGTAATCTCCAAATATAAAAATCAGACTTTTATAATATTTGATAATTTTATTAAAAGGAACTTAATGATCCCTGAGTATGCCAATATTTGTCATTCATTTTGATTTAAAATTTTTTTATAATTTTCTTTTTTATACGAAAATGAATATGAATGTTAATCGATACATTTCAAGTAGTTTGATAGTTAGTTAGTAAGACATCAAGTTTGAAAGTTCAGTTTGCCATTTTTCTCCAAAAATCGTATCCAAAATCGTGACGCCTTAATATTAGAAGATAAGTAACCCCTTCTACTTCTGATTGCCTATTCTAAAATCTTCAGGGGTCACGATTTAAAATGGGCACCTTTATAGATGTATGTGATCTTCAATGAAGTCTGTATCTCACGTGACTTATGACGCAGTTAAAGGGAGATGTAATTCATCGTCACATATAAAGCTGCGTCTATACTCGATGTTTAAGATTTTCTGTGATACTTTCTAAGATACTTCTGTGAGGCTACTTTTAGAGCTACAATTAGAGCAGTAGTTGTTTGGTACTTTGTACGGAACAACAACTTTCAAATTTTAATTCGTCTAAAAAAAAACAATTTACAATTTACCTGGCATTGACCGATCGATGACCATAATATTACCGCACACAATAAACGGAGGCCGTAATAGGCACAAACATCCGACGGTTGTGATCAGTAAACAAAATTGTTAACGTCGGTAACGGTAATGCCGTTCTGTGGGTAAACCGGGAAGGAGAATGGACAAATGTTGAATAATTAATCGATGCATTTTGCACTCCAATCGTTCGCCAAGTCTTTCACCTTGGCGAAATTTTAATGTTGATTAGATATTATAATTTAACGGCGACCAAAAATCGAATTGACCGAAAATGTAGGCACGTCATCGGCGTAGCGCTCGCTAATGAGCAAGCATATAAAAATTAACGATGAATATCCAGTTTGTTCATCTTTATTTTTAATTATTGCAACGATTTCAAAGCCATGAGGAATGATTTATTTCTTCATTATGTTTGATACAGCGATATTAAATGTTTAAATAATAAATTAAATATTTCCCAAAAAAATCAGTTTTTCTGAGATACAATGTTAAGCATAGATAGGTACATAAAATTAAATTTTGTTTAAGTCGTATATACAGGGAATGGCAAAAGTACTTACTTGACGTTTCGCGAATTAGATTGTTCGCTTTGTCAAAAGTGAATCATTTTTGTGATATTATAATATATGTAATAATACAGTGTACTCTCTCTTAACGGACACTTCTCATATGCGGATACTTCTCTTAGACGGATAGTTTTTCATTCCCCGTTTATTGTAATTTAGATACATTTGCACCTCTATTAGGCAGATACCTCTAATAGGCGGACAGTTTGCCGGTCATGGTAGGTATCCGCTTAAGGGAAAGTACAACGTATTACACCCAGTATATTGTTAAAGATTGATTTTATTATTTAAAGTCAGGTTCAATAAACACAAGTTAAAATTGTTACTTGTTCACTTTACGAATGGGAAAAATATTTGCATAAGATCGGTTTCATAAACGCAAATTAAATTCAACTCTCCGTTTATTCCCATAGTAACAATTGAAGGGTCCACGGGAAAACGTGTCGTCACATTTTGTAATTTTAAAGGAGGCAATTTTTTAAATTCCTCTACTCACTCCTGTTTAACGTATCTTTGTTATAAATCCTTCTTAGATTTTTCCGTAAAGCTTTTTAAGTATGTCAGTAGAGGAATTTCAAAAACGCTCTCCTTTAAAATTACAAAATGTGACTTGACACGTTTTTCCGTGGACCCTTCAATTGTGTTCGCATTGTTAAGCGAGAGTTAATTTAACTTACGTTTATAAAACCAGATCTTATTCAAATATTTTTCCCATTCGTAAAGCGAAAGAGGATTTTCCTTTTAACATAAAATTAATTCTTACTTGAACTTATGTGAAGCATAGTTTCAGTCATTTTAGAATTTTTATGTTATTTCCTGTGCTTTCGGTCGACCTTCTCAACCGAGATATATGTATTTGTCGTTTTCTACTTGTTATGTGGCAATTAAAAATAATTAATTACATATGTAAATGTAATTTTTTTTTTGAATTTAAAAATAAACATAAAATCATCTTGCAGAATTACATTAATATTCGATTAATATCACCGTATGATTTGTTGTGACTCATTAATCAACAAGTTAGGTATTCGATTGATTGATTGACTAATTAATAATTGAGAATTCAATTTTTCTAAGAAATAGTATATTGTAGACCAAGGCGGTAAAGTGCTTGTTTTCCACTCACTACTTTAATTATTATTTTTTAAATGTATGTACAAACATGTGTGCTTTTCCCACTACGATTGTCAAACTATTCAAATGTCAGGTGATTCGACATATTATTTGTATGGACCACTCGACGAACGTCACTTGACATAGAAAAATGTACACATCACCAACGTTCGACATTCGCCTAGTTTGCCATGTAATGTGTGGTCGCCTTAACGGTGTTGTCGGATCGCGTTTAAGTATGTCCAAGCGGCAAACATTTCTTTGACTTGGGTCTCATTTACCGACTTCTACCGGAACGTAGACGAATGCAAACGTTGGAAGGAGTTTGGCAAATGCTCTACCATACACACTATTCGGCGAACTTCACACATCACAAATGTTTGGCTAGTTTGTCATGTAATGTGTGGCCGCCTTAACTTTTAACAAACTTTTTTCTTCAACAATTTTTTTAAGTGAAATTCGTTTTTAAATCAAAATATTGGATTTTTGATATTTAGAATATTATTTAGAATAAATTCAGTGAATGAGTCATTGTGGAGGTTGGATTGATGGTTTAATTTGGAAGTCTTGATCACTTAGAAAGCTCTCCTTGCTGTCATCACTGTAATGAACGGCGTAATCATCCATGGTGTTTTCGATATCTAGGACTTCTTCATCGTCGTCTCTGTTGTAAATTTTTGCCCACCAACAAATGTCAATTAAAAAGGTATCAAACTTTTTGCTACGGTATCGGACTTCCATGGGCATGGCTACTTTGTCAAACCTTGTGAAAACGCCATGGATGATCCTGCTATGGGCACAATTGCACGTGCCAGTGCACTATTACAACGCTCTCGAAATCTTGATTAAATCTGATTTGATTTGAATTTTCTTGGCAAAAAAAATGTATTTTTTGCTTTTTTTCATAATTTTATTCTTAAATAAATCTTAACCATTTAAATTTATTTGAATTTTTTTCTCAAAAATGTGAGTTTATTGTAAAATGCAACAAAAAATGAATTTCTCGTACCAAAAAACCCATTAGACCATTTCAGACGACTTTTCCATTGAAAATGTTTTAATAATAAAATTCCCATTTTCTAAACTTTAGAACTCTAATAAAACCCTTAAATGACCTAACATCGAAAAATCCCGTTAGATGTACTTTTATTTTATCCCAAATTTACCATTTCCGTTGAGAAATCCGAATTTACAATTTTGAAGACTCATTTTGTCGCTCTGTGAATTTACGAGATCCCCATGATGAGCCTTTAATTAGTTGTAACCCTACATTGTTGTTCATGTATCATTTCACAATTCCATATTTCTTTTCGATTTTTACTTCTGAATATTATGCATTTTTCCCCTAGGAAATATTTTAATCCTTTGTTGTTTTGTAATGTATTAGTTACATCCCTTGACTTTTTTGTTACCATTTTTTTTAGTCTTTTTCGCTGCTTCACATTTCCTCATATTGCCAAATTTCTCTGTTGCTTCTCTTATTAGATCTTTCATTTAATTTTGAATACCATTTGTTTCATTCATATATGTTTGTATATCTGCTTAACCCCTTTAATCGCTTTAATTACAAACTCCAATTTTAAGATTTCATCAATTACAGTAAATTTACTTTCTTTGAAATTTTAGTGTATAAATAACAATGTTTAAGTTTTTAAAAATAAAATTGATATTTTAAAAATGCCATTGTTTATTGCTGTGGTAACGGGATTTTTTATATCCGGGGATAACGACTCAAATTAACTAGTTATACAGAGACCTCTCCAATTTTTTAGGAGTACTTCATTATCGTGATATCGAATGTATTGGTGATTGTGATTACGTTGCAAAAATTCTTGGACTTTTACTTCCATATTAGGTTAAACGTGGTGAACCAATGAGTCCAAGTAACATGTATTTTGGTGTTTGCAATAAATTAAACAGCCGGTACGAAAATTGTATGATGTAAACTTACTTTGCGTGGAATTAGAAATAAATCATAAGAAGCTGGTAATCACTCAGGCGTGTCTGACTCGTTGACAAGTTGACAATCCCACCAGGAGCCAGACCGATGGTCGTTCAAGGGAAAATTAATTTCGCAATTTCGATTGCTCCGCTGTGCGAAATGACCGTGAACGTTCACTAATTGTTTAAATGTTATTGTAGGTCAAGCAGAGGCTCGTTTGGCAGCGCTAATTTCATGGTATCGTCAAGTTTGCGTGTCATTCTTTTGTGCTGTCTTCACTTGAATTCTTGCGAGTGGATTTGATTTCATCGTTTGCTTTAAAAAAAAGTGTCGAAATGTGCCATGATAGAACAGAGAATTGAGATTCCAAAGCGTGGTTGACAAGGGAAATGAAAACATGATTCTTACTTGAAGATGATTATTTGCTTTATTACAAATATAGAAAGAGTTTATATTATTTAAAAAATATATATATTTACAGAGATTTATTATTTAGAGCCCAGAAAATATTTAAAAGTTATTATGAAACCATTTTACAAATCAAATAAGAATCTAATGCATATATTTATGAAAATCACTGACTTTATACTTACCCATACTCTGTGGTTTCCGATGAGAAAAATTTCTTACTTTTGTTGGACATTGCAGATTATAGTAAGATATTATGTAATGAAATTTAAATTAGCTTATTAACAATTTAATAAAGTTGACAAAATACTTTCGTGCATTAAAATAACATATTTTAATTTCATGTCCTGAACAATAATAAATTATCATATTGATAACTAAATGAAACCTCTGTTTCATAACCCAATTAATTATTTAATGTTCACAAAAAATGAATCATGATTTGACGCTTTAAAATAAATAAAGAAATATGACGTTTCTTAAATTGTTCAATTTAGAAGAAAGATATCTTAATTCATTAATGTAGATAACGTGACCGAAGATAATTATACTTAATGATAATCTGGTCGGAAACTTTCTGTTATCAACATTCTTAGCAACAAAAAGATGTTTTTCATCTATCAGCGGCAAAGATCAAAGAAATGTCGGCGACAAAGTTGACGCCGTATAAACGCAACTTAAGACTAATTATCCTTCTTGAACTACACTTTAAGCTAAAAAATATATATATGTATATAAAATCAACTAAAAAATAAATTCGCTCAGTCACCTTTCGTAATTTAGCAGCTTCATATCATCAAATTTTTATGTACTTTGCGAAGTCTGAAAGGGAATCGATTTTATCTACCTTTTATGTGTCTATGTATAGGTATGTACATAAACCTTGAACCCAAGACTAATTAAAATAAATATTACGCAAATTTGCATGAAATACCCATATCTGCATAAAATAACTTGACAACAGAACAACTTCTAAGGAGGAAAGGAAAACGTTAATTATGTCTTCCTATCATCCATCAATGTTGATAATGTTTTGACGTTTTGGATTTTTACATTTTTAAATCAAAATGATTAGTTTAAATAATATTACTTTAGATAATTTATGCCGGATGATCAAAGAAAATGGCAAATTAAGTTGATCATATTTGTAATTTTCAGTTTGGTTTTCTTTTTTAAATATATTTTTACATTTAATGTTATTAAATAAATAAATTTTCATCTAGTCCACATTGAAAATAAAAAGCTGGGATCTATGTCGGACCACAAATTAAGGAAACTTGTTATATGTGGAATCTAAGAAGCAAATAAACAAAATTGCGTGTGAAGCTTGAATAATTTTCTGGGAAACAAAAAAAGATCTGGTGAATGACATGCTGGAGAAGTTTATTATATACCTAGTTATTTATTGTATAAGTGTTCTAGATAGCATTTTCTTAAGTGGATAAAATGCATCTAAAACACGCATGCAATACAACGTTTTATCCACAATTACCACTTTTATGGAATCAGAAGCCACGAAATTTAATTAAAAAATATTCATATTCGTAAAATGAAACGTGACAGGCTTTGTTGTACCTACTGGTTGCTGTGGTACGTTGTTTATTATTATTCATAAAGTAACTTTATTCCACTAGTTGATAATAGGTCACTTAAAATGTTTCATAAGTGTGGATAAAAGTTCAGTTATAAAGTGATAGTGGATAAAAGCTTTTATGCACTTTTAGTGTTATACAAAGTGGTCAAGAATAACTGTTTGAGTTGGTAATACAATTAAGAGCATTTTTTTATTCGTGTATTTGCAACACTGCGATCGGATATATGTTTCGTTGGTTTATTTGACGTAACCTGAACAGCGATATGATTGTAGGTTATGTAAATAAAAATAAGCGTTTTAATTTGCATTTGAAATGTCAAGTGGCACTTGTAAAGTGACGGCTGTCAGTATCAAGCCGTCAACAACCGGAAGTTACTCCAGATGTACCATTTAAAAATAAAATTCAGCACTGCCAACTCAAGCAGTGATTCTTGACCACTTTGTATTATAAAGATGAGCAAAAGAAATCAGATTAGAGTAGGCGGTGCAAAGAAAATGTATGTCTGTGATTAAATAAAAAGTCAATAAATTTGACAGTCCACAGTGACCAGCTCGTGTGTAAACGCTGTTAATGACTCTTGCGATAGTTTCACAGCTAATGTTATTCATTTCCGCTCACCCGACTTAACTCTCCTAGATTTTTTTTGTGGGGTTATCCAAAAGGTCGAGTTTACGTGAACAGACCTCAAAATTTGGAAGATTTACAAAACAAAATTAGGACGGAAATCAATAACATTAGCCGTGAAACCATCGCAAAAATAATTAACAACGTTTACGCACGAACTGGTCACTGTCAAGTGGTTGGTGGAGGACATTTCCAACATTTATTGTAATTTTATTAAGTTGTTTTGTTATGTTTTTACAAGAAAGTATTATTTTAGGTTGAAATTTTATTAAGATTAAAAATCACATTTCCATTTTTCAATAATTTTTTCTTCAAAATTTTCTTATGCAATATAGTGATTCACTAACATTTTTGTACTCAGAAAAATGGATGCTTTCAAAAAAATAGGTTGTCATTTAAAAAAAGAGTCGATGATGTCACGGCGCAAAAGTGGTAACTGACATAAAATTAAAATTGGTTGTAAAAGATGTCTTTTTTTAAAATAAAGTCGACCTGTCCGAGCGTTTTTCGAAAAAGTCAACGCTAAGGGTGTTTTTTTGCTTGGTGCGTTACTTTATCACCACACTGTATATATTTTTTATTTGTGAAAGTTTGTGATGGGATAGACCAAATGTGAGGTCGTTTTGATAAACAATTCTCGCCCAAATGTATAGCCAATTCAGCTAAAATTACTAAGGCTGGGTTTCTCAGCCCTAGTTTAACTTTAAACTCCTCTTTATTCCCATGGTAGCAATTATAAAAACAATTGTTTTAAGGTTATGGTCACTTTAGAAAGATGATAAAGTGTGAAAATGTTTTTTAAAATATTTTTTAATGGTAGTATGCCTTTAATATTTGATGCAATAGCACGTGACATTACCTTCAGTACGTTTACAATTATTTTTTAAAAAATTAATAAATGTAGCATTTACTTGACGGAAATCCATATTAACAATTAAACATAAAACACGCAACTTTGACTTCCACTGGTTTATTTGTTTACAAATTGTAACAATTGTTTCGGCAACACAGTGCCTTCGTCAGACAAGTTTAGTACATACTTGTGAAATAAAAAGTATGAGTTTAAAAAGGAAAGTGTGCTAAAGCACAAAAATTTACAAAATTAAAAGTATTTCGAAAAGGGTTGCATTTAGGCATAGGGATATCTTATAATTTTCTATTCAAAATTACCTGTAGATCCTAAAAGTATATAATTTCATTTAAAATAATGAAATTGACAGCGACTTCCGGTACAACCGGAAGTTCAAATACTTTGAAAATATTTTCATTAAAAAGTGTACTAGCGGCTGTTGGAGGGCACAAACTTTCAGAGAAAAGTAATGAAGACAAGTGCTTAAATTTCTAATGAACGGGTTCCGTGAATCACCCAGTACTGTGAATTCACTAACAGTAACAATATGATTTTAATTAATAGCGTTTTTGGTTAGCGATACAATGTGCACTGCCTGCGCACTCAGATAATCTCTATCTCCTTTTATTACATGAGGTTAAAACAAGTTGAGAACAGAGAATGCGAACTCAGTACTTATAGTGCATTTCAATCGAAAAGATTATATTAGTCAATTTTATGACGTATTCTCTCACTTTCTTCGATCACGTTTTATATCAATTTTTAATTGTTTATAAGTTTTAATAATTTTATTGGCACGAATTTTACAATATACCTACGTGGGTAATGGGAAAAAATAAATAAATCATATCGTTCTAAAAGGAGAGCCATCAGTTGAGTTGCAAAAGCAACTACCATTCTACTTGACTCCCTAATGAAAACTGAAACTTAAAAAAAAACAAGAAGATATGTATGTAGTAGATATAAAAAGTAAGCAAATAAAAATCAGATTAGGTTAGGCGGTGCAAAGAAAATGTATGTCTGTGATTAACTGAATTAAGTAATGTAGTACATTCATGGGCTGTCAAATTTATTGACGTTTTATTTAAGCACAGACATACATTTTCTTTGCACCGCCTACCCTAATCTGATTTTTATTTGCTCACAGTTTACAAGTCATTCAGTGACATTCTGTATAGCAATGGCGACAGTAATCAAAAATTAAATTAAAACTAGTTCCATGATATACATAGTAATATCACATATGAACGGTTCAACCACCTAGCAAGCTGCTTTTTAATTTTCTTTTAAATGATTCCGACAGTAACTTTTTCAAACCCAGGTTTACAGAATTTAAACAGTGAGCATCAATGCAGATAAACGATGGTTTAAACAAGGTAGTATGCTGTAAAGGAATATCTATAAGATCTTTCCGACGAATATTAATACTGTGAATGTCAGTACGATATCTGATTTTAAATTTTAAGCAGGAATCATGCACAATTTGCATTCGTCTAGAATCTTTAAAATCCATGCACGAGCACATCGCAATACATAATTGAAATGTGATAAGAGTAAGGTATCACAAAGGGCTGCTTTTGTTTCAAATGAACGCATGTGCCTACTAGTACTAAGCAATAACATTTTTAAGGTGCAGAAAGCTTTACCAATACACGAAGTAGTATGTTCTCTAAAACGCAATTCGGTGTCTGTGATCAAACCCAAATTTTTAAACCAGCCACAGTGAGGAACGCCTGATCTTATACTAACACTACTAGATTTGTAGTTATTGAGATTGCTTTATGTCTGTCAAGTAACTACCAATTAATTTCATAGCTGTCGTCTTAGTAATGCAAAATTGCAAGTCATGATTAATCATGATTAATCATATCAAAGACTTTGGGAAATCAAGAAGAACAAAGGTGCTAAGCTTATTGTCATAGATTCCTTTCATAACGTCATCAATTAGTAGCATAAGGGATCTAAATTCGGACTGTGTCAAAGGCAGTAAATTATATGTACCTACTAAGATGATGGTGAAGTTATTCAACCAGGATCTTTTCCAAAACCTTTGATAAAACCGGTAGGATGCTAATAGGCCTAATATCACTAATAGATGACGACTTTGTTGTTTTAAGCAAATGAAAAGCTTTTGCATGTTTCCACTGAATAGGAAAAACATTATTTGTTATGCAAAAATGAAAAATATGAGTTAAAGTAGACATCAACAGCAGTTTATCATGACAGCATCAACACAGGTAGAATTAGAAGTCATAGAAACAATAATTTTAGCCACCTGCGCTTCAGATTCGTTCTTAAAATTAAATTTACAAGCTTTCTTGTTAATATTTGAACGATAAAAATTAAGTAAATCAGCGTTAGGGAGAGTACAAGACCCAGTAAAGTAGTACGTACAGTATAAGTGTTAAAGAGAATTTATTTTCCGTTTAAATTATGCGTCATTTCAATCGATATTTAAATATAAATGTTTAATAATTTTACCTTAATAGATCTTTCATCTTTACACATCAGCTAGCGATCAAAAGATACGGCAAAGTAACATATTAATTGCGCGGTGCCAATTAAAGCGAGTCAATCTTTTATTAAACACTTTTACTGCGCGTACTGGTGCTATAATTATTAAAGCCAACACCTATCTGCTACACCCATAATTTCCTGTCAAGTATCGGTTGACACTCCTACAGGTGTATTTCACACGAGACGATGACGAGAAACTTCGTTATCACGTTTTCTGAAAATCCCTCCAGAAAATTGCAATCTTTGACATCGTATATTAAAATATATGACGCCGAGGTAATAAATATAATGATAATAATATTGCCCGTGCATGTCTTTTAATTTCTTGGACGACGAAGTATTGCTTTGTTCAAAATAGACTCTCCTCATTGCTAATAAATCAAATTATATAATATAAAGATTTGCACTGAGGTCATTTCATACATCCCTACCTATGTATAGGTATGTACCATGCTCGGCACTAAAAACGAAATGCTCTAGCTCTATCAAAATCATACCCGTAAGTGGCATATGTGGTCAAGCGAAAGGTTCATTTTCGAAAGAGTTCATAGCTTTTCTTTTCGTTTTTAGTGCTGGCGATGGCGTATGCACATATAGGTGGTTTAATAAACTTTTTAATTATTAACACCTACTTTGGTCTGTCTCTACTTTGCCAGCATTGAAAGCATTTTTACCAAAAAATACATTAAGGCTTCAGAGAGGAAAAAAAATTATCGTTTTTAAGATTTTTTTTAGCTTACAGATTTTGTTATTCATTTTACTTTTTTTCTAATAAATGGTATTCTTTTAGAATTGTGTCTGTGTGTATAAATTTAAAACACGTATTGTTTATTTCTATTAAACTGTATGTATCACTTCTTCCTACATTATTTCTTCCTACATTATTATATACATATACCTAGTTGATTTTAGTGATAATGGTAACGGTAACAATGATAATGAATTGGAAAGTAATTTTATCGAGAAGTCTAGAAATGTCCTCACTCTTTCCCAATTTACGCCCATTGAACGGTTTTGGAGACGTTTAAAGCTGAATTGATGGTTGGGTAGGGTCCACATTATTAAAGAAATAAAAGTAAGAATTAGACAGAATTTGGACAAATTCCATCTGCAATTTATATGAATATGGTGAAGCATGTAAAAACAAAAGTACGACGAGCAAGTTGACATAGTGCTGATTCGGTTATTTAAAGTCTAAACAATTAAATGTTTTCAATTTTGTAGCCAATATAATTTATTAACTTTATCAAATTTCTTTAAACAAAAATGCTGATTGCTGAATGCTGCAAAAATGCTTATGCATTTTAAGCATGAGGAGTCACTCTCGCATAAAATAATGGAAATAATGGGAAATAGATTATCATTACCATTATCAATCAACTACAACCTGTGCTAAGACAATATTTTTTTCAGAAAAGAAAAATAACTTAAAAGCATTTATAGAAAGTACAATTATTTTTCCAGGAGAAGTTTGTTCAGCAAAACGAAAAAGCGTTTAAATAGTGTAAAAATGTTGTATTGGAGGACATACTGTATTAAAGTTTTATTGGATCGAGTTAAAAATGAAAGATTAAGCAAAATCCGACATTATTGAATGAAGGAAATGGATACTTCGTTAAGCCCATATAAGGTTGGCAGACATTTCTGCTAACATTATTACTATGTATTATTATTATACTCTTTAGTATAATACCATTAATACCCCAAAATTTGGAAAATTGATATATTTGTTTATTACGTACAGCAAAATAAAAAAGTAATTACAACATACGCCAACTTTACAAAACAGAAACTTGACGCGAAAATGAACGGCCATTTCAGGACTTCCTGAAAAACGTCATGGTAAAACTCACACAGATTTTGTAATTTGGCAGTGTCACGTACATCAGTCGGTTTATTTACAATATTCACTACACTTTGACTGAGGAAAACTGGCGGAATAACTATTAATTTCCTCTTTCGTTTTTGTTTAGTAGAAACAGAAGCTCTCAGCTCATTATTTCTCGCGCAGAGTTCTGTAAAGAAAGCGATTTTATTTTTTACAGTGTTGGGCTCGATTATGGATGTGTCCATTCCCATTTTCGCCTCGGTTTTATTGCACACATTCGTCACAGTCGTCTTTCAGTGAATAAATGCGTTGCTTAGTGTACATCAGCGTTCTCCATTTTAGCGTCATTTAGCACCTGTGAGCAATGTTTTTTATCAGTAAGTAATCGTCAAGGCCAAGTATTTTACATACCTATTCGGCCAAAAATGATGATGACTCCGGTCACGATGTGCTTCTGGGGCAGTTATAAAAATAAGCTGGAGATTCTGCAATTAATAAAAATCCTTAATTGGCTAATTTATTTAAGAATGTGGAAAAACTTATTATTTCGGTTTAAATATAACTATTCTCGTCTATATCATAAATTTACCGCTTAAGTTATGATGTAATTTATTGGCCTTAATTATACCATTAGCGTTTCTCATGTCGGCGTTGATAAAACGTCGTCCAATAAATAAAAATGAAAAAAAGTAAATCAGCATTTGTATTTATGTATTATAAACAGGTGTGTGTGTTGGCCCATAGTCGTTTGTCTAAAGGGCTCCAAACAGTTATTTTTTAATATTATTAGAGGGGCGAGGGGATATCTTTTCTCTCTAAAAGTTTATATTTCATTTTTAGAAGCATTAATGATGGAAGTTGTTCGACTCTTTTTCTTCTAATTTTTATTGCAACTTAACAAATTTGTGTATACGTTTCACACATTCATTGTTAGGTATGTTAACATTAAATGATTTAATTTAAATTAATATTTTAAGTTTTAAATTATGTATTTATAAGGCTGTGAAGACGACACATGACAGAATAATACATATATTTCAGGCACTAACAAAGTATTTTTATCCAATTACTTAAACTCTTAGGTAGTCACATGTATTTGAAAAATTTATTAATAAATACGTTTATATCATTTTGGTTATGTTTTTGTTTTTATTGTTATATGGTAAGAATTAAATTTAAATGTTTACTTAGTTATTTTCTTCAAAGTTTTAATTGAATATTCAAATGATTCTATCAGTTAAATTATTTATGATTATAAAATGAATTAGTTTAATTGAGAATTAAAATGTGGCAATGTCAGTATTACAAGAGACATCGCGGATCTCATAAGAGTAACAAAGATTTGTTGGTTGTAAAGTAAATGAAGCTAAAGTTTAAAAACTTTAACGATATCCTCTTTTGAAAATGTCTAGTACTGACAGTTACAATTATTAATAGTATTGATAATGATTTATTTATTTATACAAAAAGAATTCATCTACAGTACCTGTTACATACTGAACCCATCGCGAAATTTTTGTAGGTACAAGTTTATTAAGTTGTTACACAAGGTGTTTCACTTAATACGTTTTCTTTCATACCTCTCTAGTTATTCATTATATAAAAAAATGTTTCAAATGAAAGTTTCACTATATCTGGTGGAGTATTTTGAAAGTTAATTTGGCGTATACAGAGTGCTTCGTTTAGTTTGGGCGTTATGTCACACCTTATATATTTTTACATTTACGGATTCCATACTGAATTTTAACATGACTAAAAACTGTAGAGAAAAACATAAATGTTGAAAAAACTATTAACGATAGATACAGACAACCCTATATCACTGAGAGAATTAAATAGTTAAATAATTCAATAATGGTAAAAATATAGGAGTATTATATTTCATTAAAAAAAATTTCCGTTGTTTGAATATTCTGAAGTTAATAAACTGCTTGTAAAAACTTATGTCACTTGGAAGTTTTCTTGGGGGTGTAAGTGAAAAAGCGTTTCAAGATGAAACCCTTGCAAGAAAACTACAAATCTCTAGTCATTTTTTTTGGAAGATATTTGCATTTTTTTGAGGTACTGCAATAGGGACAATTTTTTTTTTTTTAAGTTGAACGTGAAAACGATTTACTTTAGGACCTATCGTTACCCTAATTCGCAAATGTCGTAAGTCCACTTTTTGTCAAAATTGTTCCACCATTTCGTTAACAAACGACTAACCTACCTACTAAAGAAATTGTAGCGCAGAGACTTACAGTTTTCTATTATTAAAGGCCATTTTAGAAAACAACGTGACTCCGGCACTTGACAATTTGAATAAGAAATTATCGCAAGTCCGTCAGTTTACATGGTCAAATCAATAGTGTGTGAATCATTTCAAAATAATATAAAAGAATTATTATATTACCTAATTCAACAACAACAAAATTACAGTTAATAGGTAAACTCTCAATACGGTTTTTATCGTTTCCTGTAAAATTAGTAAAAATGGAGTTACGACATTTGCGAATTAGGGTAACGCTATGTATGTGTGATACATAAAGTCACTTTAAAATTCCGTCTGGAGTTCGAAAATGTAAAAATGTATAGAGGGTTCCATTTAAAAAACGAAGTGACATGATGCCCAGAATAAACGGAACACTGTATACAACAAACTAATTTTAAAATATGCTCCACATGATACAGCGAAACTTTGATTTGAAACATTTTGTTTTAATGAGTAACTAGAGAGGTATGAAAGAATCCGTCTTAAGTGGAACACCCTGTATATATGTACCGCAGAAAAAGATTCCAATCAAATTACTTTATTTTAAAATATCGTAATTCTTGCTTTTATAAATTTCATTGTACTTACATAGGTATGTATGATTTTCACTGATGATCAGTTATTCTTTAATAAGTACATTTTTTAAGATTGTTTTTATTGAGAATATATGGATTGTACGAGGGGACTGAGAGAAATTCTGCCGATCTCATTAGACCTTGGAAAAAAATTTCTTGTATGCATAATTGTCAAAGTTTTGGTAGCGGTACTTGCAAATTTCATTAGGTTTTGTTGTTTATTAACGTCTCAGAATATAACAGCGTAATTAAAAATGGAAAAAAATCGTGGACCGGGCTGTAATAAAATTTCGCACAAAAAAGGGAATACTCGAAATGTTTAAAAAAATGTATATGGAGAGCTGCAGTTTCAGAATCCACAGTTATTTAGATGTTGGTCAACTGACTTTAAACATGGAAGGATAAGCTTAAGAGACGATGAAAGAAGTGGGCGCTCTGCAGCTGCACAAAATGAGGATATGTGGCAAAAGTGGAAAAGTTACTTTGGGAGGAAGAATTACGGTGGGTGACATAGTAAGTTCTACAGAGATTATCGATTGGTCGGTAAGATCTATTTTACACGATCAGTTATTCTTGAAGGTTCTGCCAAGAGGATGGCACGCAAGCTGACACCTTTTCAAAAACAGGATCGATAGACATTTGTCGTCAACTTTTAAATTATTCTGAAGATAACCATGATAATTTTTTTGACAAAATCGTTACAATGGCCGCAAGCTAGGTTCAATCCTGACACAAAACAATCCAGCTACAGAGTCGTGGCAAAGTAATTCGCCGCCCCCAAAAAAGTTTCGATCAAGTTATCATCCGTTTCAGTTTTTTGGGATTCAAGAAATTCATAAATTTTTTGAAAACTATTTCTGGAGACTATTATGCATCTCTTTTTACTAAATTGAGGGAAAATATTACACTGAAACGTAGGAGAATGCAAATATTGCCACAATGACCATCTTCATCTGATTTAGTATCCACTGATTTCCATTCATTTATTAATTTTAAGGCTCAGTTGTACAATACTGTTAATACTGCTTTTGTTAAAAAATAAATCTTAAAATTACTTTACTGAAACTCGTTTTGCAATGCATTCACTCGTTTTTTTTTTAACTGAACATAGGAATATTTACAATGTATGTTCAAAGTTAAAAAAAAACTCATGGTATGTGTAGAAAAGGTTAAAATTGTAAAAAAAAAACTTTCAAGATAAAAGTCAATCTTTGAGAGAGGCACAATTTCTCTCGGTCCTCTCGTAAAGCCGGACTCAGACGACTGGTGTACTTGGCCAATATACCAATATTGGTATACTTGGCAAATGTACCAGCTCATAAAGGCCATTTTACGCAAAGGCGTTCACACGACGTGTACAATTTCTTTTAAAATACGCCAGCGAATTTATACAATGTTGTATAGATAGAATAGATAGAAGAGTGCTGGCCATCATGGATAGCGGTCATTCTGAAAATGTTGTCCCTTGTGCAGCTTTTTAGTACTAATTTGTGGATATTATTTAAAAGTAAAAAAACCAAGAAATTCAAGTACCACTTCATTAGACCACTCCATTTAATTTTTTTATAATTATTAATAAACACTTTACCTTTTCTATCCGCTTAGATACAGATCGAATAGTAGTTGCAAAGCAATACACAATTATATTAACAACTCGTGTGAGCGCAACCACAAGTATGAACTTGTCAAGTTGACCAATAATTGTGATTCCTTTGACTTGTGCCATTTTTACCGACAGACGATGGGAAATTGACCAGTACTCACCAGTGACAAATAATTGTACAAGTAAACCACTCACACGGCATGGCAAGTATACGCCATTAACAAATATTGGCCAAGTACACTAGTCGTCTGAGTTCGGCTTAATGATATTCTATTTTTTAAAGGCATGTAAACTAGAGTAAAAAATTTCAAATATTTCCTTTCTGATTCGTAATTAGAATCACTGTTAATAAGTGCATAACTTATCTGTCTCAAGGAAATGTGTTTGCAGTTCAATAAAGCATGACGGTTTAATTATAATATGCACATAAGTGTAAGTACAGCATGGCGATGAAGAAGTATACGAACTTGTAAATTATTTGGTTCAACAAAAAATATTTTATTGTTTCCGATAACCTCGATAGTGACAATTTACTTATCGGAAAGATTAGTTTTAAATTTTATAATCGGAGGAAGTGCATTTCCATTTAATTGCACAATTTTTTATTAATTCTGATTATTAATGCAGAAAGGGGATATGTTCATAGGATTCACTGTGGACATATGCCCTTTCTGCATTGACCGATTCAATTATTGCATCATTCAATAAGAAAAATTCTTAATGCCAAACATGTTTTTGTTTGCTTGAAAAAGAAATGAAACAATAGTTTAATTACATTAGCAATTAAATTAATTACAAATAGAAATAATTGAAAATAGAAAAACATTTTTTTAAAATTTTATTTTAGTTTCACATCATTTGAACGCTTTTCCTTTTCGAAACTTGAGTTTTCACTGCCTATAGCCATATTAAAGTATAAAATTATACCGTGTTAAAACAAGCGATTCCTGCAATTTAACAATTACCGGTATGTAATTAAAAGCGTGAAATTACCGCTAATTATCACCGGCTTTAGGTCACCACAAAAAAAATCTTTGGACTTACGCACGCCAGTGACACATACATACTTCTAGTTTAAATGCACTTACGCACTTTACATCGTCATGTCACAAGTAACGAAAAACTGGTGATGCTGATGATGGTGCAGTGGCATGAGTCGCTTGGAATCTACTTACCGTGGAGCCAACATGTTGTTGTAGCTTTAATCGCGCTTTACTTTATCTGATCGTTTTGTTTTATTGCATAAAATATATCTAATCTTATCTCATTACATGCGAAACCAATTTTACTTAAAAAATTAGCACTTATTAAGAGTATCCAAGGAGGCGTCATTGTTTTAAATTCAATTACGAATTTTGGTCCTGAATGACTCATACTGTATGATCAAGAATTATTGCATTCTAAATGAAGACTTCACAGTTATAGTACCTATGTACTAGTTTGTTGTCATCGTCAAGTTAGTAATATTTTCATGAATTGTAATATAATATCGCTATGACAATATTGAATTTATAATATTTGCTGAATGGTGATACAAAATGTAAGTAATTGCTTACAAATTTCAATCTTGGTGAATTGAAAGCTTAAACCAGATAAAATTTCCATGCTGAAAAAGGAAGATCTGTGAATGCCTGTAGAAAGGAAAAACAATTGCAATAAATAAGAAAATTCTCTAAAATATGTAAACTTCGTGTTGGAATCCTAAGAAGAAATCTTAACTGAATTAGTTTTACTTGAAATCTTTAGTTACTGTATACGCACTGGAATATAAATTAAAGGGATTGTAAATATTCAGATGGGGATAATTTTAGGCGATAGGAAAAAAAGGAAATTACAATTTAGATTACTTTCGTTTTAGTATTTGTACAATGTGTCCACGGATCGTCTTGATAAGAGGACGAACTTTTTTAATATCAGTTTTACGCACAAAGTTAGGTACCCTTTCCAAAAAATTCTGCTTCTCAAGACACTTCAGAAACAATGCATGAATTTAAATTTTGAACTGCAGTCTGCCTAAAAAAATCAAAAAGAAATACTTCTCGAGAAATCGTTACGTTGGAAAATTTTATAACAAATCTCGTATACTCTCGTATGCACCGAATAAATTAATATATGTACATAGCTTAACTTTAAGTGTCACTTAGAATGTGACTTACACAATGTTGTGAAACTTCAAAATGTCTTATTATAAATGTCATTCAAATTTAAGCACAGTTTATTCATTCGCAACAAGGTTTGTCTGTTTAAATAAAAAATCTCAAGAGCAGAGTTTTTATAAGAAATAAATTTTCGCATAAAATTAACAATAAAAAGGCTCTTTGTTTGAAAAAGTTGCTTGCCTTGTTTTCTACTAATTAAATCCAACAATATAAAATTTTCAGACATTCTGTATTTCGTGACTCAAATTTGAGTTTGGTTTCTGAGGTGTTTCGAGAAGATGATTGCGTAAAATAAATAAAAAAAAGTTTCGTTAGTTATTTGAGTTGGAATATTTCAGACACGCTGTGTAGTAAAGAAACTTAAATTTATGTGTGGTTTCTGGAGTTGCTCGAATAGTAGAATTTTTTGTAAAGAATACATTTTTTTGCCAAAAATCAATAATACTGATAAAAGCGTTACTTCCATATCTGCAACATTCAATTAAGAAATTTGAATTTTTTAAACAGACTGTAGTTCAAAATTAAATTTAATCATTCTGATGATTCTTGAGAGGCAGAATTTAAAAAAATTAAAATTACAAAAGTAAAGAATAATTTTTGCGTCAAATTGTTATTATTAAAAAGTCTTCCCTCTTGTCAAGTCGAACCGTGGACACACTGTATGTTAAGATGTCGACTTTTATCGTACTTATAGTCCAGAAAGACTTTTTCCTTATTTGTATGGACTCTTTTAGAATAAATTTCATCAATGTGTTCATGTATGTGTCCGCTTGAGTTTCAACACCAAAGCAAACAATGTTTGAAAAGTGATAGTACTTTGTTAAAGTGACAGTTTAATTTAAGAGAGCTACTTGTAGTAAAAAACAGGAAATTAGAAATTAAGAATTAAATTTCATTAAGATTTTATAGCGGCTCCACTTTGTAATCTTCTAAGTATTAACTTGACCAGAGAACGCATGTACACTGAGTAAGAATTAAAAGGTAAACAAACACATGTTGAATTTTATTTCATGTTTTTATTTTGTGTCTGGCTCGTTTGTGTGTCCGTTTACTTACTGTAGGACCACTACTAGAAGGGAATAGGCCGCAATTTAACATACATACGAGGGACATTACTTTTCTTGTTCAGTGTACGTACAGATACATTCTCCTGAACATTATCTGAACAAAATTATTAATATTGTAAATGTTTTGTGTAAATCCCAAACATTTTCTCTGAGATTTAAGTTGCGGCTTCGAAAAGGCCTTATGTTATTTTCCTTGAACCAATAATTGAACCTATTCTTGAAGTATGAATGGGAAATAGTTTAATAACTTCTTCTACGCTAAAAACACCTTTTGAAATATGTCCTAACAATCGTAAAATAAAATAATGATAGAAAATGTAACTGATTTTTGGTTATGATGGCTTTCACTTCTGAAAGTAAATTCTACTTCATTGTTCTCGGTTTAAGTAAATGTTAAAGAAATTAATTAATGTCGCAGTTTGAAAAACTTATACATAATTACACCGTACACTTCTTACGAAGATTCTTTTTTTTTGCTATAGTTACGAAATATAAGCAAATATAACACTTTATGTTCTTTGGAACACCAAATTCTGATGGGGCCGGAACCTGAAGCTTTTTTAATAATGTACATAGTAATAATAATAATAATAATAATAATAAAATAACAAAATATTAAGGTTGCTTCCATTTATTGCATACAATTTTTGTATGAAGCGTATAAATTTCTTTTAATTACACATTAAAGGGAATAATTACTGAACACAATCGAAATTATCACTACTTCAGTAAATGCCTTCTCTGAAATTCAAGATTAATTATTCAGTTGGACTGCTCATCTAATTTTTAGCCATTGTGGCCCTAATTGTGAAAATTGCTAAAGTTGTATTCGATTTGCATAAATATTTATTAATGTTTGTTAATCGTTACTTATTTTCTTTCAGGCGACTGAAAGCAGAGCTACAAAACCTTAGGAGGAAAGGAGCTCTGAAACCGTCGACGGATTTTGATAGTACAGGACCCGACCCGGAGAGGTCCTGTGGAAGGTGCAGGGTTGAACTCGGACGGGTTATCAACAGGGGAGCATACTGCCGGGCTTGTAGGCTGAAAGTTTGTAAGGGTTGCAGAGAGTATTCGTTTAGGACGACGGACTGGGTTTGCACGGTCTGCCACAAACACATGTAAGTCATTAATATGAACCTAGCCTAAATCAAAATTCGTTCGTCTTATTTACACTTTATGGCCAAAAAATGTTTTCTATTCATTGTTTTCGATTTTATATTCGTGTATTTCTGTATCTTCGAAACAAAGCGATTTTTGAAAAATCATCAAAGGTATACATAATTATGTTGATATTATTAATGTCGTTGGAAAATTGAAATAGTTTTTTTTAAAACATAGTAATTACTATGCACACAATACTCGATTTACAAATGATCTTGTTATCCCAGAACTAGGGATGTTCATAATCGAATCGATTTATAGTTGAATAGATTCTTTGCAAGCGATGCATCGAAAGAATCGAATCGATTCAATTTGGTGTGAATCGATTCAAGAATCGAATCGAAAAGGTGTAGACATACATACAATCCACCATACAACCAATCTTTTATCATCGCGCCATCTATATGTTACTGGCAGCCAATAACTCAAAATGATAAAATTGTGTGTAGCGAAAGCCCGAGCCATAAAACAGAACATTTCAAATTACAGAAATTTCTTTGACCATTAACGAGTAAAAATTTGCGTTGCACACTTAAACAGTAGGCATATAAATATTTTGTATTTGAGTGTGAGTGTAGAACAATGCCTACTAAAACAAGTGAAGTGTGCAAGCATTTTATTACTGATAACAGCAAGTCTGTTCATTGTAAACACTGCAATGGAACCATAAAATATGATGCTGCGACATAAGTTTTAATTTCAAGAATAGAAATTGGTAACATGAGTATTGAATCGAATCGATTCTACGTGTTTAAATTGAATCGATTCATCTGAATCAATTCCACTCAATCGATTCGATTGAATCGATTCATTTAATTGTTTTGAGCATCCCTACCCAGAACATAACTTTCTCAGGCTGTATAAGACATTAAATCAGTTCGTATTTTCAAAAATAATTTAAATCTCAAGTTGTTAATAATTGTTTTAATAGTATTATCGAATTTACTGATTCATAGTCTGTTCTCAATTTTAATATTTCTTTTTAGTTTACTATATAGTTATTACTGTTATTATTTTTTGTTGTCTTCTTTTTCCATGTGTATTATTCTTTTTTCTTATGCTTACTTCTACTTACATATCTTATTTTTGATTGATTGATATGAATTGGACCAGTTCAGTATTCCATATGATATTCTAAGAAACAGAACCTTCATACCTCTAATTAAAATATAGAAAACTAAACTTTATTAAAAAATAAGCAGTAAATATACATTGAAAAAAATTCACTTCTATTAATTACTTTTTCTTTTTCTGCGTGAGATGGAAATCAAGGAAGTTAATTGTTGAAAAAATTCCATAAATCCATATTATTTTTATGTCAAAATTTAGAGAAAGAAAAATACACGGTTAGAGAATACGAGAATTATTAAAAAAAAATTTGAGATTAATAAACGAAACACAAATGAAAAATATAATTAAATTTGAATAAAAATAAAATTCCTTATTGAATTTTGAAGCAATTTATAATTCATGGTTAATTATGGAAATGTTAAACTAAATTAGAAAAGTTCAAAGAATTTTTAGATTTTTAAACAGGCGGGCATCATAAAGCGAGGGAAAATATTGAATAAATGATTAGATACAAGCAAAATCATATTTTCAAAGAATGACATGAAATTAAAAAAATATTTGAAGACTGGTAATTATATTTATGTGGTTGTAAAGATAACTTTTTCATCAGTATTTTTGTGCATTAAAGTGGTATAAAAAATTGGTAAAAAAAAGAAAGTTAAAAATTTGCATGATATATTAAACAAAGATGACATGATCTTTCAATTATGCACCAAATACAACGCGATACGCATTGGCGATACAGGTAAATGTGCTGGTGGTGTCATCGTACGCGTAACTGTATGCAAGAGGGCATCTTTCCTTGAAGAAAGCGGGCCAGTTAACAGGCCAATCGCTAGCCCGGCAATTTTCGGGGACACCGTGTATCCCACGACAACAGTACTGATCTGTATCGAAAGCCAAACAAGCAGATTTGCAACCAATAGCATAACCAGCGCTTCCATACAATCTCAATTCTTCAGGACACTCGTCGTTTATAAGATGGTGACAGTAAGTCTTTCTGCAACTGTACTCCTCCCCAGTTCCAGTTCCGCCGATTGGTTCCATCTGAAAAGTATTAATATTTAGGCGAACTACTTAGCTGAAAAACTTTGGAAATTATTTACCGAGACTCTGATGTTGAAACCGTCCACAAGCGAAATGTCGTAGTAGTCGAGACCTCCCCATCCTTTCAGGGTGATTTCAGCTAGAGATGCAGGTGGTGTTCCACCATTTCCACCGCATTCTAAGCGAAATCCACAATCACCAGTTTCGCAGTGGTAATTATCCCAATTGCACCAGGTTCTAGCCCAGAAACGTCCGGCCCAATCATCAGCAGTCCACAGCGTTACCTAAAAAAACGTATTATTCTAAGCATAGTTGAACCACTAAATGCTACTTAACATAAATATAGAATTCAAAACGAAAATAAACTATAACCAAAGTTAAAAGCTCTGTTGAAGTTTTTGATAAAAGATAATTAATTCTAAATATGTACGTTCATTATGGTGGGTTTATACAGTAACTAACACTAACAACTAACGTTTAGTAATTAATAATTAAACAGTTAAAAGTGAGGTTAAAATATATGCATAAGCAGAAGGCGTTTATACAACTTCACTAATAACTAAGCATTAGTATAAACAGGTAACATTGCTTAAGTAGTTAGTTGTTATTTTTAATGCTTAACTGTTAACTCTTTGTTAGCTGTATAAACCCACCTTTAGTAATCATAATAATAAAATTATGCAATCAAGGAGTTATGGATTATAACAACCATGTAATGGAAAGGAGATGAAAGCTAGTCGCATTAATACACCTGTCCAGAGGATGCTCGAGGAAGTTCAGAGAACAAAAATAGATAAACGATAAGTATGTTTAAAATATAAATTTACAAAACTTAAAAGCAAATTAGATGAAATTTAGAGCGGAATACTTCCTAGATAAATTTAACAGAATGTACAATGGAACATGAAAGAAAACAAATAGTGCACTACATAGAAAAGGAAAAGGAAAGAAATCAAATCTTGAAAGATTGGATGAAGTAACGAAGAAAAACAGTAGACGAATAGAAGAGATGGTGAATGCGAGGAAAAGAGAAAGTAGAAGGTATGCGAAAACCGTGGTTAGAAGGAAGAACCTCGAAACATGGTTTAGAAGGCAAACGCAATAATTCCATTATACAAAAGGAGAGAAGAAGAAGCATGCGATAATCATAAAAAAATTCTATATTTTATTTGATATACTTAGGGCCAGTTGTACAAAGGAGGTTTAAACTGACGCTCAACTGAACCAGGTTCAAAGTGAACAAAATCGCATCAAATTTTATTTATGAATGCATTAATTGCCATCCATATATCATTAAGATCCTATGCGAATTTGTTTACTTTGAACCTGGTTCAGTTGAGCGTCAGTTTAAACCTACTTTGTACAACTGGCCCTTAGAGTTCATTATGAACAATAGGAAAAATTAACATAGATGTAACAAACAATTAAAACATCTCTCTAATACCATATCATCATTTATACTTTTGATGCAAAATCAATTGATTTGTACAAACAGTTTGATAGCTGTCAAGTGAATAATGGTTTTTATAATTTGGTTTATTCCCTCTTTTTAAGAACACTGAAGCCGCAAAAAGTTAAGTTAGGAAGTGCTGTAACGTTGAGTACAAGACAATCTAAAACAAGTGGTTTATTTCTCACGAACACCTGTTAACACTTGAAATTTAGATAATATTATTAATTTGCATACAAATTAACAAGATTCTGCGAAAATAAGAACAACCTAGCCAACTCTAATGACCGAAAAAATGCAAGAAGTGTATTATTTCAGGATGACAATATGAAGAAGTGGATGTAAAAATGAAAGCTAAAAAAATGAAGAAAATAAAGAATTTTTTTTTTAAATAGTGGAAACATTTGGAAAAGATGGCACCGAGAAAAACGGAAAAGGTAACAAACGAAGCAGAGGATTGGAAAAAAACAAGCGAAAGGTATTCCAAGACGTGAGAACTTTGCTTTAGAGATACAAAAAAAAGTGTGCGGATTAAGATCTCTGAAGACAAATTTAATTTGATTTCTACTTTAAGATCTTTTTTGATAAATTAAATAAAAAGTTTGACATACAGTAATATACAATGTAACTGTACGTTTCTTTTTTAAATGCAGTTTCTTTTTGGACATAACGCAGCTATATCTCTCTGTGTGGACGTCGGCTATTCAGTACCTTTTCCGTAGAAATTATAATTAATAAAAATTCTAAATACCTTTTATCTTCAAATTGAAATTTAGTTTCATGTTTTGAAATTAATAAATCAAACGCACCTGTTCTCCAGCTTCAAGGTTGAACCCGCCGTTGCGTAAGTGTTCTTTTCCAGGATTACCTTGAATGCCGACCCAAATGGGACCAATTTCCAAGTTTTGAATTATGAATTCCACCCCTTGTGCTGCTGCGAGCACCACCGACAATACCAACAACTTCACGAACATGGTGATAGTCCTCTGAAACCGCAATCATTGCTCCCGAGGCCTATATATACATCCAAGCAGTTAGGGATAAGTACTTTCCAGATAAATCAGCGATTTGTGATCGTTCAAAACATATTTTTGAAGTTACAAATAAAATGAAGCACTTTATACCTTAAAATGATAGAATAATATCAGATCTGATGATATGATGTTATCTAAAGCACGAAATAATTATTTAATTAGTGTTAATGGTCGTTTTTATTTTATGGCAAATGGTGGTTTCCAGTTTCATAAAAAGTATTTTGATGGAAACATTTTTTTTTCATCTAGGTATTTTCCGTTACATAAGATTCTATTTTCTTGCTTCTCGAACGAATTACTACTTTTTCTTTATTTATAACAAATCAATTCTAATCTTTAGGTAATGGAACGAACGTGCTATCCTAAAGTCGTGTCCGCACCGAAGCAACAATGAGAGACTTCCGGTGCCTTGTTATACATTTATTCTAACAATAAGTACAAATTCGTAGTCTATACTAAAGCAACATAATCAGAGGAACATTTACATTTTGTTTCTGTTTCAAGTATACATTTATTCCTAGTAACAAATTGTCCATACCTAAAGTGAAACAGCATGTTTGCGACAATCGCGAAAAATGATGCTTCGTCAGAGATTTGGGAGCATACAACTTGTGAATGTTTTGAAGCTCAACGACTCAATCACTACATTTAGGAATTTTGTTTTTATCTCGAAGGAATAGCATGGAATTGTAGGCTATCTATTTGGAAATAAGTGGAGCTCTACCTCCTGATTTCTTCACAGAAGATAACTTTTTCGTTCTCTATAGAAGTGTGCAATCAAATTTTTCATTTTTCGCTTTTTTTTTGCTCTACAAAATCTTTTCTGATTTGTCCCCAAGCATCTTCTTTCACATTTACCCATTTATAAATTTTTTATCAGTTTACTATATTCTTCAATTAACTTTATAATACGATCATTATCCTACATCACTTGCAGACAATGTTCTAACTCTTGTAATACCTGAGAATTCAACAATAAACCCTACATACTGGATAAATATTTACGCTACTCGTAGTTGCGACTTGTTGCAGTGTATTTCCAATTTTTCTTAATGTTTACCGTTCTAAAAAGCAATAAGGAACAAGCGGCGACATTTGTCACTGGCAATAGAAACTTAAAGGAACATTTGGCAACAATGGGCAACTTTTTTAAACAGCATGGAACATCAACAAAAAAATTCCCGTTGTTGCTTCAGTGTGGACACGGCTTAAAATCAAAATCGTGATTATAAATAAAGAAATATTCAGGAACCTGTATGGCAAAATACTTCAAGCTAATTGTTTGTTGACTTCACTTGTAGATTGTAATCTAAAAGCTAAGAATAGCGTTTCAAGCAGTTACGATCGCTGGTGCGTGATTTGGCCTCTTTGTGTGTCACTGTTTATCTTCCGCTTCGATTTTTAAATAGCCTTTTTGAGTGTGCGGTGAACTTAGTTCGAGTGGACAGTAACTGTTCTAATGTGGTTAAAATTCCCGGTCTTTCCATCTGTTACATGCTCGTTGTCGATTAATAAAAAAGGAATAAAGTATTAAGCGAGAATAATTTTGCTTTCAGGAAGAATTGTGTTTTTCTTTTATCTAATTTTTGGATTCTGATTATCTTACATTTCAAAATTTGTACTAAGTAGTTAGTCAAAAATTCAAAAGCAAGACAAAAAAATTATAATAATTAAAGTAGACTGTTAAAGTAGTATGTTGAAATTTGTATCATTCAACATAGCTATGGAAAGTTAAACTATTCAGTTTCAATACTTCTGCCAAGTTAGAATCATTACACATTGTTATGAAATTATAAAGTGGAAATTTTAGATACTTGTATGTAGTAGTTTAAGATACGCATATCTATGAGATATTTAATAACCTTAAAGCCTCAGCTGTAATACGAACTGCCACAAACAGAATTGCTGCAATCTTATTTTCTGACAGTTGGACTTCAGAATTCAGAGTTTCAAGAACACTTAAAATATCTCAAAAATGATGAATTTGGAGATAGAGAAAAATCCTAAAAGAAACTTAACAGGAGATATAGCAAATTTAAATTTAAATGAGCTGATAACGATTTCGGTATAACCGGAAGTGACTGAAAGTATCTTATTTAAAAAGAATTCTTTGAACTCCTCTATAACGTCTTCTTTGAAAACCCTTTACATGGATGATGCTGTGTATTCCTTTTATAAATTATTCATTTTAAGATATTCTGCAGTTTGAAATTTCATTCCTGTTACCTTTTTTATAAGTACACTCTGCAGATGCAAGACTTAGTTTATCTGGAAAATTCATAATTCTGGAAATTTCATATTTTTTTAAATATATTTTTATTTTTTCAAATTGATCTGCAGAAAATATGCTTATTAGTTAACCATACACGGATTTGACCTATCCAAAATCGTAAAAATGTTCACTCATGAAAAGAAAAGCTTTATTTCCAGATGAGATCCGATTGATCCTTGAGGAAAACTAACGAAGTTTTTCCGATTGACTCGTTTTTGCCCCTGTGCTACTAAGTAGAGACCTATTGTTTATAAACGTGTTAGAGATTGTGCCTAGTATGTTAGCTGTAATTAAGATGAAGTGGAACAAAATATTTTATTGGACTTATAAAAAAGCAATGCTTGAAATTTCTAGGTTCTTTTTCCTTAATCTTATAATCATTTGAGAGAACGACTTAATTTTTCATTTATATTGAATGGATTCGTTTTTTATACACTTTGAAGTGATAAGCAAAAACTAACCTGTATTCCGGTCGTATCGTGCTTTAAAGAAGCTTAAAAGATAATTGTAATTACTAATACTTTACATTTGTGAAACCTAAAATTACACCATTCAGTTATGCTGCTGCAGTGCAACTAAAAAAATAACCTATGTTCTTCAATATTCCGCCATTTTTTTGAATTACATGCCACCTTTTAAATTGCAACAAAAAATATAAACTTGTGCCACGTAATGGAAATTAAAACACGGTGTGCTGCACGCCATTCTTATGGTGTATCATTTTTTGATAGTGTTTTTGAATTCTCTAATAGACATACTATTTTACTTGAGTAAAAATAACAAAATTATGACTGACTGACAAGGAAGGTTCTTGAAGTGTCCTCCTCCCTATTTTGAGGAAACTTGGTATACGTTTGCAAACCTTATGTAACTATATTTAAAACCACTTTCCAGCCAGGTTTGCATGTTTGCTTTCGGACCCGAATGACGTGGGTTCCAATCTCAACCCGCGGTCGGTTTTTCAATTGTGAATGAAAAGTCAGAAAAAATGCCTTCTTCTTGTACAGGAAGTAAAACCGTAGGCCCCGTGCCAATACGATGTCTCGCACGTTAAAAATCCCTACTGAAAGTGGAATTCCTCCCAGGTTCGGCTAAATTTCAGTAGGGTTGGCAATATTACCAGAGTAGTTGACGCCTAGAGGTATACTGGTGCTTAAAAGTATTCGGACGACCGGCATGACCGCCTGGCACTGTGGAAGTTTACCACAAGGGTCAAATTCGAACTATTTTATTGCTTTTCATTCGGATACTTCAAGCACCAGTATACGAGGAGTATTCCACAACCCGATATCTTGCCCATTAAAAAAAAACACTTACCATTGTTGCCCAAATTCGATTTGAAAGAGAATAGAGATTACCTCAGAATTGGGGAATTTTAAAATATTTATGAGACTATGGGTATGGGTACAAAATCATTGTGGGACCGTGAACAGTTAATTGCAAAAAAAGATTATATTCTTCTTTAACTATTCATGACTCCACTTTGTGCTCATCTTTTTATCTAGTTTTTCTTTCAGAATTTTCTATTTTTTTTGTTGGCGTTTTCTTCCTTGTCGTCTTTGAATTAAAATAATTTCATAATTTTTAGCAGAAACGTTTAAGTTAAAAATTAAAATATTTTAACCTTCAATATTATTTTTGGGTAGATACGTATTTCAACAGCTAAGCTGTCATCTTCAGTGAATCGTTCGCTGGAATATTCTCCTCACCAAATCTCCAGTGGAAGTGATCTTAACCCATTACACTTATACATCTATCAATCCGCGACACTCGTTTTTCTATTTCGTCACTATCCTCAGATTTGAGTGGTGTGGAAATTCGCACCTCGTTTTTTAGCTACACCTCTAATACCCTAATTATCATGAGTGACCCAAGACGCCATTAATAACGTTTAAGTTATCCTTCCGTTTATGTAATACTCTAAAAAGATCTATTTAAAAAAGGAGAAACAGCAGGAATATGGTAAAGAAAAATATGGCTGCTCTAATTTAGCTGTGCAGATTTAATGCGATGCTTTTTTAAGAAGACAGTTACTGCAACTAATTTGAAGAATTTTGTTTTGTTGAACTAGATATAATACAAACATCTTCATATATTATGCGTTATTTCTGAAACCACGCATCAAGGTACACTAAGGTGTTTGTTAAAATGTTTGAACTATTCATTCATAGCCACTTTCAAACTTTCGGGTGTACAGTATAACTAGTGCACAGCACCATACCAAGCATAATAAACGAACCCAAAGTTTCACAAGAGTTTCATTCAGTTTAGTCAAAAAAATTAATATCATATTTCAAAATATTATATCATTATGTCGTAGCCATTTTGATGAACAATTATTTAAATAAATGCATTATACAAATCCAAATATGTCGTTATTTATGGTAAGACGGTCGCAACCGCAATCGGCAATATGAGTCACCAGAAAATACGCCTCCCCGACAAGCTTGGCACAAGTGTGGGTATTAAATTAAAAAAGAGAAAAGATGAATTTCTATCAATATGTAAGTAAACTATTAGAGCAGCGGATATAATTCGATTAATTATAGTTCTTTTCTCTTTGGACTAGATATACAATATACAGTAGGTACAGTCAGAATTGAAAGTAATGTCACCCCAATGAAATATAAATGCTTGGACTTATCCATTTTGATCATCATAACAAGCAGGCGGCCGAGCAAACATCGATGCGCTTATCCTTATTATAGTGGTCAGAAGTGAGTAGGTCGTAAAATTAACTTCTTGTTGGGGAGATATTACTTTTAATTCTGGCTATACTTATAATATATAACCACTTTATTTATTAGTAATCTTACCTATTTCATACAGCTTAAAGGAAGAAAGAGAAACAAACAAATTTCGTAGTTTCATTTTAAATATACGTGCGCTTCTGTTAAATAGTTCAAATTTAAATCATACACTCTGCAAATTAATGCGTAGGGATCCATTACGTCAGATTACGTCACATCACATTCCCGCAGCTGTACGTGCTTTTCCGTCGGTTCGGTTCTTCATTATCCCATAAAATAATAAGTAACTACAATTTGTAAAATGAAAAGTCGCTAGCAAATGACTACTTACCCTTCCAATTCTAGAACCACCCACCCTCTTACAACAGGAAGCAAGCACACTAATGAGCTCGATTCATAAATAAAGTTATCCCAAGAGTTTTTTTTTTAATATTCCCTTACGATATTAGTTATACATTCATACAATATTATTGTGCGTCTGCACATAATTTTCTTGGTATTGCATACACATTTGGCTATTCAAACAAACTTTACCTTAACATTGACCTCTTTCTTTCCGAAAGTTCTCTTTTTATCTTGTATTGGTATGTAGGAATTTATAAAACGATAGCCAGCGCATAATTGGTTAATGATAAGTATGTTTTTTTTTTGTTTGTTAGACTGAATTTAGGCTATTAGGTACAGTCAGAATCAAAAGTAATGTCTCCTTAATAAAATATAAATTTGTGTCTTATCCTTTCTGATCACTATAACAATCAACAGTTCTCCCCTGATATAAATCGTACTAATGTTTAGTTTATCCTAAATGATCTAAATACTTACGTGAAAGCGTAAATTTCAATCAAAACTATTAATTAAAACATTTATATCTTTTGTTTCATTCGAAACGCAAAGTTCTGAGTCACTACTATAACGCAGTAGGTAACTCTTGGAAAAAACAATCAAGATTCTTTATAGCTAATATTCCATCATTTTATTTTTGTTTTCTTTTATTTCCCTCGTAATTTCATAATTATTTTAAAGAAAAACCTTTGAACGAATGTTTTTTTCTAATTGATCAACTCAAGGCACTGCAATTTTTACTCCCAAACTTTGGCGTGCTGATTCTTGTTCCTTTATCTTGACAGCTTTAAAAGTTGCGACGTCCTTCCAATGTACAATTACTTGTACATAACTATACACTTATGTCAATCGTTCAATTCATACTTCATTTAAAATAAAATTCGGCGTTTAAAAATTTTAAACATAATTTGTAAAATGCGTTCAGAAACTCCCACGTTTGGAGTTAACCATGACTTAAGACAGCATTTCTTTACTTATTGCTCATATATGACCAAAAACAAACAGCAAGGAATTGAGATTAACTGCTGTTAAACGATAAGAGTATTATAAATGGGCATATTTTCGTAAAATGTATGACTAGTCCCCACGGAGAGGTTTAGATGTATAGGGGACATTATCACAGTTACTTCCACAATGGCTTCACCTGTACACTTTTTTGATTGTCCACCTCTTTTATTACTACAGTACCGCTCTCACGAATCCTCGCTACACATCTGTTTAAAGTTTCCACAAACTGTTAACGCATAGAGTCATCGTTCGTTACGGAATTCTTCAATGCAATTCTCTACTGAATTGTTCCGAACTCCATTAACCTTTATTTCGTTGCGAAAGTAACTGTCAATACGAAAAGTCTAATTCTAAAAAGCGTCAAGCAGAGAGCAACGATTTTTATCTAAAAATAACAGTTCTTACTAGCTTACACAGGAGAAATAATTAGAACTCTAGAACAGAATTACTTTAACCTTACAACGTCAACAATGAGATCAGCTGGTTATGAGTGTGTTGTGACTAGTGTTGTTCTTATCGATATTTACGTCGAATCGATTCAACATCGATTTTCAGCTAAAAAAATCGATAACATCGATTCGAATCGGTATTTGTTTGTTTCTGTTGTAAAATTTCAGTGAATCCAAAAAAAATTCCTAATAATATTTAAAGTGTGAACACGGTATTCATAAAAATAGAATAACAATGATAGTGACAGAATAATTACTTTTTACAATAAAATATTAATAAAGTAAAGCAATCACATTGAAAATTTTATTTGTTTTGCTTTTTCGTGAAGCATCTTTGCCTCTTGCAGTCGGAAGTCATCTTGTTTTCTTAACTTAGATTGATCAGATCGACATATAAGAAAAAAATTACGATACGTAACAAATAGGTACAAGCAATGAGTATAGATCTAACTAAAGTTCATTCTATATGTACTTACATGCCGATCGCATAGATAGTTAAGAAAGTATACGACGAAATGATATATAAAAGTTATATAAAAGTTCTTTGACTTATATAGTATATAGTATGTGTGCAGTATGATCACGACTGATCAGTTAAGGAAAATTAAATTCTTCAACAGGGCTGCAGTCAAGAGGGCGGTAATTAATTTTTATAAAAACGTTTCATCGACGAAAGTTGTAAAATTTTTGTTCTTGAATTCAAATGAGCTTCGATTAAGTCAAAATTCAAGTTAAAACTGCAATGGCCCCTCATCCAAATCGCAACACTTTGAAAACTGCAAAACTGGTCATGGCGGCGATCGGCGACTTAGAAAATTCGCAAGGACTGACAATAGAAGCCATAAGAGACCACATCGAGAACGAGTTCGCCGTTCCAAAGAACGATTTCAGCAGTATGATCACGACTGATCAGTTGAGGAAAATTAAATCCTTCAACAGGGCTGCAGTCAAAAGGGCGGTAATTAATACTCTTAAAGTTTAACCGAGCTTCCGGAAAATTTTATTTCCTTTTTCAAGGTTTCTACAAAAACATGGCATTAATTAACAATTAATTAGTAATATAAATTTTTACTTACTCCTTAATGAGTAAGAAAAGAAGTTAATTTCAAGTTAAAAAATTTTTGTTGACAAATTGTTTTTGACACTAAATTGAATTGACAGTAAATTTGTTTATTTGAGACAAAGCAATATGATGTTAAGAATTTTTAGAAGTGATTTTAAAATTTAGTAAATATGTGTAAATGCAACTAAGTTTCTCAATATCTGTTCTTTTATTCATGCTTTTATTATTGCCAAAAATATGACACATTTCAATAAAAGTTCTTTGATTCAAGTTAGGTTCAATATCTAGTATTTTTGCATCTTGAAAATTGATGTGATGGTCCTGTTTATTGGCATCTTCAGATAAAGAGCAAGCAGAAGGTCTGACTCTAATATCACTTTTATGTGAGATTATTCTGGAGTGAAGAGTTCTGGATGTTTGTCCAATATAAACAGAATCACAATCAAGACATGGAATTTCATAAATAGAATTAATTTGTTGGAGTTTGTCAAAAGGATCTTTAACTTTAGTAAATAAGGCCTTAATTGTTAATAATTTTTTGTTGCAATGTGAATGTTTTTGTTCTTAATTACTTTTATTAGTCGAGATGTAAGATTAGGAATAAATTTTAATGATCTGAAAACTTTATTACCATCATTTAATCTTGAACTATTATTATCTTGTGATTGGGGTTCTATTCTTTGCCGAGTAATTATAATAATTAATAATAAACACATTTACTGTCAATTCAATTTAGTATCAAAAATAATTTGTCAACAAAAAAATTTTAACTTGAAATTAACTTCTTTTCTTACTCATTAAGGAGTAAGTAAAAATTTATATTATTAATTAATTGTTAATTAGTGCCATGTTTTTGTAGAAACCTTGAAAAAGGAAATAAAATTTTCCGAAAGCTCGGTTAAACTTTAAAAGAGTATTAATTACCGCCCTCTTGACTGCAGCCCTGCTGAAGAATTTAATTTTCCTTAACTGATCAGTCGTGATCATACTGCACTTTTGTAGATATGGGATTTTACCAAGATATAAAGCACCTTTATGGAGAACATACGTGTAAACTACTAAAACGATGGGCATCACTTGCTAATGCTAATTCAAGCGGACATCACCTTATCCGGACAGATCAACAACTTTAATATCAGGTTAAGGAAGAAAATTCTGAAACATTGAAATTAAAATTGCTTGTAATGAAATTTCTAAATTGAATCGACAGATGAAAACACTTTGTTCAGAAGTTAAAGATTTAATTCCAACAGAAAGTTACTGTGAGTTTTCTCAATATCAAAATTCTTTTTATAATAAAAAAATTAACGAAATCAAGAGCAATAATATTCGAAAATTCATTAAGTTGAAATCTGAACAAATACTTAAAATAAAAACTGAATCAAAATGGTTTAAAAATATAAGCTCTACTAATATTCAACCTGAATTTTCGAATTTTCTTGCACTTGGACCTAAATTTTGCATTTCTCCTTCACTTATTGACGTTCGCATAAAGAAATTATTAGCAGAATTAGAATCAATTATTTCATGTCATGAAGAGAAAGTTCGTAATGATCTTAGATCACTTTTTACAAATATAATAACTAATTTTGTACATAATAATCAAAGTGTTAGATCAAACCTTAGACAAGTTTATTATGAATGTAAATTTTTTTTAAAAGAAAACAATAACTTAATAATAATTCAATCTGATAAAGGTAATGTAACCGTTGCTTTAGATAAAGATGATTATAATAATAAATCTTTAGACTTATTAAATGATATTAATTATTATCAGATTTTTAAAGAGAGACCCTACTAGCACATTACAACAAAAAGCTAACAAAATTGTTTCTGAATTAAAAACTGCTGATATGATAGATACAGTGACAGCCAAATCACTGAAGAATAATTCTTCTTGTAATCCAAGATATTACGGCTTACCAAAAATTCATAAGCCAACTTTGTCTTTACGACCTATCATATCTTCAATTAATTCACCTAACAGTAATTTATCACAATTTCTTACTGAAATATTAACAAATGCCTATGATAAAAGTAATGAATATTATGTTCAAGATTCCTTTGAGTTTTCTGAATTTGTTAATAACAGAATAGTTCCAATTAATTATGAAATTATTAGTCTAGATGTTGTCTCACTTTTTACCAATATATCTTTGGAATTGGTTTTAAAAAAACTGGGAAGAAATAACTAAGGTATGTAATCTGTCTAAAGAAAAAATGATAATGATAATCAAATTCCTTTTCGATTCTACTTATTTTAAGTTTAATAATACTTTTTATAAACAAATCCTTGGAACACCTATGGGTGCAAATATATCTCCAATTATTGCCCAATATGTAATGGATGATTTATTAAATGATTGCATACCTCAGTTATCATTTGAAATACCTTGGCTTAAGAAATATGTTGATGACATTATTTGTTTAGTTCCTCAAGAAGGTATTGATGAAATTTTAACAATCTTTAATAATTATAATCCTAATATTCAATTTACCATTCAAAGAGAAACAGACAGAAGTGTTCGTTTTTTGGACACGAAAGTTATACGCTCACAGAACAATACAATCATTATTGATTGGTATACTAAACCCATTAGTTCTGGACGTTATATAAACTTTCATTCCTGTCATCCACACAGAATAAAAATTAATATGATTTTAGGATTAAAAAACCGAATAGAAAAGATTTCTCATCCCTCCTTGTTGATAAAAAATCTTCATAAACTAAAAAACATTCTTTTAAAGAATAGTTATCCTAATGCAATGCTCAATAAATTAATTTTCAATACTCGCCAAAGAATAGAACCCCAATCACAAGATAATAATAATTCAAGATTAAATGATGGTAATAAAGTTTTTAGATCATTAAAATTTATGCCTAATCTTACATCTCGACTAATAAAAGTAATTAAGAACAAAAACATTCACATTGCAACAAAAAATTTATTAACAATTAAGGCCTTATTTACTAAAGTTAAAGATCCTTTTGACAAACTCCAACAAATTAATTCTATTTATGAAATTCCATGTCTTGATTGTGATTCTGTTTATATTGGACAAACATCCAGAACTCTTCACTCCAGAATAATCTCACATAAAAGTGATATTAGAGTCAGACCTTCTGCTTGCTCTTTATCTGAACATGCCAATAAACAGGACCATCACATCAATTTTCAAGATGCAAAAATACTGGATATTGAACCTAATTTGAATCAAAGAACTTTTATTGAAATGTGTCATATTTTTGGCAATAATAAAAGCATGAATAAAAGAACAGATATTGAGAAACTTAGTTGCATTTACACATATTTACTAAATTTTAAAATCACTTCTAAAAATTCTTAACATCATATTGCTTTGTCTCAAATAAACAAATTTACTGTCAATTCAATTTAGTATCAAAAATAATTTGTCAACAAAAAATTTTTAACTTGAAATTAACTTCTTTTCTTACTCATTAAGGAGTAAGTAAAATTTATATTATTAATTAATTGTTAATTAATGCCATGTGTTTGTATAAACCTTGAAAAAGGAAATAAAATTTTCCGAAAGCTCGGTTAAATTTTAAATAAAATTCAGCACTGCCAACTCAAACAGTGATTCTTGACCACTTTGTATAGCCGGTAGCTGCTTCCAAGCTTCTTCGGCCGATACCTATCAAATGAATATTAAAAGAGTATTAATTACCGCCCTCTTGACTGCAGCCCTGTTGAAGAATTTAAGTATTTAGTATGTATAGTATATAGCATATAGTAAAAAAATGAACTGTAGATCTTATAGGTATGTATACTCACTGTACTGGCATAACGCATATACAGCATCGAACACATATATGCATCAAAACAATTTTGAAATTATAGGTCTGTTCCTGCAACGTTCTGGACTAGTTTGAAACTGTCAAATATATTCGCCCATCGAATTAATCACCGCTTTCAAAAACTACCTTAAATGTGAAATTTTGATCGGCGCAAGATTCTGACGGTTTCGAACCAGTCAGGGAGTGCTGCAGGAACAGACCTTATATTTGGTATTTTTATTTGTTATAATACAGGACAGGTTAAAGTGAGAAATGTTAAATGTTGAGGATAAAAAGGAATTTTGAAAATATCGATAAATCGAATATGTGTTTTTAACGAATCGATATTCTTTTCGGTGTCATCGAATCGATGTTGAATCGATACATCGAATCGGTAAGAACAACACTAGTTGTGACTAGAGCGCCGACATACGTTTCAGGGTTTAATGTAGAATATAGAGAAGGGGGTTTTGCTTAAATTTTTTGCCGAAACTAACGCCAACTCCAAACGTGAGAGTTTCTTGTCACATGTTATAAAATATAATTTGATATTGATATTTTCACTTTATTAATAACTGAAGTTGAAGTATGCATTGACATTATTGCCCTGAAGTGCCTATAATTTTTTTTTGTATTATGTATTTAGAGATTAATGCATAAATTAATAAAATGAATCAATTAATCGCGAGTGACATCTCCTATTATTTAATATTAAAGTTGTTCAAACTACCGTTCTTTTTTTTGTTTTATGTCGATCGTTAAGTTAAAGAATTTCGATAAGCTTGCGGCTTTTATCATGTCATGTCATTTCCTAGTATATTTTCTTAACTCAGATCTATACGACCAGCATAAAAATAACAAATGAACTTTCTGTACCTACATACAAATTGAAATCGTTTCCAATTATGTGCTGATTTTGTTTTTGTTTACAAAATTAAAAATTAAATATGAAATTATAATTTATGTACTGTACATATTGTAAATTCTTATGGACTAATGTACCTGAATCTTACAGAATGCACTTATGTACAAAGTGATTTCAACTACGCCCTTGACAGTTAATTAGCAAATGATTACTGATTAAACAGAAATCATATTATCTATGAATGTGAAATTGTTTATTCAATACTCAAAAAACGTTTTCTGATACGTCAGTGGAGATCAATTTGTTCTGATTAAAGTTATTTATAATTAAAACATAGTTTTTTTTAATTAAAAGCTTTTTTTGAAAAAGCTAGTAATGATTTTTTTTCTCAGATGAGGCTTCATTTTCTGGCAGCCTTTTCTACGCGTTCATGTATTGCGAAATTTTCTCTGCTTTCAAAAAATTGGACAATTTATAAAATTTGTCTCCGTTAATTTCATTGCGTTTTATTAGAGAAACCATAACGTGAACAACGGAATTTGGTACATTTATTTTATATTTACTAATTCACTCATTGTAAATGACTTATTCAAGGCAAAATGCCTATTTCTGATATCAAAAACCTAAGACTGGCCGCTCTCTGTACATAGATAACAGCGATAACAGTAACCAAATGAAGATTACTCGTGTGCATCAGTCTTACAACCCGATGTTTACCGACTGTATCTAATCTTTTAAGAAGCTCGAATTTTTGAGATTCACCGGGAGGAAGCTGATCTGTGATCAGATGAATACATTATCTCGTAAACCAAAGAAGCATCGAAGTATAAGTGATTGCCTATCCTTCTTTCTTAAGAAAGACAAATATATACAGTTTGTGAACGGCTCCTAAGATCGGCCAAGTTTGAAAAGCTTTGAATGAATTAAATCTCGTGTGAGATCTGAATTACAAATGAGCGTAACAGTCTTGCCAGATTTCAAATTTTTAAATTGCTTCCTGTTCAAAGAAGAAGCAGCGGATAAGGTTTCTAACTACATAATCTCCTTCTATACAACCCAAAGATTAGCGCCTTACACTTTTTGCTCCACATTTCATTTACACCCTGTATATTTTTTTGTTCGTATGAAAAATGTCCATAACTGGTAAGTTTTAAAACAGATAACAAATTAGAATAAAAAATTCAAAATAATTTCAATATTAAGAGAAGCTGTGAAGAAACCACGAATCATTCTGTATATAATCATGCTTGTTTTAATAACTCATCTTAAAAGTGTTTGGTAATTTTACCTTAAACATATATTTAATGATTTGATTAAATTTGTAGTAAGAAATCTCTTATTTTGAAAATATCTACGTATGACAGTAAATCTGCAGTTCTTATTTTGTTCTGATTTTCATGTGAAGCAAACAATTTGTTTTGAATTTAAGCAATTATTTCGTTAAGTCTTAAGTATAAGTTTGAGCATTTACAACATAAAAAATTTTCCATGTTTGCAGATTGCGAAACTGAGATTTTAATTGGTACAATTGTGTCAGTCTGTGTTACTATCGTGAAAAAAAAAATGCGTCAAACAGTAAACCGTTAGACACGACCTGAGGCAATCACGCTATACATCTTAACTAGCAAAATGCGAACAAAATCTAGCATTGCACTGATGTCTAAACAAATACCTGGATAAATAATAACAAATATCCACAAAAAAATTGTAAGTTGCTAAATCGCTAAATAATTCATTAGAAAACTCTCAGAAAAACACTGGAGAAATAATTAATGGAATTTCCAATGGGACAGATGTTATATTTCTTAATAAAAATGATAAGGCAAATCCGGTCGGTTAATCGTAGATAAGATCTAAGTATATAATGCGAAGTAATCCTAATTGCTGGATTTAATGAAGGGAGCAACTTCTCAGAAGTCGAAAGTCGGAGTTAATAACGTCGTAATTAAGTTAATCATTTTTCTAAATCTGTTTTAATTGACTGACATCTTTAATAAGATCAGTTTCAGCTTTGTCCGATCGACTGGAAATTCACATAACGATCCTAATGTAATTTTATCACAGAATTTTACGTAAAGGAAAAATATTACCATGCAATATAATTATGGATCTTTGTGTTTTACGAAAAGTAAAGAAGGTTTGCATTAATTGTGCCTAAACAGTATGATTATTATATTGTTTTCATAAATAAATGGATTCTAAAAAAATTAAATTAAATTTAAAAAAAAACGTCTTGAACAGCCAATAAAAATGGAGCAACTATAATAAATCAAATTTGCTCAGATCTACATTATTAATTTCTCTCTAATTTCTCTAATTTCTCTATGCATATAGAGGCATGAAGCCATCTTGTTTTTTTTTTTTAATTAATTTTTGGAACTGGAGTGTCAAGACGTCATTTAGTTCGAATAGTAAACTCGCCGCTAGTTTCTCCATTACGAAATAGTGTAAAAATATTGGAACTTGGAAAACAGTAAATTAAATTTCTTTATAACGAATATAAAAAAGAGTAATTTAATATCATAATAAACACATACAAAAAAAAACTAAATTTGCAAAATCATATGAATTAAAAATGGTTTAATTAAAAGCTATTAAATTAACACGCTACTGACGATTAAAAAAATCATAACAAGCAGTAAATTAAGTGTCATAAAAATGGACATGAAAATTATAGTGTCATGATATCATGAAATAACATGATTGCTTATAATAGTGAGTCGTGTATTCTGAAACGTGCTTGCTTCGTAAAAACTCTTAAGCTTGGTTACATTTTTACGATTTTTCTACTTCTTAAATTATGCACTTACAAAGTCTGTGTCAGTCTTACATATTTTTACGTAAGAAATTGTTCTTTGTAATACAAATGTTGACTCATCCTTTATTCATACTCACTTGATATTCATATCAGGTGTCTCGTCTGTGATGAACGAGAGTGTAGTAAAACGGCTACTCACATATCAATAACTGATGGCAGACAGCTTATTTCTACATATATAAAACAATTATGTATAAACCTAGACTAGACTTTTTTTTATTCTCATAGACTCCACACGTACATATACATATATGTAGATTTGACTGTAATTTTGCTAAAAAAATTAATAAACTATTCTTGCCTTTTAAAAACAATGCTCAGTGTGTAATCGAATCAGTTTCATTTACTGTGCCCACTATTAATTCATAAGAAAAGAAGCGAAGTTATGGGGCACACACATGGGGTAAAAGTTAATAATAACTTTTTACAAAAAAAAAATTGAGAAGCACAGGATGTAATGTAAGTGTCCCAGCTGAGCGAAGTTTGCTATATGTGCAATAAATGACAGAGCAGTAAATCCGCGACTTAAAAAGTTAATCGCCAAACTACAGGAAAAATTATCTTTCCAAACAGGGTCCGCAGCACAATCCCTTATATGTATGTGTGCTGGTAAAGATACTGTGCGAGGGCGACTATGAAAAATAAAATCATAGACTTAGCTTGATTCAAAACATTTAGTTTGATATTTGCTTTCTAACTCCTGCTCAAGCTATGAGTTGTTTAAACGCTCTCGAAAAGTGTAACCAAGCAATCTTGTGGTCAGCAAACAATCTTGCAACATTAGAAATTAGTCGCCATCATATTAGAGTTTTAAGAAACCCTTATGTATTCAATTAGAAGATTTAGGAGATTTTTTTTCTACTGTCGTCAAATGTACCTACTCTGACGATTCAATTTTGATAGATGGTCAACAGATGAATCGTATTAATTAAGCTAAGACTGTGATTTTATTTTATTGTCTCCCTTTATCTAAATAATTTTTGATCGCACAGTACATTGAATACCGACACTGTGTTCATAAAACTGTACACTCCTGTACATTTGATTCTTCAAATAAGTTCACAAGCAAGTTAATGCGAGCAGGAGTCTCACACAATATACATACAATGTGTGCACGATTTATTTACAAATACGACAATATATTTCATTTATGGAGGTTTCATGCAGTAAATATTTTTACAGGGAAATTCAAGCAACATCTGGTGAATGGATGAATGAGTTCGTACGGAGACCCAGCAGGAGACGAGACAACCGCGTTTATGTTCCCGCAGCAGATATTATAAAGCGTACCATTCGCAGATCATGGACGATATCAAGTAAGCACGTAAATATGAAGCAAGAAACTTTTCAGTGATCGTTTTATTGCAGATCCTACGCCGAGGTGGAATGCCCTGAGAGGTTCGCCTGAATTGCGCCCCTACAACAGCTTACCGAGAGGACAAGACATTAGCAATTATCCTTCATTAGCCATTCATCAAAGTGTTCCTAGTAATAAGGAAGCTGCTCAGGTGGAAGTCGGAAAGCAACAGCATTCACCGAGAAAGCGTTCGCCTGCCAAACGATCACATTCCGAAGACGTATACAACGAACGGAGGACGGTCGAAGCGGAAAATATCGTTAACAACCAAGGGGTGGAGGAAGAAAAGCCGTCACCTCGCATAAATCCTTTAATAAAATTTGCTGCGCAAAAAAGGCAAAGCCTAGATAGCGCCGGTGTTAAAAGCGAAAAACAGACTAATCCCTCGACGGATCTCCAGGAAACTAATATAAGAGCACGTCGCCGATTACAACACGCTAAAACTGACAGCAGAGAAAAATCTCCGAAGACGATCATCGTCGAAACGAGCAAGAGTTTAGACACTGACGTTTCACCTTCGAAGACCATGGTCGAAAAACGAGTTAGCTTCGATAGTAAGAGTCCGAAAAAACTGATTACCGAAAGCAAATCGAATCTCATGAAGCGGAGTGAAATTCCACGCTCCGTGAAATCTCAACCTCCAGATAACCAAAGCAAAGAAAATAAGCTTCCGACAAGCATATCACGTCCTACGTCGGGGGAGAACAGTGCCTATGTGCCTGCCAACGAAGAGAATGGAACGACGGAAGCACATTTTGCGAAGGAAGAGTCTACCCCTGTAGAATTGTGCGACATAGAACCCCTCAGCGGGACAGTGTTTAGGAAAGTGACGGTGCGTAGGCGACGTCAAGATATGAGGAAAATGCACGCCGTTGATAACGGTATGAAACGTTTTCCCCACAAATTGTTTGGGCTTTTGTGCTTAACTTTTACATTAGTAAGATTAACTAACTGATCGTAAGCCATTTAATGTGTTAATTCTTTCTGCTTACAATTTAATATACTGAAGCAATTTTTCGAGGTTCATGGAAATATTAATTTTACCTTGCAACTGGGAAAACTAATTGGTTTAAACTGATTTATTAAATTAGTCTTTTAAAACAATAGTTCGTTTTAAATACAACATAATTAAGTATGTACTTATGTATATTTACTGGCTGGAGTTTTCCCAAAGGATGTTGGAGAGACTTCACAAATCTAAAACTATCTACAGTTCATAGAATGCCACAAATTTTATTCATCATGAGAAATAATTAATACATAATTTTTTATTGAAACTTGAAGAGTATCGTCAGTGTGTCTTAAAACAGAGGTTCCCAACCTTTTTTGTTTATCGACTTCTTACAAGGAAAAATTTTTCCATCTACCCCCTCTCAAACTTAATTCTTATTGTAGCTAAAACGATTTGTATATTATTAAACCAGATTCTTGTACAATGAAAATTTGCATAACAATTTCTTAGACTTATGCTTAATACAAGATAATAAATAAAATTCAAATAAATAAATTCAGTTAAGAGAAATATATAAAAAAAACATTTGGTTCAATTTCTTGAATAATTTAAATTACGTATAGTAAGTTGTATCAAAAATTTAAATGAATCAAAAACTATCTGAAAAAATAGAACCTGTTCTATCTCCAAATCATATCTGCAACCCAAAATCTTCATAATATTTATTGTAGAAATTGAACCAAATCTTGTGAAATAAATAGGGTAGTCTAAAATGGCCTTATAGATCTTATTTAATCGACTCCCGGTCGATCACTAATAGTTCATCGACTCCCAAACGACTCCTGTAGGTTCATTAACCCCTTTCAAGTTTTCATCGACTCCCAGGAGGTCTATGTCAATTCTTTTGGAAACTTCTGCTTTAAAATAATTCATAGTAGTAACGAAAATAATATTTTAAAAATCGAAATTGCGAAATAGTTTCAAAGTTTTAGCAATATCTTTATCCTCAGTGTTATAGCATCCAATTCATAATTTCATAATTTCGGGTCAAAAAATGGCCGCGGAATATCACCGCCTAACATGTTGATCAAATTTATATTCACGATTTCTTGTTAAATAGGAACTGGTGGACTCCTATAGTGGATGAATACCTTTGGAACCAGATGACAATGTCTGCTTGCAAGAGAAAAATAGTAACTGAGTAAACTATTCAGGTTTTAAGTTAAACGTTCTCATTACAAAGATATGTAATTAAGTAATGCATATAAAAGATGCTTAAAAACAAATAAAAAGAAACTACAAGGAAATACACATAATAAATACCTGATGTTTCACGGTTCTGCATTTTTAAAATTACGTTGTTATTTTGAGAAATAGAGCAAAAAGGTTTTCAAAAATAGATGCAATTAGATGCTAAAGGCTACGGCTAGAGAGTGTTGCTGCCTCTACATGGTGCACTGCAAAGTCAAATCAAGCAAACTAAAATTACTAAAAGGCGCAGAAAGTGTCTTGTTTTAAAAATCATAATGAAAGTAATTCTAAATTATTCAAAAATGATCTTTGAGCAATTATTATTATTTCACAAAAAATGCCGCTGTAAGAACTGTATATCTTCACACTGTAAATAACAGTATTCGTAATAACATTAAATCTGAGTCAGTTCGTAGATGCAGGGCTCAGTACTCGGCTTTATTTTATTTTTACTATACATTAATGACATAAACTCTTTGAAACGGACACTAAATGGCGCACAAACACTTAACGTTTCGCAGTCGTTCGACAGCTTCTAACGAAGCTGTTGAACGACTGCTCGGACAAGAACCAGCTTTAATTATTAATGACATAAGTGCTAAGTAGTTCTCAGATAACAATTTATTGTTTTTTACAACCGGCAATGCAAAATCTGAGACTTTTTTAATATGGGCTCTATGTGAGAGATAGAGTACTTATGTGTCAGATTGTGTTTCGGATTCATATCGGCTCTTTCGAACCGGGTTTCCCCAGTTTGTAAGGCGAATGCCGAAAGAGAAATTAACTCTAAGTCGGTTGCAGCCGCCACCCTTCCCCGACAAGCTCCGAGCTTGGGGTAATATTGGGTGATTAAAAAAAATATATAGCGATACTGACTTCATTCCTTTTCATATCCTTTTCGCATAAAAGAAACTGATTAGAATCATAACAGGTGTTCCCAAATCCGCATCATGTCGAGAGATCATCAAAATATGAATCTCTTCGCTTTATATTTTTGAGTTATGCGTCCATATTTTTTAAAATAATAAAGCTCAATTTAGACATTGCGATTTTTCTTACAAATATTTTTTCCATTGCGCAATTTTACAAAATGTCATCCTGTAATATGTAATTATTTTTCTCAATGATCGTTGACACCTTGTAAAAAATTAGTAGTAAGAAAAATCACAACGTCTAAATTGAGCTAGTCAAAATTTGAGAAAAGTAGCGATATTCATTCAGTTCAAGGGTGGTACGTAGATTATCAAACTATCTATGCCTAAACAATTTGAAATGCAAGTTAAAATATTTTCTTCTGAGGAGAACACTATACAGCTTCAGAATTTGTAAACGTCTGCACCAGTAAAGTATGATAACAACCTGTTAAGGCGCTGTCATGTTGACGAAGCTGTCGAACGACGGCGAAACGTTAAGTGTTTGTGCGCTATTTAGTGTCTGGTTAAAAGATTTTGTGATACAATTTTCATCGGGCAAGAACCAACTTTAAAAATGTACGTAATATAAAAATTTTTGTGCAAATCGGTTTTGATTGCAGCGGATTCCCCGAGCAGGCTCTGTACAGCTGTTTCAGGCCAATATCAATATCAGGTCAATAAGCGATCGAAAGATGTCGCTACTTAAATGTCCAGTACGTAATATAGTTTATAAACTGTATGTACAAGATTTTACTTATTTTTTCTGGCGTGCTCTATGGAGTAAACTTTTTACATAGGTAAATACAATTTCAAGAGTTTGTTAAAATTCGTCATTAAAAATACACCATGCTGTTTAAAAATACTGAAGAAGACTTCGAAACAATTATTGAAGATCGAAGACTTAACGACTTAAGAGTTCTAAGGATTCAATGCAACTTTTCTTAAAAAACCTGTTCTGTTTCAAAAAAATAACATTATTTAAAAATACAGAACCGTGAATCACACTTTATAAAATTTCTGTCGTCTTTTAAAGTAAAAAGACGATCCCCTCGTCATTTAACTAAATTTTTCAGTTTTAAAAAGCTATTTTTCTATTAAAATTCAGGTTTTGCTATAATTTTTTAATAAATTGTTTTTTTTTACAGTTTCGGCTGTTTGAGATTTTACGAAAATGAGAACTAAACAAATCGCGGAGTTAAAGTGTCCTTTGTTGTAAATTTCAATCACTTGGACATTCTATTTGTTCGTTGTTTTCTAATTTCTTGTTTAAATAACTGTTGAATAATTGAAAAGCAATCACTGCAAATTCGGAAACATCAAATACTCTATCGGTTCCGGGGAAATACTCAATTGGTACATGTATAACTTTTATTAAGGTGTTTGTTTAAGAGGGTTTTGTATTATAAATTAGTGTTTGTGTTCGTGTTCGTATAAGAGAGATAAAAATATACTAAAATCTTGTAATAGTAAGTCCGGAAAGATTGCCGATTATCGAAATAATTCCTCTATACCAGCGATTCTCAATCTTCTTAACTCTGCGACCCCCCAAATAGTAAATATAAATAAAATTAATATTTCGCGACCCCCACCTATAATTTTATGTCGCTGCGTTTATAGCGACGGGTATGAACATGCGTTATAAAATGATTTCATTATTGTTTATTTTCGCGACCCACCTTTAATATCACCGTCCCCCTTGGGGATCATGACCCCCGGGTTGAGAAACGATGCCTATACTAATACAGTTGCAACCTGCTACTCGCATTTTTCTGGTTCACGAAACGCTAATGATAATGATTTGGTCGGAAAGCTGAAATAAAATATTTTATTCCGTTCACTGGTTATGAGTCAAGACTTTTTTTTTGTCATTAATGTCAATTTTTAAGTTCCCTTCAGTGAAAGTATCGTTAAAATAAAATTTCTTAGTTAAAAATTTATGGTATCAGTCATAACCTAAATGTCACTTTATTTTAGTTTTTTACCAACCAAAAACATTGAACCATTTAATATTAATGTGTTTTATTTATTGTATAGTCGCGAGCATTAAATTTTGGTAGTCACTGTCAATCAAAACGTTAGTTTTAATTTAATTATTCCCAATAGTCAAAATTGAGACATCAACCTCCTTATTTTTAATAAAATCATAAAAGTCAGGTACAAATCTTTGACAGACAATGACGACCAAAATTTATTGCTCGCGACTGTACATACGATTTAAACGAATTAAATTATTTCAATATGTATTGTCCAAAATTATCTAAAATTAAATTAAATGTTTGCAAATATTGGCCCTCCTTATTGTTGAATAAAACAGAATAATAATAGTAATTTGTTCAGAATTTAAAAGTCATCTAATGTTGCGTTTACTTTTTCAAATACCGTAACAGTTTTCTTTCCATGTGATAGCAAATGATACGAAAGTTTCCGGACTTGTCTGAAAAGCGAATCAACACATGGTATACATGCTATATAAAAGTGTAGAATAGTACTAACGCCAATGCTAGAGGAGTAAAATTAGAATTTCAGTAGCAATTTATTTGATAAATGGTTAGAAGATACTTCCAGAAGTTTGTTTATAACTGAGATTTCAAAGAGTTAAATGTCATGTTATCTTTTACACACATTAGTATATTTCTATCAGATTTGAACTTTATTAATTAGTTTCGTGACAGGAATTTTTAATTCAGTCTTCTCAGTTTGTCAATTACGAATAAATAAGTTTTAAACTCTGACTGAGTTTTAGTGTTCTGAGGATGAGAGAAACCTCGAAACAATTACAAGTAAATTAGTAAATCTACGAAACAATGCAACCGAAGTTTATTTACTCATAATTGAAAACATGTCTCCTGTAATAATGTGTTTGTCGTTTATCTGTCTTATTAATATCATTTATTTTGTGTTTGTTACAATATTGTTACGACTTCGGGTTCACAAATTTAAACGTTATTTATTTATTTTAAAACACTTTAATGTCTACGATCATTACACACAATAAAAGTATAATAATATCGAGCTGTACACTTATCTGACAAAATAACACTTACACGTTAATAAATTCGCTTGCTACACATCGCCTTCTAAATAAGACTGATTTAAAAATCGCGCTCCGGGTGGGTTTTATAACAGTCAGCGCTCTTCGAGAATGGGGACGAATAATGGTAGATTTTTCTAGTAAATTCGGTGCGTGTCTAGAATAAATTAGAATCTTGTCTGCGTCACAGGTGGCGCGACCAGTATATAAAAATAGAATTTACTTCTCATAATGTAACAATACATTTATGGATGTTACTACGTTAGAACTTTTTTTTTTTCATTTCTATCTAATTTGGAATATCATGTGGGACTCTGGAATTATTGAAAGCAAGGTATTGTAAAACCTCCAATACTTTTTAAAATAGTGTACAAAAAGCAATAATTAATTAAAGTTTTTCACACAAAACAGTATTTACATACTTGAATAACGATGATCAAAATACTACATTAAAGTAAAAAAAATAACTAAAGCTTCATTATAATGAAGCTTTAGTTATGACGAGGTGCTTGAAATAGTTAAACTTCAAAACTTTTACTGCGAACTTTTTAATTAGTTCAAACAAAACTAATACTATTAATGAAATAATTACTAGTTGTTAAAATTTAGTTTTTATTATTATTAATTGCATGTTCATGTTTGTCTTCTCTACTATGTTTTGTATTCATCAGTGTTAATATTTTCTTCTTGCTATAATTAATTGTTTGATTGCAAGTCTAGCATCTTGTTTTGTTTCTTTATAATCTTGCCATAAATATTAATTTCTGTTTGCTTCAACTTCATATGTGTATGTGGTCACAAAGTCTATTGTGAAAGAATAAGCAAAATATAACTATTGACATTGATGATAAAATGTCAATAACTAAGAATACAAAAGATTGTTGCTTCTGAAGTAATCGACTCAAAGAATAATATGAAAACGTTTATTAAGCCTTAAATATAATAATTTAATATTTCGTTTTGGAAGTCTTGCTCGCATGTGAAGTGCGATTAAAAAATTAGAAAAAGTAAAATAATTTCGGTTATGAAATGTTGTTATTAAATATGAGTCTAGAAGATTTCTAATTTTTATAATCGATTGAAAATAATATGTAAACATTTATCAAGCTATAAAATGTAGTTTAATATTTCATCTTTGGAAGTCTTCTTTAGCATCTGAAGTACAGTGCACTCGCGAGAACGTGAACTAATTAAAACCTGCTGTGTTCATGTTTGAGTGATTGTTCTGTTTCCGAGATGCAGTCTTCATCTCTTAAAAACAATTACAAACATGATACATCACTTTCAACCTTTATTTATGTACTACATATTATGTCTTTTTGGAAAAAAATGAAGTAAGAAGAGATTGTTTGGACTCATGTTGTAAATTTCTGTAGTACATAAAGTAGCTGTTCACGTTAGACAGTGGCCACTGCTAAAATTTAGATGCTCACGTTATACAAGAGTTTATGTTAAGCAGCGTTCACGTTAGCGCGAGTGCACTGTAATCACAATATTTTCCATTAAATTATCACAGCCCAACACACATTTTGCAAGTGTTTTTAGGTAATTTTGTGGTGCAGAATTGAAAAATGCCGTCAGATTTGGTCTAACAGGTCTAGTTTCCGAGATACGACATATTATGTATTCACCCTAGTTACTACGTTTCGCATAAACGTTCTAATTTTTTAGATAATAGGGAGTTTTTGGAAACCTACTTTAAATTAAAAGTACTAATTGCCGTGTCCGAGTGTTTTTGCAATCAGAAAATATTTTAGGAAATGTTTAGGGTATTCCAAACTTCTTGTCCACAATGTATATTCCACTACAATCGTTCCAAAGTCGCTCAGAATATTCCCGTCTAGCAGCGTTGCCAGATTTTATCAAATTTCCATAAATTAGGAAAAACGTAGGTAAATATCTTAACATCGCACCCCTATATGGTTTATAACAATGGGTTGAATGGTAAAAATGTGTTTAAGTTAGTGGTGTTGTATCTCAAAAAGTATAGCTGATAGAAAAAAACTGATTTCATTTTTGGAATCAGCACACCAAATACAGTCAACATCAGGTCTAACTTTCCAGGCTCCAGACTAAAATTTTTTATTTGTAGGGCTGTGATTAAAACTATTAAATATTTTAATGTTATGAAGGACTGGTATTTGAAATTATTAACATTCGTTTTTGTTATCCGTTACAAATCAGACAGTTCAGATTCTTCTTTAATTTAAAATTAATTGAAAATGCTATAGGAAGTTTTAATGAAGATAAATATTCTAATAAACGTAAATGTCATATCCTGGATGTTCCGTAACTTCATACTCTAGATAAACGAGAATTGGAGCGATTTTTTTTAATCGCTTTGCTTTAGAAATTACGTATTATATCAATTTAGATCATTAAGCTGCTTTTCTGATTTGTGAATAGTTGTTCAGTTTATTTCAAATCAAATTTGTCCGTGCAGATTTATCGTTTTAGGGCAGAATACAAACTGACCCTCTTAACCAACTTTGTGCCTACACATAAAGTACAGGCGTGAATACAAATCAGAAATCAGTATTGATTCTTGTCCTTATATTCCCTTTGAATTTAAATTCTTTTAATTATGTTCGTTCGAATTTATGTCAGTCTTTCAGATTTTTTAGGTTTTTATCCGATTAATTTTAGTAGACGAAATATTTTATATTTTTTTGTATCCGTTCCAATCGTTTTTTTTTTATTGAAAATGAGAAGTAATCATAAAAATTTAATATAAAAGACTACGTAATAAATTCGATGATATTAAATCCATGTGTGTCGAGTTAGATAACTTAATAATAAAAATGAATCCTTACAGCAAGTTACAATAGAAACTAAAAACAAAAGGCTGTTTAAAGGATTCGATGATATTATCCTTGAAGTTGAACAAGCGGACACTTGTGCTTGAATATATTTTAATTTTTTCTGATCAACTATTAAAGCTAAAAAAATTAAATTGTGTAATTCCTTTCACAGTCATTTTTTCAGTGATATCTAATAAATAATGTTTATTGATTATTATTCTTACTTCCGGTTGAATGATAGATATTTGATAGCACCTTTGAATTCCTTAAGTAGCCTTTTCGTAAATTTATTTAGCTGCTCCCAGTGTCTAGTGTTGCATTACCTTAATCAACTTGCCTTCACTTTTTTTTCATACTTTCGGGTACAGATTTCAAATTATAACGCATAAAGATAACTCTTATTGTTTTTGTTTACTTTTCTCAAAGTGCAATACGAATTGTTCATGTTATCAAAAGGACATTTACAAAGTTAACTTCATAATTTAGATTTTCAACTTATCAAAATTTGGAAAAAATAAATATTGTACAATTTGAAGTTTTAAACTAATATTTAAGAATTGAAGAGAATAGTCAAAAATGTAAACTACATTTTTATTTTTTTCCTTTTATATAATGTAGTGTCTTCACAAACCAAAATAGTATGGCCGGACTCACGTACAAATACCATTCTATTATCATAGAATTCATGTCATAGAAATTCAAAGGAAAAAATACTAGCTTCTAATAAAGCCAAGTAATGTTAAAAAAATTACATGATTTGCATGAAACTTGTCAGAGAGTACATTCGTAAGAAATAATTAAATAAAAATTTGTCTGGTGTAAAAATGAAGCGTTAATATACATTTTATAATATTTTCTAAATTCTTTTGTTCACTTTGTCTTAGACTAGGACTGTGCAATATTTTCAGGCAAAAGGCCAATAGCAAATTTGTAAAATTTTAACTAACCGCACTGCTTTAACCTAAACATAGGTTTATTCCATCAGCAGTTTCTGACTAGTTCGAAACCATCAAAAGCAAGCACTCATCAAAGTTGTACACTTGATGGCGCTGTTAAAATCGATCATTACTTCAGTGGGCAACTGTATTTCGCAGTTCCGAACTAGTCAGTAACTGTTGGTGGAACAAACCTAATAGTGGTTCCAGGTCTCGTGATAGTCGTCAGTGACAGAGAAATTATTTCAACTCACTTGACTAAGTGGCAACACTGAGAAAAGTAAGATCGCTGTTTCAAATTGGTATGTATGAGTCATTGACGTTCGTGGCTGTGTTTAATCCAGCATTCCCAGATGATGATGTAAATTGCCTTTGTAAATCGCAGGCATTACATTCTCCAACGATTTAACACAAAGCACTGCATTATTATCAACAGAGTACAATGTGTTGTCTATACAGCGGGGTCACGTGGGTTGAAATAATTTCTGATGTTCCTGTATATTATAATACAAGTTGAAAAACAAGGCATTTTGTAGTACGAGTAAGCTCAGCGGGGAGTGCTCTAATAGAATGAGTGTAATATGCTATTTTTCTATTTTGCGTCATTTGTTTGATAAAAATATAAACATTTATTTTGAAAAATGAATTCTTTAATGTCTAGGAAGTTTAAACTTTGACGATAAATTACAGAGGCACATAAATTACAGTGACAACATGAACTACCAACCAAAATATATCTGGGAATTTTCCTTTTGGGCAACATGCTTCAACAAGTAGGTTTTTAATTTTGAGACTGACAAGAGGTAGCTGTATTGAAATTTGATATTTGATGTTTATGGCCCAGTTTCATAAAACGTAGTTAACCGCTCGATCAAGTTAATTGGGTTAACTACGTTTTATAAAACTGGGCCTATTACTTTTTGACAAATGCAGCAAATACTACCTCGCTTAGAAACCAAAATTTCACCAGAAATAGTTTAAGGCCCAGTCTTTTTATCTCCAGTTAACTTTATCTGATGGTTTATTCCCATAGTAACAATTGTGATCACAATCGTTACTATGGGAATTAATCGCCAGATAAAGTTAATTGGAGGTGAAAAGACCAGGCCTATTTGCAACACTGCAGCCGGATATATGTTTAGTTGGTTTATGTGACGTAACCTCAACGGCGACAAGATTGTAGGTTATGTGAATAAAAATTAGCGTTTTAATTTGAATTTGAAATGTAAACTGACGCTTGTAATGTGAAAGCTGTCAATGTCAAGCCGTCAACAACCGTTGTTGTACAATTGTACCATTTAAAAATAAAATTTAGCACTGCCAACTCAAACAGTGATTCTTGACCACTTTGTACTTCAACTATGTAACTAGTTTTGACACTGTAAAATTGACTTATTAATTGGCTACGGTTTTACAAAACTCCTGATGTATGTACAGCCGGAATAATAATTCAAAATAATTTACGACATCCCGGATTAACTTTTAAGTTTAGATGCATTCGACGTTCATAATTTTTAAGGACATGGTTAGGATCTTCTGTAAACGTCATGATTAAGCGGCGGGACAGTTGTGGGGTCCAAAATCTAAGCGCCTACTCAGGTGCGGCGCGCGCTCGATCGTACGTAAAGTTACGTGTGGATATTTATTTTATTTCTGTTGTTTAGCTATTTCGTATAGTTTTTGTGCGCTAATTAGGTCATCCACAGTACAATCCCACAAAGTTCCCTTGGTCTGGTCATGATTTATTATTGCGACTGTACATATACCGTGCTTTCAACTATTCCCAAGCCCCACCTGACGACCCAAATTAGACAACCTGAACTTATGGTAATAATTAAAATAAAATACTCCAATTACCATAACTCTACAAATTAAACATAAAAGCAACAAACGTAACCTTAAATATATTATAAACATACATCCAAATCTCTATGTATTAAAAGAGTAAATAAAATTTGTAACACAAACTCTCACTTTGGTTATTTTTTTCAGTGACACGCAAATGAGTTACAGTGTTGCCTATCTGCGCGATATAAATTTTCTAAGAAAGGAAAGGTACTTAATTTGGTCACATGGAACTCTGAAATTGTTGAAAGGAGGGTATACGTGTAAAAACAAATACATTATTTTTCATAAGAGAAGAGCTCTGCGTCATTAATCACCGAAGTTACAACCGACAAATATGTTTTCTCTGGCTGATTATGCAACGCCAGACGCGTTTTATTTATGAAGCAGAGCTCTTCTCTTATGAAAAATACTTTAGAATAAGTAATGTAAATTTTATTTTAATTTAATTTTTTCTCTTAAGAATTTAAATTTTCAATGTAACTGAAATACTTTTTCATCTTTTTTTTTGCTTTAACCTTTTGGAATTTAGAGAACCTGTTTACGTCAATATTCTATTTTCGAAAGTGTGAACAGTTTATAAAAGTTACAAATATTCTCGCAATTTCTAGTTTTTTAGTTTCTCAATTAAGAAAAAAGTCTAACGCTGGATTTCATAAACGTCACTTAACTTTAATCATCGATTAAGAATAATCATTCCTATACCTTCAACACATGTAACCATGGCAACGTTTACTTTTAACGGATGATTAAATTTAAGTAACGGTGGTGAAATCCGCCATAAATGGCTTATCTTTTTAATTTAGAGCCTTTTTGCCAAGTGAATATATTTTTTTTTTTCATTTAATCATTGGGTCTTTTTCTTTCTGTTGATAAATCTACTACTACCTACTTACTATTTCTACCTGTCGATTTTTATTCTTCTAAGTAAGCTTCATTCGCGTTTTCCTTTCCTAGATCTTTTCAAAATAACTTCTCTCTTATATATTTTATTGCTTAGTCTTATTTTCAAGAAATATTGAAGAACTTTAAATTTCATTTGAATGTAATAGGTATAAAGTAAGAATTTTACAAGAAGAAAATCTTGTCAATAAGCATATGTATTTTATCAATTTTTAACAGAAAGTAGATGCTTTGCTTTTTCAATCTCTGACACTTTCGGCCCATAAGATTCATCATGTTGTACGTTTTATATAGTTTTTTAAAATTCCTCACATGGGATTTTCTATTTCTCAATTGAAATACGTTTAAGTCTTTGGAGTTCGGTTTAAAATATTGGAGTTGCACGTTGCAATTTTTCTACGTTGACATAAGAAATGATTTCAACTCACGTGATCAATTTGAATTAGGTTTTCTATTTTTTTTCGAAGTGGCAACACTAAGAAAATTGAGGTCGCTATTTCAAACTGGCGTGTATTTATCATTGACATTCGTGGCTGTAGGAGTTCTGTTGTGTTTATTCGAGCATTCCAAGATGCTAATGTAAATCGCAGATATTACATCCTCCAATGGTTTAACCGTTATTCTTTGGGTTTAACACAAAGCACTGCATTGTTACCAACAGAATACAATGTGTTCCCAAACGGCAGAGTCACGTGGGTTGAAATCGTATTCATGATGTCCCCTGGACATGTAACCATTGTCGATTTTTTGACAGCTCTTACCTTACAAAAGTAGGTTTTGACTTAATTACTGCTTGTGAAAATTTCTTTCTTTCTGCTTCCTTCTTAAGTATAATAATAAATAAACAAGTAATATAAATATGTATAATAATAAAGTGAAAATTAAATTAAAAAACAAATACATTATATTAGAAAGTGCAAAGTTCTTAAGAGACACTCACATGTTAAATATGATTTCGTGACTCTGGTAAATAATCAAAAAGCATACTCGCCATAATAAATTATATGCTTTCATCGCCATCGTTAGATTACCTGTTGAACACTAGCGTTTACAGAATAGTATAGGAATAGACACATTTTTCTGAAAGTTTATTTAGTAAATCTTATTTCGTAATTGGCAAATAAATACATACAATGTTTGCTTTTTGATTTATTTAGAATTTTATTTCTTCATTAAATAGTTTACTCTGTGGAGCACAATGTACAGCAACATTTAAAAACATATATATGTATATTGAGTCATAGCGAAAGCATTGACGCCTGAAGCTGAGAGAGTGAATTTCTATACACTTAAATTTTGTTGACTTAAAACTTTTTAGACGATTTGATTTCAAAATCTTAATATTTAAAATGCAATTTAAAAATAGATTTACTTAAAGAAAATAAAATTATTCTGCCCAAAAAAAAGAGAGCAATGACGTTTTGAACATTGAAGCTCAATAAAATGATTTGTAATATGTTAATTAGTTTTGACTTATAAGTACTTTTTTTCTTCAATATCCCGTCATTTATTTCTTGTAAATTGAGTTCATGCAGATGTAAATGAAACCATATAATGATTACTTAAAAAAAGAACATAGCATTTTGACATTTTTAAACAATGAAACTTAAGTAAAGGTTTGCATAAGTAAGTTTTGCAAAGATCCGGGTTGGTGACCTCGTAGTAATACGAGACAGCCAGAGGTCATAAATGTATCTTTGTTTAATTTTTTTTTCTATAAAATGGCTAACGACAAATCACTCGGAGAAATAATGAATGAGTTTCAATTTTACGAGGTAGCAATATGTCTCATATTTAGTCCAGGTGTTCACATAATTAAAGTGTTATTCAACGTCAACATGCGATGGGGTAACGTACCATATACTACGTTGTACTACAAACGATTGTTATGATCTCATGGTTATTTTAAGGCACCGTGTTCTTTTTTTTCGTGTACAATTAGGTAAAACATTATTATTAATCCGTCGATTGTTAATGTGCTTGCTTTTAGCGGTTTTGGTTAGTCATTAAATGAGGTAATTATTAATTACACTAACTGCATGCAACTCGGGTAAAGGCTTATAAAAATGTAACGTGTATGTTGGAGGTGTACGTGTTCTGGCTATCTGCATATGTCCATAACAAGCGCCCATGTTTTAAAGTGGGTGCGTGGGTTGCTTGTAGTGGAGGGCGGTGACTCTAGACTTTAGTTTCTGTTCTGACAGTATATATCGTGACTAGGTTGGCGCAGAGGTGCCGATTCCGATCTCTTGGACATTCTCTTACCAGAGGGTGACGACTACAAGCTCGTGTTCATAAGTTCAGACAGTTCATCTAAGGAGGAAGACGTCGACGACAATGACAGCTCATCCACAGCATCTAGTTTTCCGATCGACGAGTGTGATTGGGATTATTTCGAACCCGGAACGGCACCTAAGCCTGTTTTAAATTGGAGTTCGCCATTTGGTTCACCGAATGTGTATAGAAAAACCACGTTAGAGTCTCCCATAGGATCTCCTTTGGTATTTCGCAGAACCCGCGAGTCGGATGAAGATATCACCAGGTTAGACAGTGGATCACCTGCGTCTTCCGATAGTTTAAATTTCCTTGCGAGGTCTCGCGAAAACGACGATCAAACTGAAGGATTGCGGAATGAACGTGGTGGTATGGATGACGCGTCTTTGCAATGCGTTCACCAAAACGAAACTGCAGAAATCCCAACACCACGATTATCCTGCCAAAGCTGTGGAGCTCCCACTCAATATGTTCCTATTCCTGTGCCCGTTCCTATACCAGTACCTGTACCTGCACTATGGACTGCTCAAGATTCTCTGGTTTTGTATAACCCGGAATTGCTGGATTACTCTTTGAGATCACGCCTTCGTGTCCTGCCTCGATCTCTAATACCGTTTTTAAACCAGGCCGCTCTTATCTGGCCGTTGATAAACGAAGGTGATGCGAACCTACTTTTATCTGCGCTACAAAACAGTGAAATAAACGAGCGTGCCGCGAACACCGGTGCCAGTATGCCGGCCGCAACGGAACGGAACAGTGCACAACCTGCAACAGGTAATAATGCACAGTTCAGCAAAGTCGATGATGCTGTAGACAACGCGAACGCGCGCGAAGACGACGTTAAACCGAGCGAAAACAAAGAAGAAACGCCGAAATTGAACTTGCGCGAAAATGAATTCAGTTCTGCTATGGCGGTAGATTCCGGCGGCTACTTGTTATCGGAGTGTAAAATTGCTACGTCGTCTGATTCAGATTCGGATACAACAGATTCGAATGAAGATGGACAACCGCGGGTAAGAAGAACCTACAACGTCACAGGTGGTGATAGTAGAGAAAGTGACGACGCTCTACCAAGCAGCGATGTAACAGACGGAGACGAAGAAGACGACAGGATGTCTCAAAGCTCCGTTCAAGACCTATCATCTACAGAATCCTCAGACACTGAGAGTGACGATACCGGTACCGTGGCCGACAGAAAATCTAAGCGATTCTCTTGCGTTTACGTCGTCAACGAAAATCCTTCAAAATCATCGTCATCCGATAATACGGACCGTTCTTCTTCGTCTGATGATGATGGAGAAGGCGGGATTGTGTTGACGTATATGAGGCAATTATCTGAAAGTAAAGAATCCGACGCGAATCAAGTGGTTTGCGATGAACCTGTGATATTACTAAGGCATACCGAGTGTGATAATGTAGATAATAACGATAATTGTGATAAGACTGAAAATAAAGAGCCGTTAATAACAAGTGAAGCAGAAAGTAGAGGTATTTGCGAGCGAGTTTCTCCTAATTTAGACCACGAGCGCGAGCGCGCGCCTTCGTCGAAGTCAGTCGAGGGTGAAGAAGGCACACTTGACTTGGAAGATATTTCAATTAAAGTGTTTAAAGAAGCGGAATACATGTCGAGTCCTGGATTGTCCGACGTGAGTGCTGAGTCTTTGAATTCGAGTGATGTAGAGCAACTCCGGGAAGATCAATACAATCAGGGGCAAAATGAAGACGAGCTGTCTGAATTATGTGCGGCACTTGTTGCATCGGAGTCGAAGGATGAGGTTGTTGGTATTGATGCGCCATCGGCGGACAATGAATGGAATATGAGTGCGGCGATCCGGTCTGGCGAACCCGTTAACGTAGTGGGGTCGGAGGAGGACACGCGCGGTGAGTGGGCAGGTGTGCCAGTCAACAGTGAGCCGGATAGTAGTGTAATACGCCATGCCGCACGTTATACGAGTCTCGTGATGATAACACAAGAACCCGCCTCCTCGTATCCTCAAGTTAGTGTCGTAACATCCGATACAACCACCCTAGTGCCGGACAGCGACGTCGTAGTGCAACACACAAACTGGCAAGACGTTAATGAAACGACGGAAAAATTACCACCAACAGAACAAGAATTAACAGGTTATTTTACGCTTACGCTGGAGAACGGATCCACGTGTCCTTCGTTGCCAAAACAAACAGTGCTTCCAAACGCAAATCTTGACAGGAAAGACGACGTTACTGTAATAAATCAACAACACGTGGACGACAATAACAAACAATGTGTAGAAAGCGTGACGGTAATAACTGGCGGGGATACACTATCGGCCGTCGTTTGTCTTGAAGAAGGACTCGCAGATGATGACTCATGGGTTGAAAATTTGAGCACAAACGAAGACGACTTTGACGGCAGCACAGCAGACGACTCGTCTTCAGGTGAGGATACCTCTTTAAATGGCGACCAGGAAGATGAACTGCGAGGATACCATCGCGCAGCCATCGATTTCACTCTGCATACCATAGTCGAAGAAAGCTGTGAAGAAAGTGAAGTCGAACAAACTCAAAATAAAAAAGGTAGACCGATTTCGGCTACCGACTTAGAAAAATATTTCTTCTTTGGCCTTGGAGATGGAACAATTCCTTCGCTTAATTCCAACCGTGAAGATGCCTTTTCGGAAACAAGCAGCATATGCAGCGAAAGTATGGATTCAATTGGCGGAGGCGATAAAACACCTCCGAACGAATCCGCGGATCCTGCAGAACTGGCATCTTCGCGACTAGAAAAATATTTCCTGAGTGGTTTCATGGGTTTCACCGCCGAGAGACGTGATTCAGATGGCAGCGTCGGTAGTGATAGTGAAGGCAAACCAAGTCCGGAACAAAGAAGAAAACGCCTAGTCCGAGCCAGGGGAACTGGGCGATCTCACTCTTCTTCGCTGGATAATCTTTTGACAAATCCCGATTTAGCAGGATCAGAACAACCAGCGGAATCTCAGATTTGCTCAGAAGATTCATCCAGCTCAGATACGGATTCTTACGACGATATTAATAATTTTGAAAAATCAGATGGGCAGTTTGATACAGTGAAGAAGAAAAACAAAAAGCAAAAGAACTTAGCAAATGGTACTATTTCGCCCGCAGATGATGCGACGCTTTTAGAATCAACCCATGAAAACAATGCTTCCGAAGAAGACAAACGCAAAACTCCTCAGCCAGAATCTCACTTGACCATAAACTCAGATCGAAAACAGCAACGAGATAGCGGTTTTATTGGAAGTTCCGACGATTTAGTTAAAGACCAAAAAGAATTAAGCTTAACCAATGGGACAGATACCATTCAGAACAGAAATGATAAAACAACCGCGGAAATTTCGCAGGAGAAAAAACCCGACGATAAAGTAACGAATATTTCGTCTGCACCTCCTACCACTGCTTTGACTAGAAAAGACAGCTTTAATAATTGGAGTTCGGACGAGGAAACTAATCTTATGATGTGCAAGATGCGTCAGTTTTTCAAGACTATGGTGGCAGCTAATAGTAATAACCAAAGCAATCCGTCTTCTAAGCCAACGACCCCAGTATTAAGTAATCACGGTTCACCAAAACCGTATTCAGCAAGCCCACGCATGAAGAATCGAAGCAAACCCCCTCAGCTAGTTTACTTTGAAAACGAATTAACTCGCCTTATGAAGACGGTCCCGGGTATTCGAGATGACCAAGTGCGTGAAATCGTCGAGTATTTAAGCAGTGAAGACACATGGAGTGACTCTTACGATTCTTCCGATTATACCAGTTCGGATCTGGAAGGTACGGTTGCATGTAGTAAGTCCGCCCTTCAACAACAAATATCGGATAGCTGCCAACAAATTATAAATAAGTTTGACACCAGCGTAGACGATGAAGAAGGTGATGAAGGAGACGGTGGCATAATAGAAGATTCTCAAGGTCTAAGCAAAGAAACTGCATTTGTTTACCAAAAATTGGTAGCGTCGTTTGAAAAGATGGCGACTGGAGATAATCCAGATAAAAATATTCCACACAACCCCCATAATTCTCCGCCTTTGATTGCGAAGGTAATGCATCACATTGGAAAACGTTTGGTGGCATTAATGCATGAAGTATCCAGCGGCGAGAGTCACTGCAGTAACAGCCCAAAAACCAGGCATTATCATCGAAGATTCCAACAGAAACTGTATTCTGCATCAAGTACAACGACTGAAGATGACGACAGTACGTCAGATAGCAACTTACCTGATAAATTAAGTGCATTAGAAGACACGGTCGCTGCGTACAATTTATTACCGAGAAGTCGATCTCATGATTTATTGGTTAGTGAAAATAGGAACTTGCACCAATCCAGTAGTGGTGTTTCTGACATAGCCGAAGAACCCCAGACTAGTGACTGTGAAAGATTTAGCTGGCGTGGAAGCTTCGAATCTGCGTTGTTAGCCACAGATTCGCGCAATAGATTATCGTTAATTGGGGGTGAGGGTTCTGCGTCTGCGTCAGCTTTAGCAATTGCAGCTAAAAGAAGATCGGCAGGAGATTTGTTATTTTCGCACAAAAGCCTAAGTCGAGAGCAACTTGACAGGGTGAGAAGTTGTGGCAGCATTGGTGGTGGAAATAGTGAGGATAAATTATGGGTTGCATCTTCAACAAGACCTTCAAAACGTAGATCTAGTGTTCCGGATACCACTTGCGGTTCTGGAGATTCTGCTGATGGTGAAGATGATGATGATGATGATGAGGATGAAGAACTCGAGAGCCGTTCAACTTTGCCTAGAAGTCTACAAAGCGGCCAAGCGACTACGAATTCCCTTCCGCGTCTTCCAACAACTACACCCCCTGCAAATATGCACAAAGCACATAGCATGTATCACTTCTTACAACAAAATGTAAAAAGTGCGCGTTACCGTCCTCCGGGTTTCAATAGACTTCCAACGACGACCGTACCTAAACGCGCCGTGTCTGCCCCTGGTTTACAACCGACGCATCAACGACGTGGACGTAGATCTCAACAAGCGCTGGTTCCTAACGGTAAGTTAAAAGTTTTCTAATTTTTTTACGCGAATTTCCGGCGGATTATTTACGGAAATCCGAGTCTTTAACTTGGACGGTTTCCGCCGGTAAGGCTTCACACATTTACATATGCGAGCGATTATTTTTCTTAAGGCGAGAGCGTTTATTGTTCTCGCGATTATGCGCGTACAAATGCAAAAGTACAAGAGTAAATGTTGTGTTAATTGCCATTTGTTATGGCTTTGGAGTGCTTGTTAATTTGCAATTAAATATATCATAAAAAAGTATGCGAGTTCCTGGACTAATTTTAATAATAAACTATCTAGTACAGGATGACTCTGTATATTAAATACTTCCGTCATTATCATAATTATAAAAGACGCAATGTAATAAAGTTTATTTCGAATCTAGAACTTTCTTGTGCTGCCAATTTATTTATATTAAAAATGAATCCTCCTAATGAGAATTGAATCATTTAAATTCACCAATAAATGTTTTGGATTTGTAGAAAAGATTGAAGAGGGCACATTCTTAATTTATTTATTATATATCCATTTTTGTTGGTATAATTAACAAACAATCAACTTTTATTGTAAATTGGAATTTACTGGAGATATAAATGAGCAGTTTTGATTTTCACGTTCATTTCAGTTTCTTAAGGATTTATTTACATCGTTAATTATATGCAGATGTTAGCTCTATTATACAAAACACTTTCATTTTGATTATAATTTTCACTTTCATTTTTATTCACTAATAGTCATTGAGAATTAAAGAAAAACAGAAAACGTTTAGAAATTTAGAATTTCTAACTTTCAGATTTAATAAAAAAATATCTTTGTTATTTATTTTTTAAATTTATATAATATTAACTTTTATTTCAATAAGGGAATATGTTTAAATATGTGTACTGAAATAAAGCAATTATTATTGATTTGGCTGGCTCGTAAATTTTTTAATTGAAAAAATTTCGAATCAAAATTTTTTGTTGTGATATTTGTTGTTGTTATTTACCGGTCACTATTATTTTTTAATTTTGCATTATGAAAATAGTATTTTTTTAAATTTTTCCTATGTCTTCATAAATTGTTTCAATGAGATTATAGTGACAACTTGATAAAACCTCTAAAAATAACATGTTTTCTTAAAACGTTGCGACCCAAGTTATTCCCAGCGTCAATTAGTATTATAATTAGCTCAGCTTGTGGATGTCTACGAACTTACGCGACCGTTGTTTATTTGTTGATGAACGAAAATAAAAAAATAACGTCCTAATTATAATTTGTTTTCACTTTCCTACGGTATTCAACCTTTGGTCTTGTTTCTTGAGCGAGAGTCTTCATAATACAACCGAACAAGTCGCTGATAAATTTTAAAGCTCAATTCCAGCCATTGCTTTATTAATATGGTATAGAACGTTTCAGATTATTTGAAACTCACAAAATAATTGACGGAGGTAATAAGGCTGCTAATTTATCAAAAGTTTTAGAATACAAGAATAAAGATTGTAAAGCTACTAAATTATTATGATCTGTGAGTTTCATATAATTTGAAACTTTTTATAAACGTGAATAAAAGCAATATTTTTTCAATGAAAATTTCCCAACTTCCAGTCATTCTTTTAAAAGTATAATTTCATTGTGCTTTCGGTTTGTGTGTATTATAGATGAAATTTTCATGTAATTTATCAAACTAGTTTAGCTCTGTTTCCACCCACAATATTAATTTAAATACCGCCTCACAGTTTCCACGATTCAATTTATTAGCTCTGGCGGCCGCAATAAAAGCAAAAGTCTCCGGGCGTCCCATAAAATTCCTACGCGTATATCTCAATTAGCTAAGCTAATTTGTTGGCCGGTCATTAGGAGCAGAAAGTTGGGATTTGTGCTTCTTAATTTACATTAAAGAGAAACTCACAGTTATCACTATTCATTTTACTCTTTAAGTGCTGTAGAATTATTTTTAATTGGATAAGTTGGAACTTGGAAAGGACAAGCGATATGACATATTTTCTTTAGGCTAATTCTTAATTAAAATTGCGTTTTCATTGCTTAGATTTGAAACTGTTCTAATTATTACCGGCCATGAAAAAATCTATACGAAGGTGGTTCAGAAAGATAATTTAGGTTTAAAATTAAATTTGTGAAATTACATATATCTAAATACCTACCTATTGCAGTTCGTAAAAACCGAAAATGAATTGCTACAAAATAATTCATGTAACTGCTACGTGAACTTTCAACAGGCACGCGATAAATTAAACTGACACAACAATATACAAATTGTTAACGTAAATTACAGTTTACAGCAATTTTGTGAGGGGAAATTAATTCTAAATCGCACATTGTATCTGTACCTTATTGTGCGTAATTGCAGTGTTGTAATTTTTTCGCTCGTTGCTTATCCAGGACAATGATTTTTAAATTGCAAAACATCTTAGTCTCTCTCTTTAGGAATCTGAAAAGATGATGTAAAAAAACTTGTAAATTCGTCTTTATCACGTTGATTCTTACATTTTCAGTCAAGGATTTATTTATATACCTTTCTTTAAATTTGACAGGAAACGTGACGATTATACCATTATCTTTATAAAGGAACAACCTTTCGTCTCAGGTTAAGACACATAAAATCATTTTCTTCCTTTATAATGTTTTTTAATTAATGTTGGAAACAAATGGTTGCGGTAATTTGGACTGACAGCATCCGACATCTGCTTTGCCCTTCTCTCACAATACTCATGTCTTTTAAAGAACTGAATTAATTTTTGCAGTCCCAAATATTAATTCATCGATATCGTGTTTACGTTTTGCTTAATTTCTAATTACTAATTAAACAGCTTGAATAAATTTCATTTAATCTCACCCCGAATGTTTGAACTTTAAACATAAGTATGTATTTTGAACAAAGAACTATTTTTTTTTAGTAAAAAAAACGATGAATCAGATGTAAACGTAACTAAAGAAGATTTTCCTTGTATTAGAAATGTATAGCCTTGAATGTGGTCCTGACAATACCCGACCCAGGCAACCAAACATTATGAAGACGACGTGAAATTCAAGGCAACAAAAATTAGAATGCGTAGTCGGTTCGGAAACTAACATCCATACAGTTGAAGGCCTCGAAAACCAAGAGAATTTGCAATATTTAATGAGATGCAAAATAATAGGAAAAAAAAGTGAAGGAAAACTGTTCAGAAAAACCAGGGATGAAAAGAAAAGTTTGGAAAGGCAAAACTAAACTAAAGTTTTAACAATTTCCTTTGAATAATAAAATTGAAATTTATGCAACGACTCAGTTGCAATAATATTATAAATTAAGGTAACTTAATTCCACGTTTTCATCAAGAGGAACATCGTAATTAAACTCATTCGTGTTTGACTGATTCAAACAGAACAGGTTTGCATGATTAACAAGTTAAACGGTACTTAATTACGCTTACGGAAGGCGTTAACACGTATATGTTACAATAGTATTACTACTACAATAGTATTAAAATCATCAACTTCGATTCCAACAACATCAAATAAAATCTTTGGGTATTTATACTTGCAATTCAATTAAGAGATAATTAGGAATTTCTGATAAACATCTTCGCGCAAACGATTTTCTAAGATGCCGATACGTGCTCTGAAATTGAAATGAGTTAAATTAATTCTGTTCGGGCGGCTTAATCTTCCAGATGCTTTAAAGATCTTGTATAGCGCCTGTGAGGTTTTTTTAATTTCACTTTACTCTTCTTCTTTCCACTAGAAATACATACATATATTTTTCCCTGTGAACGGAAAAGGAAACTGTCCTTTTTTCTTGTATTGTCAACAAACGAAACATAGAATAATTATAGAACCTTTTCCAGGATATATCATACATTTGTTTTGTACGAATATTTTTGTTCAAATTGTTCAAGTTTGTTCAAATTCCATGTTCAATGGTCTTTAGAAAGGGAATAATTTAATGCTATTTTTGTGATATTCATGCTTTTCTAAACCACAAAAAAATGATGTTGGCTTCAGCTCGTTAAACTAAAACAAGTACTAAACATTTTTTCAAGAATATTAATTGCTGAATTTGACTCATTAAATCGAAAAGGACAATTATAATGTTAAATACTAATGCTAATGTAGAGCCTTCTCTGATTTCTGTATAAAAATTTATTTTCTTAAAACCATTTTCTTCCTTACTTGGGTGGACGACCTAAATTAATTAATTTATCACATCTGCAAAAAAGTGATTTCATTGTCCGAGCTTGTTGCAATAAACGAAGCCCATATTTCACTGACAAATGGTACTACACTTTAGGAAAAGCTGAGTCACCTATCCTTCGGCTTTATTAAACTTATTTAAGGTGTGGCATTCCAAATATTGACCCACCTACATCACACACAAACAACATTTACCTTCTTGTCTGACCCTAAGTGAACCGCTGAAACCTCGGTACAGGAATGCCCACGGATTTCGTACTTGGAAAAATTCGCTCATTTGGAAAAATACCCGAAACTGGAATGGAGGGATACAATAGACTAAAATGGGTACATAGGTTTATTTAATTGGAAGCAGAAATGAACTTGCATATATTATATTTTTTATAACTTAGAAAATTGATGCTTTTAAATTCAACTCGAATAGCCCATGTTCAAAAATATATTTTAATGAAGGCAACAGTCATTGAAAATACTCTTCACGTTGTTTGAACGCAGTAGTAGGATTAAATGCCAGATAGCTAAATACATTTATAAATAGACTGTGCTATAAACAGTTAATTATTCATTTGTAATTTAAATATGATTGTCTTGGAAATCTTTAAAATTGAACTGTTGTGGTTTAATTTGCATTTACCGAAAATGATATATATGAAATATTTCTTTTTTCGAATTAATTTTCAATTCTTCCCTGTACTTTAGAAATATAACTGTATTATTTATGAACGAAAAAATATTTTGTGAATTCAAAATCGCTGTGTTTTGAGGAAACAAAAATATAAACCGTTCTAAAATGAAGAGACATCTAAAACTGAAACGCATAAATCCGAAATACCTTTGAAATTGATGGAACTTGATGGAAACTTATTTACGCACGAAAACGTTTATTGAGTAATGATACAAGAAATTATAATGTGTGCTTGTTTACAATTTTATACATCAGATTGTTTTTTCATATGATGATTTGATTTTGATGTTGAATCGTATACTTGCAGTAGAATCACATATCTCAAACAGAAATGAGTGAGAAATAAAATTAGCGTAGAATCAAAATATTTCAGTCTTTTTCTTTTGGTTTTCCCCTTTTGTCAATTATGTTTCCGAATTTGTCAAATGACTTTCCAATCCACAGGCCTACTGTACTGGTTGGAAAGAACAGATTGGAAAGTCATTTGACAAATTCGGAAACATAATTGACAAAAGGGGAAAACCAAAAGAAAAAGACTGTAATTCCACAGTTGCACAATATTTTTAGAAATTTCCTTTTCAAATTTTCATTTCTGTTTCAAAATGATGAAAAAAAAGTATTCTGTTTGAAACTCCTCTGAAGCTTTTATCAATAAGTTGTCTTTTTAACTTATTTATTAATCGAAAATATTGAGAAATTGGTTTATATTCTTTAACAGTTGACTCGGCATATTTCAAAGTTTAATCAATTAAAATAATATTAAAATTCTATAAATCATATCCTTATTTCGTAAACATTAAATCAAAATATATTTTTTTATCCTAAAAATATTAAAGAAGGTTTTAGTCGCCAACCTACTTGGTTCACTGAAATTGTATGTATGTATGTCTTGGCTAGTGTGTTCTTCTGTAATTTTGACAATTTCTGTGCTTTTTCTTTCATTGCTTAATTCACTACTTATTTTACAAAGCTGTAATATGAGAACAAGTTAATCACGGAAGATTTATTTTAGTTTAAGTATATTATTTGAGTAGCATAGCTTAGATCTGTTCTTGTGATGCTCTTGTCATAGTATTAATTTTCAAAGTCGAAAAATCTAAAGATATTTTATAGTTTTCTGCAAGTCGGCACAGTTTGCTGATGAATACAAAAATAGAAACTTGAATGTAGGACATAGTACATAATAATAAAAGAAACAGTAGGTGTTTTATTTGAGTAAAAAAAGTAATGAATGAAAAATGTTTGCCAGTAATATTTTAAGTTCTCAAAAAAATGTTAATGTGATAACTGTAAAATTTCTTTTCTTTTCCTTTTCCATTGTTTCTAAACACCTTTTACTTAACGTTAAATTACGTGCCGCATTCGAAATTTTTCATGCCCCAATTATACTCATTTTACGAATTTATTATTGAAACAGGCGGCGTGTTTTTTACGATTTAATTCTTCTCGCATTCGCCGTTTCCACCTATTTACCGCTCTTGGGTAATGTTAATGTTTCTGACCTTTCTTCCGTTTCTGGAGTACATTGTTCCTCGGGTAACAATCGCAGTTACAAAATAGTCGCTCCAAGAAATAAAACGCCGTTCATATTCATTGTGACCGTTGTTCTTGTCGAAGTAAAACACGGCTTGCAAAATGTAACTAACTGTAACGACGTGTTTCAAGCATTCCGGTACAATATAAATAGTTAGGCCCCTCGGGGTTTTTATTGGAAATTATGATACGATTATTATTAATCGAATGGGAAACATTCACCGTCATTCATAGCGCACACGAGCAGAAAAAAAAACTAACCTTTCCGTATGTTGACGGACACACCTGAAAGCGGCTACTTTGTCCTTATTTTTTTCACATGTAACTATTCGTGTTTTATGTAGCTGAAAAAACAGCTGCGCATTCCTACGCGTAACCTTAAGAAGAAGTAGCATCGACTCGTTTATTGTTTAGCATTTGGATTTATTGAGCATTGTTTACGTCAGGCATTATTGTTACCGCAGTTGCAATTATAATAATAATATTGAGTCACTTTGTTGGAGCCGTGGACACGCAATTTTACTTTGCATACGAAATTTTATACACAATTTTATCCAATTAAAGTTTGTTTTAGAAATTACGACTAGACCTCGACTTAACAATGGCTATATTTCTCAGGGTCCTAACATAAGTTTAAACTATAAATCGAATCTCTTACAAATTACCTTATTTGTTACTCGGAAATCATCTATTTTCATTATAATTAGAAAATTTTGGACTTGAAGTTAAAAGATTTTACTTCGTCTTTCAGTATTTATTTATTAAAAAAACTGGGTAAAAATACTAAAAGGTATTAAAATTTTCAATAGTGAAAAAATCTTTGCATTGAAAATTATAAATGACAAAAATGAAAAATAGTAAATAATTACTCTTGTACATACGCCGTGCCCACGGATGGGAAAACCTTTTTATTTTTGTCGTTTCGAAAAATGTCATTCTTTATATGTTGTTGATTGTTCAAAAAACCCCATACACTTTGTAGAAAGTGATTCTTGCAAAATTTGGTGTAAAATGTGAGTCCAAAACTTCTCTTAGTAAAATCGAGCCAACTTGTATTGTCTGAGACATGGATTAAAAAGTTTGGTCTCACAATAATAAAAACGCTAAACTTCAATTGAAAAATACTTTGACCTGTAAGCACGGATACCATGGAATAAATATTTCAGTTAGTGGTTCTTTTTTGTAAAGAAAGATGAAGTCATTTGAAAGCCATTGGACAAAATAGTAGCGTCATCTTCACCATAAACTTTTTTCATTTTCTTGGCCTTGTTTGGTCAAGTTTTTTTAGTTCGACACAAGAACATTTTTCATAAAACATCTTTGCTGGGATTTTATAGCAAAAATAAATTTCTAATTCCATAACATTTATTACGTAAATACGCTGCTCTAAAGTTCTTCGCTGAATAGTTCCTACACGTAAATTAGTAGCATTAATTGACTGTACCAGTTAAGAGTTCTTGATCTTGCTCTATTTTGTGAAAGTCAAAACAGAATTTTATATTTTTCTGTTATTAATCGGAATTGACCGTTCTCTATAAATTTTTTAGTGCTTTTGGGACAACCAAGAACTTTCATAAAGAATGACTTTTTTCGAAAACTCAACAAAGGGAAGTTTTTCCTGTAGCGAAGTCAATTCGTGGACACACTGTATGTATATATTCTTTAATTTATATTTTTTGAATTTGGAGTTGCTAGTATTTCAAGTTCACTTGAAGTTATAAACTTTGAAGCAAAGAGCAATTGAATACTATTTATTTGCTGTGTCTTAGATGTTCATAACGATGAAACTATTGAATTACAATTTCGGAATTATTATAAATTTTGCTAATTTTAAAACTTGTGTATTTTTAAATCGCAATATCTTTCAAAGCTTCGCTATGGGTTAATTGGTTTTAATGATTGTTTTCATGTTTTGATGTTTGTACTAGAATTAATAAAGTTTGTTTAAATGATTGTAGGTATCGGGTGATCAACTGAATTTTACCTCTCGTTTCGAAAGTAACTCTCCATCATGAAAGTTTTTTAGACTACTGTAAACGTCATTTTTAATTCAATTTCTATACTAAGATTTACAATATCACCGTACAATACAATACCGATAACTTAAATGTCAAAACAGATGCGACTGTGTTTATCTTACGACATACGTTCTCAAGTCATGACCAACTGCGAGGTAAAATTCAGTTGATCGCTTGATATAACTACAATGTATGTAAGGTAATTCTTAATTATTTCGACTAAGTAAAGTCAGGAAGAGAATCAACGTCACAAAATTACGGGAAAAATGTTAAAAAACATATATTTCCTATGAAGTAAAAATTTATCTTAAAAATATGCAATACTGGTGATATGTATGTAAAACGTGTGGTTTTGCAAAACACGATCTTGATATAGATTCAAATTTCATGTACCTACGTCATTTATTTATCAGCTGGAAACGAAAAATAATGTAAAGATGATAATTTTTTTGCGAAATAATTTTTGATAAATTCTATATACGAGGGCTGCTCCCTCTCTGACGAGCCTAACATAAAAAACATTATTAAAAAAAAACATTTATTACAACTTTTCAAAATATTCGCCGCAGTCAACAGACTTTTGCATTCGCAAAACATTTTTTCCATGTTTCCGAAATTTACCGTATTTTGAAATGTCGATGTAAATCGCGTTCCACTCAACTTATCTTTGATTTGGGGAAACAGGAAAAAAATCATTGGGTGCCATTGGGGGATGACCAATTAATTCGATATTTTGCTGCCCCAAAAACTCAATTGTGTTTAGGAGCGTTGCCATGGTGCAAGCGAATCTTATATGGTTTGAGTTTAAATACCTACTTAACATGATTATGATTTGCAGATATTGTACGCAAACGTTCTGTTACGTGAGTAATTATTACAATATTAGATACGGATACCAATTAACATTACATTATATTACATTACCATACATTTAACAATTAATTAATGAAAAATATTGCTTTGGTTGTTAATACTAAAAAAATGTTTTCTTAGATATTGAAGGAAAAACCTTTTTAATAGCTAAATGCAATTTATTTATATTTCTGTTTATAAGGCCAGCTCCTCAAGCTCGTGGCAATATCTGAAGAACCGTTTGTATTTCTTGAAACTAAGAAACAGGAATGTGCGCTGATCATAAAATCTATGCATTTCTTTCCTTTTTCAGAGTCTCAATAAATAAACAATTAAGTGTTATAGTTCTTTGAACATCACCAAGAGTAAGTTCATGCGTCTGAATCTATCTAATAAATTTTACATTTTACCATTTTTTGAACGTAAATGCATTTTTTTATACAAGGCAATCATTCTTTGAATTTTTGAGAAAGAAAGGCAGTAAATTATTGAATGCGTAAGCTCTTCTGACTTTAATGAAAAAATACCGAATTTCAAATCAAAATTTTTTTTTTTAAATATAAGGTGGTTTCGTTTTTAAATTAAATTTAAATGAACATGTTATTAGTGCTTATGGTGGTATCATTTCCTTTGGGATATGCCGCGTATAACTCATTGGAACGCCCGCTGCAACGAAGTTTCAATTTACAGTCATAACGTCATAGCTTCATACATATGGAAACACTTGCCATTTCTCACATGAAATTCACAAAAGTTCATTTATGTATACGTCACAGATAAGTGCTTTTGTTTTAGAGTTTGTTCGTCAGTTCATGAATGATGAATGTGATTCCTGTCGGTGGTTTCGCTTTACTGCAATATGAATTTATGTACATTTCTATTGACTTCTGTGTATTAACAAAAACGTTTTTGTAACATTCTGAAAGTGATTTCTGGAAAAAAGTTAAACTGTTATTTTTATTTGTTAATTTTTATTATCCATGGAAATAAACTTTTTGCACAAGTACCTAAACATAAATTTTAAACATCTATTAAAATCCGTCATCAAAATACATCATGCTATTTGAAAAACTTGAAGAAAAGCATGGCCTCTTCGGAACTTTGAAGATCGAGGTCACAGGAGTTTTAAGGATTGTAGCCCTTAACATTCATTGCCATTTTACTTAAAGAAGAGGTGTAAAGTTTTGCGTAATTGCAAAGAAATTATTTAGATATCAGGTCACATCTTTCCCACGTGGAAGGTTAGTTATTTAATATATTTCAATATAATTGCTGTCACATGATGTATTTTCTTCACACGTTGAATGCAATTTCATAATAGTGATGAAAATTGTTACAAAACTGTCTCTGGACGCCTTAACTTATTTCTTGATCGATTTCGTTATATTTATTACTTTCATTTTCTACTTACGATTTAGGTGTCTGCTTAAAAATGTCTGAATTTTGAAGTAAATTATTTAAGCACTTGTGCTATTATCTGGTTCCAAGATTTCGTTGGTCTCCCAAGGGATTTCTTTCCTTCCCATTCTGCTTGTGGTCTTTCATTAAATGCCCGAATCAACTTAGTTGACGTTTCTTTATCAAACTTTTATAGGTATTGTTATGTCGACGTTTTTTGTGTTATCTCGTTTGGTGACCCCCTCCCTCTATCTTTCTCAATATTTTCATTTCCATTCCAGGAATTTTTGATTTGGTTCGTTCCGTTAGGACCCATGATCCACTTCCTTCAATTAATGTAGGAATGAAAACTGTCCTAAAAATTTTTACTTTTGTCCGTTTGAATACTTCCCTCTTGCTTAAGAATTCTGAATTCTAAATACTTCAATCCATCGTAACGTTTATGCTGGGTCCATCAAGTTTACATCTTCTTCTATTGATACAATAAAAAATTCCGATTTTCCTCATTTCTTTCCATCCCAAATAGGTTTAGAGTATCTTGCCATACTTCGATTGCTTTTTTAAATTCATTTTCGCTTGGTGATGTTAGAATTAGGCCATCAGCATAGAGGAATTCTTTCGTAATTGCTTGTTTGACGTGTCTGGTTCCTATATTTACACTCTTAATCGATTTACTTGCTTTTCTTGCTATGTTATCCGGGACAGCTATAAACAGTGTCGGGCTCAGATTTCCTCCCTGTTTAATTACTTTTTGTGTACTAAAAGGCCTTGTATATTTATTACATGTTCTAATTATGTTATTCAGTAACTCGTCATCTACTTCTCCCCTCTCCAGTGAAGATTAAATTTTTTTGTCTTGGTAGAGTATCGAATGTCTTCTTTAGATCGAGTGTGCACATAAAAAACTTTCCGTTTCCATCCAATACGCTTTCAGAAATTTTTCTGATAGCAAAGATCCAATATGTGTGCCTCTTTCGCGTCTATAACCTGCTTGAAGTTTTCAATTTGCTGTAATTTTATCTTATATTGCAATTATTTGCAATGCAATTGTATTTTTATGCTTGTAAGATCACACAACGTGATCGAAAGTTTAAAAATTTTATATCAAAAATTGCTTTATGCGAGGAGAGGTCTATATTTCGCATAATTTGGAAAAAATGAAAGATATAAAGTGTTCCTGGGTCACCCTAGAGAAATTAGTTGTTGCCAGATCAGTAAAATATGATGGAACTTGATTTAACTGAAGCTCCAATAGCAGCGTCATGATCGAGTGGTGATTATCATGTGCCAAAAGCGGAATTTGCAGTCAGGATAACCTCATCCTTTCAAATTTCTGAAAACTTCTTTGTGATGTCTTCCTAGAAGAATAAAATTTCGAATTGCTGGATACACTTCATAAGTATAATTCTTATTGATAGGTATAGTAATTCATGAATATCATATTTCTTGGAATTTGTTACAGCGAAACAGAATGAGGTAAACACTCCAATCATAAAATCTTTTTCGTACGTCCTTTACCTTGACCCGGATATAATCTCAATAATTTATTTGCTTCTGTTGGAACTAGGCAGACTACTTTCACTTCTTTCACACATCGACTTTATTATTAAAATGAAAACGCAACCTCGTCGGGGAAATCTAGATCGCCAAACATCAGGTAGCCAACTAGCCAGTGCTCATTATTATTAATCCGATGTCAAATTTAATAGGAGAATTGTTATTTGATCGATTCGAACCTCGCACGTGGTCTTTTTTCTCTCATTTGATTAATCCAGCGAACACTTCGCCTCGAAATACATATAATAAACGATCATAATAGCGTTTAATGATTCGAAGCAGCTGTTCATATCGAAGTGGATAAGCTTGTTCGCGGTCCTTATGGAGAGCTTTGCCTCTCGTATTTTACGACCAGGGAAGGATGAAAAAAATCGTCGCTTAATTGATTTTCCTTTGTTTAATGTCTGCATGTAAAACTCGCATGAAATTGTGTCCAACAAATAAAATTTACGCCACCTTAAATCTCCTTTAATGACCTCATACAAAATGAGTATCATTAGCGAGCCGCCGAATATTACTCTTCTTTTGAGAAAATACATGATACATCAGTTCTATGGATTTGGTCAACTTTCTCTCTTTGTGTATATTGCAGAACTCGAAATGTTTTTTCGCAACGTTTGCCCTTGCTCCGTGTTAAATATACCAGAGCGGTTATAAGTAAATTCTAGGAATTGAAATTCAAGGATAAAAGTTAGTTATGCGTAATTAAAATCGAGAAAAGTAAAAAGTTTTTCTCATAATTCCTCGTTAATTGGCCGTGAATATATTGGCACTGACGCTTGATAAATTTAGAAATGAATGTTAATAATAATTATAATAATATCGCACTGCTCAGTTGACACGTAGATTGCTGTCTGTTGTAAGAAAAATTGGCGTGAATAAGGTTAATATAATTTAATTGACCAATCTTTCTTATGACATTATCGAAACTACTTTAATCTTTTTAATAATGCATGTAAGGTATCTGAGCTTATTGATTCCTTGAGGATTATTTAGAAAGAATAATTTGGACCAAGGTTTCATGAATATTATTGAACTGTGCTTTTTTCCCTAGTGTAGATTTTCTAGATATTTTTCAGTTTATATATCGCATGATTTTTAATTCTTACGTTATTTATTACGTTTTATTCTTCATAATAATTTAAAGGTATTTAAAAATAAAAAAATTATTAGTCATTATTTAACAAAACATTGGAAACTAAAGTTGTTAGAAGGTGTCATGGTGCTTTATTATTTACTATTATTATTTATTATTTGCTCATTTTTTGTAATGCTTCCATTTTCTAGTTGGATTTCCCAGTAGACGTGAACCTGCACACAACTTTTGAACATTTGTTATAATTTTATAATTTTTGCTTTGTATTGTTTATTTACATATAGTTTGTACCGTTACAATAAATAATCTTTGTTATTAAATATTCTACATTTTCAGTCATAGAAAAAAAAAAAACGAAAATCACTGTAAGTTCTAAACAAGAGCAGATCGGACCTATGTTGATAGGATATTTTTTTCATAAAATTGCATGTACTTTCATTTGCCAAAGTTTGTAAAGATGCTAATGAATCACCCTGTATAATAAATATTTGTACATTACGCCAATTTAAGACGTTTAGATATGCTCGTGATGATACTTGAATAATCATAAAACTTAACGGTCTCTCAAATTTTAGGGATTCAAAGACGTGGTTGCTCTTGAAAAACACTGTCTTAGGCCTAAATAGTTTTACAATCGCGGAATAAAGACAGAATAACTATTTGCCGAATATTTTTTTAATCTTCCTTCATTTGTGCGTCATATCTGCATCACGTTATTCCAAGAATAGTTTTATACTTGGTTTATCTGACGATAGAGTTTCCTCTATTTTGTTAATAAAATTAATATCTTTTACTTGAGTGAAAATGTTATAGTACTGAAATTGTATAAAAGTTTATGTGAATCATCAATGTTATCTCATTGTCAGTTTAATTATTATGATATTGTTTATGACCCTGTTTAATCCTTGATAATTTGATACAAATAGAATACAACTTGTCTGTCTTGAGATTTATGAATATGTATTTGGAAAGAAAGGAAAAGAGATCACATTCCTCTCTTATTCGTTGAAAGTTGTTGATGCCATTCAGCGTGACGAATAATAATAAAAATAATAAATTGTGCTTTATTCTCTACAATAATACAACACACAATTCAATTTTGGCAATAATTCACCTGAAATGTGTTTATATGGAGAACCCATGAGCGAAGTCCATACTCTAGTATTATTAATATCTCTGCTTATACAGGATTGTTATAAAATAACGGATAAACACGATAATTTCACGACGCCGACGGTCAACTTTTTCAAATAACGCTCGGACTCGTCAATTTTATTCAATTTTTTGTCTTGTTTAAGAAGTAAACTTTCTTTGACTTCATATATGTATCCTATGCATGCAGTAGATCAAGGTTAATCCAGATTTCTGTGTAACAGAACGATAAAAGAAAAATTAAGAATTTCCTTGTACTGAATCATGTGTATACTTATATCCTGTCTTATAATTGTGCATAGTAAATACATCCTGTCGATCGCAGCCTATAATTTTACATATATGGTTAAATTGTTTACCAGTTATTCCAGTTGCTAAAGGCCAAAATGAAAACCATCGGCTTCTTTCTCTGCTTTCTACCTAAAAACCCGTTTCCAGTTAATGCACATTTACCTACCTTATAATTACACATTGTTATAAACGAATTCGCTTGCGACCGAGTTTTTTTTGCTACGGTGTCCGTTCCGTACTAAATTTTTGCTTATCGCAGAACTTGCTGGTCCGCTTTTCTAACCGGCGGCAAATTAACGGTGCAATTAAAGTCTCTATCACGTAATTGACTCTCGGCGCCGTATGAATCTTATCAACTTTAACGTCGAATTAATAGTTTAATTGAGCGATTAGAACAAACAGCTAGGCGTGCACCCGGTAGGATAAATTTAGTTTGTTGCCGGTAATTAATTTTAGTAAGCCTCGAGCTATCGTACGAGTAACGTAATTCTCGCGTGCACGTAAAGCGAATTTATTGCAGAAATGGAAAATGCCGAATTCTTTTCGAACGTGACGTCGTAATTGTATGGGGTTTCAGAAAGTTATGTTTAAGTTGATATACCTTAAAGGCTAATATAGATTATCATTTCATTTCAAGAGAAGAGGAAGAAAATGGTGGAGCCACTGGGACACTACTCTTTAGCCCTTATTTAATACGCAATTCCAGTTATTTTTAAAATTACTAATAATTATATTTAATAATAACGCGAAGGTGGCATTCTGTGTAGTCAAGTAGTTAATAAAATAATAAACATAAAACTTTATATTCCTTTTATACTGCTGCATTTATAAAAGGTGGCGTATTTCGTACGCATTGCCGCAGCATGTTTTAGGGTAATTTTTTAATAAATTGTTCTGCAGAATTTTTTAAACATTTTCCCCGTATTCTATAACGTCCATTCTCGTATACGTTATGTTCTGGCTTAACAATTGTCAGTCACCCTGTGTATAAATGTCTGTCTATGGTTGTGTTATATTCTTGTCATATTATACAAAGAAAATCCTATAACTAAATTTGGAAAATGATACTAACTAGTATAGTGAGTGTTTTGTATTTGAATGGTTTCTGTTCTAGATAAACGAGCAAGTACATATCAGAAATAAACTTAAAAAACAATGCTTTCTAAACATCATCAAGGTACAAAAATGATCTTTTCAGGACAAAATTTACATTCAATGGAACTGTTTGCCTGGCACCGACAGGTTCAAAGGCTAATGGGTAATTATATTTCACAGTTATCAAACGAAAAAAATTATTACTTAAGTCTTTGAAATTTTTAGAATATGGTTCACGATTTTTTTATATTCATACAAGAGCTTTAGTTACGAAAATTTAGAAAGGAAGATTTCAAATATTTTTAAACTAATAAATCGCAAGTCGAAACGTCAAAGGAAACGTTATAAAAAGTAAGCGAATAAATAAAAACTAAAATAGGAAGAAGAGGTATGAATTATTCATTAGAATAAACATCAAGAAACACTTTCCAAGGAAAGTTTGCAATGTTTTTAAATGCAAACTATTAGGCTTAATGTCAGAAACTTTTTCATTAACACAATTAATTTTATATTAGTTTTTCCGTGAGTTTTCCCAATAGTCTTATATTTTATGTCCACAAAAGTATTCCTTCATGCTTAAAATTATTTATACATTATTTAGCTGTCGTATATATCTTGAAAGTATTTTCTAGTTTGACAACTTTAATCTTTTTTATGTTTTTTTTTAAATAAACACATACTATTCGAGCATATCAGGTTTTAAATAAATTTTTTTCTTAATCATCTACAATTATTATGTAATATCTATGAACACGTCCTAGCGAGATGACGTGTTTCAATCGAGGTTAAGCCGTCATAAACCAACTTTCATCATGCAAAGACATAAGGCGAAGCTCTCGTAATAAAACATTTACATATGCGACAAATTCTGCAAACAAAAGGATCAAAAGCGAACAAATCAAACAAATAAATCAGACTTCAGTTCGCGCAATTTGAAAACAAATAAAACCCGACGATATCGGGCAAATAGTATCAAGTCGGGCCACCTGTTGCCTCGTGAAATAATACTGCACCATTCGAGAGATAAGATATACAGAAATAACGTGAGCGTAGACAATTTTATAAAGTTACGATACGCTAGACTGGTATAAATAATAATTCCCGTAACGCGACTGTTTTTTCTGTTGTGCTCTCGAAAGCAGATAATTTCATGTGTTCCTGCCTGCCAGTTCGTTCGACTTTCGTTTGTGCTGAGTGAACATTGTTTAGAAATGCTAATATGTATGTTTGTCTTTGTTCGGGAATCGTATCGCACGGAATATGAATGTCATGTTCTGTAGAAGAACGTGATTTTTTTCTGTTAGGACTGTTGCTACCTAGTATTACTTTTAATTGAGAAAGATAACGTAATATAAGTTGTTCTTTAAACAAATTGAAAATACAAATGTAATTGTTAATGCAAATAATTATTTAAACAGTAAAATGTTAATCAAATTGTGAAAAATGTTAATAAACATTAGATTTCTTTAACTTTCCTTTCTCGTCAAGCATATTAGAATGATATTGAGTTAGCTACGCATTATCTTAATTTAAAATAATGTTTATTAGTTATTTCTGGTGGTAGTAGCGACTGCATGATAGTATAGGATAGTATAGGTATAGAGCACAGTTCACCTGCATAGTTATTTATTTGCTCTGACGAACATAGATTTACACTTTCGTAACGACCAGTTTCCACTTTCGCCATCTTCAGGAGAATCTTCTAATTCGAGGAAACTAAGGCAATAATAACAAAAAACAAAATCATCCAAGAAAAATAGTGCACCTGGATATCTTCACACTATGGGCCAGTTGCTCAAACATCGTTCAATTTTGAACTTCGTTCTACCATTACTGCATCATATGCCTTTCCAAATGTTGCCATGGTAATAGAACCAAGTTCAGAGCTAAACCATGGTTCGAGTGTTTGAACAACTGGCCCATAGAATTAGCTCCGCTTGGCAAATTTGACAAATGCATTAATCGATTTTAATTACTAGTTGTCAATAGTTAGACTTTCACTTACAGATAGAAATGTTGACAACTTTGACAAATGAATCAATAGATTTTAATTACTAAGGCCCAGTTTCATAAAACGTAGTTAAACCACTCGATCAAGTTAATCGTGTGATTAAGCAATATCATTGGGGGAAAATTAAATTTTCCTCCAATTATCAATTAGTTAGACAGAGTGTTCAATTTGAACGTTTACCATTACTAAATTTTTTATTTTTCATTATTTGCTTTTGCCCTATCTGGAGCCGGATATTTCTTGTAAGAAAATAAATTAATTAATTAAAATTAGTTGAAAAGTAATTAGAACTTGAATTTACAGAACAACAACAGCGGTAACCTTTTTTGGTAAAGTACCTCTCATTCGATTTATAAGTTTTGGCTGAGACTTAAAAAAAAGAATATTATTGTTACGAACAAAAATTCATAAATGGAAAAATTAACAAGTAGGTGACACTTTAGAATTAACAAAACTGACAATTTTAAAAGAATGAAGGAAGTCACTCTAAAAAGAACACCTGAATATCACAGGGGTTTATCAAAAACTTAATAAAAAGTTAATATAAGAGGTACTCGTGGTACTCTAAATAATTTTGAGATAATCAGCAGTAGTCAGTCAGTATTAAAAAGTAATCCATAAACTCGACTTTATAAAACATGAATAACTACACACAACATCAAAAGTCTTGGACCCCAAAAGATTATGATAATAAAGTGTTATTAACAAAAATAAAAATATGCTATTGAAAACATGTTTTTTTCAGATGAAAATTTGATAATGGTAATTGTTGACCAACGAAGGCACTAGCAGAGGGAAAAAGAAAAACTTTTAAAAAATTTAATAAACAAGAAAAGATATAGAAACAAAGGAATGAGTCAAACAAACAATATTCAATAGTCAGTATGCCCTCCTCTGCTTCTTTCTAACGCGTTGACACGCCTGTACATTGAAATAATCAATGAATTTATAATTTCTTCCGGAATATTGTTCCATTCCTCTATAGCCACTATGGTTAATTCTTCCGCGGTGAGGAGTGGGTTAATTCGATTGCGAATGGCTCTAGCAACAAAATCCCATATATGTTCTATTGGGTTCATATCGGGGGATTGGGCTGGCCAATCCAATCTGATGATATGTCCTTCTTCAAGTGCCTCCCGAACTCTTATTGTACGATGTGGTCTGGCATCATCCATAAAGATGAAATTTTCACCTAGTTCATTGCGTAATGGATAGATAATGGGCCTAATAACGTTTTCAATGTAAACTGCACTTGTCATGTTCTGTTGTATGGGAATTAGTGCGATACGGCGGTTGAACATTATACCACCCCAAAATATGACTGTGCCCCTTTCACGGGGCAAATTTAATCGCTCTTGACGACGTGGTGCCCTCCAGACCCGTTGCCTATGATCATCACTCACCAATCCAATTCTGGTCTCATCGGTAAATAAGACCCATCGCCACTGCCGTAAAAGCCAACCCCTGTGCTCCTGCGTCCAGTGGAAACGGGCAGCTCGGTGTCGTGCAAGTAAAGTGGGTACTCTTAAAGGTCTTCTAGCACGTAAATTCGCACTATGAAGTCTTTGAATGGTAAAGGTTGAAATAACACGACGAAACGTACCTTGGAAGTGAGCTTTTAGGGCTGGAGCTGAAACATTTCGATGCCTCCGGGTATATTGAACCAAGTAACGATCCTCGCTTTCATTCGACACTCGAGGACGCCCAGAACGTGGTCTTCTTTCCACAGAACCACTTTCTGCATATCTATGCACTATGCGTACAACAGATGTAGGGATATTTAACATCGCGGATATCTGATGATTTGAATGTCCAGCATCATGCAATGCAATAATTCTTGTTCTATTGAAGACGGAAATTTCACGGCCCGGCATTATAACACGAGATAATCACGAAAATCGTTTCACTACAAATGGAACAAAACTGACCCGTTCCTTCAACAGTTGACAATAAATCACCCGTGTGATTGCTGTTTTTTGTTTGCCATACAATGTGCATACTTTGATTAGCACTCAGAAATAAAAATACATCTTTCATTTTTTTTTATATACAGGGGGTCCAAGACTTTTGATGTTGTGTGTATTTTTGGCGTCGTGGCAGAATCAAGTAATTAAAAAAGAATTTATTTAGGCGCGCAGTTTTAATTCTGTAAATATTTATCACCAAATACCTGATTTTTTTAGAAATTCGTTATTATTTTTATATTATGCTATGAATCATTTGTTCATATATTTTATGTGGTATTGGATAGATGTAAAACTGTCGATATCGTAATATGAATTTTTCTGCTATCAATAGTATCACTGATATCATAACATAACACATCAACACCACATAAATTATGGCCATGAATGATTCATAGTATTTTTGAATCGACATTCAGATAAGTCATTGAGTTGATAATCTTGAAAAATATGTATGTTAAGAAATGCCAATGCCACAACAGGCACCAGTGAAATCCTGCCTTTACACTGGTCAATGACTTCAAATAAACGTTGTAAGTTAGAAACATAGAAATCAGTTCTAAAACTGTTGAGAAATTTGAAGCAACAAAAGCTGTTACAAATGCCGAACAAAAAATTTAAAAAGGCCCAAATCGTTGATTTTATAGAACAAAATTAAGAAAAGAAATTAAGAAGCAATTTCGTAATGCTCCATAACTGCTCTAGAGCACTCTGAATGTATTATACCTATATTATTTTGACTTCATGTATTTAATAATAGAAAATGGAGACACTCTGAAAGTTCTGTAGAGCAGTCAATCGAAAACTCGAAAACGCTATCAGATAAAAGATTCATAGTATTTGTATGAGTCCTTTGAATGCCACTCGCATATGACTTCGTTATCACTAAACTTAATTGTTTCACAAAAATTTTGCATCTTTAAAGAAAAAGAGAAAATAGATTTTGAAAGTAAGATGAAAAAGTAATTTTTTGAAAAGTTAAAGAAACTTGAACACCACAATACTCACTATGATAATCCAAGGAAAACTGAAACAATGTAAACGTAATTACGTATTGAACTGTATTGATATTTTGTAGTCAAAGAAAATTTGGAAGATTACAAAAGTAAATCTGAATACAATTTTTATAAATCTATTATTCCGCTTTATTACAACCGGTTTCATATTAAGCTAACAAAATAAGTCTGACCACGATTACACTATAAAAATTTTTGCAGTTAAACTACTTATTTCATCTTTCAAAATAAATATAATAATATATAAATAATAATAATATATAAATGCGTGCTTGTCCGCTTGTCCATATACTCGTTATAGCGGTCTGATGTAATTAGACCAATTTAACTTTTTATTGGAGAGATATTACTTTTAATTCTGACTGTACTCACGCACGTTGCCGTCTTGTACGAAATTAACCCAACAAAATATAAAATTTCGAAAGCTAGGAATTAGTTATCAAATATTATTGATTTCAATTTTACCCATTTTAACTAAAAATATTATCACATTGCTTTCCGTAATTTTCTTATTATTCCTTAGATAAATCAAGCCCCAAATTTTTACAGTGTTTTGTCCTTCAGTTTTCGAACACATGCAAATCTCGTTTATCTCCATTACCCTAATTAACTCAAAATGAGGGTAAAACCACATTCTATCTAAAGACATTTCCATACGCGTGTGCAGGCATGTTTGGTGTATCGTTCGAACGATGAACCACCAAATTCAATCTTTTTCAAACTCTATACAAAAAACAAAGATGTAAGTATACATGTTTACGTTAATGTCGAATGTATTTTTTGGCTTTGTCATAGTTTTAAGAAAGACCAGTGGTTGGATTGTATGGTCCTTCGAGCATCTACACGAGCATATGCACGCACGTGGAACTAGCCTAATATGTGAGGCTAATGGATTCGCGTTGTGCTATTGTCTTTTATATATTTAAACGCATAAAAATGGCAGCCATGAGTTGGTCTTTATGCCGCAAGTTATTACACAAAAAGAGATAAATTTTATAACTCGTTTTAATTAATTTTATTTTTAATTACTTTTTGAACAATAACAGATCGTAGATAGTATACGAGATGCGGTAATAGTGAAACTTTCGCAGTCTTTCACTCGCTTGTTACGGCGCACAAAAAAAGACAGTGTAACAAATGTCTCGACTTATATAATGTCAGTACATTTGTTAAACTGTAAGACTTTTTAGCGCTTAATTATACAGTTTATGTCTCTTTACGTAAGTGAAAATTAATCGAGTCCGATGGTTAAATAATTTTAGACGCTGGTGGTTTTTAAATCTCCAGTAACAAAAGCACGAGCTAACTTGCGCAATCTACGAAGAAGCAAGAAATCAGCACCAGGAAATCGTTACGTGCAACGCCCAACGCTAAAACGTAAGAACTAATTTTTCGAGTGCGATTTCCTGCTTTTCACGCTCTAATTTTCTCCGTCACGCGCACTACTCGAACTCTCGGGAACAGGTGTGATAAGTTTATTGTCGATGAGCGGATATTATCAACATTGACGCAAGATATTGAACTGTACAATTTTGTACAAATATACAATATGAGAAAAAATACCGTATGGAATTCTATTAATAAACTTGCCATAAAATGAACTTGAAACTCCTAATTAGATTTAAATTAAATTGATTTGTACAGATTAGGTCTGTTTGTTATCCTGAACTGGTGTACGCCAATGCATACTTTTTCGCAAAATACGTTTTAATGCAACTGGAAATGTTTGTGTGGTATGTCAGTATAGATGTGTATGATTCGTATCGACACATTATCAAAGAATTTAGGCTTCATTAAAGCATATTTCGTAAAAAAAGTGTACACTAGTGTACACCAGTGCAGGATAACAAACAGACCTAATGTATCTGCACTTGTCCGAATGCAGTTTTTTGTTTCGAACCATAACCGCCTCAAACAGTTTCTCCAAGATTAATCGCAAGTGAGTGATTTTAAATGTCGTATACAAACCTATTTGCACATCCCTATTGGGTGATTGAGTAATATCATGCGTCCAACAATTACTGTAGTCCTGGGTGGCTGTAGTATCACACATAAATGCCGATTTTTACTTCGTATCGTTGAATTGAAGTCTCAGATATTGACTGTTAGACAACAAATTAATGTTTCTTTACGTATTTAATGTTTTAATGCCATTTCAAACAATAATTAGTTAAAAATGTTTGACTCTACAGCCACCCAGGACTACAATAATTGTTGGACACCCGTTATATGATACAAGAAAATTTAAAAATCATTTAATAACACCGCATCGGATCCAGTGAGAGACATGCGAGTATATTATAAGTGGCACGTTTTCGTTGCTTACGAGGTATGGCAATAAAATAACCGGACTAATTTTTTTGTCACCTGCTTGGGATTTTGACAACTAGCAGAATTGTGTATAACATTCAGTCGTCCAACAGTACGCTTTGTCCAAAACAGACCATGTTCCTGAGCTCTGGCGGAATTAGGTTGAGTATGGAAGGTCAGACTGTTAACCAGGCTTACTATAATGAGGTTTTAAGAAAGAAACCAGATTTCAGCTCGTTGATTCCGTGAAGAAAAAAACGATGAAGGTCATGACCTCTCAGAAAAGGACCTGCAACAGTGAAAGATTCGTATGGGTTTGTGTAGATACCAGGGTGGTATATCCCAACTGCAGGTCAGCGAGAAGAGCAACGACTTAAAGATCAGAGTTTATAGTTTAAATTAGTAGTAATTGCTTCATATTTTGGTAGTTTTCAATCGTGTCTATAGAGTACTCAAGTGGGATAGAAGACTGAAGGTTGCCATTATGGAAAGGGATTGCTTTCAGACTTGCTTTTGAGAAGTCTATAAACAGTTCCCATTCGTTGGGATCATGACGCATATTAAAGGCATCGAAGAACCCATCAATATCTGTGTATGTGACCAAACTACCCTTCATTTTCAAAAAAAGAAAATAAAACTTCCTTGGCGAGCTCGGACATGCAGTAATCTTCACATTTTTTCTAAGAAGATTCCATTATCTTAATCTTGAGCCTAACAACTCTGCTTTATTTTTTGGTAAATCTAAATCCATAAAAATCGGCCGCAAGATGTCGCTAGGTCGCGATCTTTACTGTCAGAAAACTACAATTCTGACAGTTAAGATTAATTTTTACAGTTTAATTTTTACTCATTGCCATGGTTACAAAAACAAAAAGAGCAGCCAACTAATAGAGCTGTTTTTTTTATTTTCAATTAAAGAAGGGAAATATTATTTTCGAAACCAGAGTTAAAAAACATATTTTACAGCCATATTGGTGTTTAACAGGCCAAAGTAGTTATGAATTAGCCATCTTTATTTCAGAAACGATTTTAGTGTTGAACTGGATTATTTGTGACTATTTATGCACAAGTTGCGATGATTTCAATTTTATCTATTGATTCGGGAATAGTCAATTGTTACTACAATTTTCTTTTCCATATTATAACTTTGCACTCCGTTTCTTTGGTAAAATAACTGTACTTCTTTTAGCTCAATAGAATAAAAAATGTACAGCTTGGTTTGCCCAAATAAAATTTGCATACTAGATTTCACAGACATGTGCTTCTGGTTATTTTGTGTCTAAACCAAATTAATCATATTTTGAGCTTGGAATGTTTCTTTGAATATTCGTGCCAATCTCTATTTTGCGATTCATTATTTGTTTGCTAATGATTTTTTGAAATTCTTTCGTAAAATTAGCTCGTTATTTTTATTTATTATATCTTCTTTCGCTTTGTCGTTGCTATTTCCATAAATATTAGAAACCGCATGCACCTCTTTTATAGTCCTCCTTCTTTATTGATTTTCTTATAAAAGTAGCTTAAGCAACAATAAATAATAGAAATCATATAAAGCGTAACAGAAAAAAAGAAATTAACATTCCATTAGTGGAATGTTAAAAAAAAAACTTAACGTAAAAATCTTCAGAGTTGTCGACAGCATATTTAAAGCTTTGATGTAGTTATAACATTAGAGACTATGGAGGTAAATTATATACTTTTGAGGTTTTTGTTTAAAAATTAATACGAATTTATCTGAATTTTTGTAACAGGCATAAATAAACAATATGAAATATAATTATATTAAAACTTAATAATAGATATTATGTAGATTATAAATGTACAAAGACCCTGAATGCATCCTAACTATTTTACAAGATTCTTGAAGAATAACGTATTCCATATTCTGCAGAATATTGTTTTCCACAGTCGTGTTATAGAATTTATTTTTGGGAATGCAAACCGGAAGTATTCTTGTAAGCCTAAATTATGCAAATGTCGTCGGAACTATTTCTGAAGATTGTAAATGCATTTTTTTGTTAAATAAGCTATATCTTTAAAAAGAATATAAAACGGTCACGTAGTGAATTTATGTGGAGAAGATTCGAGTTTTAGTTATATTTTTAATTTTACTGCCCACTCCACCATGAGCCTTACACGTGGGTTTACCATGTTTTACAACACAGCCAATCGAGCTACACGAACCCACCTATACCGACGATTATCTGTGGAAAGGAAGAAGATTAGTTTGAATATATGGTTTCTCTCCAACTGTATTAGGTACCATTTAACCCCCAATTTTATACACATCAACGTCAACATCAATTCTCCAGCCTCACCATCTGCTGTTAAAACCGCCAAGTTGGTTTGGATCAAATCCGAGTTACGTAGATGGTACGCTGCAAGAGATGACGTCTGTACAAATATTTGGCAACTTCACATGACTCTAGGTCACCAACTTCATCCGGCCATCTGGGATGCATTCGATCACAAAGTAAGGGATCACGTTGAGATTTTTGGCCAGCAACTTTTTAATAAATTAAATAATAAACTTAGCCACTTGAAGTCCACTCAATTAAACCATAACCCCACACCGCCCAAACCTGTTTTTAAATTCCACCCCCGTATAGTTAACCTCTCGAATGTTAATTTACCTAATCACGTTTCTTCTAGTCTCAATCAAGGTTTAAAATTCTCACCCTCGTCTAACAATAACCTTCAAACACAAAATCTTTTAGAATTAGAAAAAATAGTACAATCTTTACCTCCCCCAATTCAATCTTCAGCTATCAATCAACTTCTACCTTCAGTCAATAAAACACCATATAACCCACCGGTTTCCAACCATTGTTCCCCAATTAATAAAATCAGAACTTTCATTACCGACAATAATTTAATTATTTCTAAGGCTGATACAGGGAACTGTGTTGTTATCATGAATCAACCTGACTACATTGAAAAAGTTTCTAATTTTTTAAATACTCAAGAGTTCTGTGTTTTGAATTCCAACCCCTTAAACAAATACATCACCAAATTTAATTCAACGTTAAAATCTCTCCCACATTTTTTCAATTCTTTTAATATCAGTCCTTTTTTCCTCATCAATAAGAACCCGCACATACCAAGACTTTATGCCTTGCCGAAAATCCACAAGGACAACTGTCCTGTTAGACCCATTGTATCTTTTGTTGATTCCCCCGCTTATAACTTGTCACGTTGGTTGTCAAATCAGCTTAGCTCACAACTCAATTTCTCTTCTCAATTCAGCATAAAAAATACCCAACAACCTATAAATAATATTTCTGACATTACTGTCAATGACGACGAATTTTTAATTTCATTTGACATTGTCAACCTTTTTCCGAGTGTTCCACCTTCAGAATGTATTGATCTCACAAAAAATCTTTTGTCACAAACTCAACTTCATCTTGAACACATTGAACATTTCACTTCGTTATTACAACTCGCTTTACAACAATCCTTTTTTATCTTCAATAATACTTTTTATAATCAAAATTCTGGACTAGCAATGGGTTCCCCCCTATCACCCATTTTGAGCGAAATTTTTCTTACTAACTTAGAAAACAATTTTATCTCCACTTCACCATTATTTCATAACCATATTCGTTATTATGAGATATGTAGATGACGTTTTAGTCTTATTTAAAGGTACTGAGGAGGATCTCAATTCTTTTCACCAATTTTTGAATTCCATCCATCCAAAAATACAATTCACCGTAGAAAAAAGCCACAATAATGTCATCAATTTTCTTGACTTAAAAATCACGATTATCAATAACCAACTACATCGTTTTTCTATCTTCCGAAAACCCACTACTACTGACATCATCATACCAGCTCATTCTAACCACCCCATACAACATAAATTAGCAGCCTTTCACTACTATATAGACAGATTATTAAATACCCCCCTCAACAACACTGATTTTTCTTTAGAAATCCTCAACATTAAACATATCGCTCATGTTAATGGCTACAACCCTCATTTAATTGACCGTCTTCTACGTAAGAAACTCAAATTAATTGATATTAGAAACCAGACTACTTTGACTCCAGCTCATCCTGACAGGACTGAGCTTAATTTCCATACCATTACTTTTACAGGTCCCTCCTCTTATAAAATTAAGTCTATTCTCAACAATCTCAACCTAAACATTGCGTTCAAAACCTCCAATTCTTTAAACACCTTGTTTTGCAATAATAAAGCCCCCCTCAACCCTCTTAATAAGAGTGGTGTTTACAAACTTATTTGTGAATGCCAAAACTTCAACATTGGCAGAACTTGTCGTAGTTTTCAAACTAGAATCAAAGAACATACCCGCGAGATAGAAAAAAACAGAACTTTTTTACCCTTTCTTTACAAATTCAAATCAACTTTTGGTGAACATGTTACCCTGTCGGGTTACACTTTTAAGGCGAATGACAATTCAGTCTCTCTCTTACATATTACTACTTCTTTCAGAGACAATGACTTTCTCGAACAATTTGAAATTCACAGATGTTTTCAAAACCGTTTTGTCTTAATGACCAATTAGAGTCTTTTAAATTAATTTTCATGAACCGAGTTGATTTCCACCCTTCGTCTTAATTCTTTTTGATGTACTGGCCTACATTTCTAAACATGCCCCCTTACTTCATAGGTTAGTTGTCTATTTTACCTGTGATTTTACCAACACATTTTACCTTGTCATCCACCATCTTGACTTTATAGTGCACCCAGTCATATCGTTCGCCTTTTCACGTTGATATACTTACTTTAACTTGCACATTATGATAACCTGACAAATATTTAACATGTAACTTATAGTTACCTTCACATGTAGTAGTTTTTTAGTTTTTGTTCTTTAATTTTTTGGTAAGTTCTCACAATTTTCATCTTTTCCACCTTTGTGACATTTTTCTCATATTTCAGCCTGAAGATGGCCTTTTATTTAATATTCTATCGTTAGGCCGAAACATGTAATTACATATAGCGTGTTCACATTAAATTTATGTGGAGAAGATTCGAGTTTTAGTTATATTTTTAATTTCACGTAGTGAATTGTCGACTAAGTTAAAAAGAACGAAAAGTTGAAAGTTAGAATCATTAAACTTTGAAATGCTAAATTAACATGTGAGAAATGAGTAATTAAGTTGCATTTTTCCTACTTTTTGCTACTTATGCTAAAGAACCAGTAGAACTCCACTTCATCATTTTTCAATTGCAGAAATATCGTCAGGAATTCAAGTTCGTAGCTTTTCCATTGTCTCATTTATTTGAATCATTTGTTTTCGTTTTCGATTATCAACAGTGTGATTTATCCTGATTTAATTTTACCTTTGGCTTTTAGTTCGGTATGTGAACGTTCTGTAATATAGATGACTCATTTAAGGCGGATATGGAAAACGTGCAGCCGCCGTAAAAGTTGATTCACACGTAAACAACAAATGCACCTGGATAGATGGTCAGGCTATATATATATTTTACAAAAGGGGTCTGAAACACAGGTCTGAAACTAACACAATACAGGAACGTCACAGGCAAATTAAAATTAAAAGATCTTGAACAAAGTCTGTAATCGAGGATATTCTGGAAAAGAAATATTATATACATCTACGAAGACAGAGATATGTCGGCGCAAATTAACAATTAATATTACTCATCGAATTAATTGAATACTGTTCTAGAAAACGTAAACAGGAAGTTCTCTAAATCTCCTGAAATTGTAAATTATTAATTTATTAAATCTTCTTTCTGCTGTGCAGTTTTTAGGCATAGACTTACTTTCGAAGCAACTATGAAAGAATTCCTTGTGTTAATTACAAAATGCTATCGTCCTGTAGAAACGTGATGCCGTAAGTACGGGCTTAATTAACTTTTGAAATAATGTATTACTTTGTATTCGTTTAACTAGCCATGCTCTGTCGTCTTTATCTTCGAACGCCCAGCAAGATTAAAAATAATTAGGTGGTCGCTTTTAAAATCGGTTTAATACGAACGTATTATCTCACAGTTGGCATCGAAAGTATTTAATTGCGGCAGTGATCGGGCACACTCATTACTTGTTTTTGTTTCTAATTATAAAATTTATCTCGACGTGTGTAATAAATAAATCTTAACCTTGTGCACCTAAACGTGGGAGTTCATCCTCAATAACAAAAGCATTGTGGGGAATTTCGAATTTGTAGTAAGTTAAGTTCATCAATGTTGAACAATTGAAAAATACGTTTACAAGAATACGCTCCAGTTAGAAAGTTTATTCACCCGATGGTCCAGAAGGAGGCACCAGAAACTCAAAATTTATTCACTTATATATTGATGTTAAACACTGTTGAAATTAATATTATTCTTATAAATACTGTGGCTCGAATGAACAAAATTTTCGACTTGTTTGAAATACTTTCATAATTTTGTGTACTAAGAAAGTCGGGTTTTACAATAGCATTTAATGACTGATAAATAAGACTTCGGAAATATTTCAGACCCAAACCTTCAGTCATTGTTGACCTCAGTATATAAAGTTTATTCTCTTAGGCGTTTCTTTTTTGGCGGAACAATTGCCAGTCATCCTGTATGTAATGGTTATGTAGGATAGTTTTTTCTTTTGATAAACATCGTCGACTGATGACAATGTCAGAGAACGGAGTTACAATAAACATTCACTTCCCTTCGGTTAGATCTCTCTTTCCATGCTTTCTTTTTCTCTCTCTCTCTCTCTTTCTCGACCACTGCAGAACTGAGGGTAAACGTCTTAACATCTGGGCTTCGCTTTCCGATTCGATAAGGATGTCATGCAAAATCACAAATAACCATTTACGAGTATCTACACAGGTAAAAATCTGGAGTTCCCTCGCGTCTGGTGTTTCCTGGCGTCCATCCGTTTTTGGTGTTAAAATAAATGGAGTTAGGACGTTTAACTTTAGAAAGTGTTAACGTGGTCTACAAAAGTAGCATTTTCATCCTTGAGGTAGTTATTTCTATATATGTAATATATATATAATTTTTTAACACCTATTTTTACACGCATTTTAATCAGGAAAATATTTTAATATCACTAAATGAGATGAGCTTTACAACTTTTCAAGTAAAACTCTATTCGTATTTTTTAACACCGATTAGGAGGAGAACATTTTATCCCAAAAATTTTTATGTGTGTACTCAAGAATGTAGAACTTATAACTCACCGGAGCCCTCTCCCGGCCCCGCCCACTCCAGCGGCGTATCTAGATGCAGAAGCTTCCTGCTGGGATGCAAACTCACGGAGAAGGTGTCCTTGAATGTCCATCTTCGTACTTCGCATGCATAAAGACGAACCCCAGGTGGATATTAGCATACCTTGCCTTCTGAGCGTACGTTCTCAGAATCAGTGGTGCCACTGACTTCCACAGTGTTTGCCCCACTAGCCACAGCCCAGTAAACACCAAGTCATGACCGTTCTTGGAAAGCACAATGCGATTCACCAGGTCAGGTATTACAACTAGCTGTTTTCCGACATCAGTGGTCCCCTATCAGTATTGCTGCACTGCGACCGTTCCCTGGCGATGTCGTACCGCTGGTGACAGTACAATACGTCAACCCGCGAGTGTGCCCGGACCTGCCATCCAGACGGTCCCTACACTTCGCCACGTCAAGGTCGAAGTACTGAGAAACTAGCTCTGCCAAAATATCGCCATCTCCTGGCAAATTATCGCTTACCCAAGACCGATAGCCACTACATTTTATTAACAACACGAGCCTGTCCGTCTAATTTGCGCGTTTACCACTCAACTCTCACCCGGAGACTCACTGCTATCTTTTCGACATCCCTCTGCCTGCCACGTATCCCCGTATCATATTACCAAACCATAGGATCAAACAAACAAACATGCTCGTGATTTACGGATATGTTGAGAATGCTTAAACTTCCTTAAATTCTAAACTTGATAAATTATACAACGACAACAGTTACTTTTTTTGAAATTCTTTCTGAAAACCATTTCTTGTGCAAGTTTGTATTTAAAAATGTGCAGTTATTCAGAATCTGTACCGATTAATTCAAAAATTTGTTTATCCGTGGAAGAATTTATACGGAAAGTATTTAATTAGAATATTTAAAATACAATAATAGCCTACATTGCAAGCAAGATAATGTAAATGTATTTAATCTGTCAATAATTAGATTTTCGTCGATAAATACGGTATCAGGGAAAATATTAAAATCGATGGATAAAAAAAAAACTTTACGTCAATAACTTTGTGAAGGCTCGCTAGATTAAATTTTGTAATTGGAAAGGCAAGCACCAATTTTGAATGTTTTTTTTTTAATTTGTTTTGGCTCTAGCTTTATCTCATACATGCCCAAGATCGCAAAATTTGTTCTCAATTCGACTCAGTGTTGATTGCGATATTGGAGGATGGTTTTGGTGAGTTTCATTGAACTTCTTCATGCGTCCGAATTCTATCTCCAGTCCAGACTCAATCATCATTAAAATTTCGATTCTTTCGGCTTCATTTTGTCTCTCTAATCGGTAAACAAGAAGCACACACTACACTACGTGATAGATAAATAAATTTTATTTGACATTTAACTACAAAAAACTTGCAATTGTTTTTACCACTTATCGCCTGCTCAAATATTGGCACTTTCATTCCAATACTTTTGTTGAATATCTCAGTTATTTATCAATCGATTCTGAAAAAGTTTTATTTATTGTATTCAGCATAAAAATGCTATTTGAATTTTTAAAGTTGGGGTTTCTAGCGCTTAGGGGTTTAAATGATGATTTAAAAATAAAAATCGTCGTGTCCGAGCATTTTCCCGAAATATTTTCTCTCAACCATTTTATAGAATTTATCCGTTACTTTCGGGAAACACTGTATATGTAATTTACCATAACGAGAAATGAGACTTTAAGTTTCCTCGCTAAATCCAAGTTCTCGTTATAACCAGTGCTCGTTTCACTGGACGGGTATATCTATTTCAATGTTTTTTTTTGTGAAATACTGTTTCACGACCATTCCGACAAATTGCAGGAGGTGATAGTAGAGTTAAAGGAGATAAAAAAAAGTCCCCTACCAATTTTGTCTTGGAAGCTTTTTTTTTCTAGCGAATCTGACCCAAACGGTTGGGAACTGCAGACACTGCACGTGATACCTATTTACGTGTTATAAGCAAGTGTCAGAGCACCGTCTCGCATCGAGTATTACGGAGAATTAATGAAAACGCTGCGGTTTTCAAAAGGTGAGTGTCGCTTTTCAAAAATTCTTATCTCGGTAACTGAGACCGAAAAAAAAATTATTACATGTCTTTCTTACTCTGTAGTGTCTCTAATATTATACCCCGAAGTTTGTCGGAAAGGTCGTGAAACACCCAGTATAGTACTTCTGAATATCTTCGGCTTTTGATTTGCTTAAAAACTTTTATATACAGGTCGACGTAGACGTAAGTAAGTCGACGTATTTCTTTGAGGACGTAATAGAGTTCATTTGTAATTGATTTAAGCGTAACTAAACACACGTATTAGTTTTCGAGATATTTTAGTTTTTGTGTTTTTGCTTGTCAACTCCTTTTTTATTGTTAAACCATGCAACGTACAAAAAAAGATTTAGAAAACTTCCCTGCTTTATTACTTCTCGAATGAGGTGTAGAGTTTTAAGAAAAATCAAATACAAATAAAACAATAATACTAGACGCAAGTATGGACTTCATTTTCGTCTTTATTAGACAAAGCAAGTAAAATTAATAAAATTATTATATTTTATTTATTAAGGCTTATAACTGATTTTCAAGAATCGGTACCACTATTCCTCACGCCTGCAAAGGCCCATTTTCTTATTTGTATTGTTGGAATTCTAGTAGAAAAATTGTTTTGTAAAATACTGCTGTTTCTTGTATTTTTTTAATATACATACTTTTTACGTGTTCATATTTGTCACACTCACATTTTTTTTTAATAGAGAAAGAATCACTAATTCCATAATTTACGTTATTGGAACGAAAGAGAATCCACAATTAATACGACAAACTAATTATTACGAAAACGGACCTTTAGAATAGGCAAAATTATTGCTGAGGTAAAAGAAAACAGAATATTTTTTAATAAATATTAATAATATCAATAAAAATAATCAATTTTAAAATCTAAAAAAATTTGAGTATTAATTATAGAATTAATTTTATAAAATGGCATGCAGGCACAGGTTTCAAAAAGGTACTTTTCAACTTATTTAATAACTGAACTATTAACTTCTTCATTCACTTTTATTTTGCTCACTCAAAAATCATCAGAGCGTTATTTTATTGTTGTTGTATCTGAATGCCCCAGCAGTATATCTATCTTAAAAAAATATGGCGATTCCTTCATCGATCGGTCATGAATCGACTTCCATGTTTAACAACAATAAATTCAATGCAATAGATGTTTACAGTAGAAATGCATTATAGTTACATTTAACGACCCTGAACTTTGTGGTCCAGTAACCACATCCATTTCAATGAATGTAATTTGCAATGAAACTATCAATCGAATTATTTTGTTTTTATTACATAAAAACATTAAACAAACTGCTTCCTAGCTTATAAATTTTCTCTACTTTCTTACCTATTACTTGCTAATTATAAAAATTAAATAATTTTTGATCTTACGTTAAGTTTATTGTAATTTAAAAAAAGAAAATAAAAAATACAGTATTTTTATACTAAATATAATGTATAAATGATTGTATTCCACATGACAAAATTATGCCCGATGAGTAGGCAACCAACTAAAAAATTCGCGAAAGTGCTGTATCATTCTTTCTTTCTTTCTATTTGCTTTGCGCAGCAATGCTGCTTATCTTCCGGCCGCAAGCCATTTCAGACAATTACGAAGTATGTTTTAAGCTGGGTCTTAACCTTTAAACGGCACAAACATCCATGGCTAATGGTAGGATTCTAACCTACGCCGCCGAGCGACACGACTTTCCAGGTCAACTAGGCTTGACCGCTAAGCCACTCGGAGACCCTTGCTGTAACATTGTCAGTATAATTTTCTGCATTTACTTTTTTGTATATAATTTACCAACCGGAAAAATTGACATATGGCACTTTAATTATTATTTACTGTGAAATATTGACAAAAAAATGTACTTATTACGAGCCCTTCTCATTACCGTAACCCATTAATTTTGTATTTTAATTCCAACGAAGAACAGCCTTACGTCCCTTCCAGAAATTACGTCAAATCAGAGCTTCTATTCATCTTGTCGAACGCTCTTTTATATTCAGTAAAAGCAATATCCGTAGATATATTAAATTTCCTATGCGTTTCAATAATTGAGTTCCTGCCAAATATTCACTCTCCTTCCGAAAATCTTTTGTGCTTTATTTATACCTCAGCGTAAAGCTAATTCGTCTGTGTACCGCTAATATAATTTTATTTCTTACTATGTACTTACTTTCGGAAATCGAACCTTATGTTCAAGAAAACTATTAAAAAACTATTAAAAACATTAAGGTTGCCTCATTCTCATGAACTCATAGAATAAGAAAAGAAGACTCAATTTATGAGTGACAGAAATAATTAAGATTTAGGAAAAATATAATAATAAAGTTAAAACATGTAGTAGTTTTAAGGTAATCGTAATAAGAGACCACGGGTGTTTAATAATCAAACTTCAACAGAACATAGGCTATATTGGGCCGCCTCCAAAATTGGACCGCTTTTGAATAAATTAAAATAAACTAGAAACTTCAATAATAGTAAACACTACAAATCAATGTTTCTGCAAGTAGTTTTTTCCTATACCAATAGATAATTCTAGTTAGTTTAATTTAAATAATAAAGTGGAGAATCAATAGAATTTGAGATGAGGATAGATGCTTTAACTATGGATCTAGACAATTCCACTATTTTCTATAATGAAAGACTGTACTGTAGGTACTGCAAAAACAAGCAAAGAGGATACAACAAACATGAAAATAGAAAACTGAAGGATGAAAACAGTTACATTACAAGAGTTAATAATCCCAAATATCCTTGATATTACTCGTAATAGCAGAAAATCATACAAGAAGAATTTATTAAAATTTATAACAAAGTTAAAGAAATTAACGACAAACATTCTCACCCTTTCAAATATTAAGCAGCTTTGAACATAAATAACTTTTGATAAATTTTTTCTTCAACAATTTTTTTAAGTGAAATACGATTTTAAGTCAAAATATTGGATCTTTGATATTTAGAATGAATGAATGAGCCGACTGTGGAGGTTAGATTGATGTTGATGGTTTCATTTAGAAAGCTCTGCATGCTGTCATCACTGTACTGAACGGAGTAATCATCCATGGTGTTTTCAAGATCTAAGACTTCTACTTCATCGTCGTCTCTGTTGTAAGCTTTTGCTGCCCACTAACAAATGTCAGTTAAAAAAGCGTCAAACTTTTCACTATGGTATCGGACTTCCATGGGTATGGCTACTTTGTGAAACCTTATGAAAACACCATGGATGATCTCGCCATGTGCACAATTACACGTGCTAGTGCACAATTACAACGCCTTCGAAATTTTAATTGAATCTGATTTAATTTGAATTTTTTTTGTCAAAACATACTTTTATTCCTAAATAAATCTTAACCATTTAAATTTATTTGAATTTCTTTCGCAAAAATGTGAGTTTATTATAAAATGCAACAAAAAGTGAATTTCTCGTACCAAAAAAAAAAACCATTAGACCATTTCAGACGTCTTTTCTGTTGAAAATGATATCTTCAAAAAAGTCCCTAAATTTTAGAACTCGATAAAATTTACCATTTCCGTTGAAAAATCCGAATTCAAAATTTTGAAGCCTCATTTTGTCGTACTGAATTAAACATGTGATTACCCATGGCTACGTATGAGAAAACATTTTGTTTTTAAAGGGTTACACGTAACAAATCTCAACATGTCCCTTTATCAGTTAAGCTCCCCGATGATGGCCATTTTTGTAGCCGAAACATGTTGGACTTAATTGGACCTCAACATATCCTATTTTGGTCACTATTATCAAATGGAGCGACTTACCGACAACTAATTTTTCAATTAAGCTAAGACATGCCGTCCAAATTTCATTGCAAAAGTTGATAAAAAATTTAAAAAAATCACCCAGTATATAATATTCCTAGAAAAAAGGAAGTTACCCAAGATGATGTATACATGTAGAAATAAAAGTAAAAAGAAAACATTGCGAAATAAAGAGTTATTGGCCAATTGACCAATAGGAGGAATAATGGAAGAGATAACGATGGGATGGCTAGGACATATTTATAGATTAGATAGAATTAGAGAAGAAATTGTGATGTTATAATGCAAGGAAAAATGAAGTAGGACGTTGTGGAAAGATGAAGATTTAATGAAGGTAGAAGATTAACTCAGAACAAGATTTCGAAAGAAAATATAATATAAAAACCATTATTATGCACTGATTCAGTAGTAATATTTAACAGTATGAATACTTAAAATTATGTAAATAAATATAGTATATAGTGCAATATAAATGAAAATCATGTATACAGTGTGTCCTGTGATGTAATGTCACCACTTCACCTATGTGATAATCAATTCAAACTAAGTAAAAAACTCTAATAAAGTTTTGTTCTAAAGTAAACTGTTTCAAATATCCTGGGTGTTTAATGTTTAATGTTTTATTTTTTTTTAATTTTAAAGTTCATCTAATCATTTATCCGTTCACCTAATAATCAATTCAAACCAAAAAGAAAACTCTAATGAAACAAACCGTTTTTCAAGAGTACGACGTGTTTTGTAATTTTCAGAAGTTGTAAATTTTATCTCAAAAGGCAACTGGAATATGTTTAGCAAACACCTTTTGAGAGTTTAAAAATTCTGAAAATTACAAAATACTTCGTATTCTTGAAAAATGGTTTGCTTTATTAGAGTTTTTTTTTGTTTGAATTGATTATTAGCTGACCGGATAAATGATTATTTGAAAAAATAAAAAATTAAACATTAAACACCAAGTATTTTTGAAACGGTTTACTTTAGAAGAAAACTTTATTAGAGTTTTTTACTTAGTTTGAAATCAGGGATGGAAAATGTAACCGTAACCGTTCCACGGTTCCCGTGCATCTAAGCGGAAAAGAATCGGACCAAGGAACCGAATTCACGTTACTCTTCCATCTCTGGTTTGAATTGATTATCACGTAGTTGAAGTGGTGACATTACGTCACGAGACACTCCGTATACTTTATCTGCCACATCCTGGAAATGGGGAATGCATTTGCTAAAATTTGAATTATCCAGCCTTCCCAACTTTTTCCTTTAAACACATATTGTTCACTGCCCAATACTTTTTATAATCGCAAGTACTATTCAATTTAAATAAAAGTGCGCAGACGGTTCCCTCAAACAAACAAGTAATTATCAGGAAAACAAGTAGCAACACCGGCGTGTTTTCTAAGCGACCGCAAACGACGTGATTTAGTTTATCGTTAGCGGAAATTCAACCGGATTTAACACAATCTTTCACCAGCAGTCGCTATTGTTCTGCTCCTATGCGATTCTATCTAGTACGTAATTATTTACCCGACGGATTGCACGAGACAGCCCCTTGCATAATAATGGCCCGTTTGATTAGTTACAAGTCAAAGGATGAGTATTCCGCGTTAGAAAGCACCAAGTACGGTTCTCTGGGGAAAATAATCGAGGTCGAGGAAATCGAGCATTCCAAGAACAAAAGTTCCTGCTGGAGAACGTGTTATAATCGCTGTTGCTCCTGTTGCTGCAGTTTTGGCTCACAGGATACTGTGTCTGAGGACATAGATGCAGAACTGGTGAGATATATAGAGGTAACTCTCATAATATGACTTGTATATACGCTTAAGCTTGAACATAGATAATGTTGTTCAGTGTTTGAGTCTTATTAAGTATCTATAATATTTTAACTTTCGTTTTTGAAAATTCTAATATGTCGACATTTAGAACGTAGTCTACCAATTTACGTTTTTAGTTGTACAGTTCTGTATATCAATAGTATCATGAATTTTGTAATTTTCCCATATGATACGAACTTTATGAATGGGCACTGTATGTATTTCTGATTTTATAAAAAAATTAACATTTAGATTTTGCTCGTTGAAATATTAGTTTTGCCATTTTATTTGTCAGGATTATATGATTTCTGAATACGTTTAAATTAAATAATATGAAAAGTAATTTTATAATCTGAAGATAAATGAGCGTTATTTAAAAGATACTTGTCGTGTATACATACTTATGATATGCGATTAGGTTTCTACGTGCACATTTTAAAACTGTTGACCATAAAAGCAAGTAACTGTAAGCTTATTTCTTTTAAAATCGAAAGAACTTGACAAGTATAACTTTGATGTAAAAATTTCTAATAAGAAAAGGGTCGGATTAAATTTTAAAAAATGAATAAAAGCAGAAGATTAATTAATTAAGACTCAATACTGGAACATTATCTTCTATTGTGGCTAGTTAAAAAATCGCAGAAATCGGAAGCACATAATTTCTGAAGAAATTCTAAGAAAATCCTAAGAAAAAATTACTACTGTCTAATTCCTTTTCTAGTGCAAATTATTCAGAGATAAAGTTTGTTTTGACATTTGCAGTTGCTATAAATAAGCGCGCTTATCTATACTTCCATTAACATGATAAGAGTCCTCAAAAAGTCGCCTATAGTTTGATAAGAATTCTATCGTTAGGACATTCTCAGAATTGCGTTAGTTTATTTAGAAGCATTTTCTACATTTTTTATATAACAAAAATAATATTGGTAGAATCTTTTGTCAATTCTCAAATTTATATTTTACTTTATTATATATTTTTTGCTGATGGTCCAACAAATTGTTTTGTAAATTTTTCTCGTAATGTCTAGTTCTTATGTTATGATAAACCATTAAATCACATGTGACATTAAAAATTATTATTAAACTGATAAGTTTCAACTGTTAGTCGTGAAACTTCAATAAAAGAATGGTTTTACAGAATTTTGCTATTATTTAAATGCAGATGTTATAAGTCCACTCAATGCTTCCTTTAAATAAAATATGTTTTTTCTTTCGTTTTTATGAAATACTGTGTTTAATATTTCGTTCAAGAATAACGATAATATTTTTGTCTACTTCATATCAAAACCCGCTCTTTAATATTCATAATTTATATTTTCTACTTTTAGTATACATATTATTATCTAAAGTGATTTCTATGTAAACTATTTTTGCATTTTATCTCAGTAGTACTGTGTTAATGTTTACTTCTGCTTCCGTTTTAAAATTCTTTTGAATACTACCACTACTAGTCAAACCTCAATATAAAAAAAACAAAATCTATTCTGGAAAGTAATAAATCGAAAAATGGGAATAAAAGCAAAAAGAAAGGAACAAAATGAAAAGTGTTCTGTACAAAAGTTTTGTAGTTTTCAGGGAAACAAAAGATGATGCTGTTAGATTAATTTTTAATTGTCGTTCGTAGGTCTTAAGAAGATTATGTTCAATTTCTGAAAGAAACTGCCATTTTCTCATTACCTACATATAATATTATTGTGGCTAAGATCAAAGAAGTTAGTTCGCAGGAAATTTTTGTTTTTGCGAAGTAACTTCCTAAGTCCTCAAAATATAAGTATTAGCATTATTGAGGATGTGTCACGAGGAGATGCAATTGTTACTTTCAACAAAATTTATACCATTCACTTCAGGCAGAAGTGAATATCACAAACAAGAAGAAATAAAAGAAGATATTTAAACAGTCTAAAAGTTTTCTCTGTTATTTGTGCAGTGCGGATGTGTGAGGTTGCCATAAACTTTTAATTTCTCAAAACCCTTCTTCTTGAAATTTCTTGGTAATTAAATGCTCCTGCCCACAAGAAATGTTAATTCGATCGGACTAATTCCGTATGATATACCTAACGCCAGTGGCACATGAATATTAATGAATCATAATTGAGTTATCAGCCGAAGAAATTTGTAATTAAATCTCGAAAACATTTTCTCTCAGTTACAAGATTACCAAATGAAAAAAAGAAGAGTTTGTTTCCGAAATTGACGAAGACTCTTTATATGCTCTAAACGTGTATTATAAATTATAAGTAAAACCAGTAATACTATCGGTACTATTTTATGTTCTTCTCCAAACTTATACATTTTCCAAATAATTTGTAATAAATCTCTATTGGACAACTTTTATTATCTATTTAAAAGCGATATTAACAAATTCTTCAAAGTAAATATTTATACTTTTGTAACTAGTAGTTTAACAGTTTGCAAACTAATAAAAATATCAAATTAGAAAGTAGCAAACTAATGGCGGATTTTACAAACGTTACTTAAATTTAATCATCCGTTAAAAGTAAACGTTGCCATGGTTACATGTGTTGAAGGTATAGGAATGATTATTATTCTTAATCGATGATTAAAGTTAAGTGACGTTTGTGAAATTCAGCATAATACTCATATTAAATTAGGAAGTACTACTATTTACAACTTAATTACCTAATTGCGGGACCAAAACTGTATCCATTTGTTTTGAAAATAATAAAAATTTCTAAACTGTCCACATTATTTTCAGACCATGTTATGTTAATATTATTACCATGTAAAACGTGTAACTGTAACTTCAAAAAATTTAATTAATTAGTGCACCAGCAAGTCAAGTGCACGAGGCAGTTTTAACTTACTGTTAATTACGATAATACTCAAAGGTTACTTCAAACGGGAAATTCAACTTTGTAATTGCACTTACTGGTTAACGTAATACATATTTTGCTGTTCCTGAAAGACACGTTATATCGAGTTACTGTACTCAATTAAACAGGCACGATTCAATTATCATTGACTGGTTGAAAATTGCAGAGAAAGGGCTTTTACTTTCTCGCTTAAGTCTATAAAAATTTATTATAAATTTCGAATTATTTACATCAAACTTAGTTCAGTTAAATTCGAATACGCAAATGAACCACGAAGTGTTTCTTCAAAGAGAATTGCGACTTTTATTATTTTGTTGGATAAGGTTATGTGTCAGGGTCTTATTTTATGTTGAACTAGCAAGTAGTTAAAAATGAAATGAATGCACCATGATAACAACTTCGTATTTAGTCATATTAGCTTTAAATGAATACAGTGTATCGATAGGGCAAGCAAAGTTAATGGGCCCTTTAAATAAAATTTTCGTCTTTGTTTAAATGCGAAGTGTTTTTCTAATGTAATATTTTGGATGAATGACTTACTCAGAGTCTCATTTTGACTAAAATTTATTTATCCACGAAGTAGAATGACGCTTTCGTGTTAAATTTGTTAAAAGTGACATTATCAAAAAGAGAAACGGCTTGTACAATTTTGATGGCCTTCATCGTGATCTACAAGGGCATTAAGTGGATGTCAAAAAATAAGAATTCGTGTTATCTAAAATCTTTTTTATTTCAAATTTAGAAAAGGTCCAAAGAAGTCATGTACATACAAATTCTATTATTGTTGTGTTTTTTGAAAAAGTTTATGCACCAATAAATAAAATTAATTACGTAATAAGTGGTTCAGCATCGTTGCGCTGAACGAGAGCAATAATGAAAGACTCCAATGATGATGAATTTTTTTATAATTTGAATAAAAACGGGTTCATTTAATTTTTCTGGTTTAATTCGTTCGTAATAATGTCACTTTTGACGTGAACGTGACAGAAACAGATTAATATTGTCATTTAAGAGACATTGTCACTCTCGATTTTTTTTCAATTAACTGTACTTTTACATATGCTTCCGATTTTGCGATTTGATACCAAAAGCAAAAAAAAAAAACGATTGTTATTGTTATGTAGGGCTTAAACGTATTAGATTGTTCAAAAACGAGAGGCAAAGTAATACCGCAAGTGGTGGTCACCCCGAGCAGAGAGAGTACGATGAGATTAGTGGAAAACGACAAAATCACATTAAACAACGAGAGCAAGCAGCAAATTCAAAGGCAGGATAATGAAAATAAGCCGATGACCAAAATTAAATTCGACGCTGTCGACATGATGTTCCGCCGGCGACCAGGTATATTTATAAACAAATTTTGTTTGTTGTAGTGAGACTCGTTCATGATTCTACGACATTGACATATATTTTTTAATTAGTCTGAAGTGTGGAGTTTCGTAATTGCGAAACTTGTAGTGAGGAATTTTATAACTGAGGCAGTTTCCGTTCAATTGAGTTGATGAACTTTAAAACGTGATCGAATCACACCGTGCACACGGTTTCACAAGAATTCGATTATGGTCGTGTCGTGGCTCAAGATATCCGTTAGTTAATACCTTCAGTTAATAAACATCACATCAGTATATATTTTAGTTTATCGAAATGAAACAGAACCTCGCCTTTAGTTTTATGGGAAAATAGTGAAACAGAGTAAATAAATGGAAAAAAAAAGTTATTAGCCACTTAATTCATTGATGAAAGTGACCTGTCCTGAGGATACTATAAAAAGAAATATGATATTGATTAATGTTGTATTAGAAAGATTCTTTATTACAGTAGCAGTAATAAGGTCATACCCTGACGCCTTCTTCGGGTCTTAAGGTAATCCGCTTTTTTTGTGTGCGTACCTTTACGTCTTGTTTAGATTTCTGATTTCACAAGTTTTAAAGGGTTTAATGGGTGTGACATTTGACATTAAGTTTCAAGATTTCCTCGTCTACTTCAATTGTTGATTGCCGAGGAATGAAGTTGAAAAACCTTTGTAAGATGTCCTGCATTTCTGCTTTTTCTTGTCCAACTTCTATCCAATCGGAGGGAATGTTTCTGTGACTCGATCATTTAGGTTCTCAGTGGTTTTCCATAAGCAATAGTTGGTGTTCCCTTGGTTTCTTAAAAAGCATGACTTTTCTCATTAGACATTATTTGGTTAACGTTCCTGACTGCCTCGTTGAATCTGGCTTTATCTTGAGGAGCTCTGGTTTGCATCCGGATACGTCTTAGCTTCCTATTTTTAAGAATCGCACCTTCGACAATATTGGAACAACCTTGCTATACATTAGGCGTTTGTGGGAGCTCTGGAGTTGACTCTCAGGCAGCAGATTGTTTAATTTCTGTTACATTTTCCACCGCTTGTCGATATCCTCAGCTGTTTTGAGGGATATGTTAGTGGTGAGTCTCTCTTGGAGTACCTATTGTTTTGTGCACCCCTAAGTTAACAAGCGAGTGATCTAACGGCAATTCCAGATTTTCTTCTGCTTTCACATTTTCAGATCGTATACTTTTGGTAACGCAGAAGTCAATAGCATGAGATGTTCAGTTGATATTAGATTATCAAAAATGAGGCTTGCTACTTTCTAGCCAGATTATTCTTGTCCATACTCTTCACAGGTTTTCATCCTTTCGCTATCACCAATCGAGATCCTCAACGTTTGTGTTTAGCTTCTTAATTCTCTTCAGCTAAGAACCTATCACTAGCTACTGGGAGAAGTTTCTTGAGAATATCATAGGCTATCCAATATGTCATATCAACCATTCAAGCGGTAATGCCCATAATGGCATCCCTGTTATAGTTAAATCCTCCATAAAACATCATGTCGCGACCTACTGTCAATCCAGCCATGCAATAAAAGAAGAATCGTACCCAACATTCTTTATAAAACTTGGTACTACATCGATTATGTATCTTTAAGAAATTAGTTAGCTCTAGTCGTACCATTGGCATTCCACATTGCTAATTTAAGGCTGTGCTCTATTGGGGATTTTATCAAGCAGTTTGGTAATTGTATTCTTTATAGTTCTTACTATATTTTCTAATTTGTCAATTCTAGTGCTTTTTGTAGTTGGTTTTGTCTTTTTGTTGTTTCGTTGTTAGAGTTATTCACACATTGAGCATAGGACATTATTACATCCCGTGATGCAGCAAATATTATTTTAAAACTATTCACGCCATCTGTGAGTCAGGCAAACACTCCATGACTTTTCAGGCGCGCCCGTGATGGTGGTAGAATTTGCCGCCGCCACGCTATTCTGGAAGGAATTAATTACTATAGCTGCGTTCGTTTATTCAACTGCGTTCATTCTATTTACTCTTTTCGCACTTTTTCTTCTTGCTTGTATTACTCCTCTGACTCGCTCTCACTCTTTAGAGTGCGAAAAGAGTTAATAGAGTGAACGGAGTTGAGTAAACGAACACTGCTTATACCAAGCGAGAATGACCGCGCTATTTGAATCAGTTATTATTCCGAAACCGATATGTGCATGTGCGAATATAGCCATTAGTAGAACATTTAAGTTATTTGTTAGACAAGTGTTGCAGCTCGTTTCTATTGTGTTAAGCGATTGTGGACATTAAACCATTTAAAATTGAACAATTTTTTTGCGAACCCGAATTCGTAACAATATGTTTGGTGTAGTTTTACGACTTGTAAATTCCTTGCCTTGATTTGAATTATTTTCTTCTCACTTTCTGCCATTGTAGAAATTATCTCGTCTGTAGTCCATTATACGTACACATGACAGCCTTTGTAGTTTGTTGGGTGGGGTTGTTCACACAATGCGCATCTTGGTGGTGATTCTTTGCATCTTACACAGTCCTTACTTGTATATCCTGTTTGTTCACAACGAATACGGCGTGGATTACGTGCACAGTATTTTTTAGTACGTCCGTAAGCCTGACATTGGGGAATGATTCTCGTGGGGCGGGATGGGCTCAATTACTACTTGAGCGTTCAACAAATATTTTATATTAATTTGTAAATGTCTTTAACATTTTATGTTGGCTCCAAATCAACAAACTGCATACTTAGATAAGGGTTGTTTGGTAGGTTGGCTAGTAGGTGTATGGATTAGTGCCACAGTAAATCAATGTTTTTCAATATCTTCTTTGACTGCTTTCTTGTCTTTCTTCCTTTAGTTGAAAAGTACAAAGTATTAACAATACTTTTTTAGTTGATTACATTTTGAGGTATCATTTTGACCGTATCAGCACCTATAATTTTGATTTTGTAATTATTTTTAGGTACTTCATTTAACAATGTCCTTATTATACCGATATCATATACATTATTCACCATAAGTGTCACAGTTTTGTAGGATATGTTAGCTATTAACTTTATATTCTGTTAATAGTTTTCGACGATGGAGAATTAGTTTTTCGTTTACGTGACAGTTTGCTTTAAACTTTTCTATTTCTTGTATTAGGGCAATTATTTCATCTTCTTGGATAATGCACCTTTGAATAGCTTCTTCATTCCTTGTTTCGTTTGTGGCTCTGCTAATTTCAAAATTTATATTGTTGGGCGGCTCTAATTGTACATTTTCAATTGTTGAATCCATACCAAAAATACTACTGTAAAATACTGTACTATAATAATGATTCTTTGAGATTAAGAGAATGGCTTCATACCACGTAGCTAATTCGATAGCAACGTTTTAATTGCTTGAAGAAAAAAAAATGTTTCGTAACGATTTGTAATGGGGAGGAGTTATTGCGTCAATTCTTATAGTTCGAAATCTAATTGTACTGATCAAAAAAGGTACCTACGCGTCAGTCAACTGATAACTTTCAATTATTGATTATTAAAGCAACACAAAGAATTAATTAAAATCTCGACAATTGAGTCACAATCAAGTGCATGTCGAGATAGTGTGGAAGAGATAGCGAAATAATTTACAACAATGCACAACAATTACAAGGAGTAGAAAGTTGATAAACAACGCCAGCCCACCCATAAGGTCAGGAAGTATATAGATCATGATTTTGACTGCAACATTTCCCAACAATAGTCCGCAACATTCTCAACATTATTCATTCATAACGGCGGCGAAGACGAAGAGAAAACAAAGAAACTTCGCTCGGACTTTCTCCTGCTCGCGTAGAACGCAAAATGTCTTAAAACAATCATTTCTGCGTTACGTAAACGAATTTAGAAAATACAAAGCCGAACGTATAGAAACCGCGCTTTAATGGCGAATGCAAATTATGTATTGCATGATATTCAAATTAGGAGCAATTATGTAATCAAACTTCCTTAAAAGTGCGATTCTGTTTTTGATTTGTTGCTTCGTAATCACCTGTAGTTATCCTTTCTTTGGGCAGATCCTTATACACTGACAATGAAATATAATCAAGTAGAATTGACATTTATTCGTTCGTTCTTTATTAAGTACCTTTTTTTATATTTGCTTTTTTTCCAGTTTAAAAAACTCACATTTCCAGATACCATATTTTGAAAGTAGTAATAATTATTCTTTTTGCTAATGGACTTATGTTGATTGTAATGTAAAGTGTATTTTTTTTTGCTTGAAATTGAACGCAAATATAATAAAATTGTTAAAGTGAGATAAAATCGTACTGTGCGAGTTTGTTTGTAAACTATCCACAGATAGAGACATTGTGTTTGATATAGCTTTAGTTGTTTGGACAAGTTAATTACAAACAGCATTTTCCTCTGGCACTTTAAATGCAAATCCTGTTAATCTCTATCGCTAGATGCTTTGCTTTCTCGGAATTATGGAAAAAAAATACTAAATATTTCAGTGAAAAATCAACCTTTACTTATTGTTAGTAGTATTTCTTTTTTCATCGTGGCTTGGTTAAATTTTTTATGAATTTACGATAATAGTAAAACAAAAGATTAAAATATAGTTAAAGAGTTTAAAAGTATTACAGGCCTAATAAGAAAAAAATATACAAACTGTATAATAACAACAATAACGACGACAAAGTGCTTCTTTTTGACTTAAAAAGAAGCACTTTGTCGTGTCAAGAAAATAAGAAGTACTTAATTAAAAAATAAGCTTTATTAATACACTCAATTCGAATTGGGTAAATTGATCTAGGAAATAAATTGTTCTTATTATTGTTAATTTTTGCAACAAATTTCAAGTAACGGTTAACCAGAAATTATAATAAATTGGTATGTATTTAACTTGAAGGCTTCCGCGGGCGTCGTTCATATTTGAATTGGCTTCCGGTTGAAACCGCGTCACGTTGACTTCTAATGCCAACGTTTCGTTGTTCATTGCAGAAGAACTTCTTCAGGGCTGCTGCTGCTGCTGGTGTTGCTGCTGCTTCTGGTTAGTCGTTGAGACTGAGTGGTATGTCTGTTGTCGTGGTATTTATAGTGATCGGTGGGGGTAGTGAGTCGGAACGGTGACCGGGGATTGGTCTGTTGGGGCGTGACGGATCGTTAATGAGATATTTCCAGGCATTGTGGAGGTAAAAGCCAGTATCACGGTTCAGATTATTGGGATGTTTAAGGATTTCTATGGATTCACGGATTTTACGATTGAAAAAATAAGATGAGCCTACATTTACACCATAACAGGTCGAATCAGCAAAATACTCAAACAACAGAATATCAAATCAATTTACTTACCCTTGACGAAACTTTCAGATTGCCTACCTTCCACAAAAGATCACATTCCCTTACAATCCGAAGGTGTGTACCGAATTCCTTGTTCCTGTGGGCGTGTATACATCGGTGAAACAAAACGGTCTGTTAGTACTCGTGTTTCTGAACATGAACGCTGTACTAGACTACTACAAACAACTGGCTCGGCCCTAGCTGAACACAAACTAGAAATCGGTCACCAAATCCTATTCTCCGACACAAAACTTCTAGCCCGCTCATTTCATTTTTTCAATCGTAAAATCCGTGAATCCATAGAAATCCTCAAACATGCCAATAATCTGAACCTCCACTGTGCCTGGAAACATCTCATTAACGATCTGTCACGCCCCAATAACAAACCAATCCCAGGTCACCGTTCCGACTCACTACCTCCACCGATCACTATAAATACCACGACAACAGACATACCCACTCAATCTCAACGACTAACCAGAAGCAGCAGCAACACCAGCAGCAGCCCTGTAATGAAGAACGAAACGTCGGCAGTAGAAGTCAACGTGACGCGGTTCCAACCGGAAGCCAATTCAAACAATTAGTTGATCTTTTTTGCGATCTTTCAATTTACGTATTCCCAGAATTTTCCGATCAATGCATTTTCTCATTTTTAGTTTTTTTCCATTAAAAATACCTAAATACAATAAAGTCGTAAATTAATGAAACTTGATAGCAAAGTTATAAGTGTTGTAGTTTAATATTATAAATTTGTTGCAAGTCGATTTCGATTGCAATGGAGTCCTCGTTCGTCCTTTGATCCTCTTTGGGGCCTCTTCAACAGAAGAGTAGCTCGAGAGCTCCACTATAATCTCACCGACCTGTTCGAGTTATCTCGGAATCGAGCTGAAGAGGTCGCAGGATGTCGCAACTATTGTTTAATATTATCGTTGTTATTGATTTGACTAAATTTGATTTTGGTTTCATGAAAAATATGAATTTTATAACATGGTGATCTCTCGAAGCTAAAATTCCCAAAAAACTGTAGCCACCGTTGAAATGTTATTAATATGTGTTTGTTAGAAAACTGTCTACAACCAAATAGTCAGAGCTATGTTGTTTAATGTCGTTCAAATAAGTTCGTCGCAGGTCACAAATAACACTGATCGAACATAACGTAACACCACAAAATAGCTGCAAGTTATTTTACGATTTAGTTTTTGACAGTGAGAGCAGTTATACTGATAACAGCGCTGTTATCCTTAACATCAATGATACATCATAGGCCTGATTAGGTATTATCGAAATTATATAAGAGATGAGCCCTGCGTCATAAATTATACGCATCTGCTGTTGAATCATCACACATAAAAAGCATAACTGTATCAGTTTCTTATTCACCGTTGACAAGGAAATAATACTGAAATATTTATCGGATTTAACTTCGGTGATTGATGATGCAGGGCTCGTCTCTCGTGATTTTGATAATAATACAAAATCAACTTAAGTGCATACAATGATGTAATATTTTTATTGAAGATGTGATTTTTTTCAAATACATATTTACTGAAACTGTTAGAAGCATGATTATTATTATAACCTGAGCTGTAAAACGTATAATGTCGCTTCAGGTCTATAATACTACCTAGCAAAAAATAGTGTCCTATGCTTGTCAGTGTACTTAAAAAAGTAAATCAAAACTCATTTCGTTACAAAGTAGCTCACATTACCAAAGAGCTCTTGCTATCCATTAACTCATCGTTTATGCAAAAATTCCTTTGATGCAACAAGAGGACGGACACCGACGTTTTGTGCTGCACAATGATCTCATCTTGCATGGAAATCTCAATTGCAGATTCGGAGAACGTCTCTCTTTCAGGAAAAGTGAGCCGTCTGTGAAATACGTCGTTATACAATTTCTTTTCCGTTATTAACTGTGAAGAAGGTATGCTAAGTAAATTTGAACAGCTTCGCCGAATCAAATTACGTCAACATTTGCGTTAATAAGATAATTAATTGATCAATTAATAATTCATTTAAAAACAACATTATATTTCAATTAACTGTCAGTTTCACTATTAATAATACCAGTTCGCATTTGTGTCTAAACAATAAAAGTTTTCGCTGAATTAAGACCTGCCAAAAATAATTCCTTGGACTAGGCAATGACATGCTATAATGTAACTATTATTACATGCTTTTAATAGTATACTAAAAAACAAATTTCATAAGACTTATGAAAAATTTAAATATAGGAAAATTCTGTTTGCTTATGTGGCTGTTAGTGACATTGATTGACGTTTAAAATTATTTCAAACAAATGTCAGTTTGAGGTTATTTTTGCAATTGGAGATGTCAACAGTCACAGGTATTGTCAAACAAATGTCAATTTGGAGGTTATTTTTGTAATTTGAAATGTCAACAAATGTCGCTAAGCATGTAATCGCCAAACTAATAAAATAAAATTTCGGATGCTTTAATGAGCTACATTATGAAACCCAAATGAGTGTCATAATATAATCATTAAAACACCAAAACAGAAAAAGTAATTAAAGGAAAGTTATTTACTTATTTTTATTGGCTATTTAGTAGTAATAATTTCCTATTATTGATTCACTGAAACCATTGGTTCTATTACATTTTAATTATTATTACTTTCGCGAGCTTCTCATCGATTTACGATTTCAAGACCTCACTGAATTTTTAACGTTAAGATCTATAAATATGGGATATTTACGTCTCCCTTGCGGCCACAGCGTAGTTTTCACTTTCAAGTTTACGACACAACTAGCAATTTCTATGATTATTGCCGTAATAATTTTCGCCGAAAGACCATAATTTTCTTCGGCCGTTAAAAACCGACGATACTGTATTTACGAATGCAGTTTCAAAGCTTTCTACGAGATGGTTTTACGGCACCGAAAGATGTTTCGTTGCGTCAAAGCTTCTACAAACGCGCGAATATACTTGTAAACTTGTTCGGAGATCCTTAACTCGTCTTTTAAAAACTTTAAAATGAAAACATATGCAAATATTTATAATAAGTTTGAAGTAAACTTTTTGAATATGTCTATGGTATTTACAAAAAGTGACGAAAGTCTCATGACAATTGACAATATGCGTTTTTGCGTTTAATATGTGTGTTTTAATTAAAACCATGAGTCTGTGGATTGAGTTCGCCGTTATGGCGAAAGCTCTCATAGTTCAGAGCTTTCCTTGACATACAATCATAAGCATATTAAGACAAAAGTTGGCCAGCACCCATAAGTACATGTGATTTTATATTTGTATTAAATGTCTACGATCATGTCTACGCGTATGTAAGAGGTTTGTGCGCAGGTTGTGCTTCGAGGCATAATTGCTAATAACAACCATCCTCTTAATTGCCTGTGTGTCTAATGATTGCTATTAATTGCTAATTCGCTCCAATTAGGCTCGATAATTTATATAACAGTGGTGCCGCTTTAGTAATTATAAAGGTTACCAGTGCATTAGTACGAAAGTTATTAAATGGGTGCTTTCTTTGATAGCTGGGACATTAAGAAAAGTTCTTTATAAGTATCGCAAGTATCGCGAATCTAGAGTATTATTTACGACTTAACGGACATATAAAAAAATTGGTTTGATTTGCGCTACTGTGTTCACTTAAAACAAGAAAGAAAAGGAATTTATACGAAAATAACGCTGTGTGTACCAAAGCAATGAAGTATTTTTAAATAGCAGAAAGGCGTAAATAATAAATGGAAATTTTGTATAGCTCTAGTTTTAGGTTCAGGAAGGTCAATGGCCAATTGAATTTAAGCTAGAAAACTTATGACTGTACATTTGCAGAAACTGGTACATAATATCTGAGGTAGTAAAGCATTTTATTACATCATATACTACTCACTTACCGAATAGGGACGTGCAGATGTGTTCGTATTTAACTGTTTAAGTAACTCTATTCAATAATCTTGTTGAACTAAAATAGAAGTCTAAAAACACCGAACTTGGGCGAGAGTTTTCTATGTCTTTATTAATTTATTAAATTGCGGTGCCTACAATTTGGATATTCAACTGATAATACCCCCATAAAAAACATTTAAACATTTAATAATATTAGTCAGATTGATGGATTGATTCATAAGGACTTTCATATTCTGAAACAGTCGTCTGATTGTTATTATTATGTGTGTACAGACAATTTAATTTGTTTAATTGTTTAGTTTTGTGCGTCCTTTGAAATCTCATATGACGTTTTAATTTCTTCATAATTCTGAATTACTAATCCTTTCCATGCAGTTCTAAAAAGAAACGTAAAGGGAAGGAATAGTTTTTTAATCTAACAATTTTATCGTAAAAAATAGAAACATAACTCATGGAAGTGATTCCATTGCAATTAGAATTCTTTGAAATAATTCCCATTATCACATAAAAAAAATAATGATAATGCGCACGTTTCATTTTAATCTTCGTATGGTGAATAAACAGTAAAATGATTGAATTTCTTGCAGAGGATGTCAACATATCAGAAGCTCATTCCTCGCCGATGTTGGCGTCCAGGGGAAGCAGCAAAAGTGCAACTCCTAGCCCCATTGCGACAAATACGAGGAGAGGCACTGGCTCAGTTTCGGGCAAAGAATGGCAGAGCAATGAAGACGATATCGATAAATTAGTGGCAATACACCATAACCGCAGTAGTTTATCTAGTCTAGGCGTGAGTATTTTAGAAATTAAAAAAAAATCTTAGTCTTTACAACGATGTAACAAGAAAGAATGTCGTTAAAAAGTACGGTAAATATGTACTTACATACATACATAGTATAGTTCTCATTATTTCCAACGTTAGGTGTAAGGCTTATGTTGAGTTACCGTTATGATTTTCCTATTGCATTTCTGGATCTTTCAACTTTTTCTTGGAACTCTAATACCAGATCTTACTTAGTTTATTTCTAACTTTTAAAGATTGATTTTGCTTTCTCACAATTCACAGCTAGTTTTTCCATTGTCTTGTTTATATCTTTGTTTTATCGTTATTCTTTATAATCTTGCCATACAGTTAATTTAATTAGTTAAAACCCCTTTTGTTCTTTTAACTTGTTTGATAAACGTTAGTTTAAATAATCAAACAAAATTATGCTGATAAATTGTAAAAACAAATCTTTATTTATTCCAGTTAAGGTCGGATTCTATGGCAAGCGTATACTCTGGAGCCGGCGAAGGTAGATACGGTAGCGTTGTAGTGAAGGGCCAAGTAGAATTTGGTCTGCAGTATAATTACAAAACAAGCGCCCTCGAGATCATGATCAAGCAGTGCAGAGATCTGGCTGCCGTCGACGCGAAACGAAATCGATCAGATCCCTACGTCAAAGTGTACTTACTCCCCGACAAATCGAAGAGCGGCAAACGAAAAACGAAAGTGAAAAAGCATACCCTGAACCCGGTCTTCGACGAGTGCCTCAAGTTCCACATTTCTCTGAACGGCCTGGAGACTAGGACGTTATGGTTGACGGTCTGGCATTCCGACATGTTCGGAAGAAACGATTTCCTCGGAGAAGTCATGATGACTTTAGAGAATAAAGTCTTCGATGATCCAAGTCCTGTGTGGTACAATCTCCAAGAAAGGGTGAGTACATACGTTTATTTCAACTATAAAGAAGATCACACTTTTCTCTTGCAGACGGAACCATTTGATGATATGCTGTCGTTCAAGGGTGATATTTTGGTCGGTCTAAAATTCGTACCTCCTGATATGACAGTGCACAAAAAGGGAAAGCGTTCGCGTGGATCTCTTCACGTTCTAGTTAAAGAAGCCAAGAGTTTGACTGCGGTCAAAGCGAATGGAACTTCAGATCCGTTTTGCAAAAGGTAAGATATTGCCGATTTTAGATCCAAAGATTAACGCTTGGATTTTAGTTACCTGTTACCGGATAAAGGTAGGAGTTCTAAACAAAAGACTTCCGTCGTCAAGAAGTCGGTGAATCCATTATGGAATCACACGTTCGTTTATGACGACGTTACGTTACAAGAACTAGCGGAGCGCAGTCTGGAACTTACCGTTTGGGACCACGATAGATTAGCGAGTAACGAGTTCCTAGGTGGCGTTAGATTCTCATTAGGCACAGGTAGAAAAGAAACACGTTTTCAAATATGTAAACACAAATTATACTTTTTCCATTTTAATACTCTCTTACTTTCAAAAATGAAATGAAAAGTTTGGTTTAAAAATTTGGTTTAAAACTTCAAATATTCCAGGTAAACATTATGGTAAACCTGTGGATTGGATGGACGCAACTGGCAAAGAAGTAGCTCTATGGAAGAGTATGCTGGAGAGGCCGAGCTTTTGGGTCGAAGGCTGTCTGTCCTTACGTCCATCGCTGGACAACCGAACGTCGTAACAGCAGCACATTCCACCTTGTTACTTACCTACCATTTTTATCAACTTGTTCATATATACATTTAGAAACATTGAAATAAATACTTTAGCCTGTATGTAATAAAATGAATAATTTTAGCGTACTGTTGAGCGATGTACATGGGTTTAAAATGTGTAATCATTTGTCTTCAAGTAAGTAAATTTTTACTAGTTTTTAATGTAAGCCTTTATAAAGGTTTGATTTCTAATAAACTGATATATTTTCCTATGAGTATTTTCATTGTTTTCTTTCAAAGAAATACACATTCTAACTTCCAATAATAATTGAGGAGCTTAGAAGTAAAGGGATCTAAGTGACATTTTACAGTTTTTGAGATATTCAGCAACAAACTTAAATTTAGTATTAGTAATTTGAGTATTTTTTTAATGACTTGTACTGTTTTGCTTGAGTAATAACAAGCGATCAATATAAAAATGAATTAGGGTAGGCATTTAAATGCATGTCTTGGATCACGTCATATTAATACTAATTCTCAATCAATTGTATAACATACAAATAACACGCCGGAAATGTTCTTTAACGTTACTCACGCAGTTATTCACAGAGTTCAAACGTGTCTTGTTTCAGCAGGCAGTGGTCATTTTACGCATCTGCTTTAATTTTTTTTTTAATAAAACTGTTGCATTATAGAAATATCAGAGTGACTGAAGGAACCTTCAATGAACTAAATGCACACATGCGTGTTTATAGTTGCATCGCCAACTCTAATTCATTTTTCATTTGATCACTTCTTACTTATGTTGGAAGAAAATTAGTTTGAGTGACTTACAAGAAACCTAACAAACAAGATGTATTCACCAACATTAATGAAATTTAGTAGGCAGGAGTGTATACAAAAAGCAGTTTGTGTAAGAACGCATTTGATAGGGGGAAACATACCCCTACAAAACGCGTTGTTTTACTTTTTCCGAAAATGACTCTGTAACTATGCAAGCAAAAAATTATTATCTCGTTGGAAATTCATATACAGATTCGGTAAATGTTCAACTGGACATCCTGTTATAATGCGTGTGACAGGGAACGCACTAGAGAAATAAAGAGAGAAATTTAAATAATCACGCTCACTTGTGTTCATAGCTCAATCGTGTTTGATGCCGGCAGCCGCCCGCTTCGCCGGGCCGTTTGCAATTAGTTCTCCGTAGACCGAATCGAAGCAAACTTGCTATGTTCAGTACCCAATTTTCCGATTCTGTATATCCAAAAGTTGAATAAGATCTATTGTTTTCTTCGGTAACGTTAATATCTGAACGACTTTGTCAGCTAGAATGTATTGCCTTAAAAAAACAGGTACAAAGTTCAGTACTTAATTTTTTTTTTATTTTAAAATTTAGTAAATTAAATTGATTTGTTTAATTGGCAGTATTAGAGAATTAGAATATCTTATAAATCACGTGAATTATTTCGGCCTTATTAATTATTATCCTTTCAAAAAGTAATTTTTATGTACATATCTCTGACGAGGCCCAATAAGGCCGAAATAATTCACGTAATTTATAAGATATTCTAATTCTCTAATACTGCCAATTAAACAAATCAATTTAATTTACAATTTTCATTTGGCAAGAACTACAGCTGTTTTTAAAATTTAGGAATTTGTCCATTTTGATTGCAATGGATTTCTCGAGCATTCTCTGGACAAACGTTTCGGCCCTATTTGGGATCTCTTTAGCAGAAGAGTAGCGCGAGAACTCCACTGCAATCTCACCGACCTGTCCTAGATAGTGATGTTAAATTACATGTAATTTATAAAAATGTGAATTACAATGTAAGATTTCCTGAAAGTTACAAGATTATTTGAGAACATAATGCCTGCGATTTACAAAGGCATAGTAATTTACATCAGCATTTGGGAATGCTTGATTAAAGTGGATAAACACAACAGAACGCGATAGTCAGTGACAAATACACGCAAATTTGAAACAGCAACCTTACTTATCTCAATGTTGCCACTTCTAGAAAACAAAACCTAATTCAAATTGGTCACGTGGGTTGAAGTAATTTATGATATCCCTGTATAAAATTGACGTCAAGAAAAGTGTCCACCTTTTTTGGCGGCGATTGTACAGCCAAAGCAAGACGTCGACATTTATACAGGGATTGGTATTTGTTTCATATTTTATTTCTATAAAAAATTAAAAAGTGTATTAAGAATACATAAAGTATGTTGTAATGCAGAAAAATTACAAATTTCATAAATTACATAAATTTCGCTAAATTTCATGGGCAATGTAATATTACAGTAATTTCTGTGTAATTAATGTAAGTTACAATTTGTAATTTTACAACTTACATCACTAGTTCTAGATATCTGGGAATCGAGTACATGACGGCAGCTTAGGCAGCGACATCTTGCGGCCTATTTTCGATTTAAAATTGTGTGAGAAATGACAAATAGCAACATTACGTACCGTGCGGTTTTTTGAAAACCGGCCAGAGTTGACTTTGGAATCTCCAAACGTTTGTCTTAAATAAATTTACTTATGACAATTAATATCCAGATTTGTCAACGAAAAAATATTAAAATATTCTTAAAATTGTGACCAGAATGCTTTCTAATCAACATAAAACATTTTTATTAGAAAGTTTAAATTTAAAACGAAGAATGCAATTCCATCAGCAGTTACCGAGTAGTTTGACACGGTCAAAAGCATGCTCTCACCAAAGTTGCATACTTGAGAGAGCTGTTAAAATTGATCATTATTTAGATGAGCAACTGATTTTGACAGGTTCCGAACTAGTCAGAAACTACTGTTGGAAAAAACAATTTGTAAACAAAGAATGAGTAAGTACCTAATGTGTATCTTTGTTCTTTGATAATCCTATTTATTACAGGACATATTTTTATTTCCAAGCATACTAAGCAATTTCTAATTACATAAATTATTTATATTTATATATATTAAAATCATTTTTTGTTAGCTACTTACTTATTCATGTGAATTCTTATCGCACAAGTAACTTAATATTCTGCGCACAGCGCGTCAAGATTTCCTTCCCTCTTAAAACGTTTTATTTATTTCATTCACATTCGATTTTAAAAAATTAAAAATCCGTAAAGCAGGACATACAAACTGCATCCTTAATAACTTATTTTAAAAATAACATAAACTAAAGCAGCAGTAGTCTACTCTACACAAAGGTGACAAATATTCAATGTTGCAAGCATAACACAATGTATAAGTCTTTTTTAACACAAAACATTTTTTTTTATTGTTGATAAGTATGAACTTCAGTAAACAAATAATACAACAGAATTGTATTTAATATTTTTTACTGACATGACCACAAAAAGAAAACATAATTAATCTGTAGCATGAATAAAATCAATTGAACTTAACAATAATAAAACATTTCACAACTAAAGCTGAACTAGTCAAACAAATTATTAAAATATTTTTAATTATAAGCATTACATCATATAAATTATAATATCATGATATTTTAAACAACGAAGTTTGATACATAAAAATATTTATTTTTACTCAAGATTATGTCAGCTATTCTATCCAAAAAGATATTTTAAAACTGAGTAATAAGAAGAATAAATATGTATACACTAACATTACTTGTCCATTCACACTGAATATTTTTGTATACTCAGGCTCACTTATAATTAATTCTATCTAGATTCAGGTTTATTCTTGGGTGGCTTAAACATTTTCATTTTTTTACTTGGTTTCGAAGCCTTTGTCGAACCGCCCGCTTTAAAATTCTGCCAACTTTCCACACGATTTTGTCGAGACTCCTGAAAAGAACAATATCTAAAAAATGTGGAAACGAAAATGCCTTTGATAAAGGCTCATACCTCAAAGTTCTTTTGCCATTCCTTTTCTGCCTTTTGGTTCTCCTCTTCTTCTATCTCTTGTTCTCTCTTCCGTTTCCTCTCTTCTTGATCCCTATCAGCCAACTCACGTCGTTTTCTTTCCATATCTGCAAAAAGTTTCATTGTGAGAACATAAACAGCATGTTTATATTTTTCTGGATCATCTTCGGGAATTCCGTTTTTCCCCTCCTTTTTAGCTTTCTTCCGTTTATCAGCGAGCTATAAACAAGATAATCATAAACTATGTTCAGCATTTTGATGTTATTAAATAAACCCATTCAAAATTGATCGACAAGGAAATGTTTCCAACCACGAAGCTGAATGAAATTTGAAAAGCTTGAACTGTTTAAACAAAAATCATTTTCTGTTTTGGCTTATTAAACTTAATAAAATGGTTTATAATTAAATTATTTGTTTATTTTTTTGTTAAATCTAATTTCACTATGAAAAAACCCGAAAAAAAGTGAATTATAAACCTGTCCTTGAAAAGAAATGGTAATAGCTTCCCAGCTTGCTCCCGCAAGGTCGGGCAAATTTATCGAATTGCACTGCAAGTCCCAAATGAAACAGAGCCTGCTTTACAGAACTGCGATTTTTTAATCTCAACAAATAACGAGTAACTGTTTTCACTAGTATTTGGTTAAAGATTCCCTTCAATATATGAATGTTCAAATTACTAATCATATCTGATATTGAACAGTTAGCGTGCAGTTTACTGCAGTTATTCTATTTTTCTTTCAATTTCTTCATATTTTACTTTTTTCGTGTATTACATCATCAATTGAATAGAACCACATTAATTTTTCTCCTACAGTTCTTATGATTCTTTTCATGAAGATTTTTCATTCTTGCTATTACTTTTGTTATAAATGAATTCCTTCAGTATTTCTCTTCATGAAACTGGTATAAATTCAAAGAGAATAGTCCTACTCATATTTATTTTTTGTATTTTTAATAATATCTTTTTTGGCTTCCTCTAACGGCCGGTATTACTGTGGCATTTCTGCTTAGTTCCATTCATAAAGTCCATAATATAGGGAAATTTACAATATTAAAAAAAAAAAACATTTCATTTGTTGTAACTATTGTAAAGCATGTTTTTGTACAAAAAAAATATCTACTATTTTATTTTCTTATTAAAGAAAAAAAAAATTAAAGGGAAACAAATCTTATTTACATATTAAAAGCGTATAAACAAAAACCGAGACTTCTATTTTTTGTAGAGGACATCGTACATTATTTTCAGACTACGACGAGTCTCAACGACTAACCCGAAGCAGCAGCAGCAGCAACACCACCAGCAGCAGCAGCCCTGAAGAAGTTCTTCTGCAATGAAGAACGAAACGTCGGCAGTAGAAGTCAACGTGACGCGGTTCCAACCGGAAGCCAATTCAAACACGCCGATAGGGTTCGTCTGAGTGGAGCTGCTCGAAAAAGGTTTAAATTCTACCTACACAAAGGATTTCTGGCTGACGAAGTCAAAAAGTAGCTCTGAAGCTAATAAAGGGCAACACTGATTTTGGCAAGAGTGCCAAAAGGACTCGGTCAGACGGTAGTAGGTAAGCTCAGGGTAAAAACGTGCGAAGGTGCAGGAGGATAAGATTACACCTGGAAAGATGAAAGATCGGAGCTGGAAAAAGGGTCAGGATAATACCCTTAAATTTCCCAGAATCCCTCTTGACGTCCTGACAGTGGAACAGCTAGATTCCATTCACGAAGCCATTCTGGACAAAATTATGGAAAAGAGGAAAGAGACTGTTACAAAACCTCAATTTCTCCAAATACATGGGAAACCAGGCTGGCTTGGTTTAACATGTGCTGACAAAGGTACAGTTGAGTGGCTAAATAGCATACAAGCTGAGTTAAAGCCATGGAAGGGGGCATCTATCAAGGTAGTGGGAGAGGCCGAAATGTATCACACCGAAATCTTGGTAGGCTATCTCCCTGAAAACCAGGAGTACTCGAGAAAATCCTGGGGGGAACAATAGAGACTCAAAATGTAGGCTTTAATGCCTCCAACTGGAAAAGAGTCCGGAAAACCCCGACTGGTCCTTAATTGGAGGTAACGTTCTCGGTGAATATGCAATCCACTGAATCTTTAAAAAGATGAGCTACAAAGTTAGCTACAAATTCGTCAATTACAGCTAAGGCCGAAAAAGCACAAAGAACTAAAAACTTAGGAGGAGGTTGGTGCTTCTACAGCAAGAAAAATCGAGCGATCGAACGCCTAAACAACCGGAAAAGGGGACGAAACCAGGTCTTCAGGCGGGATTGACCAAAAAGCTATCGGCTAAAAAGAGCTCCAGAGGGGGAAGACTCTATAAAGCTCTCAAAAGCCTGCCTGTAATCCAGCACATCCTCTTCAAGGGGTAAGGTGCATTTAGATAAACCTCCAACACTCTAAGGCAACATCTAGTGGCCCCATACTGACGGCTTATCAAGAAACAAATTAGCACTGCGCTAGTTCAAGAGCCATGGCAAAATGAAGGTCGAATAAGGGGGCTTCCAGAAAGAATACATACCTTTTCTATGATAGTAGATTAGATAACCCAAGAGCAACACTGATGCTCAAGAAAAATATATGTTCTTTTTACAGAGTTTTGTACTAGGGACTTGGCAGCAGCTTTAGCGGACTCGGCGTATTTTCTTGGTGGCGAAGATAACGCACCACCAGAGGAAGTTAAACGCCATATAAATTGGTGCCAGATGGGCAACAAACAATTAATTCTGGGTTGCGACGCCAATGCGTACAATTAATTTTGGGACAGCGCAGACACAAACCAAACAGGTTACGAATTTACTAGAATATGTTTGCTCTAATAACATAGATATCGTAAATCGAGGTAATAAACCGACCTTCATAAACACTATACGACTGGACGTCTTAGATATCACCTTCACAACTTAATGACAACTTGTAAATGTTGGCTGCGAGTCGTCAGGATCGCAATGGGGCCCTCCTTCATCCATCACATGCCATTAAGTTGTCATTAAAATAAATGCGCCGCGGCACAATCATTTTCCGACTTATAATTCGTGTCGTGAAAGCAGATAGCAACAATGCCGTTGCCCCAAAAGCTAACACGCACGAGATGGCAGTCGAAGTTCGACTGCCATCTCGTGCGTGTTAGCTTTGCTATCTGCTTTCACGACACGAATTATAAGTCGGAAAATGATTGTGCCGCGGCGCATTTATTTCACATGTTTGCATTCACGCGCTAAGCGTGCGTATAGGCTGTTGGTCGTCGGGGTTGCAGTGGAGTTCTCGAGCTACTGTTCTGCTGATGAGGCTCCAATTAGGGCCGAAATAGCCATACAGAATATGCTCGGGGGCCCCATTGCGATCCTGACGACTCGCAGCCAACATTTACATGTTTGCGTTGACACGTTTTGTCCGCTTCGACTGCCATATCGTGCGTGTTAGCTTTTGGGGCAACGGCATTGTTGCTATCTGCTTTCACGACACGAATTATAAGTCGGAAAATGATTGTGCCGCGGCGCATTTATTTTAATGACAACTTATGACAACTTAATGGCATGTGATGGATGAAGGAGGAGCTAGAAGCTGCCTCAATACACTTAAGCCAGAGTATAGTGGCTGCTTACAATGAAAGCTGTCCGCTAAGGAAGAAAGTAATCTATAGAGACGTACCACGGTGGAACGCAGACCTAGATAAACTCAAGACTGAGGCTAGGAAAGCATTCAATAGGGCGAAAATGATAGGACAATGGGAGGATTACAGAACAACCCTTACAAGTTACAACAAATAATTGAGAAAGTCGAAAAGACCTGGAAACGTTTCTGTGAGAGGATAGATCAACTCGCCTCAGCAGCGCGAATTCAGAATGTGCTGGCTAAAGACCACGCAAATACCATCAGGCTCCTTAAGAAGCCAAATGGAGCATAAACCGCAAGATTCCCTGGATACACTCAAAGTGTTGTTGTCGACACACTTTCCAGGATCTAAGGAAATAGCTATTGCAAATTGCTCGATGGTATTTGAGTGGTCTTTAGCCAGCACCTTCTGAATTTCCGCTGCTGGGGCGAGTACATCTATCCTCTCACAGAAACGTTTTCAGGACTCTCTTTTCGACAGCACCAGCTTTACAACCATTTTTGTTTCGACAGAATCAACAGATGTTTGGCAGGTAAAATTTTCACACATGACATGGGTTATAAATACTTTCAAGCCCTTCAAATCACCTGGTAACGATGGAATGTTTCCAGCTTTACTACAGAAAGGGATCGACCTTATCGCCCCCTCCTTGACAATCATCTTCAAAGCCAGCTATGCATTGGGTTATGTACCCTAATCTTGGAGGAAGGTAAATGTAGTTTTCATACGGAAAATGGGTAAGCGGCCTTTAGAAGACGCTAAATCCTATCGTCCGATAAGCTTGTCTTCCTTTATCATCAAAATCATGGAGAAAATCCTAGATAAAATTAGAGGTGATCTGCCTGGTAAAGCTCCCCTTCACCTTAAGCAATTTGCCTACCAACCAGGTAAATCCACGGTAGATGCACTTCACAATCTTGTGAATGCTGTGGATCACGGCAAAAGAACTTGCTGTTGGCATCTTTATAGACATAGAGGGTGTCTTTGATAACAACTCATTTAAATCTAGATAGATTAGCTGCCATAAAATGTGGCATTAATCCACCTACAAGTCGTATGGTGACTGCTTCATTAAGAGGGATAGAAACAACAATAACCACAGCAATGGGTTGCCCACAAGGTGAGATTTTTTCACCGCTGCTGTGGACTATTGTCGTCGACGACCTACTAAGAGAAATGTCTGGGCAAAGGTCATCATGTTCTTGGTTACGCGGATGACAAAGTCATACTTATCAGAGGAAAACATGAAGGCGTAATCTCCAACCTAATACAGAATACTCTGAACATTATCGACAGATGGTGCCATAAGGATGAACTCAGTGTAAACTCTAAAAAAATCATCACAGTACGTTAAAAGCGACTCACTATACTGCTCTCCAAAGAGGTGAAATATCTAGGAGTAATCCTGGATACGAAGCTTAATTGGAAAGCACATGCCGAAAAGTCAGTTTCAAAGGCAACGGCAACTTTTTGGGCATGTTGCAAGCTCTCTGGTAAAACCATGGCCAGCTACATTAACATTTACTGACGTGTATGTATGGCCGTTTCAATTCGCCTAAAATTCGGTTCCGAGAAAGCATGCCATGGACAGGGTTGCCAATGTGCGGGCAATTACCCGAATTACGGGTAATTTAAGCAACCTTCCGGGTAAAAGAAAGGCGTGGGTAAAAATGGGTATTTTCAAGAAAAAAAAATGTTTTAAATTCTTGAGTGACGTCTTGTTAGTGATGCTTCAGCTTTACTATTGGCAACAAAAGAATCACTAAAAGTAACTAACTAACCGCCAAATCCACATTGCCGTTCAGTGCTGCCAACTCTACACAATTGTCAAATCTTAATTTTAGAAAGTTTTGCTTATTTAATGAGAATTTTTTAATTTTTAAAAATTGGACAATTTTTAATTCTGAATTTTACAAAGTCGAACAAGTTTTGTTTATTTAATGAGAACGTTCTTCTATTTTTTTTAAATTTTATAAATTTGTCGATCGCCTTTTGTTTTATTTTACGTCAAGAATTGCGCAATAACTGCCAAACGTTTTAAAGTAATTTTACTTAAAACCCAGTTTTTATTTCATGAGAATTTTTTAAAATTGTCGTTAGTTTTTTAAAATTCTATAAATTTGTCGATCGTCTTTTGTTTTGTTTATTTAATGAGAACTTTTTTTTATTTTTGTTATTTGACCAATGTGACTATTTTTTTATTCTGTGAGTCACTTAGTTTTAAAAATAGCCTTTATTTTATTTTTTCTACTTTGCGTTCACAATGAGCTCATTGTAACCAGCGTTGCCAACGTGCGGGCAATTACCCGAATTATGGGTAATTTAAGCAACCTTGCGGATAAAGGAAAGGCGTGGGTAAAAATGGGTATTTTCAAGAAAAAAGAACATTAATTTTTAAATTTTTGACTGGCGTCTTGTTACTGATGTTGCAGCTTTACTATTGGCAACAAAGGAATCACCAGAAGCCAGCAAAAACTAAAGTAACTAACCGCCAAAGCCACATTGCCGATCAGTGATGCCAATTCTACGCAATTGTCAAATCTTAATTTTGGAGAATTTTTTAATTTTTAAAAATTGGACAATTGTTAATTCTGAATTTTAGAAAGTCGAACAAGTTTTGTTTATTTAATGAGCACTCTTTTTCAATCTTTATTTTTTCAAATTTTATATATTTGTCAATCATCTTTTGTTTTATTTTACGTCAAAAATTGCGCAACTGTCAATTCTTAATTTTAGAAAGTATTGTTTATTTAATGAGATTTTTTAAACTTTTATTTTTTTATTTTTATGTTATTTTTGTTAAATTTATAAATTTCCTTTATTGATCCATCGATCGTCTTTTGTTTTATTTTGCGTCAAAAATTGCACAATAACTGTCAAACATCTTAAAATAATTTGGACCCAGTTGGTTTTATTTAAACATTAATTTTGAATTAAATTAGCGCAATTAATAAATCTACCGAAATTTAGAGACATCTACCGAAATTGTGTACAACTACTCGAAATGTACGCTTGGCGCTTGGCAGCACTGTTGCCGATTGCCGCCCACAGTCCCACATACGATTTTAACCTAAAAAAATCTGTCGTGCAACGTCCAAGTGTGTAAGGTAAGTATTAGGTATTTAAATAAAATACATTTTGTACCATTTATTTTCTGTTTTGGGAGTGCGAGTAAATAAGTGAGTAATTTCATTACTTCATGTGGGTAAGAGCGGGTTTTTTTTAAATTTGAAAAGGGTAATCGGCTTAGAGTGAATTGGCAACACTGGCCATGGAGCACTCCCCTCAGCGCTCCCTATTAAAGATACTACAGAACTACTGATAGTAACGTAATGACAACTGCAATTACTTAAAAACTCACAAAAGGCGCTGAGAGGAGAACCCGTCAAAATTTTTAAAAGTCGAATTGAAACGGCCATACATACACGTCAGTGAATGTTAATGTAGCTGGCCATGGTAAAACATGGGACCTGAAACCGCAAATGATTCAATTATCATATACGGCAGTAGTAAGGCTCATAGATACTTATGCCTGTTTAGTGTCGTGGACAAAGACCACTGAGGCAACTACGCAAAATAAACTGCAGCGATTAGCGTGTCTAGGAATAACAGGGCTGTTACGTATTTAAATTCAAAGTTATACGCGCCTGGGGCGAGGCGGTGATTTGGAAACGAGCGTGTCCGAAGTGGGCCGAGGTGTGCGCATGTGCATATGAAACACACGAATCAAGATGGCGATAAGAGGCGTTGTTGCTTACAATCACAGAATACATTGTTAGTAGTTGAATTTTTATAAATCATAAAAATATAATATCTAATACAATAAATTAGTTGTGCGTTTTAATCATGTGAAATACACAACATATTTGGTCCTTCGGAGCACGAATGTTTTAAGAAAAAGCCAGAGAAAGCATCACATTCACCGGCATTTGGCCCATTCACAACATAGCATATTTTTGCAAGAAATACAGAGCTTCTTGGTGAGTGCTTTCCTTGTATCTACATCCTTTTAGTTATTACATCCAATCTAATCGTTACATTTTATCGCATTTCATTTCTATATTACAAAGCCATTATTTTCAACATGGCGGAAGAACTCAAACAATATAAAATAAAACCAATTAACTCGTTTTAAGACTTTTCTAAACAAATTCATCGACAATGACGACACTGATTTGATAGAATTAGAATCTCGTGTTTCCAAGATTGGGATTATGGGAAGAATTCAACACTATTCAATCTAATATTGAAGCTTTAGATACTGATAACACGGATCACGATGCCGAACGCGAAAGCTTTGAAAATTTATATTTTAATGTAATCTCATTAGCTAAAAATCGCATGAACGGGAATGTATCTCAAAACCAAGAAAGCATGTCCGTCAAATCCGAAAATTCCAGCCTTGCATCACACAATGACGTAACGGTAAATAACATTAAATTGCCTAGGCTCAATTTGCCAAATTTTCACGGTTCCTATGAACATTGGTTATCGTTTCGAGACACATTTCGTGCCGTTATTCATTCAAACGCATCGATATCTGATTCAAAAATTTCATTACCTGCGTTCAACTTGAAAGCGGAAGCAGCGGATGTCATACGTTCGCTCGAATTATCAGCAGACAATTACAATGTCGCTTGGAATCTTTTACTTGACCGTTTCGAAAACAAACAACTTTTGATAAATAATCACATCAAAGCTTTTTTTGCATTGCCGACAATCACCAAAGAATCACATGCTGGTTTACGACAATTACATGATGGCATGTTACGACACTTACGCGCTTTAAAAGTGCTTGAACAATCTACACAATATTGGAATACCATCATTATACACCTAATTAGCGCAAAGCTGGATCCCATTACCAGACTAGAATGGGAATCCGAAATTACTAAAGATCAGTTACCCACTTTAAACGATTTCAGTAAATTTCTCAATGAAAGATGTTCTTTACTAGATATACTGGTATCAACAAATTCGCAACATAAATCAAAAATACAAAAACAAAAAACTGTCAAAGCTTTTGTGACGTCATATATTCCAAAATGTATTATCTGCCAAAAAGATCATACTATATACAACTGCGAACATTTTCTCAAATTGGATACAAATAACAGACTGAATAAAGCAAAACAATTAAAATTATGCATAAATTGTTTACGTAAAAATCGTACAGCAAAAGATTGTCATTCTAGTACATGTCGCAAATGTGAAAAAAGACATCACACTTTATTACATTTTGATCAGACCCTCAGACCAGTGACGAATCTACAAAACAACGATGATACATCTACCACACAAGTTAGGATGTCAAATGAGTCATCTAATCAAACCATCTCCAATTACACTCTTGATAATAAAATTTCTCACATTTTATTGTCGACTGCTCTCGTTCAGATATTTGATAAGAGACGACAAATACACCAATGTCGTGCACTTTTGGACAGTGGCTCCCAAAGTAACTTTGTAAGTCAAAGCTTGTGTGACAAATTACAATTAACAACAAACAAAATCGATTTATCCATTTGTGGAATTAATCAAACAACATCGATTGCAAATCAGCAAACAACGGTTAAGATCCAATCTCGTATCAATGCTCCCCTTAACTTTAAACCAGAGCTTTTCCTTAGCAACAATTGTTGAATTAATGTTATGGGTTATGGATGTTATGGGTTTAAGCTTCAGTTTAAATTTAAAGTGATAATGTATAACTGGGCCTTAAAGTGATTGACATTTAAGTAAATTTCTACATTAACTTGTTTTCTAGTTTTATTTCAATTAGACAGCGTCTCTCAATAATATGAACAGCAGCTTTTGGGCATGAAAACAAAAAATTAAATAGCCATAACTTTTGCGTTATTAATTGTTTATTATTCTTTTTAACTAAACATTGTTCAATTAATTCTTAGATACCCCAAATTTAAAACAAAATTTATTGCTGCAACCCTTTTAGTCTCCTACGTACATACGTTGTGAGACCATGTTTAAATAAGTCACAATTTAATAATGAGTACGGGAATGACCTGGATAAACTTTTAATTTGAGTTACCAAATTCTGCAAATATTGGGCAATTTTTACAATTTCTTTTTTTTTTGTAAATACATATTCTATGAGAACGTTTCAAACTTTTTTTTGAAAGACCGGGAATACTGTTTTATGCACACCTATATTTTCTTTTACTTGTGGTGAATGTGAAATAATTTAAAGAAAATAAAAAATACACAGATTTCCAGAAATCCATTTCATCCCGTTAAAGTGTTTCTAAGTCAAAATAGAGAATAATTTTTTAATAGAATTTGTAAATTTGCGCAGTTTTATTAAAATTGATGGTTTCAAATTGGAAACATTTCCTTGTGAACTCAATCAGATTAAGAATGCAAATATTTAATTAACACAGTTTCTTGACCATTTTTATCTAATAAATTTGACAAACTGCGTTTTATAGTTGATAGGTTTGAATTTGCTGTTACAGAAATTGTCAATCTTACAGCAAAATGTATGTTACAAATGTTATAAAAATTGTACAATTGTAAAATAATTTTGTTTTTCAAAAATATTTAAGTTCGGAAACTTTCTTATTCATAAAAATTTCTAAATTTGTAAATGAATGAAAAGTATACAGGGCGAGTGGGCCCCTTCTTCGGTAGCTCATTTATAGAACGACATAGAAATGTTTTTCTTCTGTAGAGAGTTTCTGTTTGCTGGTACTATAACCTACCTACAATTGAGGAGGTTCTGTCAAAAAATTACTTTGTCCAAAAAATCGAGAAATTAATTAAATTCAGTTTTCGGTCGTTATTACATCCATCTATGTATCTACAGATCATTTTCTTACTATATGCCGATAGTGTAAATATGAGTTAAGAAAATATACGACGAAATGACGCGACATGACAAAAGCCGCGAGGCTGTTTCACGAAAATTAGAAGGAGATAGCTACATAAAAGTTCTTTGTTCTTTGAAATTTTATTCTTTAATAGCAGTGGATTTGATGATTGACATAATATTCAATATTTCCTACTACTTCTACTTTTTTTTAAATATTTTATGTTATTACAATTTTCCAATATTTTGTAGTATGTATATGTATGTATAAACACTACTAGCGTTTTCGATTGAGCACTTTCAGAGTATCTTCACCTTGTTTTAATCTCATGTAATAACAGGAAATGGACATACTCTCAGAGCGCTCTGGAACCGTCAGTCGAAAACGCTATAAGTTTTTACAGATGTTTCTCGTAGTTTTATTTAACCAATAATCACATGTCAATGTTATACCGTGTGTTCCGGCCGTTCTGAGCTATAGGAAATTAACTAGTCCTCGATCGAATACAACTTGATGTCTAAAATTATGAAAAATTATGCAACAATTATTTAAATAATTAAAGAAAAAGATTTGGAAGCTTCGGGTTCAAATCTCAACGTATTTTTTCTTTTCTTTTTTAATAATTACAATTTTTTTTTATTTAATCACCTACACTATTATTATACTATGAACAACGTAAAAATTTAAATGGTTAAAAGTTGTAATAATTTTAAAGAAAGTTGGACGAGGTTTTGAACCCGAGGCATCTGAGCGGAAGTCGGGAGCCCGTATAAGTTAGCCACTTCCTAACTTATACCAAATTGTTAAAACGGAGTCTTATAAAGTATGACTTACTTTTCGAAAATGTTTTCCTTTAATTATTTAAATAATTGTAGTATAACTTTTCATAATTTCAAACATTAAGTTGCATTCGATCGAGAACTAGCAAACGCAATGTGAATTCTTGTCGTATTTTGTCTTGGGAACATAAAAATCAATCATATTTGAAATCTCATGTTAATTTTCTATAGCTCAGAAGGGCCGGGACACTCGGTATGTGGCTTTTCGAAATTCAGCAAAAACCTGTTTTGTTCAAATATTTCTAATTTTTTTCAGCTGTTTAGATAATTATTATGTATTCATTGTTGCTCTTACCCAGGCATTTATTAAGCTAATATGTGGCTAATATGAACATAATAAAAGTTTATGAATTCATGGTACTGATTACAAACAAATTAGTTTTTTTTACAGTAATAAAAATTATTTTAATTTATTCAATTTTTTCTCACAACGCTCTCTATTTCAGCAGGAAAATGGGATATATCAATGTTTACATTAGATCACAGACTTTTCTTACATTAGGTATATTGATACTAGTTTTTTGTAATATAATTGTTTGTTCTACTTATCAAAGTTTTAGAACTGATTCGATGTACTTCCTAAACTTTAGTTGTGTTAATTTACAGTCGGTTTTATAAATACTGAACACTGAAACAAAAGAAATTGACAGACCTTCAATTACTTGTTAGGTTATAAATTTATCGTTGATCCAGTTGTTAATTATATTATCTTGATAGCTTATCCAAATAAAAGTATTAAGAACATAATTCATTAGTCCTTGGACTACATATGCTGAATTTACTCTATCATGCATTATAGAGTTTATCATTTCCAGAATTACTACCTATTATACCTAAACATTTTGTTTGCTGCATTTTAAAGTAGACGGTTTGATACATTTATGTCAGTTGTTTCTTTGGAAAAAAAAAGTAATCCTATGTTTGTTGTGATAGTTACTACCATTTGCCGTTATAGCTTATGGTTTTATGTAATTCATATTGCCATGAAAAATACTTAATTAGTTTTCTTCTATGTATTTAATTTAATTATGAATTTAGTACTACATAATTAGAAGATATATATAGGTTCAGGATCTAGACCTGGAACATTTTATTAAGAAATTAATGTAATGTTTAGTATTCGAATTAGTTAAGTTCATATTCCATCACTGTTAGTGAAACAGAGGGCGTTGTTTTAAAGAAATTAAAATACGGTTTTTTTGTATATTAGATAACTTTTTATTACTGATTTTCAGGTAATATAAAAAAAGTTTATAATAACTTAAAATTGTAAGGATTAGATCCAGAAAATATAATAGAATTGAAGAGGAACATAAACACTATCTATTTGTAAAGAGATAGGGGGACGTTGCATTTAAAAAATTTATACCTATTGTAGGTTGGTACGTTAATTTATAAAACTACCAATTTTTATTGTCTGACTACAAAAAAATACGTTCACTATTAAAGCAGAAATAGAAAATCAAAGTGTCTTCAAAAAATATTAATTTACTCTAAATTGTTTAAATAAATATAGATATTTCGTGTGATACCATTTAGAAAATCAAATGTTACGGCCTAATAAAAAAAAAACATTTTTAGTGATCTGTTTAAAAAATCCTGTAACGTGCTGTCACTACTTTATGGAACATCCTGCAAGTGTGAAAACAATTTTCGGTTATAGTACTTAATAGGCAGAAACTCTCTGTGAAAGAAAACGATTTCTATCTCATCCTATAATTAAGCTATCGAAGAAGGGGCGCTTAGTGGCGCACCCTGTATATAAACCAGCAAAAATAACTGGCTAAATAAAATTTAATAGCATTTTCGATCGACTGCTCTACAGCGTTCTCCAGAATATATTCATCTCTTACAATTACTTGAGGTTAAAACAAGATGAGAGTACTTTAGAGCAGTGAATAGTAAAAGCTTTAGTTTGCTTATTGATATCGAGCATTGTTATTCTGATTGGAACGGAATATTTCATTATCTATTTAACACAGATCACATTAGTTTTTTTCTGCATGAACATTTAAAAATTACCTAATATCTACGATAATACAAACTATGTAATCAGTGCATGGCAAAATTTAAAGAATATTATAATAAAACCTACCATAATATCAGTCCGTCCTTTGGCCTCCTCCACAACATCTAAACATTTTTTTCTAGACTCCTCATTCTCTAGGGTTCTCCACGCTTTATTTACAACTTCGAAAGCTTGTTGAGCTCTCTCTGCATCTTCCTGATTTTTGTCTGGATGCACTAAAATCGACAGCCTACGATACTTCCTTTTTATTTCCTCGATGCCCGTTTCAGGGTCCACCTGTAGAACCTCAAATGGGTTCAGATTAAAATAGGTTGACCCGGGACGTAAAAGACGGTCAATTTGTTGTTTCGGCGTTAAGACAGAATCTCGTTTTTCTATTTCTTTTACCTGACACAAGGCAAGCTTTAATAATTAACCTAGAGAACTCACTATCAGATCACTTACCTCAGTGTAAAATTCATTGAAAGCAACTTCTTTGTGTTCTTTTTCAACGTTCTGTGCCATTGCATTTAGTACTGATTTCCTTTTTAATTAACACTGGATTGTTTTGTTATTAATAACACTGGAAAATTATGCATAATCAAAGAGCAACTTTACTTAATACGAACATGATTAATTACAGATCTCTGGATTATCGAGTTACCGACAGATGCCATATTTATTATTTTAATGTTTACGTCTGCTGATAGATGTCGCAGCAAGTATATTTTTCAACTTTATTTCTTCATAAAGTCCCTAGATAACTAAAGTACCGCAATTACTGCCATAAACGCACAAATTAATAGCGTTTTCGACTGAACCGCTCCAACTCTCTGTCAGATTGCTCAAAAATAATGCGCTGACGTCATTGATTGGACCAAAATTGCTCTGGAGGCGACACGCAATGAACAAGCGAACACGTTTGGTTACGAATCATTGCGGTATCGGTATTTCGTAGGTTATCTTTACAACAACGAAAATCTGTTCGAAGTAACTGAGGTACATAGCTTCCTAGGCTAGGTCGCCTAGCTGGTCGCGTTCTTAGTTCAGAGCCATTTTTCTGTGCAGAAGACGATCCTAATAACCACATTATTTTTTGTTACATGTTTTGTTATTAGCCGCATAATTTCTTCATTATCTGATGAATCTGACGAAGAAAAATTTCAAATAATTGCTAATTCCATTTTCAAAATTGAAATTCATAGGTTATGTTTTCCGGATCGCTCGATGTTGATCGCGAGACAGATCAAGGCAGAGCGCTCTCGATATGTTACTTCATGGAGCGCTTGAGCGCTACCGAGTTGCCTGACGAGCAACGTCGAAACTAGTACTTACACGTAAAACGATTATGCAAAATAAATAAACAGTATAAAAATGTTTTGATAATTATTTACAAAAGCTACAAGTGGACCAAAAATTACAATCTTTGGAGTATATGTACTATAATTATTATTTCTGATTCAAATACACTAAGAAATAATTGGGGAAAATACGGCAATTTTAATTTAAAAAAAAATTATTGAAATTGTTGTGTTGTCCTTTTCTAACCTATGACTATAGGCATCGCGAACGTTCTGTCCTTCTCTAATAATTGGTTTTTCTACCGGTTATACGCCAAACGTTATTGTAAAGCTGCGTACAGACGTTCAGCACGAAAGCGAATGAAGCAAGCCGAGGCCGCACAAAAATTCAAGGTGTGTACGTTGAGACGAAGCGAGGTAGCATGCCTCCAGGTATACGGCCTAAGCTTGATCCGATTGCTGTCGGTACGTCAAAGAAAATTCGTGCTTAGTATGGACATATTTTATATCCTTTCATGTTGTCACTAAACTTGGTAACATGAACAACTGAAACAACTGCGAACACTTATACGTCCTAGTTTAGAATCTTTACGAGAGAGCAACGAAGCAATCGGTGCGGCCTCAGCTTGCCTCATTCGCATTCGTGCTCAAGTCTGTACGCAGCTTTAAACAAACACGGCCCTATAAATATTTTTTCCGCTAAACTAGTAGCGAGGCATAAAAAATAAAAATAGTACGACGAACCAATATATTTTACAGAGTGTAAATAAAAGCACATTTTTTTGATGGTATTGGTTCATAATTTCTTGTCGTTAAAACAATCTCAATGTGGTTCGAACTTTCAATTTTCGGGCAAATAAGGACAGTAGGAAAGATGCAAAAGTAAGTCTCGACTCAGGCGGCAAATTACGGAATAAAGTATCTCAAAAACGATAGACACCGCAAGGTACAAAATGTTTTCTCATCTAGTGTGCTGCTCTCATTTTTCCCGTACCCTAAACAGACAAACAAACATAACTTTAAAAAAATTGTTTTATTGATTTGATTTTACAATGGTTTTCACATTTTCAATATCCGTTGTGAATTCACGTTCAACGTTATTTTCAATGTTTTATTTTGTCTGGTTTCAAATACGTAATAAATAGTAATTATTGGTTATGATTTTCTGTTGACGTTATGTCAAGGTTAAATGTCAATTTGCCGTTTACTGAATACTGATCAAGTAAGGAACATACGTGAACATGCGAAAAAATGAGAGCAACACACTAGATGGGAGAACTTTTTGTACACATGTTATTTTACATCGAGATATTAGCAAATAAGGCGGATCCGATCACATTCACAATACCGATCTTGTTGCCAACCATCTAGTTTTTTAGAAAATGATACCAGTTTTATTATTTTCAACGGAACACCCTGTATATTTAATAATAATAATAATAATAATAATTTCTTTATTTCTCCCATTTCAACCTACACAAATACAAAAACAATATAAATAGCAATGTAGGAGAAAACGGTGAAGGGCAGACGTGCATAAACAAGTTCATGCACCCTGATTACCTTAACCTAAACCTAAACCTAAGTTGAGCATTAGCACTGGTTATTATTCTTCCAACCTTAATTCACTCATGATAAATTTTGATAAAGAACACAATGAGTTATAAATAATTCGTAAATAAATAAATGAAATAATTAAATTAAATTGAATTAAATTGCTGTTAGTTTTAGCAAGTTTTATCAAGAAAGGAAAGCAACTTTACAGTATTCTGTCAAGGAGCGCACATTGCCTCTCGAATAATTTTGCCCTTACCTTTTTCTTAAATAATGATATACCACTACCAACATACTGCAAGACTAAATTGTTCCAGATGAAAGCCGCCTGATAAGTAAACGAACGTTTAAACATTTCTGATCTATGAAATGGGGGTGTTAGTCTACCCTTAAACCGTATGTTGATAGTGTGCACATCCGTTCTGAAAGTAATTTTGTTATATAAATATGGTGGAATTTTGAACTGAATTATGTTATTCAAAAGACAAGCATTCCGCAGCAGGCAAATTTCGATAGAATTGAATTTTTTTCGTTGATTGGTATCTAATTTGTTACAGTTTCCTTACTAAACTGAAAAATGTTGATATTTAAACATATCGTTATTACCTCTCAAATGAAATCCAATAGGCTGCTTTTTTACAATTGTTATTTCTACAGTTCAAACAAACTGGAATATTTAACAGAAAGGGAAAGAACTGAGGTTACTGAGTGTTCTTGAGTATCTCCATCTTTCTTACTCAACACTCTTTATTACTCAACAGCAAGTCAGCCAGTTACAGAGCAATTCATTACATACAATACAACATTAAATTTTAAAATTGTACATAGAAAAATAAGTAAATGGTGGATAAGACAAGGTTATCGCGGCACGAACCACGCACGAAATAGGTAGAACATTAATTAACACGTCTAATTGAGATGACTCAGTGCCTTGGACACATCGTTTTTGAAATTCGGTAACTTTAAGTAAAATATGTCCAAGTCATTACAGTATTTATTATACGTATTGCACATCACAAACAGAGGTGAATTTTTCATATAATTAGTTCTAGGAATTGGCATATGAAATGTCTGCACATGTCTTACATTATGATTTGGTACTTTAAAATGTATGTAACTAATTATATCCGGAGCATCAACTAAATTATTTACTAATTTGTATAGAAAGCATTGACCAGCTTGTAGCCTACGAGAATGTAGGGGTACTACTTTGTATAGGCCCAACAATTCATGGTAAGAAATATCTCGCGGATATATTTTGAAATCTATAAAATATTTTAATTTTAAAAACTTAAATTGAATACGCTCAATGCTCAATCTGTATTGAATGTAATGCGGAGCCCATATCACTGAGCAATACTCTAGTCTCGAACGTACATAGGAATTATAAAGAATATCTAAAGCGTTAGATGAAGTAAAACTTCTAACATTTCTGTATATGAAACCCAGAACTTGTACTGCTTTATTCGTTATTTGAGTAATATGATATTGGAAGTTTAATTCAGTGTCAAAAACAATCCCAAGATCTGTTATTATATTCAAACGGCTCAATTTTTCGTTATTCATTACATAATCATATTTTATGTTGTTTTTAGAACGGGTGTAAGTCATACACTTACATTTATTAATATTAAAGGATAAGTTATTTTTTATAGACCATTCCCATAATTTATCGATATCAGATTGAAGTTCTTGACAATCGTTAGAGTTTTACAAAAACTTAATTGTTTAACTATATCATTTATAAAAAGAGTAAAAAGCAGCGGACCTAAGTTACTTCCTTGAGGAACGCCAGATGTAGGATGAAACTGTTTTGAACAAAAGCCATTGATTGACACAAACATTGATCTTTCAGTAAGGTAATTCGCAATAAGTTTTAATAAAGACAAGCTGAAGCCCAAAGAACTCAGTTTACTTACAAGTATCCCATGATCCAATTTATCAAACGCCTTGCTAAAGTCCGTGTAAATTGCATCAACCTGGAACTTATTTCCTAGAGCTTGCATTGTGTACTCAACAAAATAGCAAAGATTTGTCTGTGTCGATCTTTTAGGGACAAAGCCATGTTGATTCGGTGATATAAGACATTTTACGTTACTAAATATGTGTTGTTGAATAATATTCTCAAAAATTTTTGCCGGTACTGACTGAATCGCAATAGGCCGGTAGTTTGTTATATCATCCCTTTTACCGTTTTTGTATATTGGGCATACACGACCAAGTTTCCAAACAGTTGGAAACTTAGAGCACTTTAAGCATAAATTGAAAATATCGGTGAGAGGTTTACATAATAAATGTGCACAACCTTAAAACTTATGTAAAACTTATGATAAACGACAGTATGTAGTTACCTATACTCTACATTTCATTCATGTTAAGAGTATAGCGTTGAAAAGGATAGAGTAATATTTTTCAATATTTGTTGATTGGTTGAAAGTTTAGACAAGTTTACAATGGTATTAAGATGACTCTTTCATATATGAAACTTAAGATGGATAAAATGAATCACCAGAATTCTGAAATGTCATTGTTATTTATGCCGTTTTGTTGTTTTGGTTTGTCATTTGTTTTGTTGTTAATATTTCAGATGTTTTAAATGAAACAGTTAAAAACAGTGTAATTTATACGGAGTTGCTCAGATTATAATTTGCTGTTTCTTTGGATATGTACGCAGGTCGCAGATCTCAGCGCCCACCTATGTAACAGGTGATCAATATCTTTTCTAATCAAGTGACCTATGGAAATAAAATCATGTGTCTTTGATTAGTTCATTATTTCAAGTGCCACTTGAATTACATATTTATATTGCATCCTATAAAAAACGATAGGAATGTAATAAAAATAGTTCAAATGGCATTTGAAATAATGAACCAAACAAAGACATAATTTTTTTCCATAGGTCACTTGATTAGAAAAGATTTTGATCACCTGTTACATAGGTGGGCGCTGAGATCTGCGACCTGCGTACATATTTTGATCACGCGTTATATTCTTAATATGATGGAGTATAACTTGTTTTCAAAATGTTCAGTTTTGCAAAAATAGTTATTGATTTATTTATTTAAAAGTCACTTGTTTATCAATTTTATTCGAAATTGAGTTTTGGTTTTGTTTTATTGATTGTTTATCAAGAAGAGTGTTGTTTGTTTTTTAAAAATTTCTCCAAAATTTACTAGTATCTTTCTAATATGCTTGGTCATACTTGAAAGAGTATCACAGCCTTTTTTTGTGTTATTGTTCACAATAGGCTGTCCAGTAAAGGAATCTTGCTTATTATTAAAGTGAGGATGTTGATTAATGGGAAAAAATTTCGTCTTTTAGGCTTTTAGCTAAAAATGTCTCAGCAGATTTAAAATATTTCTTACAGTTTCTACATAATTTGGGAAACAGCCAAATTTTTATTTGTTTAATATCTACTTTGTTTGTTATCGAAACAGTATAATAGAGGAAACATTTACATTTCCTTACCATCGATTTCTTATATTTAAAATTAACGTATCTGTCGTAGTTAGCAAGGAACGGCATTCATTGTTTTATTTTTTAAACGGCAGCCTTATTAAATAATTTTTTTGGGATTCGAAAGAACTTTTCAGAAACATAAGATTTGTTTAATATTTCTTTTAATCAATTGCTTAAAATTATTAGTTATTACCCAATCAACAGTATTTTAATAATGTTACTTGTACATACATAATTATATTTCTACTAAATTATAATGAATTCATTCGCAAATTAGGTACGTTAATTTAGCATTGCATAATCAAATTTAAACAGCGAGAAAATCTTCCAATTTCTTCACATGTTTATGTACTTTTGAGATTTAATTCAGTGAATGACGCAGCTTTTATCATTTAGTATTACAAATTTTACTTAATCGTGTGAACTCTTATCTTGTTTGTGTATGAGCACTTTATTAGTGTAAAGCCTGGCACATATACTCCTTCTTGCCGATAGTTTTGCTTGTACGTTTTAAAATGTCATGCAAGACGGAACCTAGTAGGACCATATACACTCTCCCTTTTCATCACTGTTTAAAAGTCTAGTTTTAATAGGTGAATATGGTTGACCTGCAGAAATTGTATGCAGTTGCTGCAGCTATTATTATAATAAAAAAGAAAAAGTAACGGAATTATCGTAAACAGTGTCCAAAATAATGGTTATTGAAGGGATCGGAATTTTGTCACGGAATGAATTAAAGCTAGAATCTGAAGACTGGTTTAATTATTTACGTATGGATGAAGAAACTTACTTTCTTGGTATAAATTAATAAATTCAATGAGAAAATCTCGCCATATGAACCTTAGGTCGGTCATTTTTGCAAGCAAATATGAGAATTTCACTACACCATCTTTCTTATCTATCGATAGGACGGAACACGCAGAGAAAAATCTGAAAGATATTGTTTGCGTTCATGCAAAACCATTGACGAAACTCGCGGGCAAAGTTCGTTTTGTATTTCATTTTAAAACAGTCAAGCAAAACCAACGGCAAGGAGGAGTGTGTGTGTACCAACCTTAAGAGCAAGTTAATGTATATTCTTCCTGAAATAGAAAACTCAAATCTCAGTTTATGATTTTAACAAATAGAAATTACCAACAACTACATGTATTGTTGAGTAATATACCTATATATTTTTTTTCAAGGTTTAATAAATTTATTGCGAACATTTAATTTTATACGTAATTTTTGTAATCATATGGTGTATAAAGGAATAAGTTTGTTTTTCTAACAAAACAATGCATACTTCTAAAATAAACAATAATGATTAGCGGACATACTTTAATAAAATTAGTCAACAAATTTGCATTTTAAAATTGTTTACCGTAATTTAATAGACGGCGGTGAGATAAAACATTCTGAAAAGGATAAATGAAAATGGAGTTTTGAATCTGGTTTCGTCTGAAGCAATCGGAAGCAGAAAAAAAACATAATATATGATACGCTGAAAATATCTTTGTTCGCTGCTCTGCTGCCTTATTAACTGCAAATGCACAATAAATTGTATGGCGATAACGTTGATAACAATGAATATCTAAAAATGCAACTGTGGATATACGTTGCCAGTCGAGGTCAAATCTAAATTTAATATATTATTACATGAAGTACATTACACTATTATCTTTTCATATTTAGTAATTTTCCATGTGTTTTGTATGTAATTTCCATGTGGCTATATTACGAAATACATTTATTTTAAATTGCTTGCACCTTCATGCCAACGTCATGTAAATCATCATCAAAATTTTTAAGATAAACAAATAAATCACTTTTCACACACTTCTATCTACGGAACACAATATAAATAATATAATACAGTATAAAAATTGTTTACAATTTAAAAATCTTAAAACGAAGACTTAAATATGAAAACATGTTCTACAATGTGTCCGTAGAAAATAGTACAGTAACAAGTACTTCCCAGTACTATGCGTTAATATATTTTTTAGATAAGGGGAGGCTATGAAAAACAAAATCAGAGTCTTAGCTTGATTCGAAACTTTTATTCTGACATTTGCTTCCTGACCCCTGTCAAATCTGTTAGTTGTTTAAACGCTCTTGAACACTATAGTCATGGGTCAGCAAGCAATCCAACGGCATTTGAAATTAGTCGTTATCATGTTAACGAGTTTTAACAAAGCCTTATGTATTCAACTGGAAGATTTCTACTATCGTCAAATGTATCTTGACATTTCAATTTTGACATAAGTTAATTTCATTTAAGCTACGACTTAGGTTTTACTTTTCATAGACTCCTCTACTCTAAAAAATATATTAACCCGTTGTATTATTAACATTAGGAGATTAAATTTAAGTCCTGAGCTTAAAGCATTATTAGAAAATTTACCTAATATTTAGTTAAAAGGTAGGATATGTGGAACTAAGAATCAAGACCTGCGTTTTATTCATTCCAAATTGAAAGCCAAGTATTTCTTATTGACTACATGAAAACTGATTGTAGGTGGTACTTTAAAAAAAGCCTTTTCAAAATGTATTTCAGGTTACGTGTGCCCCATAAAAGTAGCAATCGGTGTAAGGACTGTTACAATTGTATCACTAAATAATATCATCTAAATAAGCAAGAAATTATGTATATCAAATGTCAAGATCATTACTCTTTCTGTTTGTGATTTATTTCTAATTCTTCTAATTGACCCCAATTTTCTTGCAAATATACTGTTTTTGGACATTGTTTATTAAAGAAAATTCCGTTATTTTCTGAAGTTTTACCAATACCTTAAATTAACAAGATTAAATCTGAATCACCCTGTATTTATTTCAAGCTATAGAATGTTGGTAAAGTATACCTATCAAGACCGACTTTGTATGTACGCAGAGGTAATATTTATTTATCTCCGTCCAGGTAGGTGTGTTTGTATTTGGTTAAATTACACGTTTGTGGGAGTAAAATATCGTATCTTTCTGACATAAGTATTTCTGCAAATATACGCCATCGCCAAACCACGGGAAATTTACAAATTCATTTCAAATACCCATATGGATATGAGGTAATAATCTTGTAAAATTACTACGTATATTTTTACTTAATTATGTGAACTTTACTAAAACGGCCTTTAGACTAACCTATTTCTTGCACAAGATTTGGTTCTATTTCTACAATAAAAATCTAAAACAAGAAATTTTTAGGCAGCAGATACGATTTAGAGATAGAACATGTTCTTTTTTTTGTAGATAGTTTTTAATTCAAATTAAATTTTGATACTATTTACTGCACAAATTAAATTGTTTGAGAAATTGCACCAAATCTTGTACAAGAAATAGGCTAGTCGAAAACGGCCTTTAGTGATGAAAACAGAATATACATTAAGTTTGTCATATTACTTGTAATGTTGGCTAGTGAATCGTGATTCGAATCATGATTCGATTCAGATGAGTTGAGATATTCAGAGTTACTGATTCGATTTATTCGGCATTACTGAATCGATTCATTGATGCTGAATCGAATCGGTAAATCGAGATGACGAATCGATTCAGTAAGAGTGAATCAATCCAGTGTCTCGGCTCACCTGATCGAATCAGCAGATTCATAATTCGAATTACGAATCACAAACCAACACTATTACTTTGTGTAAAGAACTGAGCTGATCAGTGAAATTTTGACGGTGATAAAGATTGCTTGTGGTTCGATTTGATAAAGGAAAAAATATAGGAGTAGCTTTTTGTATCTCAAAAATATTTTGGAATATTTGAACTGTTATCAACGGCTTGATATTTGTAAACTGTATTCGTGTTCTAGACCTTTACATAACAAATTCACCAATGAAGTCAACTTTCGCGTATCATGTAAAGTTTTTTTCTTTAAAAAAAATTTACGGCCTCCTTCACAAACAAGTCTTATCATATGCATAATTACACGTAGGAGAAGCACAGGTACAGACTTGTTTAAGAGTACACAAACAAGTCAGAACCCGTAAAAAATGTTCGCCTATAAATGAATTATCCAAAGACTTGTTCGGGCTCCCGTGAGGACAGAATCAGAACCATCCGGAGCATGCGCATAACAAAAAAACGCACGTTTTTTGTCGTGCGCATGCTCCTGGACGTTCTAGGACGGTTCTAGGACTGTCTTGGCGAGAACCCGAACAAATCTCAAGTGTGCATTCAGTTGTCGATCAAGAGTCATTGCGTGAGCATCTCTTTGTGTGGATCTACATGGCGTCATATCGCAATTGCGTAAATAATCCAGTATTTTGTTACTTTTGTGATAATTTCGAAATTTGAACATTTATAAAATAGTTTATTGTTCATTGCTTTTATTTAACCACTGTGTTGTTATTAAAAATTTTGTTGCAAGTCAGTTTGGATTTCTCTGTACAGTGGTTTCGGCCCTATTTGCGGCCCCTTCAGCAGTTCTCAAGCTACGCTTTTGCTGAAGAGACCACAAATAGGGCTGAAAGAACTCCCCAGAGGATGCTCGAAGTATTCATTACAATCAAAACCGTTTTGCAACACAATTTTTAAATTTCTAAAAATTTTCAAATATGGTTTGACAGGATGCTTGGCCGACTTGTTTGGATGAGTTATTAAGCAGCAAATTGGTTGCTATTTTTTTTATACAGTATGCTGCATTGATAAACGCAACATAGAAAATCCCATGTTAATTTAGAGGTGTTCAAATATTGGCTTCCCTAATTATTTTACAGCAAAATTCCATTTAGGTTTTTTAAAGTACTCTTCAAGATGAATCTGTCTGTGCAGTTTGATAATTTTTCATTCTCTCAGTTTCAAAAGATTAAGGGTGGGTTTACACAAAGGAAATCAAATATTTAATTACGATTAACTATTTGATTGAGCTTAAAATTCGTGTTGCCATAGAAATCAAATTGTTAAACTAAGGCAACGCTAATTTTAATCTCAATCAAATATTTGATTTCCTTTCTGTAAACGCACCCTTAGTGACTAAATTTAATTTATATCGAACTATCAGCAAGGCCTTGATCAGTGAACGTTAAAATAAAGTAAAGAAACTGATCAAGGCCATGCTGATAGTTCGATATAAATTGAATTTGGTTACTGAAACTTTTAAAAATATTTTGAAACTAGCAAATGAAAAATTCTCAAACTGAACAGACAGATTCACCTTGAAGAGTACCTATTTTAAAAAATCTCAATGGAATTTTGCAGTAAAATAATTAGGGAAGCCAATATTTGAACACATATAAATTAACATGGGATTTCCTATGTTGCGTTCATCAATGCAGCACCCGGTATATTTGTCAACTCTCACACTGTTAATGTTAACACTCTCAATGTTAGGTCAAAAATTGGTCACAGGATGTCGCGATCTAAATTATTGGTTAATAATATAATGTATTGTTTGTGTCCTGTGATTGTTTGTTGTCTTGTTATTGTTCTTACTCTGTTACCAAAAAGAATTAGATGCTTTTAAGCTGATTGATGCCTTAATATTAATAAAATTCCTATTTGCATTATTTAATCTCTAAATGAAAACTATTACTCGATAACAATTGTTTGAACTTTTTCGATCCATTAATACCATGAATCAATAGATTCATTTGATGGTATCTCGAAAACGAAAAAGATATCAATTTTGGGTTTTCACCAAACTGGAAAGCTTTGTAACCACTGTAAAAGAAATATACCTTTCAATTTAACTTTTTCAAGAAAACTGAAGAACGGAGTCACTAATCAGCTTAAAATTCTCTTTCAATCGAGTCTGAAGTCGTTCGTTTCTGATAAAGGGTACAGAAGTTATAGGATTTTTGAAACAAATTAATTCAACTCTTATTAATGGCGATACGATAATAAGTCTGAAATCATGAATTCCACTTTCCGATGGCGCTATAAAAGCTGCTCCTTATTCTGAGGCTTTGGTTAGTATCACTAAATTTTATTATTGAGCCTATTGATTGCGCCCTCTTGTGGTCAAATCTGATACTTAAAAATATTTTCTTTCAATTTCGCATGGTCACATTGCACATATTTTTTTTTCCTGAAGCTCTAGGTATTCCCGTTTTCTATATATCGCCGGTATCCATCCATTTTGGGACCCCGGTATAGTGTAGTCGCGTAAACGTGAACTAATTAAGGACAGTAGTGTTCACGTTTCCGAAATGTTCACGTTTTGGATACTGATTACATATTTGCATTAATATAAGTACATACATACATATTTAGAGTATGTATTTAAAAAACCTCCGAATATTCATGAAACAGTCTTTATTAAAAAAAATATAAACACAAACTCCCCTTACAAAATGTTTAAATTTAATTAATTTTGTACAGGTTTTGGAATATTAAATACTAATGTCGTTCACATTTCAGAACATGCAAGTTATGGAGATTGTAAAATATCCAAAGCAAGTGTTTAGGGTTGTTCATGTTACGGGTTGTTTACGTTATGGAGACTACACTGTACTACATTTTCTACACTCGGATATCCCGAAAATTTAGGAAAAGTAAGCGAGGAACATAGAAAATGGTGCCATCAGGACATAAAAGAGAAGGAGAACAGATATCAAGGTAAATGGAATGCGAAAATGATGACCGACTACTGCTGGATACTGAAAAGAGATACCGCAAGAGATGACATGAGAAAATTTAATCCAGAATATACATGAATAGGAACTGTCAAGCCCAAGAGAACTAATAGAATCCATTGAAATGTATTTTTGTTAACTGGTATAATTAAATGAATATATTTGTTCAGTTTGAAATAAGTGTTTATACAGCGTGATTCATAACAGGTGTCCGACCCGTTAGGAGTGTATTTATTACGGATACGAAAGTACGAAATTACAAGAAACAAATTTATCAGAAGCATTTCAAAAATTTAACGCTTTTCAATCCCAAATCGAAACCGTTAGAGTATCACTGACAACTATATTTAGAATGTGATAGGTACGATGTTTATAAATACCAATATGAATAGCTTGTTGCCGCCGCCGCTTTGTCTGCATTCCCAAACACGTGCCTGCAATAATTGAATTGCCCGTCATAAATCTCTCGGAAAAGTTGTAAACACAGGCGTTTTAGAATTTTATTCAAGGGTAAATTATTTTGTGAGTTAGGTCAGTTATTCCAGTGCCAACGAACCTATTTACATGTGCATCTTCAATTAATTAAAAACTATGCACCTAAGACCCCCTATTCATATAAACTGCTTTGTTTGTTCATGTACTACATGGGGTTAACAGGTCGGATACTTATTATAAATCACGCTGTATAGTGAAACGGCATGTTTTTACTTTTTACGTTGTGAAACATGTTGATGTGATATACTGATGTAGCAAAGTGAATTTTCATCTAATTTTTTTATCTAATTTACCTAAAATAAGTAAATCAACATCTAACTTCTTTTTAAATGTGTTGCGGCTGCAGATCAAGATTGCGATGAGTAACTAGGAAGTTATAAAATAAACATGTTGTTAATAATTGAATGCTATTACGAAATATAGAATCACTTAAAATTTTTCACGTCTATTTCTTCATTAAAGTTATATTTCATAGAGCCAGTTTCATAATCAAATTTAAAGGAGACTTTAAATTTAGAGTCACTTTCAGATGTCAAAACAAATATGACAACACATTTGTTTACACATCTGAATGTGACTTTAATTTTAGTCTCCTTTAAATTCCATTATGAAATTGGCTCTAATTAATATTAGTGCCCCACATTAACGGCACAAAATTGGCGCAGTCAGATAGTGTTTAAATAAAAAAAAAAGATTATGGAAGGAGATAGAAGTTCTGAAGAAACTCTAGACCCCTTGAAAATTATTGCCCAATTACTGAAGGAACAGGCTGAAGAGCGTCAAATGTTAATAAATCTTTTAAAGAGAAACACTACAGAATCAAATGAAATAACTTCACCAAGCCAAACTGTTCCTGTGTGTGTAACAAACCCTACAATGTTTCCATCATTCAATGCTTCACAAGATCGCTGGAAATCATACCTTTCTAGAATGAATCAGCATTTTGAAGCTAATGAAATTACAGATGACAGAAGAAAAAGGGCATATTTTTTATCGTGGTTAGGAAAAGAACCTTACGATATTCTATTCTTTCGAAGAAACTGGATCAAGGTACAAATTTCATCAGTGTCGAATGAAGCGTGGTCAATCATATGCTGATCGGATAACGGAACTCCAAGGTTTAGCACAAGACAAGAAAAGTAAACTACTATCAAAAGTTTGTTCGTAATTTTACCGAACTAGCAGGTCCTTTGAATGAATTGAGAAGAAAAGATACAGCTTTCAAATGGAATACTAAGCAGGAGCAATCTTTCAAAGCACTAAAAGATGCTATTGTGGAAGCTGCCCGTTTGACACACTATGATTCTTCCAAACTGATAGTTCTGGCAACAGATGCGGAATTGGAGCAGTTCTCTCACATATAGAGTCAGATAATACCGAGAAGCCTATAATGTTTGCATCTAAAACATTAACAGAACGCGAACAAGATATTCACAAGTAGAAAAAAAAAGCTTTATCTATTATTTTTGGAGTTAAGAAATTTCACCCATACTTCTATGGTCGACATTTTACAATACAGACAGACCATCAACCATTGGTGACAATCTTTAATAAAAAAAAGCTTCCTGTAATGACATTACAACGTTTACAGCGTTGGGCTATACTTCTAATGGGTTACGATTATGAAATAATGTATCGTTCTACTGCTAAACATGCAAATGCTGATGCATTATCACGACTACCATTAGAAAATGAAGCAGAATTTGAAGAATCTAACACTGCATTTTTGATAGAACTCGAAGAACAAATGAAGAACCAACTTGAAAATTTTCCAATTAATTGGCAGAAAGTAGCAGAAGAAACACAAAAAGATGGTTTACTGCGAAATATTTGTCGTCTTGTTAAAAATGGTTGGCCGGATAATTTAGAAAAAGCAAGCCTTGATAAATTTTGCCCAAACACAAATTTTGAACTTGCTCGTAAGTTAATAATGCCATTTTTTATTAGTCGCCATTCGCTTACAGTCGAAAGAAATGTTCTGATATGGCATACATCTCATTTGAGAGTTGTCATACCAGATTTTCGCCGCGAACAGGTCCTAGATCTACTGCATCAAGGACATTGGGTAAATAAACGTATGAAACAAATGGCAAGAAGGCATTGCTGGTGGTCCGGAATTGACCAAGCTATTGAGTCCAAAGTTGCTGCTTGTGGATCATGTCAACATGCAAGACCAGCGGACAAACAAGAATTTCAGGCGTGGCCAACTCCACGAAAACCGTGGGAACGAGTTCATGTGGATTTTGCAGGACCGTTTTGGGAAACACATTGGTTAATCTGTGTCGATGCTTTCTCAAAGTTTCTATACGTACAGGAAATGCCTTGCATTACTTCAGAGAAAACTCGAAATTGTTTAACAAGAATTTTTGGAATAGAAGGCCTACCAGATGTTCTAGTTAGCGACAATGGAACTCAATTTACATCAAGAGAATTTAAAAAATGGATCAACATCAATGGCATAAAACATTTTAAGACAGCACCATTCCATCCAGCATCGAATGGTGAAGCAGAACGCTTTGTACGAACGTTCAAAGAAAAAATGAGACTTTACTAGAGGGAAGGAAAGAATAAGCAACAAGCTTTGCATTTACTACTTACATCATTTCGCGCAAGTCCCGATCCTCGCACAGGAAATTCTCCAGCAGAACTTTTACATGGTCATCCTTTTAAAACAAAACTGGACTTACTACATCCTGAAGAAGCGTGGAATTATAATACTGACATAACACAGCAAAGAAAATTTGCATTTGGAAATTTGATATATGCGAAATGTTATGATAGAGGTAAAGAAAATTGGGAATCTGGCATTGTAGAACGACGTCTTGGAAAAACAATGTATGAAGTTAATTGTTCGGGAAAAATGAAGATTCGGCACCAGAATCAACTTCGTGCTCGTCATCTTCCAGTTACTATTGAACACCAAACTAATGATGATTTTACATTTCTAGGTGGTTTTTCTATTATTGAACCGGAATGCACTTCCCAAGCCAACTGTACAGAAGATGAGTCATCAAGTTCTTCAAATACATTTCAAGTTCCATCATTGGAACCTGCCAGCTTGCAGAATGAAAGAAAATCCTCATCTGTAATACAAGCTGATCCGCAAAACGAAGATGCTACAAGAAAATCCTCATCTGTAGTACAAACTGACTCGCAAAACGAAGATGCTACGACTCGTTTGCCATCATCAAATAATACGTTTCCATCGCAACGTTCACGTGTCCCTGTACGACGATCAACAAGAGAACGTCATGTGCACAGACAGATTTATACCTGGTTAGGTATAAAATTAAAGAGGAAGGAAATGTTGCGGCTGCAGATCAACATTGCGATGAGTAACTAGGAAGTTATAAAATAAACATGTTGTTAATAATTGAATGCTATTACGAAATATAGAATCACTTAAAATTTCTCACTTCTATTTCTTCATTAAAGTTATATTTCTAATTAACATTAGTGCCCCACATTAACGGCACAAAAAAATGCAGGACAGATTTCTGTTTGTTTAACGCGCTTGTAAGAATAATGCATACACACGTTATTAAAGTGATGGTCTACTGAAACGATGGAAAGTTAGTAAAAAATAATAAAGTTCTAGTGACGTTTAGGTTTCATAAAGAAAGAAAAAGTAGTTTTTTGCTTTACAAAATTTATGTATTTTAACGTGCACCTACAATTTGACTAATTAAATTCGTATTATGACTGAGGAAGAAAAAGTTAAAATATTTTCTGTTCGAAAGAAGATATTTAGGACGAAGCTGCACAAAAAGCGCACAAACTAGGTCTCTGCGAAAAAATTAATTGCACGCCGTGTTAATTCTGGGGCACAGAAATCTTCTGGCGATAAGTAAAAAGTCCGCTCTTCTTTTTCGCAAGTCTACATTCAATAATTCATAAGCAAAAAATGCACACCGGTATAGACGAATTATGTTGAAAAATAAAATGGTTATGTCTCGCCGAGGTTCGCCCGTTTCTTCATTTAGGTAGATAAATTATAGCTCCACTCCGGTGTTAATTTAGTGCTACTCGTCTTAATTTTTTTTACGCTTCAGTTGCTATATATAATACCCGAGAATCATTTAGTGTTATTATAAAAGGTTTATTTTTCGCGTTGTTATTAGTCTGCCAAAAATCAGTATTTGTAATATGATGACGAAAAGACGAAACGCTACGAAAGTGAAACAAAGCATTTGAATCTGGATGTAATTAAGTGCCAACGCAGTTCATGCGTTAAATTATCCCTGGCAATAAATTGCCATCTACCTCGCTCACTTTATTCGTTCAATTTTAAGATCAATTCTTACACAGCAACTATTTAGATAAAATACTTGAAACAATCCGAAGTCGCTTGCGAGAGAATCCCCGTAATGGGTTCATCGGCAATACGTCTTCATTTACGTCCGAGATTGAAATAAAGTTATAGCTTAAGTTTCAGCACTAGCGACCTGAAAACGAAACTTTCTTCGTCATGCACTTTATAAAGCCTTAATAGGGATACTCCCCAACTAAAACGACTGCTCTGTTATTATTTCATTACGGAAACAAAACCTTTCAGCTTACCAGAAAAAAAAAAACGTTCCCGCGTTTACGATCTACCCATTTTCACGTCTGCAGCAACAAATCAAATGAACATTTTATTAATACGCGTTGCTGGAATATCAAAATTTTATGTTTAGCGTTCGTGAAATACGCAACGAATTTGAATTTTCTTAAAAAAATATACGCTTGCTCGCATATTCCTCCGCTCGGCTGCTTCCTGTTACCAGGACATCAAATATTCAAGCTTCTTTATTTAACAAAACAAATACTTATATAAACCGTATTAATGGAACAGTATTTACCCACTTGAATAACTTGAGACTTCTGCTGCATAAAAGTTTAAATCATGTATTTAGTGACTACGATAATACTAATTTCTAATCGTTTATAAAAATTCGTATAAACCAATCATGAACAGTTTAAAAATTTATTTAAAAAAACTTAAAATGTAACAAGCGATCAATATAAAAATGAATTAGGGTAGACGTTGGAATATAAATGCATGTCTTGGGTAACGTCATATTTAATACTAACTGTCAATCAATTATAACACAAATAACACGCCGAGTTCAAACGTATCTTGATGCAGCAGGCAATGGTAATTTTACGCATCTGCTTTAATTTTTTAAAAATAAAATTGTTTTCTTGCTTTGTAAAAACGCCAAAGTGACTGAAAGAAAGTTCGATGAAATGCATACATGCGTGTTTAGTTGCATCGCCAACTCTAATCCATTTTTCATTTCATCACTTCTTAAGTATGTAATTGTGTACAGTGCAATTCATAATTAATTAGTTGTTTTCAGCTATCGAAATTCTAAGGTTATGCAAAGACGATAAGGAGTTACAAGTTCGTTCTAATACGTACATCTATAGTCACAGTCATTGTTCATTATGACATAACCTATACAGAAAAACTTATCGTGGACGTTTTATTTGTGGTTTCCAAGCAAAAAATAATTTACGACATCCCGGATTCACTTTTAAGTAGTAAGATTTGGATGTTTTCTACGTTCATAGTTTTGAAGAAGCTAGGTACGATGTTCTGTAAGCTTTCTGTAAGCGTCATGAATTATGATTGCGACTGTACGTACATGTATTTGGTTTCTTCCCCGACGTAATTTATATTGTAATTCATGACTATTATTTGTCAGTCTTCGTATTATCCAAATTAAACTGTCTATTGGGGAATAAAATCTAATTCGAAGTTTGTGTAAACCGAAGTTTGTTTTAACTAAACAAAATGCCATAAGTCAGGTTATTAGACCAATTAGGTCCGTTGTTTTTGTTTATACTAATGAGGTGTTTGGGTAAACAGAGTTCTGATTAACAGGGGTTTATTGTAACTAATTATATTCGTTTCATAAAATAATTTTCCCATTTCATCAAATGGAGAGGAATTTCATTTACTTCCAGATAACATTAGTCGACTCCTTTGTGCATGTAGTGCACATATCAATATTTCATAAAATTAACGGAAGAAAGTTACGAATAAATGTGCACGAAGTGAATCCAATATTTGGCAAAGGAAAACGTTTGTTAATGCTTTTTCTGTTCTTATAATGAATTCTCATTATTCTTCAGAAACTCTTTAATTAATAAATATTGATGGAATCTTTGAAAAATTTCTGAACAGGCCATCTACTATAGACACATTTCCCGATGTCAGAGGATTTATTCCTAAAAAGCTTGTTGTGGGTTTCGAGTTCGACAGTTCTTCACTCATTTGCAAGAATTGAGCATTAAAGACGTGTGGCAGAGATTCAACTTTGGTCAAATAAGATTGTATTGCATTAAATCGTGACCTGCCAAAAGTAAGATGTTTTATTCTCACTATTGTGGAATCAGCAGCGAATGATTTAATTGACAACTTGGACATGTTTGGCATTTATATTCAAAGTTTTTGCTAATGATTTATTAGTTATTCTTGTTCCTAGTAAGTTTCTTGATGTGACTAGAAATCTCGATCAAAGGGCCTTTTCTTGTAGGGAAATTACAAGTGACTGGGTTTCACTGTTGATCCAAATCCCCACTTCCACTGGAGATTTGTTGAGGAGAATATCCTCCGATTATACCAAGCAAAGATTCCATGAAGTGTTTATTTGTGTACGAAGGATGACGGTTTAGCTGTTGAAATACGTATCTACGTTAAAAATAATTTGTGGGTTGAAACATTAAACTTTTTGATTTAATTTGTTAAAATCACAGTCTGCAATAAACACATCTTTATATTACAATATGTTTTAGAATATTTTAAGATTTGTAAGAAAATCAAACATATTGAAGCCGGACGTATAATTATACCGGGTGTCCACTTTGAGTACGCACCATAGGAATTTCAACGTAATTTTTTATAATTGTAAATTCTTGTTTTCCTTTCGAAGTTATTGTTAAAAGAGCACCATACTGAATGCAGGCTTGTTGATCTACGATGGTCTGCATGTTCGCCCGATTAGCACCATACTGAATGCAGGCTTGTTGATCTACGATGGTCTGCATGTTCGCCCGATTAGCACCATACTGAATGCAGGCTTGTTGATCTACGATGGTCTGCATGTTCGCCCGATTTAATACCAAACGATTTCTTCTTGTGGCCTTATTTAAAATCAAAAATTTATCAGATCCCTTTCCGCGATTTGAATGAATTGAGAAGTAGAATCTTGGAAGAATGGGCAACTATTAGTTCTAGAATGTTAACCAATGTTCGTAGAAGCTTCTAGGGCAAGTTGGCGGCAAACGGCGAATTATTTGAACATTTGGTATAGTACCTATTAATTTATAAATAAATATTTTTTTAATACAAATAATGTTTAAAGTCTCTATTTTTCATTACAAAATTTTAAAAATCAATAAAGTTTGTCAATTAGAAATTTGCCTGCTTGAACAAAACTGTAGAATAGAAAAATATCTGCTTATTTAATTTTTTCTTTCTTAATTTTGAAAGCCCATTTATTCGAGAAACATACTAAAAGTAGTCTTAGCTAATGCATAACACAATGCTACGTACTATTCCGTTTAGTGCTTTACGATATCTCCATAGGAGAGCAGGAATTTAAAATTACAAAAAATTGCATTGAAATCCCTAGGGTGCGTAATCAAAGTGGACACCCGGTATAAACTAATAGTTACATGATTTTCGAATCAAGTGTTTGCAAGTTTGGTAATGGAGTCTGCTGTACGTGTCGTATATGGTTTGACCTTCCTACTCTCGCTCTATTTCATTGCTTAGTAATAAGCTACAACAATCATGAAAGATAAATATATACGCGTCATTTATATGCCAATAAATCGATTGATAGTTTTAAGAACTTTTATATAGCTATCTCCTTTTCGCTTTCGTGAAACAGCTTTGCTTCCTGCAGTCGGAGGTAAAAAAATACTCAAAACAGGAATTGAAGGAGTAAATTGTAACACAACAAGGATTGCGTTAGGTAATGACACTTTGCAACGAGCACTGATAAGATAGTAAATATAATTGCGTGATAAACAAATACCCAGACGTGTAACGCATAATTCTACAACTTTTAAAAACCCAACAATATTAAAATTTTTTACAGAAACATAGTAGTAGCATTTCCTTATATTGAATCACGAGAAATGTTACGCGAAAATCTCGGTTTAGTGTTTAGTGAAAGTTTTCACACAGGGTGTTACTGAACTTATGTCATTAAAACCACAAATAGTACTCAAGAAAAAAAGAAAATTTGTTATATACCATTAGGAAAAGATCAATAATAACCTGAATAAACATTAATTTTCCTTTTCTTAGTAATCGTTTGAGGCTGAAACTTTTTATGTAGAACGACGGTAGAGATGAAGGACACTCGACTTACAAAAAGAAAATAAAATAATAAGGGAGAAATAAATTCTTAAAATGTAGAGGAAAACTTTTGGTGAAGGACACTCGACTTACAAAAAGAAAATAAAATAATAAGGGAGAAATAAATTCTTAAAATGTAGAGGAAAACTTTTGGTCAATACTGTTTGACACTGAAAACATATACATAATCTTCTCTTTCCCAATTGGTGCACATGCATATGAGGTCACAAACCGGTATAGTAATCAGTATCAGTATAAGTATGGAAATAATTACCTAGTTTGATGACACCCATTTCCCTTATTAAAAAGACTTACATTATATTTTCTTTTTGCAAATCGACCATAATTTACCTATACCGTCGTTCTATATAAAAAGATTCGCCAAGATTAATGTCAGCAAGTATAATTCTTTTTAGGCACTATTAATTATTCAGTTGTGCAACTTTTCGAGATTAAAGTTAACTTTAAAAAATCTATCAATATTAAAACAAAATATCTGTTTTCAAAATAACGTTTAAAAGGTACAAATAAAGAAGTTTCACAAGATATGACATGAACTGTTCTAATTCACAGGAGCCTCTTAAAATTCTTGAAGAATCCATATGGTTTAGAAACAACGCAAATTATGCTTCAAACTTCTTAACCGCTTCCAGAACGTATCGCAATAGAGGGATCTATCTGTAAAAGCAGAAGCGAGCGCGAAATTTAAACAATTTCTATATGACGGTTAACGTACCATCATTAGAGAGATGATAAACTATTTGAAGTATTAGTTTGTAGCAAGTAGGGTTTCTGACTCGGGAATTCTCGATCTAGATTTCCCGGGAAATTTGCTAGGTTTAATTCCGGAAAAAAGTGCCGAGAAATCGAGAAATTTCCAAATTCTGCTCCTCTTCTGTACGCCCAAGACAGTTGTCTGCTGCTTCTCACATCTTATTATTCTTTAAAGGAGTGTTTATACAGATTGAAGACTTTCACTTTAACCAGCAGTGATTTCATGAAGAGCAGCAAAGAGCATGCGACTCGTAATATGTTATGCCCTTGCTGTCTTAATCTGGGCCTAGGCAAAATGTAGTGGTGATTACGTGTTACAGTGAAAACTGCAGATACACGAATAGGAATGAGTAGATTGTAATATTTTCAAAAACTGCAACAAATAAATTAATTGTTGAATTTCTATTGTAATAACATTTAAGAATTTGAATCTTTCCGGTGTTATTAAAGCAAAGATATTTTATTGTTAACATTCATCAGTAGCTTAGATGCAACTGCATTGATATTAGTGCATCTACCGTGAATGTATCTTATTCTGAAACATGCAAAACACACACATACGTTTGTTGCTAGAGTAATGTAATTGTTAAATGACAGCAATGTATTAAAGCGTGTATTTTATTTTGAAACATAGGATGAGTTCGCGTTTACGCTCGGATCGATCGGAGTGTTTCTTTTTCTCGCTCCTACCTTACATGCAGTGAAGCGCAGTCGCTCTCCCTCACACTTTTGATCAGAGCGTACTCCGAGCGTAAACGCGAACTTGCCCGTAGGAGAAATAAAGTAATGGAACAAAATATGTTTCAAAACCAAAAGGTAACCAAAGTCCTAAGCCGCCAAAGACAAAGAAACTGTTAAATATAAATACAAGGCTGATTTTTATACAGGGTTTCCCAACAGTGTGTTCTCGGGCAATATTTCAGTAACTACTGAAGAATAAAAAAAAATTCAACACATGTTTGTTTTTAATTTTAGAGCTCTACAACATAAAATTATTTTCATCTATACAGAGTGAATAAAAACAGTGGTGCTGGGTACAACTTTTTTATTTCAAATGAAACGCACTATATATGAAACCAAATTTGAATTACTCATAAAATTCCACACATATTCTGTATACCATTATTTATACCTAAACCTAACCGTTCTTGAGATATTTTGTCTAAAAACTGCCAACAAAAACTACGTATCAGTAATATTTTCGAACCATTATCATGGCACCATTTACCGTCATGTAATATTGCTGTAATTCAGATATAATCATATTTACATGTTTAATACTTTATACAAGAATGTCTATGAGATTAGAAGACTTAAACTAAAAATTTGTGTATCTCCGCTGATAAAGAGTGTAAACAGTTAGCAGTACTTCAAATTAAAAATTACTGGCAGTCAGACCAAAACAATCTATTTTGTAACAATTTATTTACAAAAAGACCTAAATTCAAAAGAATTTTTTAACAAAAAAATCAGATTTACATGAAACATTGTTTAAAATTTTAAAAATCAATTTTGATAAAAACTATAGAATGAAGCCATTCTGCTCATTCATACACCTAACTTCCTCTTATAAGAGGAATGTTAGGTGTTCGAATTAAAATATAATTTAGGAAAACCAGGATTCTATACTTTTAGGGACTTTACAACATTAGCACTAATTTCTAAAGATTTTTGTAACTTATTGGTAGCAACGGTTTTTGTCTGATAATTCTAAGTCATGATCAGACTTCGGCGTTTTATCTCAAGGTAGCATTTAAGTTTATTATTTACTATTATAAGTTTATTATCTCCGATATTCCGATATTCCAGACGGTTTTTATTACACTCACAAAAAAACATTGTTTACGAATGTAAAGAGCCCGCCGATCTATTAACAACTCGTAAATCGATCAAGGCAGAGATCTATGAATAAGAATTATAGTTAATTGATTATACGCGACTATTTATCAGATTACTATGCAAAAATGTGTATGTCGTAAATAGCTTTTTACCTAAATTAAAGAAGTATAGGTAAATGGATTTAACCACAATCACATTATAATTGGACTTTTATCCACACTTATGAAGCATTTAAAGTGACCTATAAATAAATAATATAGTAACTTTATTCCACTAGTGGATAATAATAAACAACGTACGTACCATAGCAACCATTAGATATGACAAAGTCTGTCACGTTTGATTTTACGAATACGAATATTTTTAAATTAAATTTCGCTCATTCTGATTCCATAAATGTGGTGATTGTGGATAAAACGCTGTATTCGTTCTCGCGTTTAATTTTCTTCCGTGGATAAAATGCTATCTAAAACACTTATACAATAAATAACTATAATTTTAAAAAAATTATTAATCGGGATCATTAATATAACACGTGTTGTTAGAATTAGCAAATTGAACTTTATTTTCTTATAATATCATAAAGTTTAATTTAGTTAGTTATTCATACACACAAAAAAAATCAATAATGCGCTCTTTTCTAGTTCTATATTATAGAATGCCTTCTCTTTCCCGACATCAATTCAACGTTCCTGTCCGTCGCCGCCGCCGTATCATAAATATCATAAATTATATAACGAGTCAGGTTGTTAAAGTAATATTAAATTATTAACACAATTTCTTGCAAGTCCGAAAATATTTTAAAATACGTCACTGTGTGTTTTGTAAACTTGTGTGCATGAGATAAAACAAGTACGTCTCTAAAATGTCCTACAAAACGCCGAAGTCTGGTCACGATCAACTTTAAATAAAAGTTTATTAGACATGTGTTTATTAGAAATGTTATTAGACAACATGGCATCAACTTTGAAAAAATGATTTTCTCTCTTTAGTAAAACATTACTTTTATCTGTTCTTGTAAAAATGTAATGTTATAATCGATTTGTTTAAAAGGAATAGTGCATTGTCCGCAAATAAAATTCAACAAGTGTTGTACAGTGAGAACTTTTTGACAGAGAACATATTACTCGTACTACAAAAACCGATATCCATAGTAACAAATAAACTCCAGCCTTTATTCCCTTTGAAAAAAATTGACTTTACTATTGTGAAGGAAATTTATATATTCTATCTGAAAATATTCTTACAGTATACCTGAATGCTCGCCTGCTTGTCCTCCTATTCTTAATAGTGTTACAAGGGATTAGATCGCCATTTAGCATTTTATTGGGGAGACACTACTTTTACACATCACTGTACGTTTGTTTCCATAAATTTTCTCTTTTATCTTTGTGACACAAGTCGATTTCCAAATTGTAATCTTCAAAAGCAAGTTTAAAATTTAGAGTAAAATTTAAAGTGAAGGTAAATACATATGACTACATGCACGTAAGAATCAACTACGGCCCTAATGAAAGTAAAAATTCTATGAAGTATATTTTCTTTTGTTATGCTAAACACGTGTGTAATAAACACGTTAAAATATTTAGATTCTACGTGCTAATATATCTTAGGCTGCTTTATAATCGAATATCTAACGAGATTTGTTAGCGTCTAATAAATATAGCAAGGCAAAACTAAAAACAGACTTTGCGTTCGCGTTTAAAAATTCGAATGAATCGAGAATAAAGTTTTGGCCGAGCGACGTCGGACGCGCAATGAATTTAAAAAGCGGACGGGCCTTTTTCAAAGTTAATTCGCTTAAATACTTCCAGTTAAAATGTTTAACAAATTGCTTAATTCATTAGCACAAAAACCTAATCCGTATAATAAATCCACTCTAACATAACTCACTAAAAAAGCGGCAGAGAATGCGTTACGATTCTGCAACTGATTTATTGTCTCTGGTATTCAATTTACGGGCCAATTTGTGTCGAGTGGATTTAGCGATCGGATCCGCCGGGTTGGTCTGGGGGGTGCTAATAGCTTTTACACCGTGCTAAGGGTTAACACATCGTGTGAAGTGCCCACTTGACTGGTGTTAATCTTAGAAGGGCGGAACATATTTCAGCCGACTTGATTCCGAAAAGGAATTTAAGATTATCGCGGGGCTAAGTTAATTAGAAGTTGTTTTTTGCGCGGGTCGACGATGTTCTCTCTGTGTGTTCTCGCTCAAATTTTAATGCATAGCTTTTGCGTTTCAAAGCGGAGATATATTTACTTAAACGTCACCGCGCTCGATATTAGCAGTACGTTATGTTAATAAGGTCAGATGAACGGGTTATCGCGTTTAATTTTATGTGGTGGATAATAAAAACCAAACATACTTTTATAACGTTGAAAATACAGTGCTCAGATCGAGCATATCTCTAGCATATGTTGCGTTTAAATAATACTTATTTTACAGCACGGCTACGATTATTATTTAGTTATATTTTAATTAAAATCACGGTAAAAGACAGAATGAAACTAAATAAAAATTAAAGTAAAAAAAAGTAAAAACGTATAAATGGATCAAAACTGCATACTGAATTTATTGTTGGGGAAATTACGGTCTCCATATTTTTAACTTATTATTACGGATAGGTGTCATATATTTTGCGCGGTTCAAATTCTAATGCAACGGTAAAGTTGTTATGCTGCAGCGGACAAGTTTCGCAGACACTCCTAGCGTGTTAATTGAGTATTGCCGCGAAAAAATAATGATGCGAATTAAGTCATAAATGTGGCTCGTATAGTATCATAAAACAATTACAGTCGCACAGTAAAATTTACTTTTCACAAAGTGGAGTGATTTCGTAACTAACAATGCTGATCAATTGTACCCTGACCTTTGGATTTGCCGTATAATTGCGTCAGAACCATATAGGCGTAAAAGAATAAAATTTCCTGGCAAAATTATAACTTATTCATTTAAAATAATCCATCGAGCTGCGAGCCTGCGATCAACAGGCGCGCCGCGCCGCTGATGAGATGACGTCGACTTAAACATTTCCGATCCCTACTTATTATGGGATCACGAGTCTGAATGAACTTCATTTACGAAATACACATATAATTGGCACATATTTAATAATGATTACCTTCTACAGCCTTAAAATGCATTGAGTATATCCACCATGATCGACAGGGTTATCATCAAAGGACGGACATTTGTATGACTGTTCACGGTCACTTCACCTCGAGGACTCAACGCGCACGTAAAGTAGCAAGTCCATGAGCGTCGGGCAGAAGCCGGGTCACTATATTAATATATTACTTTCAAAAAAGTGATTAATATGCTATAATAAACATAAAGTTATAATCCGTAAATTATAATTTCTTATTTTGAAGGGATTACTATATTTATTTAGAATTTAAACTGTAGTGATGCGAACACCAAATTTTACGCTCGGGATATTAAGACGACCAGTTACCGCGCAGGGCGTGCCGCTTATGCGAATGACATTGAATTCCATCATTCCGTCCGTTGTCTGGTTATCATAAACAAATAATACCTACCATAAACAAAACAAGTGCATTTCTAATTAATTTTGCCTTAAATATTGTCATTATCCTTTAGCAAATGGCTTTATAATACACTAAACAGTATCAGACAGCGAGGATCTTGAACTTTTCTGATCACAATATTTTCACATACATAGATTATTGAGTCGTAACTAGATGCACCAGACACTAAAAATAAATATTTTTACGTGACGTCGGACGTTTACCTTGCACTGCAATAAACACACAAAAACATACTGCTCTTGTACATGCCAGAATAACGTTAAGTGGGGAAAATACATAAAGTCCGGAAATTAATAAGGGTGCATTCACATTAACGCTTTAGTTAAGCTTAGAGCACGGTGATATGATAATATCATGTTAAAATGTTGCATCGCCAGTGCTGTAACTAGACAATCCTGTGGCAAAACTCTAATTAGCGATTCACCTTCTTCCCAAATTTGATAAGTTCTAAGTTTACACATCACAACAACACACGTAAATATACAGGTTGTCCACCGAGTGTGGTTTTTTTCCTTAGAGTCTAGACAATTTGCATTGCAAAAATGTTACTTAACCCAGGAGAGTGACCCAAACCATAACTGAGTAGGACATTTGAGAAGCAAAAAGCGCATGATAAGCAGTATTTAAAATAAGTGAAGACACTTAAGTAAACAGTTGCCTTAAGACGCTTTCACTTTGGCGACTTAGCAGCGTTGCTAAATCACTTGGTACTCGACTTAGTCGCGCTGGCGAGTCGCGCTACTGAATCACGGAGCACGTGACTAAATCTCGGTCACGAAGATGGCGCAACGTATGCCATTTTTCATCATTAGCATGGTTATGTCGACTTCGTGACTGCGATTTAGACGCGTGCTCTGCGATTCAGGAGCGCGGTTCAGTCGCATACCAAGCGACTTAGCAACGTTGCTGAATCTCGCTGCTAAGTCGCCAATGTGAAAGCGGTCTAAGCTAAGTTTTCCAGTTAAATAATTTACATATTCTTCCCAATTCTGTCTAGGGTTAACACAAACTCCTAGAAATTTTACAACTCTCTGGGTTACACAATGCTTAAGTAAAAGTTTTAAGGAAACTTAATAAAATTGAAATCTTATACACTTTACTTATGACAAGACATAATGCCCAAAGATAAAGTTTAAGCGATTTTAAAATTGACCAATCAAACTGAACCAAATGACAGCTAGCAATCACTAATCTAAAAATTATTGAATGCAATCAGTGACAATCATGGATACTGCCGAATATAAATCACAATAACGATTTTATTCTCAGTGGCTTTGGTAGTTTCATTTAAATATTTTACAAAAAAAAAACCTTCGTTTTCCATTTTCGACATCTCACGTTCACGTTCTAGGTAAAATCAATTATATACGCGTAGAAACAAAAACTGACAGGACTTCTGATTGGTCGAGTCAAGATTCAACTTATTCCATTTACTTTAGAAATCACCTATACGGAAATTTCCGTATCATCGCTTGATTACATAAGGATAAGTTGTACATTGTGTCTTGTTGCTACATCTGTTTTCAAAAATTGGATTTTACTAAGCAAAAGCTTCAAGTTTCCTTAAAACTTTTACTTAAGCATTGTGATGTAGATATACGAGTACATTTTGTTTTCCGCACAACCTAAGAAGGAGTCTGTTGTAAAAAGAACTTGCATAAAACCAAATTGATTAGGAAGGTTTATAGAATGTTTGTTGAGGTATTTAATAATTCTAGTTTGCATAGCTTTCTCATAAATTTTAGAAATTACTTAAATTACTTACTGGAAGAACCGATAAGAGTTTATGATTGTCACGGTCATCCTTTATTTTTAAATGCCGCCGTAACAACTGCAATTTTTAATGCATCTGGGAAAATGTAATACATACTTAAAAGAGGCGTTTATCAGTTTCGTAAGTGGGGACACCAACAGCCTTAAGTGCGTTTGGATATTTGTTCCGAACAGTTCAAAGAACTGGTGGTTTTATGACGTTGTATCGATACATGTGAAAGAGGGACTGACAATCAAAAAAGTGCGAAAAGAGTAAATAGAGTGAACGGAGTTGAATAAACGATGTCAATTTTCTGTTGCCTTTCAGGAAAATTAAGTTTTTAAGTTTTCATGTAATACATCCAGAAACTAAACACTAATCCAAAACTGTTTTGTATCCTCTGCACTATGACTTGGCATAATAATACCTAATATTTGGGTCTTACGATCCAAGATTACATTTTGTACGGTGTTTTGATACCGCGACCTAATAAAACCTTCGGTTCCATATAAAAAATATATATCAGCCGAACAACTTACACTTGTACTTATTCAGATATTAACTGTTACATGCCACGTGAGTGACCCTGTATATGCAGCATTATTATTTATTTAACTATAAAACATTGCACACGACATTGCACATTCTGTTTGCGTTTCAAAAAGTACCCGAAATGTGTACTACTGCGTTAAAAACTATGCCTTACCTATTTCCCAAGAAAATACGACGTTGTGGCTATCCAGTGATTTTTTATCAACTCTTGCAATGAAGGCTAGACGGCATGTCATAGCATAGGTGAAAAGTAAGTCACTGCACTTCTTGGTGCTGTTTTACAGTAAAGACATTTGTTACCTCCTCCAACTTTTTCATCTAGATTTTGATCGTCCTTTTTGTTAGTTAACTGGTGATATAAAAAATATAGGGTTGTGCATTAGGAAGTTTAATTTCAAATTTCACACTCCGACGCATAGAAATAGTGAAAATTCACTATAAATATGGTGAATATTTCACTGGGACAGTTTGCAGAGTCTTTGGTTACAATCAAGCATTGTCTCGCATAGCAATTGTGAAACTAATCACTAAATTCGAGCAAAAGGGCCAAGTTATTGATGTGGAGACGCCAGTTCGTTGACGTAGTACCAGATCCGCTGAAGATATTGCCACTGCAGCTGTAGAAAACCCAGCATTTCCAGTCCTAGACATTCACTGCAATTAAACGTCACAAAGGTCAGCTTACGTAAAGATCTCGGGGTAGCCCAAGATCTTACGCTTACAAAGTGCAGCTGATACAAGAATTAAGACAAGCATAACTATGTACGTTCGTTGATTGGGTGTTGGAAAGGCAGGCAGGCGAATCCGTTTTTTTAGAAAAGTTATCCTGAGTGATGAAGCCCATTTCCATCTTAGTGTTCTTTTTTCAGAATTATTATATTCTAGGACGTTTTTTTACTGTATATCAACATAGTTGGTATATTGCAATAGTTCGGGACAATTACCTTGGTTATCTTAACTTGTACACATGCACTTTTTGCGATCTCTTTTGCCAAATCTGCCACTTCATTCCAGTCTGCTGTTCATTTCTATTATATCAAATATTTTTGCTCAATATGCTTTAAGTTGCAACAAATTTCACTCTTATTTCAATTTTGTAATTGTAACGATTGAGGCTTCTTGAAATAAATACATATAATCTTCTTGGTTCTATACTTTTAAGTAAACTTCGCTATCTTGAGAACTAAGGGGGGTATTCTAATCGGATTTGCAACCTAGCAACGGTGGTACCTCCTTAGCAACTGGTAAGAAGCTCCAGTCTCGGCAATGTTCGGTGGTAACAGGATACAACGTTGTGTAGTCTCGATAATGCTCGGAAGTAGGATCATATCAAGTTGTAACTTGCAACCCCGATTAGATTAGAATGACCCCCTCAGTGTTATATTTTGATCAAATTGCGGTGTCGTAATAAAAATACATAATTTAAATTAGCATTTTGCAAAAACATGGCCGTATTCACCATTCCTCAGTTACATGTTTAAAGGTCAGTTAAGCTGTTAACAGATTGTTAAATATAAAAGCTGTATTCACCAACCACTGTTAAGAGCTAATGTTGTGTCAAACTCACTCTTCTAAGTTAATTATGCATTATTGGGCAGTTAATAAAATTTATCGCTTTGTTATAATTGTATAGCACAACAAATATAGTTAGTTTAAATTAAATTTACTTTTGACTTAACGGAGATTTAAATTTTAACGGTACCTTAGTAAACTGACTGTTAATTTGTGAATGATGAATATGCGATCTGCCTCGGCAAAACATTTTTTCGATTTTCCGAAGAAAACATGTTACGTTTCGAAGAATCACTACAAATGCTGCCTTTATTCTGTCTTTTATATCCTGTTTTATTATCGGTGGTATTAAGTCCAGTAGGTATATAATATTCCTTTCAATTTGCCTGATTAGATATATTAAAACATCCTGTAGAGACACATAATTACAGTCTGATAGATTTTTTATTTGGAAAAGCTAAATTGGTCATAATCCGCTCTCTTATTTTTCGTAAAAGTTTTGTCATTTGTGGTTTTAAAATAATAATAATAAATATACTGTGTTACTTACTAAAATAATGAAGGTCAGGCCACTTCAAAACAATTGAAGATGGAGGACCTGTGACTCATGAGTTCTCAAGTTATACATTCAACGTATCTTTCCTTAAGATGTTTACTCTCAAAGTAAGAAAATTATTTATCCATAAAAATATTGAAGCACGCATTATCTTGAAAGTATTATCTTTTCTCTTATAGCTAAAGTTCATTTTTTATTATATGACGATCGTATAGATCTGAGTTAAGAAAATTTACGACGTAATGACATGACATGACAAAAGCCGCAAGGCTGTTTCATGAAAATTTGAAGGAGATAGCTATATAAAACTTCTTTGACTTATCTTTCGATCGATTGGCATATAATAAGTTTTTTAATCTTATTCAATCCGTATTGTAGAAGTTCTGCCATTGTCTGGAGCATGGCCTTCTAAATGAAAAGTGAGTTCTATCTGGCCTGGGCAAAAGTGCAGTTCAGGCGTGCTCCGCCAAGCACTGCTTACAGAGCGCTTAACCTAAAATCTCGACAGTTCTGTCACATGTGAATGGTGGATGAGTTCGTGTAAGAACAATTAATGTTAATTATGTTTAATTAATTAAAATTTGAGCATACTGGATATTATTTACGTTGGAATAAGGTGGAGTATTTATGTCCAATTTCGACAATTTAATTTAGCATTAAACTATTAGGTACGGCTTTAGATTAAAATCTTACCTGCATGTACTCAAAATTTCTGTGGTAAGTTACGACATGTATAATAAAACTTCATTTCTCATTGTGCGTAATTATCAACGCCCTTTTTAACACGTTTTACATTATCAAAAGTCGAAATTCTTTTATATAACTTGTTGTAATTATTCATAACACGAAAGCTTTTTAAAATGACAGTTTATCTTTATTGCGCAAGCGTACTTCGCTCCGACGTGATCAAATAATTTGTGCATGAATATATAAAGTTTATACCATATAAATTATGTTCTATTACAGTAAATACAATATTAATTAATTTTACGTGATTGACAGTAATGACAGTGCACTTCTTCACTCATTGCCGTCAGTGCCCCGTAATCAGCGCCAAAGTGTCGATTTTTGGCGTTTTCTCGAGCACAAAAATTCAATGTAAATTTTTCAAAACGCCCAGGCCAGTTAGAACTCGTTTTACATTTAGAAGGCCATGGTGTGGAGAACCACCGTTCCATATGCATAATGATATCACCTGTGACATCAAATCGCCGGCTCCGAAATAGCTTCTTTATCTCAGGGAAGAGAAAGAAGACGCTGATTGCGAATAAGGGGAATGGGACAAAATCTCATAGCCCCACCTGTTGGGTTCCGCACTATTCTTGTGCAGAATGTGCGCATTGCAGACTACGGATGACTTTGCAGATCATACCACGGTGTTTTTTTTTATATCACATCTCGCAATTTCTGCAGAAGAGTGCAGTAGTAACCGCTGGTGATGGACTTACCGTCAGTTAGATTTACGGACAGTACGCCTGTGAAGGACATGTGTCAGGTTTGAAAGTTTCTTTCACGTATCACAATAGTGATATATGATGAAATGGTCATGAAATGGTCTCTACTTATGGTAATGACCGTGGTGTGGTAATGACGGGCGTTCTTATCCTTTAAATGGAAAAAAATGGAGAAAATTAACACAGCGATCTTTAATTTTGGTTCATCATGGAGATTACTGATAGTAAACAGCTGTGGAAGCAAAAAAAATTGACATAGGTAACTGTCGTTTGCAACATCACCCCCCTATAAGGATCAATGATAATATCGCTCAAATTACATCAGATATTTCAGCAACTTGTACAAATGTACATACAATATACTTTGGTCTTATGAGTTTTATTCTTATGAGTTTATTCACAAGTATTTGGCAACCACTAGTTATAGGAAAAAATACTTAAAAAGAGTAAATGGACGCAAATGTGTATTGCGAAGAAGTCAAAATCGAATAACTCACAACGCACTCATACGTATTAAATATTTCTCCCACTCTCTGTGTAATGTGCACAAATGTTCGAACGAAAGAAATGGAACTAAAATGAATTGATTCAAATAAAATTTGCCAATTGCTTTTATTGAGACATGGTCGACCAAGAAGTGTACGTACGCCCGAAAATTTGGAGAGTAAGGGTAGCAAGTAACAACTCAAAACTCCCAACGCTTATCGGCACGGAAACAAGCAAAAGTTTTAGAAATAAACCGAAGTTTACAGTAAATACTGCATGAATTAAAGTTTCACCCATACAAAATCCAAATTGTTCAAAGATTATTTTCCTAAGACCCACAAAATTCCAAAATTTTGTTAAACGTTTACTGTACGGTCAAAATAAGGACATAAGTGCGTCACCTCCCAGAAATAGTATTTAAAAGTAAAACTGTACAATATACTGGTTACTTATTATTTATTAGTTTTTTTCTTTGTACACACATAAAAATTTTTGGGATAGATTGTTATCTTCCTTATCGCCGTTACAATATGGATAAAGTTTTCCCTGAAAAGTTGTTAATGTTTATCAATTTAGTGTTATTGTTGTCTTTTCCCGACTAAATTGCAGTCTAAAAATAAGTGTTAAAAAAAGGTAAAATAATTTTATTGCAACAAGGATAAGCTCAACTCTCGTTTAATATATTATCCATAATTAGCCAATTCAATAAGTAGGAGATATAGAAGTAAAATATTCAATGTGCATAAAAGTAGAAATGCGATTCTAAATGTGTTAGTTCAAACTTATTTACTTTTCGCTTTGATTAATTTTTTGAAATTTCTGCCTTAGTCGCCGGTGCAGTTCTTCTGAATTGTTTATAGCAGTTGCATATGTTGAATTTTTTAGGAAAGGTCATTGAAATAATCTTATGGTGTTAAATTTCATAACATCGAAGGAAATGACGTTGGAGTGTTGCGACTTATAATTCGGTCATCATAAAACTCGTGAAGCATGGCCAATGTTTCTGCTTTACATACAGTGGGACGTTGCACTATCTTGCTGAAAGTAATCCGATTCTAATTCACGTCGTGAACATTCTCCAAAAATTCATTTAAAATTTCAATTCGGTATCTTGCCGCATTAAGGCTTCCTAAAAATTAACACATGAATATAAGTTTACAGGTTATTTTTATGATTTATTTATTTATAAACACCTTCAAAGGAAATTGATTCAAGTAGTCGTCTGCCGCTTATACTTGTCCATAAACCCAATTTTTTTAGGATGCAACGGGCGTTCACTAAACATATGAGGATTATCTGAATTCCAAGATATTCTGCGAATTTAGGTATCCAGACAAACACGATTCACCATAAAGAAAGTCTTCCGTAGGGTATTGTCATTATTTAAAATGTTTAAAAACCATTGACAAAATTTTAACCTCTGCACTATCTTGCCGAAAGTAATCCGATTCTAATTCACGTCGTGAACATTCTCCAAAAATTCATTTAAAATTTCATTTCGGTATCTTGCCGCATTAAGGCTTCCTAAAAATTAACACATGAATATAAGTTTACAGGTTATTTTTATGATTTATTTATTTATAAACACCTTCAAAGGAAATTGATTCAAGTAGTCGTCTGCCGCTTATACTTGTCCATAAACTAATTTTTTTAGGATGCAACGGGCGTTCACTAAACATATGAGGATTATCTGAATTCGAAGATATTCTGCGAATTTAGGTATCCAGACAACCACGATTCACCATAAAGAAAGTCTTCCGTAGGGTATTGTCATTATTTAAAGTGTTTAAAAACCATTGACAAAATTTTAACATCTGCGGTACATCATAAATCATAACCCTCTCATACCAAATATCTTATTGGACTGGGGGTGATATAGAATACTAATAAAGTAAATAAATTAATATCTATGTCTTCGTGAACTGGTGAACTACTTTTAGGATAAGAATATAAATGTAAATCCTTTCTTAATATTGCATGAGAAATGCCTACTGAAACATCAAGTTGCTGGGCTAAGTACTGCCGACTTGCAACCAGTGTTTCCCTTAAAACATTCCATCTTGGAGCTTTGAGAAATGCGAATTCTGAACTCAGATAAATAAAAGACTAACAAACTAGGGAGGTACACGCATTTCTGTGCAATAAAACTAATCATACTGAACAATTACAGTTTAAAGTGGATGTCGAAAACAGGAATAAATTTGTCAGAATAAACTACGAGGCAGAGTCAAATGAAAACCTTAAAAGTACCTGAAAACAGTACCTAACGGAACCTTGCTTTGTAATTTGGCAGAAATATTATTTTTCAGTTGTATAAACAAAACTTATCACAGTAATTATCTTATTTACTGTGCTTCATTTTATTGCACAGAACGGTACAAAACTATAAATCACAACAAGTCGACAGTGCGTTTCGTCTCTCGGAGAGTAACGAAATGTTATTCACACATTACTAACATTTTTTTTCCAAATCTAACATGTAAGTAACATTTTGCTAACGGCACTCTTTAATCTAGACCGCCTACAGACCGATCCCAAAATATTTGCTATTAACAAAGTTATGAAGAATGCTATTAACAAGTTAATAGAAAAAATAATAAATGTTGACAGCAAATGTTAATAACATAAAATATTTCCAACATGTTACTAACACTTCTTCGATATTTCTTCATATGTTAATCGCAAATGTTGTCAACAATGTTGATAACAATGTTAATAAAAGAAGTCTCTAACATTTTTTGACCGAGTTTTTAAGATTTGTTAACAGCATTGTTATTAACTCTGTTATTAACAATGTCACCTCTGGTGTAAAGCTAGCTTAACTCTAACATTTCTCTAACGTAAACACTCTATGTTCAGTAGTAAAGGCTTTTCAGCAGTTTAGTTCTTAAAGGAACTGTTTTATACGAAATGAAAGCAGCGACACAAATAACGGAATCGAATACTCGAAGGTGTAAACAAAACCTCTGACAGTTGACAGTCGTAGTTATTCAAGCCACGTATAATCGTCGGCACTTAAAACGAAACGTATCAAGGCTGTAGCCTTAAGTAGCACTCTTTAAGGTTAATTTTCGAACAAATTTATTGTTTTTCGTTTTGTTGTTAGTGCCGGCTATGGTACTAAGCTGGACTTTTCTGAACGCACTTTGCATATAGTCCGACTAGAAACTTTTCGGAATTTTGAATTTGTTTCAGTATATTGGCTTTCCCGATATCTTAGGTATTTTTGTCAAAATCATATTTTTCAAAGAATCTAATAAAAGAGACTACCGATGTTGAATGTTAACGATTTTAAACCAATAGAAAAATCTGAGGAAAACTGATGAAGTATATTTCCAACAGCGGGGTTCGTATTTAATAATAATAATAATAGTGACTTTATTTTCAATCACATCTACAAGTTTAAAGTAAACAGTAAGCAGCATTGAAAAAAGGCGGAGTTCAGATGAATTATGTAATAATTCTCTGCTCTTACACTCAACCTAACAAATTTATAACTAAAAGGTAATGTAACACATAGCGCATACCTAAATAAATTACTAGTCAACTAGTCGCTACAAGCATGACAATATTTTGTATTCTAGAATAAATCATCCTCCAAATAAATTTAATTCCTCTGAGAGGACACTAGTATTTATTGTTAAACTTTAACAAACATTTAAGAAACCGGATTGGTAAAATTGTTTTGACCAAAAAATATAAGAAAAAATAAAATAATAGCATCAAGTAATAGCAAGTCTACTCAGGATGCAGTTGATTTGATTAAAATTAAAATTAAACAGAAATTACAAAAATAAATTATCCACCTCTATTTTAATCAAGGTTGATAAAAATTGCGATTAAAAAAAAAATCAAATAAATCGATTTTTTTATTTACATAAATCGGATTTATTTTGATTCAAATCAAAAGTTTTATTTCCTGGTTTGTCATCACCTTAATGTTTTTTATAATATTTATTGTATTTATAATGCTGTAATTAATTAATGCAAAATTCCGTGTTGCATAGTGTGTGCTAGAATGCGCAAGTTGACATATGTTCCTTCTTGAACGGACAAGTTCACACATTTGCAACATGTTATGCAATTTAGTTTCTCATTTATTTGTTGCATTTCATCTGGTAAAATTACGTTTTAGTGACCTGCAACTATTATGTTTATTTTTTGAATCATGTCTGGAAGAAAAAGGGACACAATTTGGCAACACTTTATAGAAAAGCCTGAAAAATTGATTGGTAAAACTGGAAGCAGAGCAGTGTGCAAAAAGTGCAAAATAAAAATTCAGGGACTAGTTTAGAGATTAAAATCCCGATACGAAGAATGTTCACAAATAAAATTTTCAGGAGAAGTAGACAGTGAAAATGATTTAGAAATATCGGGGGCGGCAACTTTATCATTCCTGCTGCTTTATTTGATGAACCTCAGCCAAGTACTTCCAGAACGCATTCACTATCTCTTAAAAAAGAAAAAAGAACGTCTGACTCACGGCTCACCTAGCACTAGCAGCGATTTACTCTCATCATTTTTAACACGCACATCAAAAGACCAAAAATATGTGCTTGATAAACAAATTGCAAAAGCGTGTTATGCACTTTTAGGTCCATTGAACACCAAGAGGTAAAAAAGGCGATGGAATTGTTACGTCTTGGATATTCACCACCTTATAGATTTGCCTTATCCTCTAATTCTTTGGAAGAAGTATTTAATGAAGAAAAACAGAAATGCCTTGCAACCTCATCTGGTGTGTCTGCATGTTTATCAATTGATGGCTGATCAAATGTGCATAAAGAACCAATAGTTTGTGCTACAGTAACAACAGAAGGTGGTAATAATTATTTATTGGAAAGCATTGATACTTCCGGAAATCCTCATACATCAGATTATTATTAAACCAGAATTGCAACTGACTTAATACAAAAGTGTAAAATCACATATGACTATTTAGTTACAAGTCTTGTGACTGACAATGCAGTTAATATAACAAGAATGAGAGAAAATATGAAAAGTGAAAAAAGTGACATAAATATTATTGCTTATGAATGTTTTGCACATCTATGTATTGAATTGGTTGTCCAAGGATTTGGAAATCAAAGATATTAAAGAAAATATTGTTTTCATAATAAAATATTTTCGAAACAACCACTTAGCCATGTTATACATGCTATTATATTTTTAGTTACCCATATCAATTTGTTTATTTTTGAATTCGAAAAATACAGTGCCTTCAAATGAATTCCTGACTTCTCTTTATAAAGTTGGTGGCATGCAATACAAGAGTACGTCACTCGAGTATAACTGTCACATTTGCCATTTTGTTTGATACCTACTGATTTGCAAATTACATTACATGTCGATGAGGGCGACAAACAGTATGGCTGTTTTTCTTTTTGACATTGACGTTTAAGTGACGTTACTGGGTAATTATAATTATTTATACCGTGCCTTCAATCAAATTCCTCATTAAAGTAAGCTGTGATTTTTTTATAAAGTTGGCGACACTCAATTCATAGCCGTTCATAAGTAATTGCAAGATTAAGAAACTGTTGTCGGAAATTCTGTACACACTCAATTGAATGAACAAACTGTCCATTTTCTAATTTACCAGTTTGAAAATAACTTTCAACAATATAAATATTTTGTGCTGTAATTCTAACATTTTATAAACGAAAATACAAAGTGTCAAGTTGACATTTGTTCAATTAAATATCAGTACTACAAATCTTTAGGAGAAAAAACAATGAAATCATAGCCCATCTTAATGAGGAATTTAATTGAAGGCACGGTACTATGAGAATAGTGATAGGGCAGTTGTCAATAACTGTCAGTGTTATATTATCACGTGAAAAATGTACAAAGTAAACTCAAAATACTTAATTAATTCATTTCAAAAGAACACTAAAATTTAAAGCAGGTGCTGAAATTGCTGACCTTTAACTTGAATGCACAAACGTACCCTGCACTTCATGTTTTCAAATTTGAAATGCGTTTGTGGTGGGGATTATGTTAACATGAAAAAATAATTTGACAACTGTCAGTGCTACAAACCTTTAGGAGAAAGAACATTGACATCAGAGCCTACTTTAATTTGGAATTTAATTGAATGCACGGTATAAAACTTGATTCAAATCAAATTATTTAAATTATCTCAACCTTGATGTTAATTGTTTCGTTCAAAAAGTGCGGACTTATTTTCTTTTTTTCGGATACTTTCTAGGTGAACTTTATTTTGTTTTAATAAATTATTAATATACAAGGAGTATCGACCGTTGGGAATCGAAGTAAAATTCAAAATTATCGGGTATTCGGTGAGAAGATCAAATTTAAAAACCTTTTTTCAGTGCTAAGCTTTCGCTAAAATTTATTAGCTTCATCAGAGCGTTCTGTAACAATAAATATTTAACAGTAAATTGTTTTAAGTTAAGTAAATAAAAATAATGACTTACGAAATAGTTTCAAGAGTGATAATTTAGCACATATTAAAAGTTGCATTCAACACGTTATTAGTGACCATATAAATTGTTTAAAATTGACGAAACAAGTTAAAACATTTCAAAGCATGTAAACACAAAATGGCGACAAGAATTGAAACAGTGAAAATTTGTTAAAGCGCATGTGTGAAACAACTAAAAGAGCGCATGTGTGAATTAACATAAAGGAGGCAAATTTGAAATGTTATCATTCAAGTCTGATTTCGAAAATTGTATTAAAAATTCGTAAGACGAGTTTAAATTCTGAGTGTCAGACCTAAAATTCATTGAATTAGAATGTCTTTTTATATGATATACATTTCTAAAAACAGACGTGAACGATAATTGGATTCTTTATCTAAAATTTTGACATTGTTGAAATCAATCTTATGATCATTAATTTATGAATGTTGGGCCAAAGCATTAATATTCGATACTTTGTTTAAGAAATTTTTTTGCAATCAGATTTGTGTTTGGAGATTCTAGTTTTTAACCAAGTTGAAGTTTGACCAATGTAGACTTGATTGCATTCAGAACAAGGTATGGAATAAACTACGTTGGAAAGTAAATTAATGGGAGTTTTATCTTTTAGATTACTAAAAAACAATTTAATGGATAAGACGTTAAATTTGGCTACTTTTATATTCAAATTATTGATGCATTTTGTGATCTGAGAAGTAAAGTTTGGAATGTGAGGTAATCCTTTGTAAATAATTTCAGAAGCAATGTTGTTATTTGTGAAGTTGTTGCTGGAATTAGAACTAGAAAATAAAATTTTGTTGACCAAAGGAGGTGGGTAACCATTATTACAGAACATAGTCTTGAGTTAAACTAAATTCTTTTTGAGAAAAGAAGGGTGTGAGATTAACGTAACTCTCTTTTTTTGAGCACGTAAAATGTTCATTTTTTGATTAATAGGGTGCGCAGAGTGATAATTGTTAAACCTACCAGAGTGTGTCGGTTTTTGGTACCAGTCTAATATGATTGAATTATCTTGTAATCTGACAACTTTAGTGTCAAGAAAGGGGACAGATGATTCATTTTCAACCTCAACAATGAAGTTTAAGTTGGTATGAAAACCATTAAAGGTGTTTAAGGTAGTTTCAATCATATCAGAGGGAATGGAACAGATGATGTCATCAACGTATTTTTTGATAAAAGCAAATGTGAAAGGTAATTTAGGAATTACGTTATCTAATAAATGATCCATGACTATTTGGGCCAATATAGGGCTAAGAGGAGAACCCATAGGAACTCCTGCAGTTTGTTTATAAAAAGTAGTTTGAAATGAAAAGTAACTATTATGAAGTAAGAAATTTAAAATCTTAAGAAATTCAATTTTGTTTGCACAGCAAAAAGGTTGAATGGAATCCCACTCATTACCAACAATATCAATCACCAGATCAATAGGAATGTTGGTGAACAGTGAAACTACGTCAAGAGATATAATTATGAAATTATCAGGAAGCTTGAAATTCTGAAATTGTTGTACAAAATTGAAAGAATTTTTAATGTTATAATCATTACGATCTTTTTATTTTAATAAATTATGTCAAATATACTACCTAATTGCAAAATATATCGTAACAACATGTAATTGAGAAATTAGTACTTATCAAGGGTTCCTGCTAGGACTTACAAGCACGTTCATAAGTGTGTATGGCTGGTTTAAGAAATGTTGGTTGCTGTATAATCCTATTTTTGAGAAAATATTGAAATTGGGATTGATCTTTTAGAACGTAGGTAATTTCTTTGCATATCAAGCAAATATTTGCACTTTGTGTGTTTTGTGATGAGGCCACCCACTCGTTTCTGGAAACCTATGAGATCGAAGGTGCTTGCTTCAACGCTTCAATTTTAACTCTGCCCTGAGGTGGTGTGGATCAGCGTAGGATAGTTTCAGTGATCATATTGAGCTTAACAATTTTTGCTAATTATACAGGTATAGTGTCACGTGTAAAATATGGTGCGTGTGCCACATTATACAATCACGAATGCGTGCGTGGCGCCAGAAAGTGCGCATGCTTCGGTGGGCCCGTCCTCCAACGCCACGATCTGGCTATTTTAGCAGCACACGGTGTGCGGATTCCGTGGTGAAGAGTAGTCGTTCTGTTTCGTACGTTTACTGCGTCACAGCGTGTTTACTTTTCAGAATCACTCGCACATTTCCACTTGAAAATCGCGTTGGTTTTCTCATGAAATGAATGCGAAGTCGTCGAGCGCACGCTGTTTCGCCAGTGTTACCCGATCTAAATTTTAAATCAAACTTTGTGCGTCTTATGTGTGCTGTGTGCTATCTCAAAACTCTGAACTTTCAGGACTGTTGTTATCAAATCGTAACTGACGTAGTATCACACTGGAGATGACTTGTTGAACTGCGTGTTCCTCAGTAGCCTAGTATAAGTTGATAATCTCACGTGTGTATATGTAGAAGGTGTATTATTGCGCCGCACGAAATATATTTAGCTGATTGTATAACGCCGACTGCGATCTTTTTAGTGTTAACAACTGAACTGTCTCTGGATATTTCACCTGTGCGTGTTGTGCGAACGGATTTTAAATTGGCGTAGTTTTTATTGGTTGTTTAAGAAAGAAAAGGGCTCTAACATACTGGATTATATGAACCTGGGTTATAGTGCGTGGCCTGTTCAGAAAATGAACTTGAACATCATGGAACCTCTGAATGAATTAGATGGGTTTGAACCTCAAACTAGAGCCCGCTCGAACACGTGGCCTTTACCCCGGCCGGAGAATTACGTCGAGCCGGGCGACGAAGCGGGCAACAAGTGTTCCGGTTTGCCCGTCCCGACGCCGACGACGACCGTTCCCGCCAAAAAGAACTCCAGCCGTCGGAACGCCTGGGGTAATCTTAGCTACGCAGATCTAATAACCCAAGCGATTACGTCATCGACGGACAAGAGATTAACTCTTTCGCAGATTTACGAGTGGATGGTGCAGAACGTGCCGTATTTCAAGGATAAGGGCGATAGTAACAGTTCAGCAGGATGGAAGGTATGTATGTATGAGTATGCCTAACTTGCGCGCATACAAATTCGAATTCCACGGAAATTTCTTCCGTGGCCTTGAGTGTATTCGAAGAATTCCAAAACCTTGACTCTCGCCAATGAAAGAAAATAATAATAATATCTCGTGTTCAATTTACGCACTCGAAAAATTAATCGCTGTCCCTTGCAAGAATCTTGGAAAGCCAAGTGCGATTCTAGTTATAGCTGGTCATTTTTACAGTCACGTACAGCGTTGCCCGCTCGAGACCGGACGGTCTGGCACCGTCGCGGTCGTCACGTGGATCCGAGACTGACATTGAGTTGAACTATTATCATATGCAAAATTATTTCTTAAGTATATATACGCGACGACCTTTGAGATTCATAAGTTTCAGCGGGCTTATGCTCTCTCCTTCTGTTGAACAAATAAAACTTTGTGTGCCGAATTAGTTTTACGTTAATGACGATAAGATTCGGCAAACTTTAGTTTGGATTTTTGGAATAAATAAAGATTCTAATATGTTGAAGTTATGCTGAAATTAATCACACTAAATATAAGTGCAAGCAATTTAATTAATTTAGTTCAATTTTGAGCTGTATCATCTATTGCTTTCGTTTAATTTAAGTGCTTTGAAAACCGGTAGATTTCGAAAAAGATAAAACTTTTACCTTTTGTTTTCTATTTTTCTTCATTCTCTTTAAATGACATTATGTATTAATAGTGTGTAAACTAACTATGTGTTGTAATTGTATATTTTTGCTCAGCAATGGGGTTGACTTTCTACAAAAATAACGAAATTTGCAAAAACACAAAATGTAGTAAGTACATAGTTGTAGTAAACTTTTTATTTCAATTTATATGAAAATATTGAAATATCTTTAGTTTGAGTCCTCCTGAAAATTTACTTTAAGCGAGTGATTGCGTTTGTTTGTCAAAGATTATAACAGGAAAGTTAATTCAATCGATCCGTTACATTTTTTTTGGGGCAATTGCTAGCCAACGACCGGCACAAATTAAAAAAGAAAACCGTGTAGAAGCATATTTTTAGTCACAATCATGGCACAATAAAAATAAAGTGGTTTTGATGTTGGGGATTTCCAGAAATCAAATTTCAAATTTCGGCGCAATGCGTCACTGTATCACTTAAGAGACGGGTTCGGATAAATTGCATGTGAATAATTAATTGCAGGAGAACTTCTAAACCTTGTAAAATATAAATAGTAACTTGTTAAAAACAGATAGTTGACTGTGACTAGAGAAATATTACGCGGTTAACTATATGTAGTCAAAAGTCCATAAAAAAGGAAAGTGAATCCATTGAAGTTTAATCATAAAATTACCCCTATTTTCATTTCATAATAACGAATTTTTCTGCAATAATAATAATTGATATTTACTGTTTTCTATTTTTATCATGCGAATATACAGGGATATCCACATAAGCCGTTCGTTAAAAGTTATCGAGGTTGCAGTTCACGTAGATATTTGAAATTTAAGGAGCAAGGGTTTTCCGTAGAGATCTCTTTAAATAAAATAAAATTGTCTTTGTACCACTTCCGGTTGTACCGGAAGTCGCTATCAACTTGCTTATTTTAAATGGAATGCTATATTTTTTATCACGTTTTTGAATTCTACATGTAAAAATATGTTAAGTTGCAATACATTTCCCTATCTCCAAAATGCATCATTTTTGAGATATTTTGAAATTTCTTAAAAATTTGGATTCTGCAATCTGATTTTCAAAAAATTATAACATAGCTATGATTGAAGCAATTTTATTTGTAATAGCTGATATTGTAGTTGAAGCTTTAAGGTTCTTAGAAATTCCATAAGCATAATCTATTAAGCTACAGGGTGTCTAAAACACACCGCTCCCCTCGAAGATATTCAAACACAGAAAAATACTTTTTTTCAAATGGAACGACCAATATTTTAATACACCTCGTATGTGGAATTAAATGCTGTGTCGAACTATACTAGCATTCCCTATACCTAACTTTAACAGTTTTTCAGTTATAAGATATTTTTGGTTTAATACATAAAAATTTACATTTATTAGGTTAAATATTTCTAATTTTGTTGATATAGTTATGAAAACAACAAACAATTGCATTTAACGTTTCCTGTTACTATAAATTTTAAGCAAAAGCAAAAAGAAGTTGAGAATCAAAATCAAAATTATTCAAACGTTGATATTTTAAATCTATTTTTTAAATTCATGAAGAATGATCTAAAATTGTTCAGAGCAGAGAATGTGTGTTCAATCAAATGTACCGCTCTTGTCTCCTATGAATAAAACACAGTTTGGAAAGTTTGAACCTAACTTTATACAATTTGGAAAAATAAAATGTACGAAGATCAGTAACAAATAACGAAGATAATTAGACAATGGTTTTAAAATACTTTCACGCTAATCCAGAGAATTGCAAACTAGCAGCTATTTTTATTCTTCAATTTAAAGTAATGAAATTCATACTTTTTCGTTTTATAAGATCACAAGCGTCCCAAGAAAAGTATGATCAAAGAACAATTAAAATTTGTGCATTTCCATTTGCGAAAATCTATTTTCTTTGGTTTACTACAAAATTTGTAGTAACAGTAATCATTGTTATAATTTCCATGCTATCTTAACAAAATTAAAAATATTTGACCTATTAAAATTGTAATTTTCTATGAATTAAATCGAAAATGTTTCATAACTCAAAAACTGTTAAAGTTAGGTATAGGGAATGCTAGTACAGTTCGACGCAGCATTTGATTCCACATACAATGTTGCATTAAAATATCGGTCATTCCATTTGAAAAAAAGTATTTTTCTGTGTTTGAATATCTTCGAGTGGAGTGGTGCGTTTTAGACACCCTGTAGCTTAATAGATTATACTGATGGAATTTTTAAGAACCCTAAAGCTTCAACTACAATATTAGCTATTACAAATAAAATTGCTTCAATAGCAGCTGTGTTATAATTTTTTGAAAATCAGATTGCAGAATCCAAATTTCTAAGAAAATTCAAAATATCTCAAAAATGATGCATTTTAGAGATAGGGAAATGTATTGCAATTTAACATATTTTTACATGTAGAATTAAAAAACGTGATAAAAAATATAGCATTCCATATAATAAGCGAGTTGATAGCGACTTCCGGTACAACCGGAAGTGATACAAAGACAATTTTATTTTACTTAAAGAGATCTCTACGGAAAACCCTTGGTCCTTAAATTTCAAATATCTACGTGAACTGCAACCTTGAAAACTTTTAACGAACGGTTTATGTGAATATCCCTGTAGATGTGCAGATGGTAATTAAGTGAAGTACAGTGGAGTTCGCTTAGTATGACTCCCCATATAGTGACAAACCGCTTCTTATGACGCTTCAGGTCTGATACTCTTAAATACAAGCTTCCGTCATTACGTTCCTATTAATAGATGGTACCAAACGGATGTAACCGCGCTAGATTGGTAGTGTACAGGTAATGTCATAGTAATGTAGTTTCAGTTGTTTTTGTTTATGTAAGCATCATCAAAATTTTATCGTGTTATTCTAGCATTTCTTCTCTGTGCATTCTCGTTGTTTTGAGGGTTTTTGCTGTTTTAACTGTATTTAACTATGCCAACCAAAATAATCAAGTGTGTTATTATTGTCGTAATAATAATTTTTCGCTGAAAGCTTGGTTTATGTTCAACGCGACGCAAACGGGACGCCAATTTGACGTAGACGCAAGACGCTTTTGTCAGATAATTTAGTTTACGCTCCACGACGGCGTCGTGGATCTATTGTTATTATTATTGTAGATGTATAAATTGGTAAATAAAAATGTTGTAAATGTATTAAAGAAACAAATTAATTTTTGCATACCCACCAGAAAATTTGAATACATTGGAACGGACACTGAATATGCGCACTAACACTTAACGAAGCTGTCGAACGACGGCGAAACGTTAAGTGTTAGTGCGCATATTCAGTGTCCCTTCAAAGGATTTGTGATACAATTTTCATCGGACAAGAACCTGCTTTAATTATATATTACTTTTCATTCCTATCACTAGATGGCATGTCTAACGTACAACCATTTCATAATATTTCAGTTTCCTATCTACAGTATATAGGTAATCTGTGTGACGCTTGTACACAGTGGTTTGGATTTCAAGTCCTTTAATTCCGCTTATAATATCGTCCGTTTAGTCTGATTTAATTATCCTTTTTCTTGAATGTCATTATAAGCGGACTCCATTTAATAACGAAGAAAAATTTCATTGTGAGGGTACGGCTGTAATACTGAAATCGACCTAAAATACGATACGAACGATATTTATTTTATTTTTATTTATTAAATTAGAAAATTTCATCTATTTATTAATAATTTTAATACAACTGTGAGTCATAGATTGGTAATACAAACCATTTTCCGAACCAGTAAAATTTTGTTATTCCCTTCTGACGTTACTAGATACAAAATTATTCCGTCATAATCTCATAATATATAATTTTAAAATAATATTCTTTAAACAAACCCTTTTCGTCTGCGTAGCTAGCATTAAAAAAATTGTTTTTATATCTTAGCGATATGATAAATACAACGCCTTATACCCACAAGTATAGTAAATTTTTAATATTACGTATTTAGATTTTCATAGATATAGGGTGGGCCAACAGTGCGTGGGTGGAAGAATGTGGCGTTACTACTAAATATTTATTATATACAGGCCGTTCCATTTAATTTCTTTTTTAGAAAAATGGTCGTTTGCGCTATGCATTACCCTGTGTAAAGTTTTAGAAGAATTTCCGACTGAGAAACATAAACTTTAGATCAATAAAACCTCATATTGAGCTATCTAATCGTGTAATAATATATAGGGTGTTGCATTTAAAAAAATACAAGTTAGGGTTGCCGCATTGTGCATCTATCCGATTGGTGCGTACACAGATTTTAACAGTGTTCAATCGTAACGTCACAATCTTCCGCCCACGCGCTGTTGGCGCACCCTGTATATTTTGTGAAATCTCGCCAGATATGTTGTCAATTTGCAGCTGTGAGCTCGTTATTGCTCGGCAATGAACCGAATCGTTTGTGAAGCAGAAGCAGTCGGAGTTGATCCAAGAACACAAAATACGAAGTTCCTTAAATGTTATGCAGAGATATTTTACAAATTTTATTGGAAATATTTTCATTTGTTATTGACAGCATATATGTAGTTAATTCAGATTAAATCATGGTTCTAGTAAAATATTCATCAATATATGGGGTGTTACTGTAAATGAATTAATAATTTTAATATTAAAATGAAGAAACAATATAAAAGTTAGAATAAATGTTTTTAATAAATGTAGCTTAACGCTGAAACTGATTCGTTTTAGAATTTAAAAAAATCAAAAGGTGGAGATGGTTGTATAACGCTAAGAGAGGTATAAAGGAAAAAAGAAAATCGACATTTTCGTTTACATCTCAAAAGCAAGCAAAAGAAAATCTAATCTGTTGTTTGAGATTTTGACATTAATTGATGCAACTCATCTTCAATTTAACCGAATCTGTATGTTTTACGGTTTAGGAAAATACTTTCAATTTTCACTTCTCACTTTTAAATACAATGTATTAAAAGTAAGTAGCATTTCTATATGCACCTAAGTAATAAAATGTAAATTCACAAACCCTTACTAAGACACAGCTTAAAGTGGTACGCAATCCTACCCGGCATAGAAATTATGTGATACAGAAAGAGACCGGTAATAAGAATCGTGTTCCTTCTCAACACAAGGGTTTATGATTCAGTTGTATAAAGAAATTGTACCGAGTATAATTACTGATTTGGAAGTATAATTATGCATAAACAGTCACAACTAAAAAGTTAAGGATTAGGTACAGAAAATTTATAATAGTACTGAAGAGGAACATTATTTATTTATGAACAGAGATCGATTTCTTTGTATTAAAAAAATGAATAAGTATAGTTAAATCTGAAATTACACAGGTCCTGAAAGTATCCTCTTTTTAAGATATTCCGATTTAAAAGAAAAACGCATAGAATAGGACAACGTATTTTGTAAATGAATATACAATAAGAATCCGTTTGTAAAACATATTGAAGATCGCCTGGCAATTTATACCTAGTCTAGTAATATTTACAGAAGTTAATGACCCTATTTTATGGTTCCCATCATGTCTGTTTCTTCCATATGAAATAAGAGCGAATTCTGTGGGTTTTATTGCTTTTCCTTTTCTTTAAGGAGCCCATGAATGTACAAGGAAGTCAAACAACTGGACTTACGCCTGCAGTCTAACATAAACGTTCATTAATCGTTCAAGTATTTACCGGACGTGCATTTTGAAGCTAAAACGAATCTGGCAATTTTAAAATGTATTACACTATGATATTTTTTATGTATTTTTTACGAAGTGAATGAGAAGTGCCAATTCAACCAATCGGAACTCACTGTAGTAGTTTATCTCCCCCACTTTGTCACAAAATTGTTATCAAATTTAACAAGTGTAAAACGGCCTTTGTATTTGATCAGGATCAGTGATCATCCGCTTCTTAGAAATACAAACTTTTGCATGCAATTTTTATTATTTTAACAGGTTTTTTTACTGTTTTGTCTGAAAATAAATATTTGTCCTTATATTCGTAACAATTCTTCTGCTTCTTCTCGATTCATGTTGCTGTACAAAAATTACTATTCCGTTGAGAAGTTATTTCTTGCTTACAGTTTTGTTACTATACTTACACATGCCTTGAAATAAATATTCGACAATGTTAATTAAATAAAGCGTTAGGTAAGTGTTAATAACGCTTATTTCTGGCATGTAAATACCGTGACTTTGAACTTCTGCATAATGCTCGAATTGTAACAAAGAAAACATGTATATCATTATCAATGTTTTGAGAGAATAAATAAAATGTTTTGCAATTTTAATCTTTCTGGAAAGTAAGACTTTACCCGTCGTTTTTATTTTTTTTTAACTTATTTACATTTTTAACTTTTTCATACTGAATAGTACATTTTTTTTACTATGTGCCGATTGTATAGATCTGATTGTGAGTTAAGAAAATATACGACCAAATGGCGTGACATGACAACGAGGCAGCTGTTTCACGAAAGTTAGAAGGAGATAGCTACATAAAAGTTCTTTGACTTATCGATCAATCGGGATATATTGGAGAAATGAACTATAGCTTCTGTTTTAGATTTTTCCTTACAATTTTCAACGTTGTTCAGGATTTTGCGTAAAGTGAACTATAACAGTAGGTAAAATTATTAAAAATCAAAACTTAGCGATGGTATAATTTTTTGAAATTAAAGTGGCCATATTATTAAATTGTTGCAATAATGTCTCCAATAAGTTCAAAATAGTTTTGTTTTAACGAAAAGAATTTTGGTTTCCTCGAAAATCCTTGGAATACATCTTCCTAGGAAAGTCTACCTTCTGTAACTTACATTTAATTATTATAAAGTGTATTTTCAGGATATCTCTGAATAGTTCGACCTTGCCAGTGTATATGTAACATGTCTGTATATTTACATATAAATACAGTTCAAGATAACACCCCTCGGTAAACATTTCGAATTTATCAAAACATTTGCGGAACGAAAAGCTTCAAACATCCATTACATTGTAATAAACTTAACATCTTGAACTAATGTGCTCGTTTATATTTTTCTTGTTTTTAATTTTGTGATTTGCCGTAGAAAATGTCGCTTCTTTGACGTAGAATTTGCAGCAGATATATCTGGTACATTTGCACTGACGTACACTGCGGTGGAAAGATTTCAATCAAGTTTGAACTTCGATTGTGTGGGCCCATCTCTTTATCTTCCATCCTAAAAATGGCACACTTTGTCGATACAATCTTCCAATTAAGGTCGCTTGCTGTGCATCCAATAAGTGTTGTAATTACGATAATTATTTAATTATGCTTTTGAATCTGATACTGAGCTCCGCCTGCCTTATACAATACTATACTTTGTATAGAATGTGCTTTGTAATCGTGCATTTTGCAAAAAACGCGATTACCTCATTCATTTAGATGTATTGATTGTATCATACGAGCGAAAAAATTATTTAGATAGAATTAAATTAACATTTAAAAAATCAACATTTATTAGAAGTACTTGCGAAAGTAGAGGAAAGAGAGAGGAACAATTTCTAAACTATGTATGTAAGTTATTTCAGTCGAACTCTGTAGCATTCTAGAATTTGATCTTATATGATATAAGAAACTAATTTTTTGGTTTGAATCCCATATTGATCTCGGATCTTCTTCTCTTGAAGTTATAATTTCTTTCTATATTCGTATTTATGTTGGAATGATCCTTTCAAAGAGGTTGATCAATATTTACTTTCACCAAAAATTGGATAACTTGGAAAAATCAGTTAAATGGGTCGATGTTTTTTTCAACTTGTGGAAATATTCAAGGATCTTTGATATCCCTGCGAAAAGCTTTGTTCATGAAACTGTTACAGCACGTCATAAATTCTTGACAGTTTTGAAAAAAGAGCGATAAAATTTGTGATTGCAATTTTCGATCCTTGAAGTAAATCCAAGACGAGCACATGACGTAAGAATGAATAACATTAGAAACCGATGAAAACGAAAAATATTGATCAAAGTATTTCCCATTTACTGAAGTCTTTTCGGGCAAGCTGGTCTAGTAGTTCAAAACCAGCGCCGGGTTTTACAACCTTTTTTATACCGGTTTTTATATGGCTTTTTAAATAGGTGGATATTGTAAAATGCAAATTAACCGTACGTATGTATATAAACATATTGATAAAGCGGGGCCTGTGGAATGCATACGGCGAGCTGAAGTTTAAAATTAGGCGGGCCGTATTGAGGGCACGGTGACACGTTTCACTTTTAATAATACCTCGGCGCGATCCCGCTTGGCGGGTGCGGGACAGGAATTCAAAAAATTGCCAGCATTTCTCCTGACGTGTTGTTCGAAATTTCGCTGAGGTTTTCTGCCTAATTTAATCAAGTAATTTTTTACCTCACGCACAAGGTTTAAAGTAAAAAAATTAATATATAAAATCCCCTGCTTCCTATAATAAAAATGTACCGTGTGACCGTAAAATAAAAAAAAAAATGTAAGAGGATTACATTAATTTATTTGAGCAGACTTACTAATTCCTGATAACACCACATACTCATAATTCTTTGTCTGTGAATGTGAGCGAACACTCAACAGGAATGAATGCCTTAACTAGAATCATTTACATTATAGTAATAACAGCAATAACCGAATGGCAAGAAAAAAGTTAGCGTACAGTGTGGTGTAATTATCAACTAGATAATTTAAATATCATTCGTTTTTACTGAGAAATCACGTGACTAATTGTAATTATGGTTTACTCCAAATCTTCTTTTCGGTCGTATGATATCACCGAGTCATTGAATTACTCACTGGGGTACTTACGTAAAGAAAAGTATTCATGTGTATGACATTTTTATGTTGAATTATAAGTACAAAATATCACGAGATCAATTCAATTTATACTTGAAGTGATATGAAATGAATAATTTTTAAATTTATAACATTTTGAAATATTCATCGATCATCTGGAGAATGCATCTGCTTAAAGTCGCACTCCTGTAATCTTTTTAGCCACCTGACAAGTTGACCTTTTGGATTTTTAAACTGATCACATCAGATCATGCAGCACTGATCGAAGAGGAACTGTTGACCATAAAAGGTACTTACGAAAATGTTGTCTTGTCTTCACCACAGCGTTCCCTTCTGGTCACACTGTAGTTCCCCTTGGTTTTGGACAAAAATTTAATGAATTTACCGATAATGCGTCCTTCTCCGTCCTGTACTTGTGACAGGACGCCTCCAATGCCATGGTTGCTAGCATCATTGTCAATCATAAATTTGCTCTCTAATCGTGGATAGTACAATGTTGTTGCGGACACTACAAGATCTTACAATCAAACGCTTCTTGACAGTCCTCACTCCACTGTAATATGTGCAGAATCCCAGAAAATTTCGCAATTCATTCATATTTTTCGGTGGTTGCCAGTTCTGAAATTTTGTCTGGATCCGTCGAAACCCCTGCTTCTGAAATAACACGTCCGTTACATTTGCCAGATGTTGTTTAACACATCATGTAAGTTTACGAGGCAAGTTGTCCTGCTAAGTCCTTGCATACCAAGTCCATGAGTGGCATAAACCGAAGGATATAACTTTGAATTGCTATTCAGGATGCATGCCACTACTCAAGTCGATTGTAAAAAAGAAATATATCGCGCCGAGAATTGAATAAGTACCACCTTATGGTGCGTATTCACCAAAAGTAGTCTTTCGAACTTGCTCGGAACTATTTCAGAACTAAAGATGCGTACTGACCAAAGCTCTGAACAAGTTCAAAACTGCTCGGAGCTAGTTCGACAAAAGGTCTGAACTTGGTGAGGACGCTTCTCGTGTCGGCCGGTTTTTGGCTTTCAGCGAAGAGAACCCGACCCATGAAGTAGCAAAAATCTTTGAAAATACACTAAGAACACTAATAGGTCTATAGTTTTCAACCATTTCTTGTGGTCCAGCTTTATGAATGGGGATGAACAGAGCAGTCTTCAGAGCATTTGGAAACTTCCCTTCAGTGATAGATTGATTCAATAAATTAGCAAGATAGAACGAAATCGAACTAGTAAGATTTTTTATTAGTTTCATCGTTAGGCCGTCATTATCTGGAGTATTTGAATTGTTTAACTCTGAAACTGCAGCCTCTATATCTTCATAACACACAGGGGTGAAGAACATGGTACTTGCAGATGAAGCACAGAGTGTATAATTTACACAATTTTCATTTGAGGGTGTTGAAGCGATGGTGGAAAAGTATTTCCTGAACTCCTCACATATGTCACGCTGATTTGTCACATTGACTCCGTTGGATATAAGAGTTTTTTCTCGATGTACTTTTTTACGTCCTAGTTTACAGTTGACTATTTTCTAGATTTCAGATGACTTGTTTTGGGTAGTTGTCATTTTTTGGCTGTTGTAATTCCTCTTGGCCATACTGATCATTTTTCTGTAATTTCTTTTTTCAGTGTTGTATCTGTGACGTAGATCTGCACTATTTAACAATATGCATATTCTAAAGAGTTCCTTCAGTTCATAACTCTTCTTACGTATATCTTGAGTAATCCATTTTTTTTGATCTGGACATACGACAGTTATTTTGGGTAGACAGAAGTAATTGTACACGTCTAGAAAATTGGTGATAAAGTATCGGAAATTATCGTCAACATTCAGGTTTTCGAGTGGCTCATAAAGCTGAGATAGAGCACTTCTTAACAGTGTTAGGTTTTCTTCTTTGATTTGTCTAGTGATAATTTCCATTTCGGAATGCAAGTCGGGTTCGACATCAACATGTAAAGTTTGAGATAGGTGATCAGAAAGGTGAGCGTTTGTTAACGAGAAATGAATGGAAGTGAGAGGCAAATTTGTGACCATGTAGTCTATCCCGGTAGTAGCAGTAACATTGTGTTTATTAGTGTGAATTCTCGTAGGAGCAAGTGAAGTTTGTCGCAGTTCAAAGCAGTTGAAGGTGTCGTTTAATAGAGTTAATTGAGCAGAGTTTTTTTAAGAAATCAATATTTAGATCGCCACACAAAATTATTGATTTATAACGTTTGTAAATATCGTTCAAAGGGAGTGACAAATTTTCCAAAAAAATATCAATGCATCCCGAGGGAGGCCTATAAATATTTACAATGCATATTTTCCTAGCATTAAGGTCAAGAACAGTGGTACAATATTCAAAGTGGATTTCTACCGTGTATCTGATAAACTTGCTATCGGTTTTCCAAATTAATCCACTTCTGCAATAAATAACCGTGCCACCACATCGTCGGATAGTTCTACAGTAATCAGCTGCTTTTTGGAAACCAAGAATAACCATCAAGTCTATACTGTCCTTAGTTGCCCAGTGTTCTGTGAGACACAAAATGGAGACATAAAATGGAGATACACGGTCGCGAAAACGGTATTCTTCTATTCCTAAAAATAACCTTGTAAAACCATCTAAAATGGCCCATTTGACTGAGAGTGAATATAGTACAAATTTGAATGTGGGCATTATAATTTTTAAAATAAATGTGACCTAATAGAGCTCTTCTATATTGTTAGAGGCACACTTTCAGCAAAACAACTTTAATTTGCTTTTTAAAGTTTTAACTTGTACCTGCTTTGAGGTGATAAACAAATTGCTATTCCTTGTCAACTAAAACATTGTGAAACTTTTTTGTGATAAGTAATAAATGATATACAAGATTTCATTTTGAAAATGTTTGAAAATATAAAAGATTTTACGATTTATAATTGAATAAATAAACTGGACCACTTAAATAATAATTTGTATCAAACGCAGATTAAATGAGAGAAAAAAAATGAAATACTCGTAACTTAACGTCTTTAAATAAGATTTTGTACAAATAATAATGAAGATTAACTGAAAATCTGTATCTGATTTTTTAACCTTCTTTTTATTTGCATGTAAATTATTTACTGGAACTCACCTTCAAGAGTTACTTACATTGTCTTTAACTACAGCAGAAGATTTTTATCTCGTGCAAATTATGAGCTATTGTCTGGATAGAAAGTAGCATAAGTATTATTATATAATTTTAAAACTTTATTTCTTAAAGAATCGATTAACAAGCATACATTACAACCCACGAAAGCTCAGATAAAGATATTTCGGCCTTTGATGCTTCATTTGTAATTTTGAATTACATTATTTTTTTTTTATTTGATGTGCATGTATGTATGCATAAATTCTTTAACTTGCAAATTCAATTTGCAAGGCAAATGGCATTAATATATTTGCTGGTTGGGTCGCGATTTTCAAGGTGAACGGGTCTCAAATGTTTCGAACGTAAAAACGTAAAAATTACGCTTTTTTTCTCGGGATTAGAATCGATACTGGTTTCGAAGGTATTGCTGGGAAAATTTTGATTGGAAAGTTTTGTCTTCATCCGAAGCAATTTAATGCAAAATAATTCGTAAAGGAATCTTATAAAATGAATATAAGTAGTTGATGAAATAAATTTCAAAAGATAAATTACTGCAATTTAAAAGCATGGATTGGTTGCATTCTTTGGTCTAAATTCTTGTAGTTTTCATCTAGTTAAGTAATGAATTGCGGAGAAATTCATGAAATCATTTCTTTTTTAACACACAATTTCCAAATAGATAAACATTAAATTTCCTGTCCTTTAAACACTTCAGCACTTTTTTTACTATGGTCGAACATTCATAACTCGCATCTCAAGGGAAAGATACTTCGAGTTAGAGAGATTTCAGTTATACACAATGTGCAGGGACATCAGTAAGTCTCGACTTACAGAAAATTTTGAGTTATAGAGGTGCGACTGTATATTTTTGTTTTCCAATTAGCACATTTTTCAGTTGTTATGTAGTATAACAGAACAAAGTTACGAATGATGTAGTTAATTGCAGAATAAATTTAAAAATACGTTTTATTAACTTACAAGTTATACCTCTAAAGATCAGTAAATGACGAAACAAAAAAGTCAATACAAAAAGTTACTTTCTACTAAAAGTCAGTGTTATTTTTGAATGTTTTCTGAGTGATATTCATAAGTAAACTTCGCCGTTTTTAGGACACTTCAGAGCCGGACCTTGTGTTATCTCATACGCATAAGTTTACTAAACACAATAAAAAGGCGATGTATTTTAAAGTGTTTCACAACTTCAATAAATTGCTATACTGCGTGACATGTGTTAATAATTTAATATTACATTAAGATTCCGCCTCTAGAGATGTCATCGCTGCCGTGAGTCACATAGTTTATAGTAGTTATGATACGGCGGCGGCGTTGATGTTTTTTGTGTGTATGGAGAACTAACTAAATTGAAGTTATATATATAATATTATAAGAAAATAAAGGTTTAATTTTCTAAATCTATTAACACGTGTTATATTAATGATAACGATTACTAATTTTTTATCATTTACCTACATTTCTTTAATTTAGGTAAAATGCTATTTACAACACACACATTTTTGTATAATAATCTGATAAATAGTCGTGTGTAAACAATTAACTACAATTCTTATTCATAAGTCTCTGTCATGATGTCATCTTGATCGATTTACGAGTTATTAACGGGAACAAGTCGGCGGGTGCTTTATATTCGTAAACAATATTTTTTGTGGATGTAATAAAAACGCCCTGGTATATTATCGGAGAACACATAATCTTATGTTTTAGAAACTTAAATGTATGCATGAAATAAAACAAGTCCAGCTCTCAAATGTCCTAACAAACGCCGAAATCTGCTGATAAGTAACGTCATTTCGTTTGATTTAGACGATTGCACAGAGGTAAACATATCTACTATGTTATATTATAGATAACTTGAGCAAATAACAAAGGATTCATACCGATTTAATCAGTTTCGAAATCGACTAAAAAAAATTTGGCGCCAAGCAAATTCTTTAATGCATATCGATTATTTTCTTTGAATTTTTATTTAGATAACTTTAAATGTTCTGTTTATTTAATAGAAGTGGAACTGAGTAGGCGAATTTGTAGTTTAATAACTATAAAAAGGTAATATGTAATAATTTTTTTGTGAAACAGAATATGTTAAAGTTTTAAAAAAACAACAAGTATGTATTGGTAAAACAGTGTGTGTGTCTATTTTAAACATAACGGTTAATAAGATAATTCTTAAATTAAAGGTACCATACAATAATATTATTTTATAATATTAGTACTGTTGAGGTTCTTAAACAGTATTTATTTTTTACTAGACGAATATCAAATAATAAATTTTTAAACCACTTTCAAATGGAACTTGAATGCAATTATTGATATAAAATGAATGTGCTAGTAAAAATGGAATTAAAATGCTTGCATAATTTAAGCGTTTTGTATTATTGAATTAAAGACGAAAGACGGTTTTCAAGTAAAAAAAAAGTAAGAAGTTTAACTACAGTTCGTTTTTTACTATATGCCGATAAGTCAAAGAACCTTTATATAACTATCTCCTTTTAATTTTCCTGAAACTGCCTTACGACTTTTGTCATATCATGTCATTTCGTCGCATATTTTCTTAACTCAGATCTATACGGTCGGCACATAATCAAAAAATGATCTGTAGATGCAAACGTCACCAGTAATTTACTTAATAAAGTACAGTTAAAAGTTTGTTTGAAAGTATGACGCGAGTATTACATTAATGTAATTATTTAATCTTTTTCACACGCAGTTTATTTTTTAATTAATGATGCGACAGTCTGTGTGACCTTTTATTTAAAAATTTCTATAAATCGATATCGTCTGGTTATCAATGTCAAATAAGATACGATGCGATAACAAAACCGACTTGATAAAGTGGTTAAATGTAATTACTCTTGTTAAAACAATTGATTAAAACGTAAATGCATTCTTCATAGGTTTTGCGAAATTAATGCAGAATTTTTTTCGCTTTATCCAAATTCTGACCCTTGAGTTTACTGATAAGTCGCTGGTTTTTCCAGTCTCGATGTCGATCGCGATAAATTTAATCAAGGAATGAATTTCACATTAAGAGATTAAGCCCCTACTTAATAAAGGCAATAACATTTTCTGATATTGTCTGTAATCTGTACGCATTTGACAAAGTGTTCGGTTTTAAATTGCACTATGAAATCGTGCGAAACTACACGCCGCACTTACAATACGCGTTTTAACCTACTATTTCAAGGCCATAATTTTGATATGAGGTAGATAAGATGGGATCTAATAATGTAGGTGCAAAAAGCCTCCTAGTAACAAGTCCAGCGTTTCATTCGTTGACTCTACTATGTTTGCGTTACGTATAATGTTTGATGATTTTTGAAATTAAAACTAACACGACTCCAAAGACTCACTCACATCTATTTGTACATTATGTAACAATGTCTTCAGTAACTGAGTGTTACAATATTAATTTAATTTGCAGTGTAATTGAATTAATCAACTGAATTTCAAGTGAGAATACTTGAAACGTGATGCAAATCTGCTTTGCCTTTAATTAATCGAACTTTATTTTCTGATTGAAAAAATGATTGGAAACTGATTATCAGTAGGGATATGACTATAGGTATTGTTTTAAATAAGCGAATCAAAGATCAAATGTTCGTTATTTTTAAACCACAATTTTTAATCATAGTCCAATGGGTGCGCTAATTCAAGAACAAAATTCCTGAAATAGATTTTCTCATTTTCTGTCTTCAAAATGTAATCTATATTATTTTTGAAATATAAGATATTTTTGAGAGTCGAATTTGAACAGAATGAAAAAATACTGACTGTTAAGTTGGACATGAAATGTCTACGTTTAAAAGAATTCATCCCGGAGGGCCTTATATTTCTAAAGCAAAGATATCTTTCAAAAACTATTGCGCTTTGTGATTTGATTAATCTTCAGACGGCACCTGTGTAAAATCAAGTGCATAGACCCACTGATAAATCTACTTATTTTTTCCTCTAAATCATAAATCTACCGCTAATTTCATTACTGCGAATCTGCTGGTTTATCAGTACTAAATTAAAAACAATAACAACAACAACATTACTGGGCTTGTGTACGGTACTACAACAGCTAGTCAATTAATTTTATGAAAGGCATTTTATCTGTTGTTAGTAACACGAGTAAAAATGATTCACGTAATACCTTCGTACGAAGTGTTTTGCAGACATTTGTTATTATTTTTGTTTGTTTACACGCGTAATCTTATCGCAAGGAAACATAGTTCCTAAGAATCGACTGGTTGCGAAAGTCTGAATTGGAGTTTGAGGAATTCCTGCTCGTATTGCGCAGGACACCTTCGGGTACTTTTTTCGTCACTTTCAGATTGATTATTTATTGAACATTGCGTAGTGTCGCTGTCGATCTATCTGTTTTGTAATATAGCAGAGAGCGTCATGGTTGATCTTTGGTCAAAGCTGTGATAACAATTTGTGTGGTAACATCAATGAAAAATCATGCGAAAATAACAGAAAAGTGAATTTTAATTTTTAAACTTATAAACGTACATAACTTGAATATATTATATTTTCATGTAAGCATTTATCAACCCTGGAGAGATGATCGACTGATTACTGGGCCACTCATGCCCGGTAACGTACATAACAAGTTGTCAAAGTTAATCAATGGATAACAGCAAAAATCAGTAACATAAATTTGCGTTTCGTTTCTCCATGATATTTCGTGGTGAATACATAAAAAATGGGTGAATAAAAGATGTATCCAGTTTTGCCACGAATTTTATTCATAAAATCGAACGACCGGTTTCGGCAGTTAGGCCCTCATCAGGTTCAAAAAGGACCGCAAACTAAGAGGAATATACAAATTGTACAAACTACAAATTAAAACAAATAAAAATAAAACTTACTTGTGTCGAAGCGGTTAAAGTGGCATGGATAACATAACATAACATAAAAGTTTGCTAGGAGATAACCATTTGTTACACGCACTAGTAGTTACACATTTGTTAAGATTTACCCAAGGGTGAAATATGCCGAATGTCATTTAACAAATGGTTAGGTTTATGTTACCCAACTTTTATACTTAGCAATTGATTAGTGCTAACAAATGAGTAACTAATCGCTTGGTTACACAAGCTTTATGTTATCGGGCATGAGAGTCTTTAAAGCAAGCGTTAGACAAGTAGATATAAAAATGGAAAATACAAACGAAAACGTTCTACATATATTGAAATTGAATCAATATTATTATTTGCTAACTTCTGAAGTAATAATGATTAACAAACGTAACATTTTACCATTTACTCACCAATTAATCCTTTACCTTATCAAAATGCATCAATAAGTTGTTCTTCTCTACGTTTATACAGTTTTTTTTAAAATAAATTTGGAGTTGTATAATTTTTATATCGACAGCTAAAGTGTTGTCAAACTAGAAGAAAGATAAAAATCACGAAATGCATAGGAAGAATTTGTCAATTTTGCCAATAGAAATGCACCTACTTTTAAAAATAAGCTTCGTAAGATGGAAAGAAGACATTTATCGCAAGATGATGGTAACAGGGCAATTGGAATGTTGCAAAACTGGTGCGTGTCAAGTGGATGTCGCTGCATTGTTTAATGTGAGCCAAAGCGTTATCTCCAGACTCTATCAGCGATATCTTGAAGCTGACACGGTTGTCATCCAAGAGCCACAAACGTCCGAGAAGGTCTCTTATTAGTCCGAGAAATTTGGAGAAACCCAAGAGCTTTATATAATTTGCTAAGGCAGGAGCTTTTGTACGCCACTGGGACCAGGACTGTGTTAAACCGTATCAGAGAGACTGAGTTAAGATGTAGAAGACCCATACGACCAGTTTCATTAACTCCTGAACATAGGGGCGCTAAATTATCTTGTTGCGAAGAAAGGATAAATTGGTAAAATGAATGGGCAGCTGTATATAGTTGAGAGTTGGTTTGGTGTTCATACTGTTCGTGTATGGAGACTCCTGGTAAACGATCGCTATCTCCAAGAAGTGCATCCGTTTCGAGGAGGGACAGTTATGGTTTGGGGAGGAATTTTATTTTACATCATTGATAATATTGTTGAAAACTATCGATACAATATAGGGCCCCATTTTCTTTCTTGGACGACAGTCAGTGCACGTCCACATCGGGGTCGTTGCTTGATAGATAGATTTTTGGAGCTTGAAATTGACAATTTATCTCTTCCAGCGTGCTTACCCTATCTTAACCTCATCGAGCATCTATGGGGTATGCTCACACACAAGAGATTTATGTGGAATTCTGCCAATTGGGACAGTTTAAACCAATAAGCATTAAAAGCCGTGTGGAAGAAATCATACAACAACGTGGTAGAATCCACCCGTTATTAACGAAAATGTAAAGAAAGAAGGAAGTTAAATTTTCAATTATTAGCTTGTTAAGAGGAATTATGGCAATGTTTTATTCTAAATGTTTTCACTTTTACAATGGGTTTTAACTTATGTCGCTAAATATCTTCTTGGAATATGCTATAATATCCCTAATTTTTGTCGTTCGGTTTGTATCTGGATACTCCTATTGCGTATGTTCTCATCCTATTTCTTTACGAAGGGAATGGTCAGGATAAACTTATTTAGAAGGAAATTGAAAGAAGATTGAAATTTTGTTCAAAAAATTATCCGATAGGAGCAGGTCTGATTGAATATTAAAGACTATGGCACTTTATCATAATTCTCTGGTAAATAAAGTATCGGTGGAATGGCGCCATCTGGGCTCCTCATAATTCAGAAAGCTAAATTAATACGAGATGATGTTCACGATATTTTCAAATTATTTTCTATTAATTCCAATGACGGAATATCTGTATCATCTTCTTCAGGGATATTGTTTGCTTAATATATTACTTGAAAATTGCCATTAAATTAAAAACGATATACATATCTTATGAAATGTCTTGATCACTAACAGCGCAGCCAAAAATAAAGGCTTCCAAAATATAGTTTCAAAGAGAGAAATTCCATTATACTCGTATAGCCAGTTTTCTGTACTGACATTAAGGCCCAGGTTTACAATCGTGGAATAAGCTTTAACATTCTTCCATATTTACGTCACGTTTTTCCAGGAATAGTGTTGTGCTCAGTTTTTCCGACGATTGCAAAATTGAAGAAAAACAAAGCCAAAAAAAGTCTTTTAAGATTTAAGCACTTACAAGAACTTTGATTCCTTTATTAGTTTATCGATTGGATTACATTTTAGGTAGCATGATAAAAAGGAACACAGAAGTATCACTTGTTACTGTTGATTGGTTGATGAAACTATCTGAATTTTGCCACGCAAATAATATTAGCGTTCGGTTTTTCCAATAAATCTAAGTTTATTTGCTTGTATGCTTATGATTTTCTTTTGGCGGTGGCATCGTAATACTACTTGCCGAAAAAAACAAAATCATTAATAATTTGATAGGATGTTACCTCATTTTTTTTTCTCTTCTAAAAATCGACGATACTAAGAATTTTGCTGATTCTTTTGACGTGTAATTTTTTCACATTTTAGCTTAAATTGAGGTGGCTTAAACTATGCGGGTCTAAACCCGTATGATATCGAGTCGACATGATGTAAAATACTATTGGTTTAATTCATTATCCTTAAACAAAATTATTGATTAACCTTAAAAGAGGAATACCATAAAGGAAGTACCGAGAAAAGATAAAATTTTAAATCATTCGAAAGAGATGAGGATCCTCTAAGATTGAAAAGCACATAAACAGTGTGTAATGCAATGCATATAAATCTATTTAGGTTTGATAACCATTTCCCCCAACTTATGTTTTAAAACTCGAATCTTCTCCACATAAATTTAATGTGAACACGCTACATGTAATTACATGTTTCGGCCTAACGATAGAATATTAAATAAAAGGCCATCTTCAGGCTGAAATATGAGAAAAATGTCACAAAGGTGGAAAAGATGAAAATTGTGAGAGAACTTACCAAGGAATTAAAGAACGAAAACTAAAAAACTATTACATGTGAAAGTAACTATAAGTTACATGTTAAATATTTGTCAGGTTAACATAATGTGCAAGTTAAAGTAAGGATATCAACGTGAAAAGGCGAACGATATGACTGCGTGCACTATAAAGTCAAGATGGTGGATGACAAGGTAAAATGTGTTGGTAAAATAGACAACTAACCTAGGTTGTTTTCTTGATTCTTATTGTTCCATGTAATTAGGTATCCGAGGTGAACTTGCCTTGTTATAAAATTGAAAATTTGAAGTTCATTTTTTTGCCTAGACGTCTTCTTCATAAAGTTGAAGTACATCGTTTATTTCATTGTTTATTACTGTCCATAAAATTATAAGACTTGACATTAATTACCCTACTTAATCAATATCTTCGTTCTCTCAGATGAAGTCATCCGACTACAGATCTTTGCTAATGTTTCTAATTTTCTTGTATTCCATTATTTTCATCATACTTTGATTCTTACAATCGATTTTACAATCGTCGTATAAGCATTATTCTTAGAATAACGTGACGTAGGTGTGACGTAGATATGGAGGAACGTTATAGGATATTCAGCGAACAGTTATTCCGTCCTTATTCCAGGATTGTAAAACTGGGCCTTAATCTACACATATTGACAGCTTGAAAATAATATTTTGTTTTAATTAAGTACGCTATATAAAAAAATTAATAAACTCTCTATGACTTAATAAAGTTAAAAATGTAGACCGGAAATCAGTTTGCAAATTCCTTTCAGAGGACATTACTTCGCTTATTAGAACAAGAAATTTCTGATGTTAATTAAATGTTTAATTTAAAAAATGATTCCGCCTAGTATAGTAAAGCGGAATGAAAGTTTGGCATCGCAAGTCCATAATTATGACCGCGGGCAGATTATAAATGTTAATTTCAAATCTTTATTTAAAATGAATAGAAATTTCGGGCAGGCCACTTCCTCGCATTTAGCTCGTAGAGTTTTTTTCCGCTCGCGTATTCGAAAGCAATTTATGCTGAATTAAAAAATAAATTACAGTAGCCGCACCTAGCGCCGGGCGTTACTTAAAAACGCCACTCGTAAATACTATTAATGTTATTAATGAAAAGAGTTCGCTTACTAATTATATTTTAATGCTCCGAGAGGCTTGTCCATTGGCGCATGCGAACAACGACTGCTGCGGAGCAAGCAATGTTGTGACGGTGGAAATGACATTGAAGTTACTTAATAATAGATAGTGTTCATAATAACCTGATTACGTAACACTTGCAAAAGTATTTCCTACATCTGATCGTTTACAAGTTCACTGGGCGTTTCATTCTTCACCATCATTACGTATTGAAGGTAACACGCACGCACACCCTCAAGTCCACTTCAAATGCATATTTTCAATGCGAAAACCTTATTTATGTCATTAGGTACTTACCAGTTTTAATGGAAACTCACTTGAACTCACAGGTATGCCAATTCTTTTATCTTTATCAAAAATTTCCAGAGACTTTATTTAATATTAATCTTAATGCCTTGAGAAATTAAGTTGATGATTGCTTTTGCCCAGGGCTTTATATAAAAATTATCGTCTTAAAGCCTTACTGCTCAGAAATAGAGAATATTTTCAACATCTTTGAACTTACTCCATTCTAATTCTCTTAAGTATATTTAAAACATTTACGTGAAAAGAAGTTAAAAGTTAAAATTCCTGAGATGAATTTTTAAAATGTCGCTAGACAAAAGCTCATGAACATTGGACGGGAATAAAAGGTGTTTAAATTTTTTTGGGAGATCATTAAAATGTTTGAGTTGATTAAAAGAAGCGACTCTTAGAACATAATATAGTGTCTGTAGCTACTGAAAACAAATTGTGAAGAATATTAGAAAAAGTCAACAACTCCAGGCATTTACAAAATACTGGTTTGTTAGATGAATGCTAAGAAAATTTTATCGGTTGTTATCTATAGAGTTCTTTAGAGACTTCATAGTGTTGAAGTACCATTACCATTGATAATGTCATATACATTCGCCGCTAATTATTGTCATACACGATTGCTTGAAATTATTCAAGTCCTAAGGGAATTTGTATTTGGATTCCTTTGTCATGGTAATATACCAACTGCATATTCAGACTTTAAGTTAAAGAGAGCTTTTTTTCTCCTGACCATCAGTCGTGTGAATTTCAGTCATATTTTGTTTGATTCGGAAAAAATATTGTTGTTTTCTACAGGACAAGATTTATTCAGGACTTCGAATGTAATTTGTGTTCTAATTCACTTACGAAATGTAGAGAAAATATTTAGAAAATTTATAATGAAGTACCATAGCAAAAATGAATTAAACCAGAAAATATAAGAACAGAAAAATTATCAAATTATGTTCCATTCGAACTTCAGAATTCATGCATTTGAACCGTCCAATTCATCGATATACATACATAGTTATCTGTCAAAAAAGATTATTTCGCGATTACTGCTCCACTGAAGCAGAATTCTAAAGTAGTGTATTTCCATTAGTTTGTTGAAGGCTTGTGAGATTCGCCTGGTCCAGAGATGGAGATTCAAATTTCATTAAAAAAAGCTGACCAAGAAGCATGTAGTTTAATCAATTTTTTTCCAAAGATCTGTGCAGGTATTATCTAGAGAAACATTTATCCATGCACACTTTTTTTTGGATTTTTTTTGCGTAAGTAAAAATTTAGAAAGAGCCAAATCAAACACACTTCCGTAATCTCTTCTACTGTTTTTTTTTGTATAATTATGCCTCACCAAATCAGCCTTGTTTCTATTTTTCAACAATTGCCCTAACTTTCAGATGCTTTCTATTTTTTTTCTTATTATATGTATGTGTAGCTGCTTATATATTTATCCAACAGCTCTTCCAGCGTAGGATTATAGGTGATTTCTTCTTTTTTACTTAAAACAATTTTTTTTTACAGTGTTTTAATAATCTTAGGCCGCATGTCCACCGGATCGGGCCGACCACAGTCGGCTCGATTGGGATCGGCCCGATCTGGTGGACATGCGGCCTAAGTCTTCGCGACTCTCTTCTCTCTGAATTCCATTTACTACTGTATAGATTTTACCTGGCTATCCTGCATTTAATTTGATAATCAGTTATGCTTTTATATTTTAGAAAATCCTCGAGTTTTCAGACTCCCAATTTCTTTATTTCATGTCTTCTCCATGTTTGTTACATCTTCGAGTTTCTGTAAAATTTTCATTTCGCACTATAATAATAAAAATACATTTCATTGAACATTTACCATCTTCACGACTCTATTAATTCATCATCGTCATCGAAAATATTTCGCTTTCTATTTAGTCACTTGAATAGGTACTATTATAACTATGTAGTTCTGTTCTGTAACTGAAAATCCTTCGCCAATAGACATGAAATCTGAATTACTTCGATTGACTAACCTCGATTGACTTTTCATTCCAGTTTGGGCGGTTTTACTATCTTTGTTGGTGTTTTTGCATTTCCTAATTCTACAATTGTTCAAGTCTTCATCATAAGTTATGATGATTTCACTATTGGAATCTTTGAAGATTTAGAGTTCCTTCAGTTTGCTTGTATGTTGGGATAGTTTAATCTTTGGACAATTAAATTGGCACTGAACCTCAATTTATTCTCAGTAAATCCCATAACTTATTTTAATGGATCGCAGTAAAACTACAGTGTATGCAAGGCAAAAATTAACACATATTCTGGTAGTAAAAACTATTTCAAACTTTGGCACAACTTCGAATTCGTGCACACTAAAACGTTGCCCTTGAAAGCCTGCCTTACGCATACTAAACCGCGCTCGTTAATTCCAGAGACCGAGCGTACATCGCGGTGTCGTAATCCCCATATATACCGGGCAATTTCTTTCAGTGAGTTCATATGCCTTATGTAACAGTTCGGTTCTATTTGCGTGTTTCTGTCCTTGCTGCAAATTTGTGCTGGCACTCAACGTCTTCCAGAGTAATTTATGTAACAGACGAATTCGGGAGTCTGGTTTGTATACCTTAGCAAATTAAGATTCAGCTTTGAAATGGATTTGCTTCAACTGAGGATAAACTTATGAAGTTGACGATTTACATGTGAAGTTTGCTATGGAAAAATGTGTTAAAATTCTAATGGTGATCGACGATTATTGTGAATGATACTTTGTGACGGTGGTACTAGCATAAAAATAGAAAATTTACGAATTCACGAACAGTTAAATAAGAAATATAAGTGAAGTAGAAGAAGGTAATTTCTCTTTATGTGTATTGAAGTCAATCGTCACTATGCTTTAGAAGCAACGAAATCTGAAAACAATAACAAGACCAATCGTGGATATTTTCAAACCCATTCAAGTTCTTTTTAACATCACGTCATCGTATCTACGTAAGCACACTCCTACAACGAGTTGACATTCTTGCAGTTAGCTGATGTTTGCGATCAATTGGAAAGCAAAGGGAGGGAGTGAATGAATGACGTACGTACGCCTCAATTCCGTGAACTGTTTTCGACACCATCAACGAAACATGTGATAGTAAACTGTGAAAACCTTGATAGTCGACATGTGATCAGGCGAATGTTTAGCCTGAGACTCTTCAACAAATTTCTTAATGAGTAAATGTTTGATTTTGCGACATGTTATAAAATATTAACTTGTTTTATTAGTGTTATGTAACGATCGGAACGAAATGGGAATTAAAATAAGAAGCAAATCTTATTGACAAAATATTATATGATAAGGAAGAAAGAGGGATTTAGAGTTTATAAAGTACCTATTTCATAGCAATATTTTAAATATTAAAAATAACTTACCAAAACTACATCATCACATCACCATGCATTTTCATTTAAAGCCTTTACCATGCAACTAGTTTTCTCTCATAAACAGTTCTAAGACTGCGATTCTAAAACTTTTTTGATAGCAGCGTGTATCATTATGTTTCCATTCCCGTGATTTGCAGCAGATATTGGGCAATTTGTTCGATGTATTTATTTAGTTTTCTCTCATAAACAGTTCTAAGACTGCGATTCTAAAACTTTTTTGATAGCAGCGTGTATCATTATGTTTCCATTCCCGTGATTTGCAGCAGATATTGGGCAATTTGTTCGATGTATTTACCTCTTACATGAGAAACATTGGCGTAGGTTGCTCAAAAAGCTATAAGAAAACCCATATATATTAATTCGTTAACTGTCCAACTTTGAAGCTCACAAGAAACATATCTTTGGTGTTTAGAAGAATCTGTGACATTAATATTTTTGGGACCGGAAAATACCATGACTCTTTTACAATGCCTAGAATTAATCTTATTCCTGGCCTTCCCCTTAATCTCGTTATTGTATTCAGGTCATGACTGTCATAAGCCGTTTTTTATCACGCATATTTATGTTATCTAATAACAGTGGTAACGTTCAAACCATCAGTGATAGTGTGAACAAGCCATAAGACATAACACTAATAAGTTACCTTGTTTATTTATCTAGGAGTGGCTTGTATCAACAATGCATAAATAGCTGCTTTTATTTTTTCTGACTTCTCCAAAATTCAAGAATGTCTGCTAATGATATCGGATATACGAGTAATAAAGTAATTAACAAAATTTGAAATTAAAAGGAAAATAGTAATGAATGTTATAGACATCAAACATCTTTTTAGACTACTCAGGAAACTAACTAGTCTATTTGTGAATTTACATAGAAGGAGACCAGTAAATTGACGATTAAATCAACTCGCTCTAATTAAAATTATTTTCTATTGCCCGTTTTACACGGTCATATTTTTGTAACAAATTTATTACGAAGTGAGTGAGAAGTGCCAATTCAACCAATCAACATTCACTGTGGTAGCTTATCTCTTTCACTTCGTAATAAATTTGATACAAAAATTTGCCCGTCTAAAACAGGCATAAGAAATAGTTTCTATGAAATAAAAAAATGAATTTCTTGAAAAGACTAACTTACTAGTATACTGGATTTTTTAGCTTTTTTTTAGATTGTCAAACTTCACAACGTTTTACACTTACACGTTCTTACGGCTCGTTTCAAAATAGGAGTAAAGAAGTGTTTAAAATTACATTAAAATGTAATAGCACACTTGTTTTCTCATGCTTAAAGTGTTTTTAAATTGATATTTCCCTTAATGCCTTTATGAAACGGATACTTTCGACGTTTGTTACGAAATATTTTGATATTGTCCTGCGCGGAAGGTGTGGAGATACATAGTTGCGCCTTCAATCCATTTGTGGACCTGTGTTTAAATTTACCTGGAATATATCAAGTAAAATAATTTAAATGTTATATTTGAGGATCCGTACAAACACATAAATAAGTGTATGCAATTTATCACTTTAATTAGTGCGTATGGGGAAAATTATCATAAATACATAGGTTCATGGGATCCAGCAGAGTGCGAAGAAGTTTTTATTTTACATCATATTTGTTGTAATGAGAAGACTTTTTTCTATGCTCTTGTAATAATTTGAATTTACTGTTGATGGTAAGAGTTCTTTGCTGCCTTATTGAGGGTGCGTTTGGATATGCGGTGTTGTGATCACGTGACGTGCATAGTTTTTAGCGCTTCTCAAAGATTTTGAACGTTTAGAGCTTGTGCACTTTACTTGGAGTTATTTGATACATTGCTATGTCCTAAAACTTTAATAAACATTTACTCAGTTCGCTTTAACAAAATTAAAACTAAATTTCCACAAAGTGGTCTAAAACAATGGGACACATTTCTCGTCCAAAAAAAACCCATTTGATAACTTCCAAATTTTGATTTTAATGCCCTGTATCTTCTTTATTATCAATTTTTGGACTAAGTAAGTTTAGCTAAATCCCAATATTTTGAAGTCCGGAATCCAGTGTTGCTCTGCATTCCATTACTTTTGGATCACTTGTACACTACAAACAATACTAGTACTCTAGAAAGTATATAATTTTGGTGAATTTCCACCGTTCTCAATTGGCAGGAAAAACAACTTCAATTACATTGTAGAAAATATCTCGGAAATACTTTTGAAAATGTGCTAAGTTTTATGCATAATTCATATTTGAAATATAGAATTTTTCCGCACTTTTTGGAGCTCTCTCTTCCTGAGGTAGGGCGAATAGACTTAATTCTGCACATTCGGTGTGAATAAGGCTACAGTTCAAAGGCATACTGTGTGTCAGAGGTAACTTGTCTACGGGTATGCAAAGAAAGAAAAATTAAATGTTTATTCAACACGTATTTACATATCATGTATCTAACGTATACAGTGAAAATTTTTTAACGTAGAACATACATAAGTGTGCTATTGAATTTTTTTAAATCGAACATAGGCCGAAAAGTACGTGGTAAGCATGGCTATGGTTAACATTAATTGTCATTATTTTTCTTTCACACATTTTTTTTAACAATACAGTTTGACATTTCATTCAACGAATCAAAGGATACAAATCAAAACTGGTATCGAGCAGGATCCAGTTTAAGGCAATTAAAAAAAATTGTGACATTGTGAAAAATTGGGATATGTTCTCAAACTTCCAGAAAACAGATTAATGATTATTTTTATCTATTTCGGAAAAAGAGCTTCAGTGCTAGACAAACAAGTACGAATGGTATCCATAGTTCGATTTTAAAAAACTCACCTTCAATATTGTAGCAAGGATGCATATGTTCTACGCTAAAAAATTCTCAATGTATAAATTATATAAAATAGTTTGTCATTTTAATTTGGGTGACTGGTACTTGTGGTATTTTTTCTTCAATGTGTTTCTGAATTATATTAACCGAATCTTTAATATTAGATTCAGCTCTGGACGTTCTTGTAAGTGTTAAGATATTCACATATTGAATACTCTTTGATATGGTCGATATTTCTGGAGAAAGTTCTTCTGTTTCTACTTCGTTACTTTCATCGTTTTCTTATTCTGTTTCAATTGCGCATTCATTAACAATCGACTTACGATTAGGTAATTCTAAAGTCAGCAAGTCATTGTCATCATCAACATACTTATCTGAATCTATTTAACTGTATTTTGGTTTATTGTATCCTTCTATTTTATATTTGATGGTGTTTACTCTTTTCCAGGCCGTATTAACCATAATTATGGCATCTAAAACCGTGACTTTGGACTCCAATTTATTATCCATGCAATGAATCAGGCTAGTCACCAAAATCTTTTGATAATGCATCTTGAGCTAGTAAACAATTCCTTGGTTTAAAGGTTGCATAATTGCCTTAAAATTTGGTGGTAAAAATTGTATTCTTTCCATTTTAGATTTTGTACGAGAGGATGGGCAATACAGCTGTCTACGAGAAGAAGAATTCTTCTGCTTTTCTTTTCTATTCTATTCTTTCCCAGTTTCTTATTCTTCTTCCAATAGTTGCGACGTCACCCAAGCTTCCCAGTTGCTTATGTAGTTCACAGGTAGCGAAGTGCAGTGCAAGTGCAAAAGCTTTCTTTTCTCTGGCACATGTAAGAACTATTAAACGCTGTTTGCTATGTATAGTATACCTTCCCTTCGAAACATCTTTCCCGTTTAAACCTCAACCTCTTAACATGATTTTATAAAATAAACCAGTTTCATTTGCATTTAAGACTCATATAGAATTTTTCATAAGAGAAGAGCTCTGCGTCGTAAATAAAACGCGTTTGGTGTTGCATCATCAGACATAAGAAGCATGGGTTCATCCTTTTTTCTCATTCACCGATAACAAAGAAATAATACTGAAATATTTGTCAATGTTATTTCGGTGATCGATGACGCAGAGTGCATGTTTGACTCAAGATTTTGACTTTACTTGCCACTTATTACTGGTCACACCGTTTTGATCCAATATTCCGCATTTTCCTTCAGAGCCTTCTCCATGTTTCCTTGCCGTATTAACGCCGTGGCGTTTTTTAAATCTTGGGAACAAACAAATGGCACTTAATCGGGTTTTGCTGTTGGCAAACTCTTCTGCTTTTGTTTGTAAAATGTAAGTTGAAAAGAATGTACTTTGGCTTCTATGTAACGAGGACCATTTTAAAAGAGCGGCGTCTACATCCAGAATTTTTACGGGCCTCCGCCTCTTGCACCTCTTCACTTTAGAAAAAATTAAATTAAGAGTCTTTCTTGTATCTTCTCTTTTCTACCAAATACATAGTTGAAATTCACTCTTTGGAAGGTTAGACATCTGTAATGCTTCGCCCATTTTCTGTTTCCGTCAGCATTTTAATTTTTCTTCAATTGAGATAGCTTTTCGCTTTGCCGGTGTCATGGTTTACGTTAACTGATAAAAAGTTAGCATTTTTGATGCGGTGTAATTGGTGTAAGTTTTTCCTGGGAATTACCTCTTCGTATTGCTTGACCTACATAGTAGCAGTGCAATAATTTTAATAGGATCGTTTTATAGAAGGACATTTAGCAAGGGTGTTTTTAGCCTTATCTGATAAAGAAATCGAAAACAATTTCCTGTTTTAGCTTTTAACGTGGGTGGAAACCTCGTTCCCAAGGACCTGGTGAGTAGCAACGTTTTCTAACTCGCTTCGATTTGTTTGTAAACATTAATCTCTCAATTTTGTTTGTGCAAAACATAAACAATAGATTGCGTCACGTCTACGGCGCGACAGAGACAGAACCTGGAATTACCCGCTACTAATTAACTGGCGCTAATTATACCGATTCAGATTTTAGAATCTGCCGATCGGTAGCGATTTTCCCTCCGCCGTAAGCAACCAGCTGGACGTACGGAATGTATTCTTACGTAACGTTACGTCATGCTTTGTTGGAACAGTACCGAACGTGATTACGAGCTTTTTACATAAAAATTTCTCAACTGAATTAAATACGCAGGTTTTCATTGAGGTAAAAGTCAAGGCGGTTTGGTACTGCGTAACTGCCGTATAAGAGGTGCCAAGTTTTTTTTTCTCAGTGTTTCTAATACGCTGAATTTGAAATGAAGCCGAGCGGTAGGGGTAATTACGGTGTTTATTATGCGTACAAAATCGCTTCGAGAGTAATTTTCGTCGCATTTTCTGCTTGAATCACGTATAATAAGCGTGGAGGATTTAATATACGCAATGTGATACTTCGCTATCTGCTGACTGAATCGTAGAGCTTGACCTTACAGTAGAAATTAATTAGTGAATCTTTGGCTTATAACATAACGCAACACGTGGGTTCGTGTTTTGTAAGTGGTTATGGTCTTTCTGAATTAGGTAATTCGATATTTTGGACGGTATCATCTCGGAACATTTCCTCTTGTCCAAAAATAATTAGAAGTGTTATGTTGTTAAACGTAATCTTAAATAAAACGTTCACAATTGTGTTATTCCATCCTGTAAAATGTTGAACATGTAAAAATTTGATTATAAGTTTTTTGTAATAATATAATGTACAAAGTTTTAATGAAAATTCAATTTTTTAAAGATTACCAAACTTAGATTGAACTTAACTCTGAACATCGACAGAGTAGCAATCATAAAATCGAGAAAATTAAAATACCAGTTTTAACCGACGCAGAGCAAGGTGACAACTCCAGTGAGATCCCATTCAATGTCATCATAGATGAATTTATCAAGGTGATCAAGACAGTGATATAGACTGCGAGAAAAAGGGATTAAAATAATCTGATAACGCAATTGTAATATTTAATTTGCAAAAGCTATAAGTTTAAAACAATCTAAAGCATATTGAGTACCACTGTTGCCGAAAAAAATAGCAATGGATAGATAGGAAGGAAGTGAACCTAATTCAGAGGATTATGATATCGGAGAATCTATGATGTGCTATACAACGTTAGAATACTGTAACGGAGAGTTTGCATCAATGCCACGATAAATAAAAAAAGTAAAAACGTATTTTCTTCTTCTGCTGAAATTACTCAAGGCGTTCCACATGGTTCCACTTTGGGACCGATTCTATTCTTGGTACATATCACTGACCTGAATACTTATTTAGGAATAAATTCATTATATCAATTTGTCGATGATTCTTTCAGTATAATGAGTGAATCAACCACTGACAAACTTTCTTCTATGGGCAATATGTTAAAAGAATAACTGAACACTCATAAAAATAACTTCTAAAGAATAAGAAGAATAAAGAATCTATTGCAAACAGAGATACTGTGAAATTCCTAGGTGAAATTCCTCTGCTGCATTATATGAGAATATTTTATTAAAATTTTTCGATTAGATTTCGGTTTGCAATGAGCTTACGCCAATCCGAGAACTAATTAAGCAGTTTACGTCAAAAACATTAATAAAGTAGCCGAGTATAAATCAACAGCAGCATCTTCTTGAAAACAACTTCTACACACAAACAACAATGAGCAATCGTCGTAACCTTTTCTACTTACTTTTATTTCAGCCGTAATAGACATAATTATTGCACAGCGCTAAATATTACTTTCCGAGGGAGCAATGACATGACTTGTAAACATGTCCACGAGCTAGTCTAGCTGCTGGAGTACTAGGCAAATTAGAATTATTATTTCTTTTTAAGCTTCTCCGCGAAACACAGCTACTTGAATCAGCATTTCAGCGTTGTTGTTATTCTGCCGTTATGCTAAATTTGTTTCGCCGTAGGCCGCGGCATTAGCATAACGTTTTAAAATTATCTAAAGTAATAAACTTGGGATCAAATAAAGTTGATACAATGAAATTATTGTTATTTGTGTGGAATGTATTCCATGAAGATAATTGTTATTTTATGGTGTTTTCTTAATTTAGATATTTTGTCGATTTACATAAATTTTATGCAATACCTGGTCGGCTTTTATAAAAATTATACATTTTATACATATTATATATATATATATATATATTTTCTTAAATATAAAATCTTCTCGGGAAAAGAGCGCCGGTATATTTATACGTTTATATTAATTTAAAATAAGTAAAATATTATTTTTATAGAAGAAACTATGCATAGAGATCACAGTTCAACAGTTTGTGAATGAAAAATTAATATGTGGTCACGTTATAAGTAAAAATAGGTAAAATCGATTAAACATGAAAGCAAACAGAAAAATTTAAGTAGAAATGAATCATGAACGTACAGAAATAAATCATAAATGAAAAATTTTATCTCTTACACAGAGAAAAATTTTAGGGAGTTAAATTCATCTCCTTCATAATTTGCGATTAATATCTGTCTTTTTTTTTGTTAGTTCTAACTGAAAATTAACGTATTTTTCACTTTTTCTAATAGACGTTTTTCTTTTGGAAGTACATACATAGTTAAAATTAAGGTGGTGGCATTATTTGACTCCGAGGAAACGAAAAATTCCACCATACTAACACCGTAGGGGAGCTTGGAGTAAGTTGACAAACGGTGTAAGATGACGAAGCGGCAAAATTAGTTTCTCTATAAACAATTGGGATATAAGGGTTGCTTTTTCTAATTGGGCAACATATAGCGGTATAACTTTAAACACAGTCAGGGTCGATTTCTGTTGTGATTGGTTGTTATCCTAGAATCTTTAATAACGTATAATGCAACTATAACTTTTTATTATTGGTAATTAGTAAAAAACAAGTGAAATAAATAGTAGGAGGGAACTTAGTGTAATGATCTCTATTGAGTAGACATTTAAAAATGTAACTACATAATTAGATTTACTTTATTTATTTCCATTATGTAATTTATGAAAATTTTGTTTGTCCAAGACTTTAAGGGGCAAGTTGGCGGGGGAAAGATGACGAACTCACCAACTTACCCCGTGGTATTTTGCACGGGGTAAGTTGGTGAATTTGTCGTAAGTTTCAAGTAACATAAGCCCTTGGGATATAAGACCTCTTCCTAAAGCCAACTGCGAAATGACAGTAAACAAAAGAAAGAAGTCTTTATCTCTTATAACAGCATCAACAATGAAAAACCAACTATAAGAGAAAGAACAAGCAAACAGCAAAAAGAAATTAAAAGGAAGAATAAAACATTAAAGATAGGAAAAGCATACAAAAAGAGTAGTGGAAAAGCGAAAGAAATAGTGAAACCAGTAAGACATTCATCAGAAGACGAAGACGATGTCGTTTGCCCAGGTTGTCGAGAACGTTTTGAAGATCCTTCGGATGAGGATTGGTTCAAATGTTCAATATGTAGGCAATGGTGGCACGAACAGTGTTCAAATTATGAAGAAAATATTTTTATTTGCGATTTTTGTTCTTAACTTTTAATTTCAAGATTATATTGCTTATTATGTTTTTTAGTTTTGTAATTGTTAAGGAAAAAAAAATACTTGTGTTATTTATCGAATAAATGCTAATTTATGTTCAAATATTACACTTCTGTCATTTGCCATGTTACCCCAATAGGTTAGCCAACTTACCCCGTGCGTTGGGTAAGATGGCGAATTTTAATTTTTGATAAAAGAGGGTATAATTTCGTTCCATTTTTTTTTTTCAATAAACCTTACATGCAAGATTTGCTTTATTGGTTAGTTAATAAATACTGTATTTTTCATAAATCTTCGATATTTATTCGTAGAGGAAAATCACTGAAAACTGTTAACATCGTCAACTTACCCCAAGCTCCCGTAGTAGTTAAGTTTCACATATTCGATTTGTACAGACATAAAGTGGAAGTATATACCGAAATTTGTTAAACACCTTTGCAAAAGTTACAATTTTTCGTGATGATGTGACCCCTTTTAGCAAAGAGTTAAAATAATCTTAATATTTGTTACGGTTGAACACCTGGTTCTTTGCGCACGTGTGATATAATATAACAAATACTGTATTTGCGAATTAAATAATGTAAAATGTAAAATGTGGGAATAACCTACTTTATCTCCTTCTTGGAGTTAAGGAAAGTAACTACTTTAAGGCTCGATCTTTCCATCTCCTGATAAATTTATTCGACAGATAACTTTACGAATCACCATGGAAACCATTCATAAAAATCAAGTTATTTGCCAAATAACGTTATCGGGAACTTTATTAGGAGGTGGAAACATCGGGCTTAAATCTAACACCTTGTATAGATGGTCTCCACGGAACTGCCAAAAAGAGTTAGATTATTTTTCCTTATTTTTCCTTGCGCACTTCTTGATTATAATATAAAATTTAACAAACGAAAAGTATTCCAAAATGAACTAAAACATAATAGATACAATTCGTCCAAAGTTTAGGCCTGATAAATTCTCAAAGAATCCTTACACGTTATTTAATTTCCATTTTCATTCGTTCACATTCTACATTTTTGTAAAAATGCAGATATTTATAATTATAACTCTTGGAGTCACATTTCAATATTATGTGGAACATTTATTTAAAATTTTGAATAATTTAAATAAATTGTTATTTAATTAATACTGCAGTTATTTCATTTTTTCTAAGTGGCTCAGTTCATTTGTTGAACAGAGAATATATATTTGTTTTGTAAATCGAGTATGAGATAATTTTCATTCATGTACCTATAGATTTTCCAGAATGCAGTATTTTTATTCATTAAAGTACGCATCATATACATGTAAACAAGGTCATGGAATATGTATGTTCATTCAGTGATTTCATTGTTAACAAAAAATCAGGCAATTCAATATTTACATGTCTGGTTTTAAAACAAAGTTCTGCAAAACACTTGACACACGATTTTAATAAATTTTCATCACAGTATGAAATATTCATATTGAAACGCAACAGAAAATCTGGAAAAAAGTTAAATCAAAATCTAAAATCACGAAGTATTTTCTGATTAGTGTGAGGTACAGCGATGCTGCGATTTTCTGCTTTTTCAAAATCAATCAGTTGACTAATTATATTTCAATTGTAAAAACATCAGCCCAAAATTAAAAATGAATAATTATATTTAGTTGTTACTAATTATATTCGGCTGGAGGACATTTCTGTGGAGACAACCTTGATATACAGTTACATCACTTACCTTGAATTTTACTGGTAGTTAACTTTTTTGAGGCAAGAGCAAAGCGTAAAGTTAAGCATATGAAGGTTGAATTTTCAACACAAAAATGCTTCGAGTTTAACTTAAAATATCTGTTACATTCAGATGTAATTATTTAAATACTAGATTGTGCTTATTTTTTAATTTAGTGAAATAAATATATGGGTTTCTAAATATTATAATCTAAACGCATATACAGGTCCGGCTTAACACAGCTTATAGACTGTGTATATTTCATAGAGTTGCCTATCTCAAGGGACAATGAAGTGAGAAGAAGAAGAAGAAGGGAAAAAGTAGTTTACCATATCACAGTAAACACGAAGTATGTAAACTAAGGCAGAGACTTAAATCAAAATAATTCCAATAAATCGAATAATTGAAATAAATCGAATAATTGAAATAAATCGAATACTCAAGTAATTCGAATATTTAAGTAAGTATTCGAATAATGAAATCGAAATTGTATTGTACGGCCAAAATTTACCCTGTACTTTGTCACTTTCTTGTTAAAGTATTTCCAAACATCACTTCTGGACAAAATTTTGCAAATGAATGTTGTGAGAAATGCTATACGACCAAAAAATGTCTATTAAATTTGTTTCTTGTCGGTAATGAAGTCATCTAGGAAAAGAGTTATAAAACGTATTCGAATAATCGAATTATTAAATTTGGCCGAAATTTGAATCGAATTCGAGTCAGGTGAGTTAAGTATCCGAATTTTTGAATTTTTCGATTTGAATAATTTGAAAGTTCGAATTACATATTTGAATTATTCGAATAATTTGAAAATTCCAAATTAAATTTGAACATATTCGAATAGAGAGTGCACAAGTATTCCAGCTTTTCAGCTCTAATGTAAACACGTAAAAGAAAAGGTTGACAGTTCCTCCTTGCAACAATAATTGAAATTCTAGGATTTTTGTGCAGCACTGTGTCGGTTACACACTTTTTTGACAAAGCCAGTATTTTTAAAACTGAAAAACTGATAAAATTATTTTTTGAAATTGATTTCATCATTTGACAAAAATTTAAAACAAAAAATAATTTTCACAGCTTCATTGTTGAGTTGAGTATAAATGCTCAAATGCCATACTGCAATATTACTTAAAAACTGTATTTTTTTTTTGGAAATGTAGACAGTTTTATTACTTTATTATTCAGACAGGGTACTCATGGGGAACAATTGTAGTAAAAAGGAACACAAAGCTTCGAAACAAATTGTACGAGATATTTACATTCATTGTTTGGCAAGATAATAGCCAAATTCCGATTGAATGTTTATAATTTTACTACAAGAATATTGTCATGCCAAACAACGTGTGTGAATATCTCGTACAATTTATCTCGGGAGTTATATGAATGACAATTATATTATGTATTTCATACTACAACTTTTTCTTCGTGCGTAAACTCTACAAATTTTTATCTACCTTCTATTGTAAAAATGTTTACATATCGATGGCCCTCTGGAATAATGGCACAAATCAAAAACTTAAATTTTCAGGGAAGCAATTAAAAAATTTCATATCTATACCGTTTTACGCTGAAATAAGCTGACACTTTTTTACTTGTGTAGCGGTTCAGTATGTAAATAACGATGTGACGTTTTGTCACATAAAATATACTTGCAAAAGGAGTATAATTCGTGCAATATCTCAAAAAGAGCAGGGCCATCCATATATATGTTTTTTTAATTGACGATTTTCTCTTGTATTGTTGTTCAATGACCAACGTAAGTATTCGAGTACTCGTGTTATTTAGAATTATTTTATATAAACTAAACATACTCATCCTTAAACAAGTACTGTGATGCACCATAAATAAAACGTTTTGTCAAAATAGCCGCCCTACTTTTTCAAAAATATTCTTTTGTATCGTTTTGTGTTTCGAATTTTTTTTTGTTATGTTTGAACTATATTCTTAAAAGACTTTTTAAAACTAGACGCAGACAAAACTTCTAGAACCAGTGCTAAGAATGAATTAAGATCACCGTTGAATTTTTAAATAATTTATTTGTACATCTTTAAGTCCAAGCGAGTAGTTAAAATAACTATGTATTTCTTTTTCGTAAAATAATTGTTATATCCAACTAAAATATTTCTGAGATTGCACATACTTTCTTTATCATTAAAAGACAAATTTAGTTTTTAAATCTTTGCTTTTTTAATCTTTTAATCATGTTATTTGTCAGTTTCTGCATCAACGAAATTAATGAGTGGACTATTTCTAATCTCTGTCCTGTAAATTTCCTTAGACAACACATATTTGTTTGCCAAACGTCGGGACCACGTCGCCGTTAAATGAAATAAATGCAAATTAGTTATTTTCGTCGCGCGTCACATTAATTAAGTCTCATTATTTTTTGCTACCAACACTACGTTCACGTTTGCTTTAAAAGAAGACAGAATATCTTTCAACATGTCCAACAAGTAGTTGCTGCCGCTTTTACGTAAGCTTCCCCTTCCAACTAGGAAGAAAAGTAACTGGCAGCGTATTTAGTAAACAATAGTTGTTATTCGCAAATAGCGGTTGGCAAAAGTAAAACACGTGTGTGTAGTAAATACCCGTTTAGTAAAATTAAAGAGCCGAAGGTAGTTTAAATAAATTCTAAACACGGGTTTATAGAAGTAGCGCTCGCATGTATATGGCAATTCTGGATGGTGTTGCGCAACGCAAATATTTGTCGGTTTATTTTAGACTTTCAAATAAATTTCGGCCTATTTTTACAGCAGAAGTGAAGTTGTCGGTTGAGGATATTAAGCGGGCGGCAATAAATTCGAGCCATTAATTATAGAAATCCTTATGCGAGTAGTTCTCATGTGTGTGTGTGTTTAATCCAAGGTTGTCGTTTTGTAATATTTCTATTTATCATATCTATACTAATCGTAGCATTGACGTCACCAGATAAATTTGTCAATTTACTTAATTTTCTTGTAATATATATGTAATATTTACCGTTCATTAACAGTATTAGTTGCCAAAGACCTATAATTAAATAACAATTTATTCTGTCAATAGTAAAAAAGTGCTCTTTCGGTGATACTCTGCCATTAAATAGAGTAAGAATTAGCACGGGGAAAATATTTTCGTTCCTTACACCATTATGTAAATAACATAATTCACCGTGCCCGCAGGTTTACCACCTGAATGTCGAACTTGTTCGATTTTGTCACTATGAAAAAAGTAAAAGCGCGTGCGTAAATAGCACCAGTACAAGGACACGCACAGCACGATCGGAAATCGAGTCATAATCGGATGCTTTATCAAGCTCTTAATGAAAACTGCAAACACCGGAAAATTACGAAGACTTGTTAACTTTCGCACCTTCAACCACACGTTTGTTAACTAGAATGAATTGCTAAATTCTCCAATAGGTTTCCCGCAGTTATCTCAGTTAAATTAAAAACTAATATGTTTCAATCCATAATATTATTTTTAACGTATTTTAACAGCTGTCAATCTCGTTCTCAGTTAAAAGTAAGCTTTATTTGTCAATCCTAAACCGACTGCTCTAGGTTTGAACCTGTGTTGGTAGTTTAGCAGTTCACTGCATTATGAGACTCTAGAAAGATGGAATAAAATTAAACTTTTTTTAACTCCATTTGTTTAAAATACAAAATATTCAGGAGAATAAAAAATTAAATAGCTACTCGTAGAATAGCTACATTTACAAAGACTTTTTTTTAAATGGTGAGATAAAACCTTTTTTTTGTAAGATTTTTAAAACACTCAGTTCTCCAACAAAATGTTTGTTTACTACAGAAACCTTATGTCATTTACTTCTAATTGCCTTGCTACTAATACAGTTTCTTCAACATTGTTCCTCTAACTTCTAAGCTCTTCATTTTTTCGCTTCTAATTGTGTGTACATGCTGAGTCCGAAAAGAAAAACGCCTACGCTAATAGCATCGGTATTATTGTCGTATTTGAGCGTATGAGTTCTTTTGGACTCGGCCTGTATATTCTGAAGTTCTCTTTGGTCATCTGATTTCTTTTTTCTTGGTTGTTCGAAACATGTGTCTGTTGTATTTTCGATCTATTATATTATAACTTTCATCAATCTCAAACTTTTTCTGATTATTTTACTTCCAAGCATCATTTTGTGACGTCGCTTCAAGTTCTTTCCTTTACTGCACCTCGTACGTAAGAATCATACTCCACCTGCTTTTAGCATAATTTATTCTTGATGATCATATTAATTGGAGACCTTGAGATGACCCTTGTTCTCTAATATCAACTATCATCGATCGGACAAATTTTATTCAGTTTAAAAATTGTAGTCCCATTATCTAGGGCGTCTCAGTCTAAATTTTAAAATTTAACAACAAAATGTTGAATCTGCTGTGCTACCTTCATTCTGATTAAGTATTTTGGACTATTTGGAAATTATAGCACCAACGTTCATTCAAATGCCACGTCAGTTCATAACGTAATAAAATTTAAAAAAAGTCCTATTTAAATAAATCTGCATTTACTGTCAATTTATTCGTTATCCTCGCTGAATGCGGGACCTTGAAGTTAATTGTTCTGCAAAAAATTTGCTTTTTTATTGGCTGCTTTGGGCTCATTGAAAAACGTGTAACTTTTTCTTAAACTATTATCTTTTTGTGTTGCAAAGGAAAAATTAAGTTATTATTAACGAAAATGGCCTTTAAAAAAATTAGTCCTTCTATAATTAGTCAAATTAAAATTTCACATTTCGTCATGCTCATGACGCTAATGACAAACGGTACCTTTTTTTTGTCACAAAAAGTAAAAAGTAAACTTATTGATTTCAATATGTAATATGTTATAATAATTTATAGTAAAACAAGGAGTATCGACCGTTTGGAATTTAGACAATAAGTATTGTTTTTTATCGGGTGTTTCGGTCAGGAGCAAACTAAAAACCTTTTTTCAGTGCTAAGCTTTCACTAAAATTTGTTAGCTTCTTCAGAGCATTCTATAACAACAGTTGAGTATAAGAATTTATAGGTAAGTAATAATTTTTTAAACATTTTTGTAAAATTAGCACCTAGGATTAAATTCATAACAACCACATAACATCATAGGTCAAAAGTTTTTTTTAAAACTTATTAAATAAAGTAAAGTAAACGGTGACTATTACAAATAAAACTCAAAATTTTTTTTAAAAACAAGATGGCAAAGGGCCAATTAGGCCCAGTAAGGTCTTTGTTAAGTAGTTTGTATTTTTTATTTTTAGGTCCAAGATTTGGTATACATGTTGTGACTAACAAAATCCATTTTGGTAAATTATTAGCTAACTTCGAAAATTTACTTGATTCTGTTCCTATTGAACATAGAAAATTAACTAGATTAAAATTTATCTATATAACTATTAATTTTTTTTCCAAAAACCCAGTTTAGGTTGTTTCTTAAATCATCAGTATTACCGAAGCAAAACATTTCTCTTAGATAACTCTTAATTATTAATTCTAAAGGCCGATAAGGGTTCTACCACTGTGATTATGAAAAAAACAGATTATATTTCTAAGACGCAGTCCCTCTTAGAAGATCAAACCATATTTGAACTACTTAACAAAGACCCTATTGGACCTTCTCAATGCAAATCTAATGAGATTGTCAAATCTCTGAAGACCTCAGGTTTCATTGATGAAGATACATTCAGAAGATTAACGTCGCGTCGTATAATTCTGTGTCTCCAAAACTTTACTGTTTACCAAAAGATTGACAAAATCGATGTTCCCTTACGACTTATCGTTTCTTCCATCAACTCATCTGACCAATTTTTAGCTAAATTTGCATCTGATGTACTTAATTTTGCTTGTAAAGATCGTAATGATTATAATTTAAAATATTCCTGTGTCTTTGTGCAAGAAGTATTTCAAAACTTCAATTTACTAAATAATTGTGTTATCATTTTGACGTGGTTTCTGTTTTCACTAATATTCTCACAGACTTAGTAATTATTATTGTCGCTAACGATTGGGATTGCATCCAACCTTTTTGTACTGTAATACTTAACTTCTTACTTAACAACAGTTATTTTTCTTTCAACAAAATTTTTTCCAGGCAAATCTCAGGAGTTCCTATGGGTTCTCCTCTTAGGTCCATCTTAGCTCAAATAGTTGTGGACCACCTGTTGGATGTCGTGATACCAAAACTTCCATATAAATTGCTTTCATTAAAAGATATGTTGACATTATCTGTTCAATCTCCTCTGATATGACTGAAGTCACTAAAAATATTTTTAACGAATTTTATCCAAAGTGAAAATTCACTGTGGAGGAACAAAATGATTTCTAGACACCAAATTAGTCAGATTACATGAAAACTCAATCATATTAGACCAAAAAAACCACGCAGAGTTTTTTACATTTACATAATAAGTAAGAAACCAAAATAGAAAAAAAAGTATAAAGTGCATGTTTCATAATCATAACATAAGACATTTTAGCGCACTCGCCTTCAGCTCGTTTTCTAAAGCTGGGTACACAGTCGCCGCACCGCACCTGTATTGCAACGTTGCAATACAGGTGCTTGCTCAGTTTGTACGTGATGAGTGATGACGACCACTAGCGCATCCCTTGTGAACCTCGCATCGCGATCCGCTCCGAGTCGGTATTTTTGCCGATCACAAAGAGATTCGCAAGTCTTTTGTATATTTATTATTGTTGCGGTTGTTTAATTTTTGCTTTTTTTAATTAGCTATTACTAATAAAGAACAAGTACACAGGAACAGAGCCAATGCTTCATCAAAATCTGCTTGAAAAGACCAAGTATGAAGAAGTGCGCTTAGGTGTTTGCACCTCGCACGCACCAATAATGGTTCGTTCGAGGTGCATGACGGGTGCATTAACTTTTATTTTCAGTGAACCTGTATTGCAACGTTGCAACACAGTGGCCGCACCGCACCTGTATTGCAACGTTGCAATACAGCAATACAGGTGCGGTGCGGCCACTGTGTATCCAGCTTAATAGTACCTAGACGCGTGCGTCTTATGAACTTGTTTTCTAATATACTATTTCTTGACACCCTATTAAATAAAAAATTAATATACAAAAAAATAGGATTACATCTATCTCACATCCTACTTTCTAAAAAAGAATCTCCTAAGACTTAGGTCTATTTTTTAATCTTAGCTATGTTATTAATCCAAGGCTTTTACAAAATTTTTAGAAATTATCAGTATTTGTGCACGTAATTGTCTTCTTCCATTATCCATCCTAGTAGTTTTTTATTGGCAAATTTTCCGACATCCTAGGAGCGTCACAGTGACGTTTCAAAGAATCTAACAAAAAAGCGACTACAAATGTTCAATGTCAATAATTTTAAACAAACTTAAGAATAGAGAAAATTAATGATGCTTATTTTTAACACAGGAAATTCATAACTAAACTGAACCTCAGGTTTTTTTTTTAATATTTAAAGAAATATCTTAACAATTTTATATAAAATCATTGGAGTTGATTTGAAAGAACTGCATACTATAAACGTAAAAAGAGTGTAATTATGCAAGTGACGCTTCGATACAGGATTTTATCGGAAAAACTAAAAGTATTGCAAATTTTTTATCAAACGCGTTTCTCTCATACATTTTGTGTTTATTTGTTCAACTATGACTGTAATATGATATTGAGTATTATCGCTCGAGCTTGACAAAAATGATTTTGGCGTTACTTTCTCCCAAAGGATTTTGACCCTGGACCGTGCCTGCAATAAACCGCGATTGAACAGGCCAACAACGTATTTGGACATTTTCCAAGCGACAACGCTCACCACAATTCAACGGATTTACAAACGTACAATTAAAGCGCACGTTGCCCGACTTTATCCAGCGCGCATATCTTATCTAAATTAAAAATAAGTGCTCCGTTTCGAGAGAGATTCTCTTATCTCGGTAAAAAAGTATCTGTCCGATTAAGTGCTATCTCCGACGTGAAATGTGCCTTTTGTAGTGTATTGTACGGCGACTTAATCGGCCCATTTCGTGTGCAACTTATCACCACATGATCCGTCATTCTCGAGGTTTTAGATTAGAAAAGTAAACTGGGTGTTAATTAAAAGTATTTCCCATTAATACCGTAGTAAATTAGAAATCTTCGTTTAGCCTCAGACTGCCTGGAAACTTTTTAAGGAACATTATTTTTAATACCTCACCTTACTTGGATTTACTTTCGAATATTTTTGAGATTTTCGTTAATCAAAGATAACAGCCTTGCATGGCATCAACGGGTGGAATGCGGATTTAAGCATGAATTTTAAATTCACGACTACAGTGCATTCTCTCCTCATTCATTATCTAAATCGTCATATGAAAATACCGAAGATTCTTTTTCATAGTCTTAGTTTTATATTTTTGTACTCCTGTTAATTCTCTAATCGCTAGATTAGTTTTGACCGGATGAACGAAATAATTATATAATTTCGAAGGCATTTGTAAAGAATTTTTTCCTAAAAATACTGATAACTTTAGTGTTGCGATATTAAGCTTTTAAATGTTTTAAAAACGGTGATATGTTACAGCTAATTGTAACAAGATAGGAGTAAATAAGTATAGGTGGTGACCCTGTTGTTGCACACAGTTAAAAATATAAAAAAGTAATCTACAATCTAAAAATTTTTCTAATTTTATCAATCAAGATTTCGTTGCTTTCTACTTTGCTTCTTTAGTGTAGTAATAGTATTTCTAGTATATTTTAATGGCGACAATTCAATTTTTGTTCCAACCTATTGCTTTATAAATCTATAATCTTCATCTAAAAACAACAGTAAACAATCAATCAGTATGATACTTTACTATAAATTAGTTTGTCTCATACAGCAGAACCTCGATTATCCGAGGAAATGTTGACTGGCTCTCCTTCTGATAATCGAAATCGGATTGAAGTGAAGTAAAATGAAAATTGAAATTCATACGAATTTTATATTTTATTTAGTAAACATTAAGTAGTAACAAATTACGTACACATACATTATGTATGAACCCATAGGTATACGTATAAAGAAGACTAGAGAAGGTTAGGAAATACTTTCAATTCGTGTGCAATACATATTACAATATTACAGAAACGTAATATAGGTAGTTCCCCCGATTTGTCAGAATCAGACCCGCCGCTGTCAGGGCGCCAAATTGTTTGTAATTATTAAATAGATATAACTAAAAATGAATTACGGTTAAAATATTGCAAAAATATTTATTCAAAAGTACCTTGTTTGTAAACTTATTTATTTTCAGCAGAATTACTTTTTATCAAAGTACTACAGATAACTAAATGTATAAAGGTGACTGACAATTTTCGCCAAAAAAAAAGAAACACGAAGAGAGGCAATGTCCCAGAGTATAGGAAAAATATTTAAAAAAATGTTGAATATAGTCAATGCGTTAATTTTTTTGAATAAAAGCTTATTTTACATTGATTCAAGTAGTTCTTTATTGATTCAAACATTTTCTATTTAAATTGAATATAAAAAATGCTTTGAATGTTATCCAACCAAAATTTGGGTTGTTTTAACATTTTTCTTTTCTCTGTGTGACACAGAATAAGCGCATTGACTGTACTGTATTCAAACAAAAGTTTTCTGTGTGTGTACGCGAATTATAATTACTGGGCGGAAGGATTATATTTTTCAAGGATATCGGTCAGACACGCGGTGGGAGAAGCGCATACCATTTCCATTACCCACAAATCACTTGCTTTTTAGTCGCATGCTAACGAATAATTTTGCACTTTGCAAGCATTTCGCTCACCGATTACCTTGGAAAATATAACTCTTCCGCTCCTTAATTATAATTCATTATGTCGATTCGTTTTTTAATATATGAAATATTTTTAAAAGTGGTTCCTAAAACATTTCTCATCTTCCGTAAATCATTAATTTTCAATTCTAATTGATTTCTTTACACGTTTACCATAACAAATTCATACATTTAATTTGGTAATACACAATAGGCAAAGAATGAATACATAATAATTCCTGGCATAAAAGGCTCATGAACATTTTTAAATGTAAAATTTATTACAGTGTAAAGAATTTAAATTGACGACTTATGATTTATTATATGTTACTTTAATATGTATGAAATGTTCTAGTATTTCATGCAGCAATTTAATTTGACTTATCGTTTGTTAACATATTCTATTCAAGAGGATGAAGAAATTAAGAAACTTGATCTTTCAGCTTTATCGTAAACACATACATATGTGTGTCTTTATTAAAAAATGAAGTTTGGTAAATTGTACGAAATAAATTTATTGAATAAATTTTTTTCCTTACGCCCGGGCTAATGCCGGTTCACTTGAACGGCGACGTAAGTGCATATCAAATAAAACATGGACGCAATATTCCAAATATAGTCTAGATCCCTTATATAGAGAATGACATATTGGTCCGTTTCAAGTTTGAGCTATTGCTGCATTTCTACAAGAAGACTTACATGGAAATGCGAAGGAGAATTCAGGTACAGAAAACAAATTTTGCATGTTATGATGGGTGATGTATGTAAAGTCGCAGGGAACATGTGCGCCCTCGAAAATATTTTGATTTTTCGGTTCTTTATTAGATGAAACCCAAAACGTCACGCCTTCGTCATTGGTAATGTATAACATACGTTCTTTCTAACGTGTCTCGTGGATATGTACTTGTGGATTGCCGACGAATGTGGCATTGTTGAAGGTCGGCGGAAACAGTTTTTCATTCTACTGGCATAGTTTTTTTTTTTACTATCCAACGATGTCAAAAAAATTATTTCGTATGATGTAATTATGTACGGTAATTATAAGTGTTCGCCGTTTGCCTTCAACAAATTATGGTGTGAACATACATTTTTTTACCTAACGAATAATTTCGATCTTGTTTTATTAATTAAGGTCAGTTTTTTTTTTATAAAAATACGAATGATAGATAAGTTAGTCAGTCAATTAACTTACAAATACTCTGCTAAACGAATATAATAAAATAAATTGCAAAAATATTACAACATTTCATGTTATAAGAACTCTATATACATACATGCAAGTTAGGTAACATATTAGTTTAAATTAATTATTAGTATCGTACCGTATGTCCATAATAATGAAAGTTATATAAAAAATAATACTTTTACTAAAATCAGTGATTACGTAGAATTGAAAATACGTCGAATATTTTGCATCCTTTTAATATGTACTGTCGCTGTGTAAAATATTAGCATAACTATTAAATTCATCTAGGTAGTATGTATAGCTACTCGGGAAAATTATCTTTAAATGTTGTTTTCATTAGAAATATTTTTCTCTGTCTCAAACCGTTTCAGAGGCTCTGATTGTCTAAGTATAGTTAATATACAGCCTTTTCACAAAAACGGCGATCTGGAAAAAAATTATCTTATTTTTGATTTGACCTGTAAATAGATGTTACGTAATATTTCCATAACTTGAACAACAACACTGCGATATCTTGTGGTAAGAAGATTCACTTGTGAAGATACAACTTTTGTTCGGTTCTTTTTGTATGATAAACAAAAAACACAATTTCCGTGAAAAAATGTTGTTAATGTTGCTGAATCATCTATTTTTCAAATGTTTTAAAAGTGCGATTAATCGATTAACCATCCTAACAATACAATTTCTTGCTAATTAAGTAAGAATTTCTTTTCCTGAAAGTCATTTTACATTGGAGACTGTGTTTATTTATTCTACTTTCGCTTATCATTTTTTAATATTTATTTTATTGCTAGAATTCTATAGTTATACATGTACACACACTATCAGAATGTAAGATGTACTTGATCATCAAAATTAGAAAAATTGAAAAGTTGATCAACATTTTGCGTAAAGTGGCATTCAATTTCCACAAAATTAGTTGTATATGTTTCATTTCAAATTAATCAGGATTAAGAGCAAACTATAGTCGACTTGTTTTCGTAAATGTTATAGCAATTTTGAATGTTGAATGATTGTGGAAAGGACGTTGATGTGTTCTGTTAAGAAACTTAAAATACTTCAACATGAATAAGATCAGTGCAATTAGTTACTGAGAGTAGTCTTTTCGAAGTACAGATATTGTAACTATCTGAAAAGAAGTTATTAATTATTCTTGTGCAATAAGATCCAATTGGCACTACCAGCCAGATACATTTTGCGAACTGCTCAAAGAATTGTAGAATTAATTGTACAAAAGAGCACTTCGTGATTGAGTAAAAAGTAATATCAGACAAAAGTGTGAATTTGAAAATATTGTAGTTTTATGGAATAACTACATATACTGTATTGATACTATTAGTGACAACAATTTTTAACATCTTATAAACCGTCAGTCGTATGGGCTGAATTTGAATTGAAACCAAACGATTTCATAAATTGATTGCACGTCGGGTATTAGTTCTAACGTGCGATCAAATACAAAGCACCTATTCAGATTACAATAGGCGCTTTGCTTAGTACCAGTATGTCTGTGATTACTCTAAACCTTTGGATTTTGCCAGTACGTACATAATTTGATTCTTAGATTAGACGCGCTGATTAAAAATTTCATGGATTTATTGGATTTGATTTTTTGGATAAAAGAATGAATAAATAATAATACAAATGGCCAATTATTATTGATTATTATAGTTAATTATGTAATTACTTAAATACGTCAGATCATTTAGACTTAAGTGTCATACAAGTCTCATGGATCGATGAATTTTAGTAACAAAAAGTTTTATGTCAAAATATTTTCTGTAATTGAAGTTTTGATGGTGACTATAAACTAAATTCCTTTTCATTGGCGAATAAAATTGAATAATTAGAAAGAATAATGGAAATCAAGAAAAACGTAAGAACACAAACCTCTAAACTAGTTCTCGATACAGCCATAAGTTGCTGTATAGTATTTTGCGTTTCATAAAAGATTAAAATAAAAAATTCATTTATTTATGTAGAGTCATGACTGAAATTAATGTCTCCCAAAAAATTTAAATATATGGGTCTTAATAATTCTGATTATCATATTCATAACAAGCAGGCATCCAAGCAAACATTGATAAGAACTCGATGCGCTGTCCGATTACTCATTACAGAGGCCAGAAAATTGCAAGTTGCAATTGCAAGTTCGAACCAGTGTTACCAACGTGTAAAAAGCAGAAATCTCCCAAGAATGATCAAAAAATCCTTTTTCAACATAGAAAATCTCTAAAATTTGTTACTAGATTCAGGAGTAAATTTTAGAAAATCATTACAAATACAAGTTAAGGAAGACAGAAACAAAAGACGGTCAATTTTACAGAGCAATTGAGCAATTCAGTATATTAATAATAAATTTTGAAACAAAACAATTTGAAAAGATTGGTGACAATACAAAGAACGACGAGAGCAGCAAAGAAAATGAAATAATAGAATTTTTAAAAATACAAAAACAAAATTTAAGAAACAAGAAAAACAAAAGACAGTCGACAATTCACTAGATCAATAAATTTAAAGAAAACTGTTAGGATGGAATGGTAACAAAATAAAAAAAAAAACGATGAACAAACTTTTAGAAATATGCACCTAACAAATTTTCAAAAAAGAAAAAATTAAGCAAAATAAATAAACCAGATTTAGGTAGATTCATAAATTAAAAGAAACGAAAAAAAGCTTTTGTCATGTTTCAACAGATGGGGTTGTTGAATGTCTTATAACAACGCAAGCCATTTTTTTGTGAGCATCCAGAAATAATTATTGTAAATTGAAACTCAATGGATTGTGGTTTTTCAATATAACCCGTCAATAACCAGTGAATCATCCTCATAGAAAGAAATGAAAAGAAGACTATCGGCAAGTTTCGTCAGATGGCGTAGTTGAATGTCTTACAATGATGCAATAAATAGTTTTAGAAACATGCACAAGGGTCAGGGTTAAGAAACTTGCGGAGCGTATGCTATATGCTATACTGGGTGCCTATTTTAAATCGTGTCCCCTAGAGGTTTTAGAAAAGGTGACCCATCAATCAAATCAAAGAAATAACTTCGTGTTTTCATAATATATTAAAATCATGGAGGTAGAATGGGTTTAAAATGGGCACCATGTATGTATAATAATTATCTGGAAAATAAAGTTTCGTAGCTGTGTGTTTTAAAGTTCGTACATAACCTAATTTTTTACTCTGTTCATAAGCGAATTGTTACATAAGTGGGTTCGTAATACATAGAAGAGCAACTTTGCACTTTCAGCTTTCAGTTTCTTTTTACGAAATAAAATTTAAAACCTTTTTTTAGAAAAAGATCCCTAATTATTTTAAAAAACCTTAAAAAGGGTTCGTTGAGTTGGCAACACTGGTTCGAACCACCTTGAGGCTTGAGATTATAGCTATTTTCGTTTCAACGAGTGGAGTAGCTCTGAGCAGCACTGAGTAGAACAGATCTGATCCGTACAAAAAGCGTTATTTTCATACTATCATGGGATCAAATGGAATTAGATTAGTTCAGGATCATTTGAAATTCAGATCAATTGCGGATCACTTTTGAAACGAAAACGGCTCATAACGATGAGAAACATGAACTTGTCATCGAAGAAAGTCGCGTTATGAAAGTCGAATTTTACCTCTTTTTGCCGCCTCTGAAAATTTGCCACCTGAATCGGTTAATTCATCGATTCATGTCCAGCGCCGGGCCTGGTTAATTGTTAGTAAAAGACTATCAATAGGCGTACGCATTGAAAACTGTAAAATTACTTGTCAACGCGTATATGAAAGTTTTGAAATTTGTTGTCAGTCGATTTTGATTACAATGAATTCCTCGAACATCCCCTAGACAGTTAAGGTCAATAAAAGAGTAGCTTGAGAATTCCACTGCAATCAAACCGACCCAACCTAGTTACCTCAAATTCGAGCACATTAGTAATCAATAGTTTAGGTCGTTTAGGCCGATTTTTGACTTAACATTGTTTGTGAATTGGGAAGTAGCAACCAGTTTGGTGCCTAATAGATCATCCCATTTTCAAATATGCTTTGACAGCAAGATTGGCTGCCTTGTGTGGGATAATCTATTAGGCAGCAAAATTGAGAGTTGTAACAGTGGAAAACTCTATACAAAATGAAGGAAGTTTGTTATATTTTTCAATATGTATGTACAGAGTGTACATTAATGATTGAAAGGTGTTTGAATTTCCCGCCCATTAGATTATTTGTAAAAGTTGGTACTGCATACTATTCTGTTTTACCATGGGCGGCACATATAATTATATATTATTAAAACAATTTATTAGTGATTAGAAATTATTTTACGTTTGTTAATTACATACATTGATATGGAGAATATAAAAAGTAAAGCAGGCATAAAATAAAATTATAACATCTGTTCAAAATGTTCCCCATTTGAATCCAAACCTATCCCCAAAGAACTGTTGCAAATGATTCAACGTTGTTAGTGCAGTATGGGCGATAGCTCCATCCTGTTGAAAGTAACCCCGTTGTAATTCATCGTTATGAAGTTCTTCAATGAAAGGATTTAAAATTGCTTCTTGATATGCGAGTGCTTGAATACTGTGTTGAAAAAGTAAGTCCAATGATCCTCTTTGACATTGCCAATCACACACCGATCTTCTGAGGATGTAATGAAGTCTCTTCAAATATATGAGGGTTTTCTGCAAATCATATTCTAGGGTTTTGCGGATTTACATAACCGCTGAGATGAAACAATGCTTCATCACTGAAGAAAGTTATGTCTAACATATCGTTATTTAAAAACTCATTAAACCATTGGCAATATTGCACTCGACGAGGCAAATCAAGAGGCAGCAACTCATGAGTTACACTTATCTTGTATGAATGTAAATGTAGAACCTTCTTGCAAGCCTTTTAGCATGTACCAAGTGATAAATTTGTTTGAGCCGATAAACACCGTAAAGACTTCTTTGTTGAATATCTGCGATAACTTCTTCGGTGAGAACAGTAGATTTTCCTTCAGAAACACTGCTTGTTTCACGAAATCTCTGAATTATACAGCGGACGTGTTGCATAAAACAATAATATGTGAATAGCACTTCAACTTTGATAAGAATAATTCCACACGTCTTGTTCATTGCGTATCCCCGACCGAAAATACGCCTCAACAATAAATTTATTGTGCAGGTCCGTGAAAACCATCGCTAACCTAAAAACCTTTGTGTGTACTTTTATTTCCTGTTATGCGGCTGTACTTACCAATGAAAAATGTCTGACAGCAAAAGTGGAAATAATTTAATACTAACTCAATAATAATAAAATAAGAAAATCAAAATGTAAACAATACACCACACGCACGCTACTGACGAAATTCAACATCAAGTCATCATATCCATACGAAAATTACTAACTCGACAACGTGCCAAATTCAAACGCCTTTCAATCATTAATGTACACTCTGTATATTCTAGTTATTTGATTACTTTTTAATTTCCAGTTAGTTAAAATTAAATAAAAAATTCCGCTCAGTACAATACATATCAAACTAAATGCTGCAAGATGCTTGCGTTGAATGAACTGGACAAAAAATTATACGCGCTTTATAGTAGTAATAGTACATACCATAGTTTGTTTGTCAATGCTTATTTACACAGACGATAAACAAACCTTAAGTTTGGGTTGAAGAATTATTTCGATTTTCAAAACTTGGTAAATTTTTGTAGACGCACGCTTGTTTCTTCAGTAGCGGCAAAACTTAATTTCGCCTACGTGACTAATTACGTAAACAAACCTAATGTTAACAAAGTTGTGCCACATACAAAGTCTCCTGCACCACATATTTTTTCCGAAACATGAATGTTTGCCAATTTTTTCTAAAAAAATTATCTCCACGTGCACAAAGGTCAACAGCAAACGCGATAATACAGAACTACTTTCACAACTTCCAAGTTATGAGCGTAGACGGCAAAATATTCGATAAGTCGTAATTCCCGCTAATGCTTATACGCGATTTGAACGCCGTCGCTGTATACTTACATATCGTACATACTTGTATACGTATATATTGGCCATACGGTTCCGTTCGTCGAAAATGATCGACCTTGCGGTGATCTGTGACGTCACGCGGCCTACGCAAGGCTGGTACGCATCACTTCGTGCCGGCTCTTAAATACGCTTCAGACTTCTACGAGGCAAAGTGGGCGTCCGAGGGAAATTATAAATCGGGATTTTGACTCACTGAAATAACAAATAAGAAATGCGTTTCTAATTATGCCCGCTCAGTTTGCTCCTGTAATTAGTTCTGGAAGGCAAAGATATCAAGCTAGAATTTGGCAACTCTCTGATCATTGTTTTTAGAAAATTTCTTAGAAAGGTTACTTACCATTAAATATGATTCAAGGCTTATTTATACTTTTTTGCGGGAAGGAGTACTTTTTGGCAAATTGTTAATTTCTGCTTAGTTCCTGTTTTTGAAAACAAAATTGAAAAAAGTTCTTTGAAGGAATCAATCATGTTGTATTATGTTAACTAGAATATTAATTTATTTTATTTTATTGGCAGCAATTACAACATCCGTCACTCAACCCCTGAAAACTAGAGCGCCAAAGTAACAACTTTTGGTGTTTTCTCGAGCATAAAAATTCATTGTAAATTTTTCAAAGCGCTCAGGCCAATTAGAAGTCGTTACTGATTTAGAAGGCCATAATATAATACACATTTCGATTTTCTGGAAGGCAAGGTTTGGTGATTTCTTTTGGAAATCGCAAACAACGCTCTTGCTAAGGGCCAAAACAGACAAGAGGCGTTTGGCAGTGATTATACTGATTTCTATTTGTGGTTGTGATGTTGCGATCTTGCTTTTGCATTTGACCTCGATTGCAAGTACTCCGCAGACATCTGACTCTTTTGGAGAAGTAGGTACATATTAGCAAATCTTTTATTTTTATTTAATCATTCTGTAGAAAACCTCCGAAAGCATAATTTACAGTTAAATATAATTCAATAAGTGTACTCTGACTTTCTTTAAGAAACTTACAGGGAGAATAGCTTAGAAATAGATTAAAGAATCCACAAAAATGACCTTGAAAATAGTGGAGGTTTTTTATTTAATATTCTCAGAGTAGTAAAGGAAAGAAAATCTTGAAATTAATTAAAAATTCTAATAAAATACTTCATATTGTGGTGCCTTCTAGATTTTATATAAATTATGTTAAAATGAATTACAGCAAAACTAATTTCTATCTATTACTATGGACTTTGAGTTTATTATTAAAAGTAATTATTTCAAACAATTACCGGTTTAAAATCAAAGTAGACTTTTAAAAGGAAAACTTTCATTCAATTTTTTATTATTATATTTGAGGCTGAACTTGAAATATTTCGATTTTCTTGTAAAAAAAACACTCTCTATCTAATAATGCCCACCTTAGGTGGAATTAAATGTGTTATCTTTTTTTTATCAATTCCAAAGGTTAAACTGATTTAATGATGATGATTAATTCTATAATTTTAAAGATGCTACCAGAACAATATCGTAAAAATATTACACTGAATGGAAAATTATTCTTTTACAGTAACAGAAGAATTAAAGTACATAATGATTTATTTTTGAAGAGGATTTCAAAATTTGATGAATTTTTCATATTACATAACTCTAAAATGTCCATATTATGCAACTAACTCTTAAGTTAATATTAAATTATTGCTTGTTAATATTCATTAACCTTCCCAGAATGTTTTACATGAAGTTCAATAAATTTCTGTTCAGTATGAAGGCGACTGATAAAAATTATTCGAAATTTATTTCTCAGGACACTGAAAATTCTGTGTATTGTTCAAAGAAATTGCGGTCAATATGAAATTACATCTTTATATTTAAGTTTTAGAGACATTTAAAAATTACGCAGAAACTTACATCTACAATTTATTTAATTTTTGTTCATTTATATAAATTTTAGAAAGTCGTCATGATTAACTATTCAGATTAGAAATAGCCTTGTACTGGTACATTAGAGTGTTTAATTTTATGAAAAACTGAACCATTTTCAATCTAATTTCACCAAATTATTCTAGACAGTTATAGAACAATACTCTTAATAAGTTGTTATCAATTTTCTGAAGTTATGTGTTTGACAATTTTTCATTTGAATTAGTCAGTTCCTTGCTTTTGGAATAAAGATTTGTCGTTAAATTAGATAATAATTATGTCCATAAAGATAAAATGAATACACTTTACGTTCTGGATCCAGGGCATTGTAGAATGAAAAATAGTTTTGATGATTTTTAAATGGAGTAAAACGCAGCTTTTGAATTTTATATCCACATTGAACATACCTACTCGTATTTAAAACTGTTCAATGTTCTAGCTTATAGTAATAGTTTAAACAAACAGCTTATAGTAATGGCGTCACTTCATATTATTGGTTCTTACATATACTTTATTAAAGGAAGTAATACTTGCACTTTTTATTTAGTTTTGATTATGTAAATTTCAATATTCTAACAATTAAAAAAGGAAATATTTTGAGCCAAGTTGTAAAATTAAAATAAGTTAATCTCAGATATTATGTGATACTGAGAAAATGAAACTAAAATCCATAAGTTATGGTGTTTGGCTTATTATGTCAAGCAGCAAAATCGTATCAGAGTTCCGAAAATAACGCTAAATGTTAATAGGACGATATAATTATCTAATGTCAAAAGAACCGAACATATTTTTTGAATATTCAATAATGATTGAAATAGAAAATTTAGATAATTAAAAATTTATATATTCGCAAAGTTTGTATGTACTTGATTCCTAATGCATATTCAGATATTCATATATTAATTGAAACGCTTGTCATTATTGCGTATTTCAAGAGAGAATACAGAATCTTATACAATTAAATAATTCAAATATAAAGAAAATGCATTATATGAAAAAGAAAACAGATTTTTATGCGGTAATACTACCCATGTAACACACCAAATATAGAATATGTCTAAAACACGTTTTGAATTTAGTCTAAATGTAGAATATTATAGACTAGTATTTATACATATGAGTGACAGTCTAACTAACGTCTCTTTTTGAGATAAATATAACGTTTACACAAAATGTATATTTATAGGGTACGCGCAACGTTTATACATGGTTTATACTAGACGTATATTTTGGAATTATAAAATTATTATAATTATATATTTATATTATTACAACTTATTCTAAAGAAGCTGTGAAACGTACGGCGAAATGTTGACATTTAATTCAACTTTACCAAGTGTCTGTTTGTTTGTAGTAATTATATATTTTGTGATGATTTGTAATGGGCAAGAAAGTCCCCGAGGTTTTCACTTATAAACGACAACTTTAGTGAGCAACAGTTTAGGTCGCGACATCTCGCGGCGAAATTTATAGATACTCGTATTTTAAGCTCTCATCTTATGTAGTGATACAATGTTTTATAGAAAATTTACTATGTAACAAGGGTCACAAAACCAATTTGGATAAATATTTGTTAATAAATGTTACATCTAAACATTCATTATACTTTTTTAGATTATATTATAAATTTTAATGAGAAAAATGTATGTTATGGGCCTACGCCTACATGATAAGATGGAATTTAATAATTTGATAAACGTGTTTTGCAAGTCGCGACATTTTATTACAATTTAATGAAAACGTATAGTTAACGTATCACTTATATCCTAGGGTAACTAGTACCATTAGAATATGAATATTTTTGGCATTCTATATACCATTACCAAAAATATCCCTGTCTGTCGTATATAAACCGTCTAATGAACGAAATGGTGTTGCTTGGGTATATTGAAATTACTTACTGACGTTTCGCGAAAATGAATGTATTAATAATAATAATATCACCAGTTAAAACTGCACCTAACTAAAACTACATTATCTTTGGACGTTTAAAAAGAAGCAGAAGCAGAGAAGCATCAGAAGCAGTTGTGTCAGTGATTGAATCAGTATTTATTCAGTTCGTTATTGTAACATTCAAATTGTTCATTACAACATTAACCACAATTGAGCTTAGTTCAAATATGAAAGATAAAATTAAAAAAAAATTGAAGTCTATCTACTTCCAAAGCAAAATTTGACAGTTGAATTTTAAATCAAATTCTCACATGTGTAGTATAAATAAATTAATGTTTTCTGTTGACTTGAACAAATGTAAGGTTAGCTGGAGTTTTCAAACGATAAAAAAATTATTTATAGTCTAATAAAAAGAAAGAGTTTATATTTTGAACTAGAAGTTAGAAGAAGAAATTCAAGTAATTTATCCTAAAACTATGTTTTGGGTTTCGTGTAGCAGGTATGTAAAATAAATTTCCAATTATTTGCCTAACATTCGAATAAAAATATTTTAATATTTTCTAAATCTCTAACAAGTTTCGAGGAATGAAAATAGCTTCCCAGCACTGCGAAAAATTTCCTCAATAAATATTTATTCAGCGATACTTCCTTCTCGTTTACTTTTTAAATTACCCATCCAGATATTTAAAAGTTCAAAGTTTGTTGTGATTCTGAACAGTTTTTTTTAAGATTAAGAGGATTGATTCCGTTGGGAAACTAAAAGTGTTTTTTTAACGCGCTTTGTTCGTGCTGTCAACTATTTTTGACTGCACGCTGAGTGACACCACATTGATAAATTAAATTTTGCTGAAACCAAAATTAAAACAGTGGTAGGAAATTTGAAAAATGTGTTTCCGGGAATAATGTTTTTGTTTCTGGATTCGTCGAGGACAAAAGCAGTTTAGTTCAGCGCATTTAGCAAAATTGCCAGAAGGAGCCTGAAACAAAAACCGATGTCAGTAATATTTCCTTTACATCAATATTAAAAAAGAGCTCTGGCGGTTGTGAAACTTCTGCGGACGGAAGGTTAACGGCGATCGGAAACATTTCTCTTCAATTCCACTTATCACGACGTATATTTAGCTTCGACTTTGTGGAGGACCTTGGGCGGTCTTATTTTAACATAAATTCGGATATTAATAAACGACTTATCTTGTGTAGACTTTTTATAACCCGTCCCCGTATTTTTATCGCGCTTCTTTTTTTTAGAGGCCACGTTATCAATTAACTGAGGTTAATTTTCCATCCATTATAGGATTTTTTTTGCATTAAAACGTTTGCAAGCTGCACCTTCAATTAGCGTTTAGAAGTCGTACGTGTTTTATTTTCGACGTGGAAAGTTTGTTAATGTACAATACAGGGGGATTAACAGCGGCGGAGTTAAATAATCGACCTTTCATTGTGAATCACGCCGACGCAAATAGCTTTAAATTTGCAAATATTCAGTCTTCGAAATGCAGTATAGGTAATCGTGTGCATTTATAAATGCTGTGTTTTTCTATGACGTTCGTTATCAACTACGAAACCAGTGCAAATACCAGGGCAGCTATAGCTTAATAATTAAATGTTTATTTAGCAGTATAATTGCAAAGTTTGAAGAGTTAAAAATAGACTTACGCCACTTTGTACTTTGGCATGCTTTATCAGCACTTTGTGTACTAGTATTCGTGCGCTATTAGAAAATAGAGTGCGGGACACGTTTTTATGAAACTTGTGGAATTGTTTATACTTATAAGGTACATTGTCCGTATTTCGTTTGGGAGAAATTTAATAAAATTATCAAGTTGCCTATTATAATAAATTATACATTGTTAATTGTCTATTGAAAATTGTTACAAAATTATTGATTGCAATTGATAAAGATAAAATTGTTTCAAACTATTGTTATTAACATTTTTCTTTCTTGAGGAGCTATTTTTGGCTTTATATTGAAACTGAAATACAGTAGAGTCTCGATATAGTGTAGATACAACAGTGAACTATCCACTGCAGTGAACACAAAAATATACATTAACCTCTAAACAGTGAACAAATTGTGCTTCGCTAAAGTTAATTGCACAAACAGTACATACATAAGGACTTCCCCGAAAGCGTGATAGCGCGCTTACGTATGAAGAAGCAAACAAAATTAACAGCAATAACATAATAATAATAAATAAAGTAATAACCACACTGCCACTCTAAGCAGTGAACAAACTCGGTGGAGTGACAAAGCCGTTCATCAATTAGTTCAGACTCTACTCTGTGTATTTTAAGTTCACGTTTTGGTTTTACTTTACTTTAACAGTACGTCATGCACAAAGTAAAATTAGTGAATTGGTTTCTGAAATGTTTATAGTCCTTGTCTAACAAAAGCTATTCAGCTTATCGTAAGTTAACCTCTAAATCTGCTGCACATGTTCTGCTTGCTAGTTACATCTCAATAACTTTTGTAGGGGCTGTTAGGTTATGGTAATGTTTTGTTCTTGCATTTGGGATTGATGTCAGAAGAGAATCGAGCAAAAAATCTGCATCAAATTTTGCTAATAGCTTGGCGAAATTTGTTTAAATATCCATGGAATATGGAAAAATTATATGAGTCGAGTCATACATGTGGATATGAGGTCTGTTTCTGCAGCAGTCCCTGACTGGTTCGAAATCGTCAGAAGCATGCGCCGATCAAAGTTTCACATTTAAGGCAGTTCTTGAAAGCGGTGTTTAATTCGATGGGCGAATATATTTGACAGTTTCAAACTAGTCCAGAACGTTGCAGGAATAGACCTATGATAGCCTCGAAAGAATTGAAAGTAAAGAAAACCTGCAACAAGTCAATCTGAGAAGAAATTATCGAACTATATACATATAGTTGTGAAAAAATCGTGATTCGAGAGTTTTTCAAGACTATAAATTAATTTCGCACCAATTTAAGTTCGAGACATGTCTTGACAAAATTGGAAACTTCCATGTATTTCAACTTTCGCTAATCACATCAGAGAATCAAAGGTTCGAGAGCCGCCTATTCACTGATTTTCTCAAAACAAAAATCGGTAATAGGAATAGGAAGAGACACCAAGCTGTTGGCAAAATAAAGAAAAATGCCAAAAATGCTACTGTTTGCACTCATGATTTTAAAAAATGTTTTGATAACGCTTAGTAAATGTTTATCTCCATCTTAGTTTTATTTTGAAGGGAATGATGTTTAGAATTTATGTCTTGTATGTATATACCCCAACACAACGATACAACTATGTACAGTGAAAGCTCTCTAATGCCGCACCCAGACGACATGGCCAACGTCAGTTCAACAACAAAGCGGTGTTAAAAAGTTCCAAAAGCATTTTGTTATACTTTTATGTGTTACACTCTCACCTAAAAATGAAAATATAGCACTTAGTGGTAGTTAAAGAAAAAAAAGTGTAATTGTAACACCCGCAAAGCGTAATTTTAACACCATTAAAGTGTAACTGCAATTCCTTAAAAGAATAATTTCAACACCTTTGTGTAGTCAAACTAACGCCTTTATTTCCTTTTCGATGTTACTTTCACTCCTTGAAATTTTAACTTCTTCGTGTTTAACTACTTGTGCAAATGGACGCGAGGGAACACCCAAAAAGAGTTAAAACGGTGTTAAATCTAACACCGCATTTTTATCTGTGTGAATAGAACATCAAAAAATAAGGTCACCTTTTTATATAATTTTTTTTCCAAAAGTCAATAATAAGGGAGTTATAATCCCCTGAAAGAGGGATGAAACGTATTTTTCTTTTGGCAATATCTTTTGGATCCTTTAAGTTGTCAAACAAATATTTGATACTCAGATATAAGACATTTGATGAAATATGTAAAAAATAAAAAATTAGGGATAAAATACCGAAAAATCACCCCCTAGAACTACCCTTTAGAAAGGAGGGAGGATCTAACAAATACGTTGTAAATGCGCAGTTAGGTGCCTTATACTTTAAAAGTTTAAAATATTAGTTTAATAACTTAAAGGATCCAGAATATATTGCCAATAAAACAACGTTTCTCACCTCCCTTTCAGAGCTTATAACTCCCTTATTATTCACTTTTGGAAAAACATTAATATTAAAAGGTGACTTCATTTTTTAATGTTCTATTCACTCTGAAGATATCGGGAGACAATTCTGAATCACCGTGTATATTTATATATATTTTCGGTTTTAAGTTTAAACTCAAAAACGTTCGTACACATTTGTGGATAAGACAACATGTTTTTATCTTTCGAACTTTAATATTTAGATAATATGCCTTGATAGTACACTCAAATGAAGATGCGATAATTACAAATGTGATTTTTTGGCGATTTTTTGCTTTTGTTTACCTTAAAAAAGTTGGTACACCAGTTGATAAATGAATATCGCTTAATCATTTCAGAACCAGTTAAGAGATGTTACAAAAAAAGTATTAAAAAAAAAACTTAAAGGATAATGATATCATGCAAAACAACAGATGATCCATGAATATCACCAGTAGACGTTATAATGATGAGAGCTTATCTGAAGGTCGATATGTACGCAAAGGGAAGTCTTATGACTTGAACGTTTTTGCCAATTAAAAAATTGGTTCAAGCATTTAAGGCTACCAACAATTTGTTGAGTTTTATTTATTCAGAAGAATAGTATTAAAAGTATCCGTATAGAAAAGTGTAAGTAACATGATTATTATTATTATGAAACATGTGAAGCATGTTATTTTCGATTATGACAAACGAAAAAAGATAATAAAAACAACTACAGGAAAACTATGGAAGATCTGAAAACATTTTAGTCATACCTTGTATTATGGAAAATACTAGCTAGATAGGAAACAATTTTTAAAATGAAGATTATTTTGTTATATTTAATTGCGATCAAGGTTTCGTTAAATAAGCGTTTTCAAATAATTTTTATATTACAATATAAACAATTCAATAAGAATATGGTTGCGCCATTTTTAAACTAGTACCTAAAAATGCCAATCTTCAGCACTATTTGATTTATGTAGATATGTACGTCGAGGAATGGAGTAAAAATTCTTCACCTGCTGTACCTGGTACAGAAATTCTACAATGGGGGACTAAAAACAATTCACCAGACTTTAGTACTACAAATTGTTTTGGCGCATTGTTTTCCTCAAGGTAACTTGACTTATTAAGACATAGTTAAAATTGCTTACGCATATTTTGCGTTTTCCAGACGCGCAACATTTTTTCTGTCAAGGAAATAACCAATTTAATGCGAAACATGGCATATTTCGTATAAATGAGAACACATGTAACGCCTAAATTGCGACAAAAAACACCGGAATATGTTCTGAAATGTTTCTTTTGGCGTTCCTTAGATAGTCTTCATTATTGTACAGTAATTCTAGAAATATTACTCAAATAGTCGTCGCAAGAGGACAATCAGAAAAACTGTAAGTTTTTTTTTAATTTCATAGAACTCTGTGAATGAAGCAGGAGAGCGAAACGATTGTCCATCCAACTATATCTGAATTTCCGCTAATCGACTATCACAGTTTTTTTGAGGTAGCCGCAGACCAGCAACAGTCACTTCGTATTTGAATAAGAAACAAGATTTCACGATTTCAAGCAGCGATATTTGTTTTACGTTCTGTACGTCAGTTGCCTGCATAAGACCTCGAAAATAAATGCCTATAATGCTAAAATACTTTAAATCATATCTGAAGCACTGATGTGATATATGTATATGAACTTGACACTTGTGCCTAGACAATTCAACAGTACAGGTCAAAATTAAATTCTATTATTATTATTTAACTATTCATAGATAATATAATACCTGGAAAAATACTTGGGAACTTATTTTAATAATGCACGTCACTTGTAATGAAATTAAATATAATTGTTATTATAATTACAGCTTCGTTTCATTATTAAAAGAATAGCTTGCGATGAAATGTTCCGTACCGTAACAAACAGCTGACCAATCAAAAGTGAATTGCTCTTTTTGTAAATAAATTTACTTTATTTGATTGATGTTTATTCCACCATTAATCTTCTTCTTCTTTATGTTTTTACCACAGAATAAGAAATAATCAGAACGCAAACTCGTCGATGCCGTCGTCTATTTTATTATCTATTGATTTCACTTTTAAGTTTTCCCGGTATACATATTTATTTTTATTTTATCCATTCTCGTTTTATTTTCTATTTTTCTTAAGAATCTCATCTCGATGGCTTCTAGTTTCTTTTTGTGCTTCTCTGTTATTGTCCTAGTTGCTGAAGCATATGTCAGCATCGCAATCACTACTTTTTTTTTATCTCTTTCTACTTTTACTTCTTTCGGTATTTCTTGTTTCCCTAAGAAAGTAAGTTTGATGCTGTTACATAGTCTGCTTCCCTTTACCAATTTCTCTTTTTCCTTCTTGTGCGATTACAGATCTTAAATATTTGAATTTTTGTACTTGCTGCGGGTTTTCTGCTTTCAGTTTTATAATTCGTTGTTGTGGTTGTTTTCCTTATTATTATTGTTTTCGTTTTCTTTTGGTTTATTTTCAAACCAAATTTTTCTATGGTTGTTCTATATATTTCGAGGTTTTCGTTAAGAGTTTTTTCAACCCTAGCAGAGATAGTTATTTTTTGCATGTCCGACTTCGTAGGTTTTAACATTATTTATAACGTTATTTATTTCCTTTACGGCTTCATCCAGTATCAGAGTGTACAATAATGTACTCAGAATGCATAGTTTGATTGCTCGTGTCCTGTTCTAACATAGCTCTTCGTCTTTGTATATAGAGATTTTATTCCTCTAATTAGACCATTCGATATGTTTTTCTTTTCTAAAGTTCTCCATATGTCTTCTCTCCTGACTTGGTCAAGAGCCTTCTCTAGATCGACGAAGCAGATATGCACACTTCGCATCGCTCTCTGTCTGACGATGAATATCCCATTATTATAATTTAATTTATTTAATTCAAAATGACAAGATTTCTGCGTTATGTGTATCTAATGTAAGTAGGGACTGTTATTATCTAATTTGTCTTTGATATAAACCGCGTTACTAGATTCTTTTCTTACTGACGTTTTGTTCTTTTCTCTTCTTGATGCGGTAAGTATTCTTATATCGTTTTAATCACTTATAGTAAATTGTGCGAAGTTTGAAATGAAACCACTATGGTGCCTGTACCTTTAGTAGATTAGTACAAAAATCATGAATTCATTGACTTTGGAATTTATTTCAAATACTTAAAGAGAAATTTCTTCATTGTCTTGTCTAGGCGCTGACAATCATTTTTGGAATTTTAGTTCTAATTTTTTCTTCACTAAGTTTTAGCTTTTTTCAAGAGTTTATACCTTTTGTATAAAACATCGAATTATATTCTTGTAGTTCATTACTCAGCAGTAGTATTTTTTCAATAATATTGAATAAGAAAATTAACAAGATATATTTTTTTGCTAGACATAATTGGCTGAGTCAATGAACAAAGAACCTTAGCAACTTTATAAACTTCCCAGTGTGTGAGATGTGCAAGTGCGTTCATTCGGTGAGCCTTGCACTTGTGTTCGTCAGTGGAAATTTCTTTCGTATTATGAAAAAATTTAAAATTTCATTTTCCCAGATGGCGGCATTCACGAGAGCGATTGTCTTGCGAAACCAAACGGTTCGCATCCTCCAAAATTTCGACATACGCAGTATTTCGTGTGAATATATGGGCCAATGACGACGCGACTCGTACATATTTATGCTAATTTATATCCTTGTGAATGTCTAATCCAGCTAAGTATTTAATTATGGAGTCTATGGGCATCTAGGGGATCTTCTGAATACTAAATAAAATGTAACGTGACGCGACAGATCCTATCTGTAATAGAAAATAATGGTCGTGCGATTATTTTTATTTATAGATATCAGATTTATTTATAGCTCGGATTTATAGACAAGAGACAACAGTCAAACACACCGAATCGTAAACATCAACTCAATTTAGGCATCGGGGATACACGCAGGGATAGGGTATACAAATTAGTTTTTTCTAATTTATACATCTTCGGAATTTGCCATGTCTTACTAAATTAGTAATCATTACCTAGAACTTTTCTATGATTGTGCGTACGGGTAAGCTAACGTCAGTTACATCTTTTCAGAACTTTGACTTCCGCAGTTCTGTCGTTATTTTTGATATTTTATCATGCATTTGTCCTTTCTCAGTTAGTTTGGTCTCTTTTGTTTCTTCTACAAATTTATTTTCAATTATAATTAAACTAACATGTGCAATTACTTAATGTTTTACCAAAAAATTTGATATTTGTATTTTGTTTTTTAATTTTTGATAGGAGGTTATATTGGAAATTACTCACAATTAAATTAAATTGAAATGCGATTTAGACTACGAGTACATTACTTTTTTTTAAATCAAAAATACCAAGTAACAAGGGTGCTTTAAAGCATAATTACATTCGTAGTTATGTGGCTTCTTTAATGAACTGAATTACTTGGCATGGGGCAATTTATATCGTACGATCAAATAAAAAATGATACAGAGTACGTTATGGATATCTCTTCATAGATTACGGAACCGACATTACAATGTCATTAGTAACTGAATTAAAGGTAAGTTATGTAAGTTACGAGAGTGACAGGCGGTTAAAAAAACGAAATTGTAATTTTATTAAAAATATCAAAATACATAGAGTTTTCGAGAAATCATCTTTGAACTTGTAACTTGTAAAACGGACAGTTTTATGACTTACTTTTTGTTCTGTGACCATTAAAATTCAGATGTCATTGCTGTCTTGTTCGGTATACTTATAAAATCACTTAATTTCAACCTCCTTTACAGTTGTCATGACTATGTTCTCAAATTTCTGAATTATACTTTCTTATAATACATTTAGCATTGTCTTTTTAATGTTAATTGGCCTTTAAATTTAATGATGATAATGAAAATAGCTATTAAGCACGTTTTCCAAATTGAACAGCATATTATTTTAAAATGATATTATTTATATTCGTTAAAATAAATAAATGGAGACATAGAATCGGCTTTGAATTTTACAATTAATATTTCTGAGACAGTTTGCTTAGCTTACGAATTCTTTTAGATGCTGTTAGATGTAGATGCTTGTCAAGGGTTTGTAAGGTCCCAAAAGCTCTATTTTGAATGCAATCGAAATTTATAGTAAAATAATAGTTTTAAGAGTGATAGCTAAAGACTCCCAACAAATAGTACCGAATGCATAGGTGCTTTGATGCGCATATAAAGAGATTCGCTGTATTTTTGACGGTACGATTAATTAAAAAAAAAAAAACAAAAAGCTTTGTAAACGGCACTGAACAATTGGCTAGTCGACCGATTAAGATTGACACCGCATCAGAGTAAGCTGTGCGAATAAACGAACTTTTTATTCCAAGTCTTTAGTCTTTACTGATCTGCGTTTACCCATTAGATAAAATTTACCTCTTCTTTAGTTTCTTTTAGTTTCTCTTATTTTTGTATTTACTCTTAATTCGTATGGTTCGTATGGTATTCCATTGTTTTAGTTTCAGCTAGAACATATACCACGAGTAGAGGCGTCCATTGTCAAGTCTAAGCACAAACGTTTTCCTAATAAATAGACATAAGCAACAATACTGTTTTCTAAACATTTTTAAGCACTGTTAGTTTTTATAGAATTACTTTTAATAAAAGTAAACACTATTATTATCATCCCCTAAGGGCTTCTTAAATTAATTACGAAATGTACAAGATTATCAGACTCCAGAACTTGTCTGAGAAGATACTGATCTCATAAAAATTCTACAAATAATTTTTAGTCTTAAATCCAAAATTTTAATTGATACCATTAAGATAACAAAAGAAGAACCAACAAGCTTCCCATAAATAAAACTAAATGCGTGCCAAATCAAGGAGATGAATAATCGGATGATAATCATTAAGTACAAGACATATTTACACATGTTCATACAATTTCTAAGAGAACAAAAACAATTCAAAATTTAACTGAAAAGTTAGGAAAATTAAAAACGAAAATAAAGAAGGGAGGAAACGCATAAAGAGTCGCATGAAAATTATTGATATTCTAGGTCCAAGCACAAAGCTCTATAAAACATTATTTACAATCGGTCTTGAAGAAAATTTTTTTTTTAGATTTTGTACTTTGCGCTGATTTAATTTTTTTCCAGATTTTGTACTCTGCGCTGATTCAAGTTCAAAATTTTCAAAGAAAAAAATTGTTTTAGGAGTGAGGGGGAAATGAGAGTTACTTAAGGAAAAATCAGTATAATTTTAAAAATATAAAGTTTATTTTGTCAAAAATATTTTGCTGTTTTGTATAAGGAAAAACCATTAAAGTGACGTAATTATGTCGTTAACAGAAATTATAATATATATTATATTCATTTAAAATAAAAATGGAAATGAATATTATAGGAATAATAAGCGTCACCTGTGGGTAATAATAACTTAGCTCTCGTTACCACAGATAGCATTAATATTATAGGTATCAAAATTATAAAAGAAATCAAATAATAGAAATATAAAATATATTAACAGCCTAGTAATATGAAATGAAAACATTGTCTAAAAAATAGTATCTCACCACGGTCTGTATCTCACTACTTTACTTTCTAAAAAATACGAAAAATAACAACACGAGTATTTATTTCAAACAAGTTACACTGTTATTACTACGCATTGTTTATTGCGATAAATGGATAGTCCTGGGCGGGAAGGGGTGCTGTTTCAAATTTCAATTTTTTTTGTTGGTTATACCTAAACCTCTTATTGCTCGCAGGCTCTCATTACTCCACGCTCCCCTATACTCTACATTAATTTGAAGAAATATGGAATGCAGATCTTCTTCGCTAAAAGTCTTTTTGAAGTAAATTGGGTAAAACTCATGAGACCATTGTATTAGTTAGCACTTCAACTGGAGTTTTTTCTTATTTTTGACTTATCGCATCTTTTCCTGGCTGCATGAAAATGCCGTTTTTCATTACTGCAAATTACACTTTGTAGTTGAGAAATATTTGCTTGAATAATCTAAATTTTTGTCAGATAAGATTTGCCGTCATAAAATTAAGTGTTATTGACGAATCTTAATTTTTCTGTACACCGAAATATTAAATGTTGATAATTTTTTATTGTACTGATGACGTTGCAAATTGAGTTGCTTATGCTAGTATAAAAACATTCCACGATTTGACGTCGTATGTTTTCTGAGGACTTCGTTGAGGCAATTTTATTTGCAGATCGTTGCTCATTATTAATTGAATATTTTATGTGTATCTTTATCTTTCTTGGTGCAGGATAATGAGGTCATGTTTGTTCAACAAACGAAATACGCCTTGAATGTCAGAGGGCGAATAATACAGTCTTTATTGTTTCATCATACGCGTTTCGGCCTCATTTTACGTCGTGCCGTGCTTTTGCGTCCTTTTTTGCGCTGTTTGTCCTGTCGGACACGAATAGTTTTCTAATTTTGTTGCGAAGGCGTTGCGTTCCAGCGAGCAAAGTTTTTATGGCTTGTCTAGACAAGATGCGGCCCCGATCGGTGGAATATCCTCGAATCAATTGCCATGCCTTTGTGTATATGCAATATCATAGAGAGCAGAGAGACAGTTTTAAGCGAATTGATTTTCCAAATCGCTTTGTATGGGCTAACCGAGGCACAGAAAAAACGCCTTCGACTTGCGTAATATGTCAGATAATTTTGCATTGTATGTGTACAATTGATTGGGCTCGCGATAAAGGAACGATCGACTGGTTTTATGGATGCGTGGTGGCTGTTGTGTAAAGAGAGAATCGGAGAGTATGGAACTTTTGTTATCTTATCAATGTTAAAACTCGCGGGTTATCGTCCAATCCTACAAACGACGTTGTGTCAAGTCTATGTTAGTGAAAAACATATTTATGTAACTTATTTTTTTAAATAAATTTGTACGTTTGTTTATATTTTTTAATTTGGATGATCATGAAGCAAATATTGACGCCATGAGTGGTGCTCTTAAGATACAAAGACTTAACATAAAAATGGAATCTTTTTGTGTGTAAAATTTTGAAAATCTCTGGACATTTCTGGTCACTTTTTAAACATCATATCAAGAATTTTACGAAGAAATACATTATACAGTTTTCTTGACATTTTGGTCGAGCAAGAAATTAAAACCAAACTGAAATGTCTGTGGTGGCAAGAAGGATATCGTCTCTACCATGACAAAAGTGGCTAAATCCATTCTGTACGTTATAGGGATAAATGGTTTTAAAGTTTGTTTACTATTTTGATATGTTTTAGACGGTATAAACTCTATGTACCAATAAACATATAGAATTAAAAAAATAAAGAAGGGGTATTACTATTTTTGTCATGGTAGGGACGATATAGTCAGAGAGCGGATGTTTTGCTTAAGGTCATCCAAACCAGAAATTTCGAATCGAAATTAGTTTTATGGAATCTTGTCTATTTATTTTATACCATATATCCAAATAAATTTTTGATAATGGTAGGTCATGGACGATAAAACGTGTGTCACAGATTACTATAGCAATTTATTTATTTATTTGACAATTTATGAATTGACAACTTAGTGTCCAAGTTACTGTAACTTTCTCCTATTAAATTATAATTTATTATTTACATTAAAATATCGTCTAGCTCTTGAGTAGTTAAGTAAAACCGAAGTTCAATTTGCCACATGATACACCTTGACGTGTCACTAACCTCAAAAACTGGTGCTGTAGTTTACGATATACGTTTACACTTCCATGGCCTACCTTTATCAAAAATTTATTTGGACATGCGGTACTTATTCACACTCATTCAACATCTTTTAAATGACTTATTCTGCCTACTTCTGATATCAAAAACCTACAGCTGACAGGTAGTTTTATTTCTAATTTCTCGTTGTAAATAATGACAATGATATTATTCGTTTGAACTCTTACGTTATATAAATATCTACAGATTTAAAATACTCCTATCATTTAAAATAGAAGCCTCCTGATTGAGTCATTTAAAAACACATTCAACAATATGAGTACAATAAGAAACTTAAACGGAAGGTTTTAGATTAGAGATCGAAGACGTTAATAATGAAATGGTTCTATTACAGTAGTTACCATAATTTGAAATATAATTCTTCCGACATTTCAATTTTGAAAAGTTTGTATTGAAAAGCAAAAGTTCGTATTCGAAAAGCATAAGATTTCCATTAAATGTCAATTTATTAAAACTATTAAACTTTTATGTAGCTATCTTCTTCTAATTTTCGCGAAATAGCCTTGCGGCTTTTGTCATGTCACATCATTTTGTCATATATTTTCTTAATTCAGATTTATACAGTCGGCATATGTAAAAAATGATCTGTATATTACGAAAGCAAATTAAAATGTAATTCAAATTTTGATTTTAATTGCAAGTTATTAAAGCTAAGACTAGAGATATTCTGGTACTATTAATGAAAGTGCACTCACTATAATTAAAACAAAAATGAATTTTTATGTCAATTTTCTTCTTTATTTTCTATTTTATTCCACTTGTTCCAAGTTTCGAAAACTATTATTCTATTTATTATACTATTATTCTCCTTGTCCGCGGATTGTACATTTTCGTCGTCTATTCCGTTTCCTTACGCTTTCACTATAAATGAGTTTCAATTTACTGTTGCTGTACATGAATAGCTTCCATTGTTTTTAATTTTTTGATAATTGGTAGGTAGATAGAAATCTAGAAGAAGTCTAAGGAGAAGAAGGAAGTTATATTGGCGGAAAGGTAAAGAAAAAATTTTCTGACGACTAAATACTGTTCGACAAGGCGATTTAGAAAAGTTATAGGTGTAAGGAAATTTTTCCAAGTAGACAAGTTAAATTTGATAGTTGAACGCTTGAAATTCAGAAATTCTCGGGCTAAAAGAGAACTTATCAAATTACTTCATAAAGCTTTAATTAAACAAGTTAACAATATTCTGTATTGCTTAGTACAGACGTTTATTGTAACAAAATATTACAATGGAGGAAGTTGCGTGTCAAATATTTTATTTCAATGTACATGTAATGTACCTATGAATTCCTGTTATTTACTTGAGATAATCTAGAATAATGCGTAGTTTCTTCTTAAGATTACAAGATCAATTAGTACATATCTCTTGCATGCAAGCGTTAATAAATATTGTTTTAAACAATTTAAGCGCTGTTCATTTCATATTCATATTCTATGACTAGTTATTAGTGTTACTCAACGCTTAAGTTTTTCTTATTGTTTGTTGATATTAAACTTCCCTTGAATTATGGTGTTATACTATTTTGTACTTCCAAATCAATATTTTATTGTGTATTCCTGTAAATTATGTCTCTTTTTTTTTATTTGAGGGGTAGTATATGTATGTCACACACACTTTAATAGGAATTTAACATTTAATTAGTTATTTGTAATACAATTTTTTATGACTTTTTAATTAAGAAAAATTGTATCTGTAGAATTTTCCAAAAACTCGTGTTAATCTAAAGTTTATAAAAAAATCATTACAAATCAACTAAAATATCAGGTAACCAAATAAGTTCGAGTGGTTTTGCATGGCAAAATATAAAAAATTATTATAAACCAGCCATACACTATTTTTCATTGTCAAGTAATTACCATGACACTCGACGACCCTTTGCCAACGTAACGCCAATTTTTGTATGCTGGTATTGTAGAAATCCACGGATTTTGAATCCAAAAATTGATGGACTGCATTTATTACATCAACTCGAGTTTTGAACTGCTTATGCTTCAAAAGACGTCAAGAGACAAGAAATGGTGGTAATCACTTGGCGAAATGTCAGGAGAATAAGATGGGTGTGGTAACGTTTCCCAGCCAAGTTCAGAAATTTTTTCCTGGGTCACTCTTGGGGTATGAGGTCTAGCGTTGTCCTGTAAGAAAAGCACTTTCTTTCTGTTGATCAAAAAAGGCTGTTTCTGGACGAGTGCCGTTTGTACTAGCTTAAGCTGTTCACAATAAAACTGTTAATAAAAAATGCAATAAAAAGTGATGGTTCGACCCGTTTCTAAAAACTCGTAATGGACAATTCCGGCTGCTGTCCACCAAACACACAATAGAATCTGTTTTGGGTGAAAGGAAGCCTTTGGTGTGTGAAGTATTGGATCAGTTGGTGACAACCAATGATACGAACGCTTAGAATAGGAGTACAGTATCCGTTTTTCATCGCAAGTTAACAACCAATCGAGAAGAGGTTCATTTTTATGGCGTGAAAGATTTGCTGAACATATGGTAAGATGGCTTGTTTTGTTATCGTTTGATAATTCATGTGGGACCCATTTCCTTAACTTCCACGACTTTCCTAGCTGGTTAAGGTGCAAACGAATGGTTTCACTGCTCACATTGAACCTTTCTGCAAGCTAAAGAAAAACCGAACGAACTTTTTTAGTTACCTGATATTTTACTAGTTGCTGATTTTTACTAGTTGATATTGTCAGGTCATCATGTCGGTTCAACTGACGATATGACTATCTGACAAAAGTACTCATATGTATCGCTGTCGGATTATTTAACACGTCAGTCAACATTTAACAGTGTGTTCACAGATTTTATATAAAGGACTTTAATCTTTAGGAAGAAAACATCCGTGAGCACACTGTACATTGTCTACGAGGCATGTTTTTCTTACTTTTCTGCAGCTTTACAAAACTTGTGAAGAACCTCGCGTGTTTCAAGTTTTTTCTGTGATAATAACTGTGGTGAAACTACATACTGAATTTTGGATCTCTTCCTGATGCTAAATATCTTAAGCCAGCAGTAACCGCTTTCTCAAGATAGTATTTTGATTTGTTATGAATGGACTCACCACATTTGACAACTCACTAAACATTTCGTGATCCATTCTTAAATAATTACGTAAGTCATCACTGTCCAATTCTTTAAGAAACGTCCTAATTTGTGTCATCCCATTAGATATTTTTTCTTTTAGTTAAATTGATAGTAAGCACCGATATTGCAGTACAAACTTTTTGCTAAAATAGGAACGATTATGTGTCTTTATTTGAAGAATAATCAAGATAACTGACGAAATCAGGCATCGAATTGGATCGTTTGTAATTTGATTGGCCGCCGCCGTCAGATTGGCTAAATTTGATCGACTTTAATAAGAAACAGACCTGGAGATGAAAAGGTTTGATCCAGCAGTAGTTTTTGGCTAGTTCGAATCGGTCAGAATCAGTTTACCCATCGAAGTAATGATGGTAAAGTAAGTACGACTTTGATGAGTGCATGGCTCTTTCTCGGTTTCATACAAGTCACGAATTGCTGTTGGAAAATTCAGTGTTCCCAACTCAATCGTTACATCTTCCTCTAATCTGGCGTAGACCGTCTATTGCCGCTATTTCATGCTTAGATTAAACCTTCTCTTTTTAATTCCTTATCGTTTTTTTTTTTGAACAGTTTATATGAAACTGTATGAAAAATCTTTGCGAGATAGATAATACTCCCTCTGTCCCAAATTATGGTATACATTTCTATAAAGATGTTTTGAATATGGATGATTATATAAAATGATAATTTGTTAATGATGGATATTTATCAAAATCAAGAACTCTTGATGATTAATAGATGACTTTGCATGAATTTGTTCTATTTTAATTTTATCGTTTATCTCAATATTGTCAAAAGGTTAAATGACACCCGTTGTGTTTAGGTAAAGAAAATTATAAATTCGGGAAACAGCATTTTTCAAAGAAGAAACGTCAAATCAAAGTAATTAATATTAAAATTCAAGATATTATGAATAAAGAACAATTTCGCAACGAAGGGAATTTGCCGGTATCTATTTTGTGTAGTCAATATGCAGTCGACATCGCAAAATATTACAAAATATTATTGGTCAATAAAACAAACGTTTTTCTTCATAACTCACTCTGATTACATTAATTTTGAATTTCAGTAAAGATAAAAAATATAAATCCAATATTAGAGATTTGTATACCTTAATTTGGGACAAATATAAAACCCGCAATGTATACCATAATTTGGGACAGAGGGAGTAGTATATTGATTTACAAGTTTAGAAAAGTGACAGTTTTCCAGTGAGTGTAAATGTTTGAATTCACGAGTGAGCATTAGCGTCAGCTAACGTGTAGATCATGCTATTTTTTCGTATAGTTGACGAAAATAACGGTAAAATTATGAGAGTGTCGACGAATAATAATAATACATCAAGGTATGTCAAGCATTTGTTGACATAGTAACAAAACATCAATCTGTGACATCAACCAATCAATCTTCGACCTCTGATACGTCAAAATGAATGAAAAAAAGTGTTGCTAACGGAAACGTGAAGAAAAGTGTTGCTAACAAGACAAGTCCCACTCTTCTTCACGATTTATGATTAAACATTGTGTCACTTTTCTGTCAACTACACGAAAAAATAGTTTTTATATTTTTTGTACAGACCCTACCTCAATATTTTGGTAAACAACCGTTTTATAATTTTTACGTTTTTATGTTTTTTGTACAGACCCTACCTCAATATTTTTGTAAACAACCGTTTTATAATTTTTATGTTTTTATGTTTTTTGTACAGACCCTACCTCAATATTTTTGTATACAACCGTTTTATAATTTTTATGTTTTTATGTTTTTTGTACAGACCCTACCTCAATATTTTTGTAAACATCCGGTAAGAAACCCGTTACCGCTTTCTTTGCAGTAGTTATCTGCGATAGATAAGTAGAGGACGTTTTCCGCTGAAAGCGGCAACTCGGAGAAATTTTCCACGTGTTACGCCACGTTATGATTAAACTTGAATCAAAACAAAAACAACCGCCGAAAATAACTCTATAAAAGTACGTAGTTACGTTCGACAAACACGTAATTGAGGAGCATTTGTGGTATAGTAGAATAGCGCTAGCGTGACCGTGTGACTTCTCTCTATTACGTATCTAAATTTCAGAGCTGTGACTAATTGCCCGAATCAAGGTTATCAATAACACGAGTGTGAAAAATTCCTTGACCGATGATCGACAAAAACGGACGTTATGTTGATTTAGAACGTGTTCATTTTTTTACGAATTTACCTAAAGGTAATTATTCGCCATCTACATATTAAAATTTCTCGGCTTCTAGAATTAAAAGTATTAAATTATCTACGTAGATAAGCGGATTTGCATATGAATGTGAATCGACGGCAATAAATTATTCAAGTTATTGCAACACATATTACGCGGCGCAGTCGATATTATTTTACCTTGCAAGGTAGTCCGCGCGAACACCTTTGTCTTTATTCAACGACTATTAGACTTTTTCAATTTATAATATCTCAATTATTTATCGTGCTATTTAAATGCGCAGTTGATTTAGCGACGTTAAAAGCAAGTACTGCTCAGATATGACGTAGTAACGGATTTAGTTTAGCTTTTCGATTACGCCGGAGGAGAATTTGTAAGAGACGTAGTATACTCAGGATTAAATGTCTTGTGATAGGCACGACGTAGATTCTTACTCTTACTTACAAAACTTCCTTGAATTAGGTTTTTTTACTTTTGCGACAAGTTATTAATCTTGTTCAATTCGTACAGCGACAATAGCTAGCCATACACCAGCATTCATTCATGGCATTCTTTCTTTCCTTCAAGAAACTGAAACGAAACAAACCCTGTTCTAACCCACTAACACAAACAGAATCTTGGAAATAGTGGAAGTATAAACAAGTCTACACGAAACTAAGAATTATCGTGTCGGTGAGAAAGGTCGGAACATCCTTAACATGATTCCCGAAGGAAGTAAGAATGTTGGCTAGCCATCTTGTACTTCACTAATACACGTTCTTTCCTTCACGATTACACTTTCCGGCGGGAACGAATGCTCGTGTATGGTTAGCTATTGCCTTGGATGTTTCAGGTCAAATTCTTCCATACGAACAGATGTTTAAAATATTGATATTGACACTTGCGAAATCATTTATTTATTCAATTTGTTTTTAAGTAGTTTCTCAGTTGATTACTTTACCTAACGTTATTGTTATAGAGACGAGGCATAATAAAGGGACAAACACTCAATTTGCATGCAGACATTTTTCTTATGAGGGGATATGAAAAAATTTCTTAGTAGGACAGAAAGTACTTTTTTAAAAAATTCCAACGCGTACCACTACTACAAGGAACTGTGAACATTTTGTTTATGGTGAAAACTATGATATAAATAAACACTGGAAGTAATTCGATTCAAAATTCCTACAATTATCATTATGTTCGAAAAATACAATGTTTCACGCCTCAATAACTACTACCTTGGACTATGTACTGTAGGTCGACAGATTATTATGGAAACACGACTTTTATTACAGAATGACGGCTATTGTATAATGTGCTGTACACAAATCGAAAGCAATACAACAAGCATATACATATTAAACTGTATCTTTTTGCAAATGGTACCCCACGCAACAAGTCAACAGGGCAATGGAATATATAGGCTGTCCCATAAATAAGGGGCCATAATGCCAAGGCTAACACAACGATACATACAGAGTCCACGAATGTAAATGAAAATGGTTTGCTTCGGTAAGCAAATTGTGCAAATTTTCGGAGAAATTGCGAGCGGAGTACGGTCTTGTTTACTTGTAAATTGTGTCATTGCACATGATGTAAAACGATATTAAAACTGACCTGCTCAACATAATGACACGTACTGCTAGAGTACGTCATTACGTACTGCGATGTTTACAGCAAGTGTTTGAAATGAATCCGTTAACTCGCACGCAAGCGTTAAAGTTTGGTGCTGCCAGTTCTTGGTGTTGCATCTACTGACAAAAGACACGTCGCCGATGGTAATCCTTTTCTTAGAAACATATCCGCATATTCAAGGTCGTAAACATGCTGCGATAAGTGCTTCTACATCAGCACACTATCACAAATGAACAGATTAACCTTTGTGATTCACTGAAGGCTTTCGCCTTGCGGCATAATAGGGATCGGGTTGCGCAGGTCAGGGAAGCCAGGTTCGTACTACGCATTATACTTTGGCATATCTCCCGAACGATGCCGTTTTCGTAATTTTATTAGAGGCGAAAAAGTTTTATATATGGTCACTGCTACCGTATGGCCCATTATTTATAGGACAGCCTGTATAAAAAATAGCAGTAACTTACTGAGAGCATCCAAAATATTTGGCATAACTGCTCAGTTATTAAGAAAACCATATACCTAAACTCTGTATATGATCACTAGAATTCAAGCTCAAAGTAGACCAAAAATTAAGATTTTATTAGTGTTTTTGTTTCTATATTCAAAATTTGTATTTAAGTTATTGTAAAAATATGCAATTACTTACATATTTTCTTTGTAAATAATACTGATTTTGTTTAAATAAAATAATTTGTCTAAGACTACTCAATAGTCTGTCAATTATTAATGTGTTTAGTCAAGGATAATGAAAGAAATGGGTTACGATTACGTTATTTGAACAAGAAATGCAGTATAAAATTTTATGTACAGAACAACCAACATTTTTATTAATAAAAAACTTTGTGCAAACGCCTCAAATCTCAAAATTAGTACAATTACTTATTTATTAACATTTACATTGACATTTGAAAAATTAGATAAGATATTTGTAGTGATTATACTAAATATTCATTATATAGCAACGTTTATACTGGAAAAGTATCCGAATGAAAAGCAATAAAATCGTTGGAATATGACCCTTGTGGTAAACTTCCACAGTGCCAGGCGGTCACGCCGGTCGTCCGAATATTTTTAAGCACCTGTATACAACATTCCATTCAAGCGTTGCCCAGAATAATTTCTAACAAAATTAGACTGGTCAGTGCAAGACAGGGGAGGTTAGTCAAGTGTCAACAATCCAGCGGTTGTATTGATTTTCCTGCACATATATTTTTCATACTTTTCAAATATTTCATAAAATATGATCTTCATGCTTCAATTTTTATTTATGACTTAAGGGGATTCTTTCAAGCAGAAATCAATGCAATGTTATGCATTTTTTGTCGGCGAATTGTGGCTTTCGTTATGAATAAAACTTTCTGAAAAAAATATATGTGATTTAAGTAGTGATTGCCCGCCGCCCGTTGTAGGTGCAGAGACCGACAGAGACAGCATGCAAGGGATAGCGTTATGCCGACTCTACTTTAACTCCGTTTTGCAGCACAATTTTGTCAACGAATTACGGAAGTTGTAATTAATCAATACAATTTAAATTTAACCAACATATCAAGGACATGTAAAACAAAGACTGTGGACCACTATTTTCTTAAAACGTGCATAGTTCACTTCACTACAGCGTTGTACAGTAGAGCCAATTTATTGAAGGTTTGGATTTTTTTTTGGAAAACCCTACTTGCATTTAATACTCCTATGCGTCAAGGTACCTCGATCATCACTACTTAAATCACATATATTTTTTTCAGAAAGTTTTATTCATAACGAAAGCCACAATTCGCCGACAAAAAATGCATTGATTTCTGCTTGAAAGAATTCCCTTAAGTTAACAGTCTTGTATTGTTGAAAAGTTTATCGATATTTCAGTAAATTGCTTTTTATTTTGATTTGTTATTGATGATGAATATGTATTATTAAATACTTTTTATTAATTAATTAATAAATTTGAGATAACTGTTTTGCATTTGGTTTTGCGGGGTTTCGTCGTAAATGACTTAAAATTTAAATTTAAATTAGAATTTCTAGAAATTGCTTACAAACAAAACTAAGGATAAGATCCAATTTTACAATGCCATATAACGTTAACGTTAAATTATCAAATTGGTATAAGCGAAAATTCTGTTTTGTATTTGCATTGTTTCAATTAGCAAAGTTAAGTTTAAAATCTACTTATGAATTATGAAAAATGTAAATGAAGCTCACGAGCTGCGTCATATGAAAATAAATGTTACTTAGAATTCCATGTTTGAAGTGAAACAAATTCGACGTTTAAATATTTGTTTAATTTTTTTGTGATTAAGAAAATAAGTTCAGCCCATTATAAATAATCGTTTCGCAAAAAAGCGTTACAAGTAGATTATTTTCGAATCTTTTTAAATACCGGCAATTATAGAACGCATGTACTTAATGGACAATTATTTTAATAAATCCTTTAACTGTTAAAAGTATTTGAAAAACACGCCTATTAGATTTTAGGAGACAGAGTCTCTTATCCGGACTGGGCAATCTATTTTTTTAAGCAAATTTTCTCTAGTTACTCAAATTGAAGTTTATTTGGCTTAGTTAAGTAAAGGGAAATGCCTTAAAGCTAAAATGCCCAAATTCTAGCTAAATATGTGGTCGTACTTTCCGATTACAAAAAATAATTGTGATCACCGTTGAAATGTCATTATTATTTGATGGATGAAAACGGCCTATAACCAAATATTAATATAAAACTAAATGTTTCTACGTTAAATTTAGAAACTTCCATTTAAATTATTAGTTCCATTAAAGTGCAGTTGTATGTTAAGATTTTTTTTCATAATTTACTGAAGTTGTTAGAAGTTTTATAATGACATTATAACCTAAGTTGTATACGTTCGTACTGCCATTTAAAGTTGTATATTATCTAGGAAAAAAATAGAGTTGAAGTAAATTTCGCTCGCTATTAAAATCCACTGTGGAAAAATTGATGATGGTCAGAACGAGATGAAACGTTTTGAATAAAATTTAATAAACTCATCGTAAAAAGCTCAAGAAAGTACAGTTGCGGACAGAAAATTTCGGATTTCACTGTCATTCCACTGACGTAAAAGTTAAGAAATTCCTATATGTATACGTCAGATGAGTGACAGTCATCCGAAATTTTCTGTCCGCAACTGTACATATAGAATGTACTTTGCTTTTTTAGAAATATTTTAAGAACTACAAGCTTTTTCAAAACGGATTATTGTTCAGCACTAAAATACGCAACTTCCCTAATTTAACCGACTTCATATTTCTTAAGCTACATTTACATTGACTTGGGTAGATGCAGGAATGTTTGACATTTGCCTTCGTACGTTATCATTTACATTGACAGTTGTCTGTGGATGCCGGCATGAGATTTTGTCAAGCAACGAATTGGAAGCTTGCAAGGTTCAAACTTCGGCACGAAAATTTGGTATCTGTAAAATTCTACGTCAATGAAAATGGTTTCGTAACGATCACACTTTGTGACGAACTTATAAAGCAAACCTCCTCAGAGGAATATGCAACATTTTGAAAAGCTGATTAAATCTGGGAGCCTATCGATTAAACGCAGTAGCAGAGCTTTGCTTTGGCCCCCCAATTGTAATGCACATCCCACACATATGCGCAAATTCGCAAATTACAAATGTAGGAGGGTATTCGCATAGGTATATGTATCTTTGAGATCATTTGCAATTTGCCAAAAGTAAGTTTTGCGTGCGCAAAGGTTTCTTGATAATAAAACTGATTTAGGATATGTCAGAGATTACTAAGAAGACAGGTGTTCCGTACAAGGCGTTTATTCAGGCCGACATGTTACGATCACATACGGTGATCATCTTCAAAGGCGACGACTACAATAAGAGGGCGAATGTAAGCAGTGATAAAAATAAGAAATAGTAAAAACCTACCTTAATTAATGCATGGTAAAGTTAATAAATGCATGTAACGCAAGTTACATAATTAATTAAGATTTTAAGATGATCACCGTATGTGATCGAAATATCGTTACCCTAATTCGCAAATGTCGTAAGTCCACTTTTTGTCAAAATTGAGATATTGACACCATTTCGTTAACAAACGACTAACCTACCTACTAAAGAAATTGTAGCGCAGAGACTTACAGTTTTCTATTATTAAAGGCCATTTTAGAAAACATCGTAATTCCAGCACTTGACAATTTGAATAAGAAATTATCGCAAGTCGCAAGTTTACATTGTCAAATCGATAGTGTGTGAATCATTTCAAAGTAATAAAAAGTATTATTATATTATCTAATTCAACAACAACAAAATTACAGTTAATAGGTAACTGTCATTACAGTTTTTATCGTCTCCTGTAAAATTAGTAAAAATGACATTTGCGAATTAGGGTAACGATATGTCGGCCTGAATAAACGCCTTGTACGGAACATGGGTCTTCTTAGTAACCTCTGACATATCCTAAATCAGTTTTATTATTCATTTGGTTACTAATATCAATATGGAGAAACTTACCGAGGTTTCTTGATAACTTTGTACAAATGTCTGGGACCGGCTTGATGGCAAGCGAATAGAATTTTGCCGTTGGTTTAGGTTTATGTTTATTGGAAACATCGACGACTATAACAACATGCTAAATGAAATTTTCTCACATGAAGCTCAGGAAAATCTGGAGACCCACGCCAGTCGCAAGAATTATGTGTGGTTAGGTTCCAGTTGTTGGAGATTAAAGCGAGACACACGAAAAGACAGACCTCCTACCTATTTACTATTGAATCTACGTAATTTTACTGTCATCGCTTGTGGTTAAAAGATTGTGACCGTTATCGCCATCGTAATTGTTACCACGATCGCCGAAGTTACAACCGACAATTATTTCAGTATTATTTCTTTGTTAACGGTGAATGAGAAAAAGAACGGAGTTTTGATTCTTAAGTCTGACGCGTTTTATTTATGACGCAGAGCTCTTCTCTTATGAAAATAACTATACTTGGAGCGTTACTTTCTTGTCCCGGTACCGATTGTAGCGCTCCACACGAGGAACGATTTTGCACATCTCTAAGGTGTGCACTTTATTACGGTGACTTTTTCGAATCGTATAAGAAGGAAATATATGATTCAACCAAATTGAAGCAATGAAACTGAAGACGAAGGGAGACAAATGTTTATTATTATTACAATAACACTTCGTCACACTAAAAGCAGCGATTGAATAACATATTTCAAATGTCATATATCAAATGTGGATGAATCATCAAGATGTACAATGTATTAAAAGAAGAGAGTAGAAACTCACTCTACTTCGTTTAATGTTCAATTCGATTGAACTCTTGGCAAAAATACACTTCTTAATTTGGCTCAATCAATCAAATTGTTGGTTGGTTTCTAATAGGAAAATGTCAACTACACCTCTTGTGAGTTGTAAGATTCAGAGATTCATTTGCTTCGGATGTTGGTTGATTCAGAGCTGTTATTTAAAGGAAAGGGAAAGGAGCTGTTCATTCATGATTCATGAAAGAACTGTAAGGCCCATCATTAGCTAGTACTTTTGTTCTGTTTTCCTACTTCTTATTCTTTGATAATCTGGTACTTGTTACAACTCTGAATTATAGTGTTTGATGTCTATAGGTAAAAAAATAGCTGTTTTTTTGAAATCAATTTCTTTGACAGAGTCGTTTAACGATTTATAATTTGCCATAAAAGAGCTTGTTCGCACGACTTTCACAGCCTTTTCTATATACGTTCGCGATTGTCGGAGTTTTCCATTATTCAGCGTAACGAATATGTGTCGAGGAGAAGCTTTACGCAGCAGTTGCCGTGGTTACTTGATTGCTGTCATTCTCTCGTTTGTGCTGGATATGTCTCCTCGTGGCTTCGGTAGCGCAACACAATTAACTGTTGTTGTATTACAGCCCAGCTACGTAATATGCCATAATACAGTGGTAGCTGCACACATAATTATGATTTTGCGGGTGGGTGTACATGTGTTCGTGAATTTCACCCCTTACAGGTTTAATATTATGTTTCGGTCGCGGAATTTTTTCCCTACGTTAATTACACAAGGGGATTTTATTTGCATTATGGATTAAGAGCAAATCAGTTATTTTTTAAATAATTTTCCGTATTGAAAAGTAAGCTTGCAAGTTAATTAATAAAGTTGTTTTCTTTTCATATTCATTAAAAACAATAATAATAAACAACTTAATTCGTGACTTCTAGTGGGAGATTTTTTACCTAAAGTTGTGCGAGAATTAGTGGTTATACACAAACTCTCCCATGTAACACACCAAATATAGAATATGTCTAAAATACGTTTTGAATTTAGTCTAAATGTAGAATATTATAGACTAGTATTTATACGTATGAGTGACAGTCTAACTAACGTCTCTTTTTGGGATAAATATAACGTTTACACAAAATGTATATTTATAGGGTACGCGCAACGTTTATACATGGTTTATACTAGACGTATATTTTGGAATTATAAAATTATTATAATAATATATTTATATTATTACAACTTATTCTAAAGAAGCTGTGAAACGTACAGCGAAATGTTGACATTTAATTCAACTTTACCAAGTGTCGTTTGTAGTAATTATATATTTTGTGATGATTTTTAATGGGCAAGAAAGTTCCTGCGGTTTTGACTTATAAACGACAACTTTAGTGAGCAACAGTTTAGGTCGCGACGACATCTCGCGGCGAAATTTATTAGATACTCATATTTTAAGCTCTCATCTTATGTAGTGATACAATGTTAGTAGTTTTATAGAAAATTTACTATGTAACAGGGGTCACAAGACCAATTTGGATAAATATTTGTTAATAAATGTTACATCTAAACATTCATTATACCTTTTTAGATTATATTATAAATTTTAATGAGAAAAATGTATGTTATGGGCCTACGCCTACATGATAAGATGGAATTTAATAATTTGATAAACGTGTTTTGCAAGTCGCGACATTTTATTACAATTTAATGAAAACGTATAGTTAACGTATCACTTATATCCTAGGGTAACTAGTACCATTAAAATATGAATATTTTTGGTATTCTATATACCATTACCAAAAATATCCCTGTCTGTCGTATATAAACCGTCTAATGAACGAAATGGTCTTGCTTGGGCTGTTACATAAAAATTTGAAAATTAAAAAAATTAGACTTGTTGTAAGTCGACTTTGATCGCAGTAGAATCCTCAAGCATCCTCTGGATACTTATTTTGGCCCTATCAACAGAAGAGTAGCTCGAGAACTCCACCGCAATCTCATCGACTTGTCCTATTTATGCTAAGAGTCGAATGTACATCCAATCAAAACCAACCTGCAACGAATTTGTAAATTTTTAAATAATAATAATAAAGTTTATTTTTCGTGTAAATAAAGTTTGGCAGTCAGAATTCGAGTAGAATCGAATGCTTTCCAAAATTCATCTAATGGATAACTTTATACTTTTACATGTGCTCGGTTTTTTAATAAATTATTTGATTTAGAAGTGCGCATATCTCTCTGGTAAAATTCACAGCGCATTTTCCACTTTTACCTCTTCGGGGCATATACGTAATTACCGTAATGTAGTCGGAATTAAATAACGTTTGTTTTTTTTTTTGTTACAGGTACGTCTGTTACGTGTGTAGTTTAATAACATTCGAGTCACTGTCGGTTTCAAAGGTAAGGCCACATTTACATTTAATTTAATAATTAAAGCTCGTATAATACGGCGTGACATAGTCGAAGGAAATGATTGGAAATGAATCAATACGTACAGTACGCGTCTGTTTGCTAAGGTCATGCCTATGCTTCGTTCTGTAGGACGAAGGAGGGGCAGCTTATATGACATGGTCATATTTACCGAGTACCTCATGGAGTATAAGCTAACTATGTACCTACTCATTTTCGCGGATTGCCTACAACATGCTACGATAAGATTGTTCGTGTGCAATCGGCTGGGTAATCGCTTACTGACCTTAGGAAGCATCCGCCTGCTGTATAGTATTGAATAAATTGACATTTATCAAGTCAAGAGCCTACACTAGATGGTATTATAATTTCAAGTAAATAAAGCTTTATCTTAAGGAGCGTTCATTTCATAAACCTTAAATTTTATACCGTACTTGTCATTACCTAGACGGTTAGTCTAAATTAAAACTAGTAGGGTTGCTATAATAGTTGAAGGATTATTGTGGACCAATTAATTTTACAGGAACTGAAGTAATGTGGTAACTCCTATAAGTAGTAAGGTGAAAGGAATGACCAGATGACCACGATTAATTTACCACTCCTTCCTATGATGGTAACTTCAATTTCTTGGGTCTTATAAAAAGTGAGCAAATAAAAATCAGATTAGAGTAGGCGGTGCAAAGAAAATGTATGTCTGTGATTAAATGAAAAGTCAATAAATTTGACAGTCCATGAATGTATTACATTAATTAATTCAGTTAATCACAGACATACATTTTCTTTGCACCGCCTGCTCTAATCTGATTTTTATTTGCTCACAGGTTAGTTTAATAATAATAATAATAATAATAATAATAATTTATTGAGCTCAAGGATCATCAATCGTGACATAGGCCAAGTCAAGTATACACATAGTAATAATGACAAAATAATAAGAACATTATGGACAAACTTTGTATACGTACATTTGTATAGTGGACATAACAACTAGTTGTCAACAAAGTCTTTAATACTGTAACAGCAGCGCTTAATTAAATATGTCTTTAAAGAGTTTTTGAAAGATTGCAGCGTTTTGCAATCAGTAACCTGTGAGGGTAGCTTATTGTAAAATGATAAACAAGAGTACATTGGAGACTTTTCATATCTGGCCGTGTTGTGCGTTGGAATTGCTAACGAAGAGCGGTATCGCGTACCATAATTATGAAAATCACCATTAGTTTCGAACTCACTGATATGACTATATGCATATACACAGCATTTGTAGATGTACAAGGAGTAAAACGTCATGATTCTTTGGTTGATAAACGTTGGTTTGCATGAGGTCATAGATAAGCCTGATAATCCTTTTCTGGGAAATGAACACTCGTGCAGCTTCACAAGAACTACCCCACACAATAATATTGTGGGACATATGATATGGTTGTAGACCATACTGTAATAAACTTGTAGGAGTGCCAATCGATTCAAAACCCGTTTCAGTTTGAGTAGGGCGTAGTAGGCAGTGTTGAGCTTTTTAACAACACATTCAACCTGTTCAGTGAAGTTAAGTCGTGCGTCAAGAGTAATACCCAGAAATGCTGTATTTAGAGATAATTTAAGGTTTAGGAAGTCAGCTTTCCTATTTATGTAGAATTGCAAACAGACAGTTTTGCTATTATTTAGTATAACTCGATTTCTCGTACACCAAGATTCCATGCTGCTAGTTATATGGATTATTTTCTTTTCCACTTCCTCCACTGTGTCACCAGTCACTAAAAAGGTTGTGTCGCCAGCGAAATTGATCAAGAAGCCGTCGGGCACGTGCCTACGGAGATAGTTTATGAACATCAGGAATAGCAGGGGTCCAATTGTTGATCCTTGTGCAACGCCTGGCTGTAAAATCATATACTGATGATTATTTATTTTCATTTATTTCAACAAACAGTTTCCTATTTTCAAGGAAAGATATAAGAAGGTTAAGGACATTACCTCTTATTCCTAATGCATACATCTTACTTTCAAGCAGTTTTCTGTCGATCAGATCAAACGCTTTTGAGAAGTCGAAGAAAATTCCAACGACTATCTTATGTGCATCGAGGTTTTTTTTAATTTCTTCAATGAAGATAAAAGTAGCTGTTTCAGTGGATCTGGAGGTGCGAAAACCATGCTGACTTGGGTCAATTAGTTCGTACTGGGTAAAATAGTTCCAGAGTTTGTTACATAAGATTTTTTCAAATATTTTAGAAAATAAGCTCACTATTGAGATAGACCTATAATTTTCAGGATTCGTGGCATTGCCTTTTTTAAATACAGGTACAACCTGTTCTGTTTTCAACATCTCAGGATACTTGCCCTCTTCAACAGCCTTGTTCATTAAAATCGCCAGTGGTGGAGCAATTATACGTGCTAAACTCTGAACAATTTTAGTAGGTATTTGATCTGGTCCGAGACTCTTGGTTTTTAACGTATGAATGACATCTACAATTTCAGTTTCATTAATATGTCGAAGGAAAAATGTATGCTGGTTATTACCTACAGTTGTAGCCATGTGGTGGAGGTTGGTGACCAAAGTTTCTTTCCAGTTCAAAGTTAGCTACTGTTGAAAAGTATTTCCCAAAGATATTAGCAACTTCAACAGGTTCGGTTATTAAGTCTTCTGAAGCTTCTTCGGTTCTAATTCCAATTTGAGTATTTTTATTGCAATTTGAGTGTTTTGAGTATTTGACTGACCCATACACTTGATTAACAGAGTACTTTTTAACTTCATGCGCGATTTATTTGCTTTAAGGCCAGTCATATTTTCCTGGTGAATGATTTTCTTTTTAGTATTTATCGTTCTTTATTGTTTAATTACTTGTAGTAGATTTTTAATGTTTTCGATTAAAGCTATCATTGTTAAAAGTCATTTTCATTGGATGCTGTTTGATCTTGACGAACAAAATATGAACTCCTTCAGCTTCTCAAAATTTTGACCCACTATCCAGTTTATTTTTGGCATTTTGGGAGCATCAATCGATTAATTTAAATTCTTGTTGCAAGTTACGTATGTCGTTCCTTTTCCAATTTTAATTCTTGCAAAATCACCATTATGATAGAAACCTCATTAAGTAAAATGCCTGTGTTGATAACTGCTTTCTAGAGAAAACTTGTTTCGTCCCTCGAAATAGGTTTTCCACATATCTAAGTAAAATGTATCAAAGTTTAAAACATGCTTTATTGTCTTTTCTGAATTTAATCTTCACTTTCGATGCTCTGCATTTCCTTTCTGAAGTGAAACTCCTTGTCAGACACATCGAAGTTTATTGAAAAATTCAAGATTGCCAGGAAAAAGTAAAATTAATAATAATGTATGAATTTTCAACAAATCTCTGAATGTCCTTTTCAGAAGGACTCATTGTATACTGGTGCTTAAAAGTATCCGAACGAAAAGCAATAAAATAGTTCGAATTTGACCCTTATGGTAAACTTCCACAGTGCCAGGCGGTCACTAGCTGGTAAGCAGAAGACTTGATTTTGATATTTTCTATATCAAAAGACAGTTGATCAAAATATTTGCAATGTAATTGTGAATAGTTGAGCAGTATCCAATTATTATTAAAAGTTTTCTACTCATACCTTTGTATGAATGGCCCACTACGTCCACACAAACCAAACTTTCTGAGAATTTTGATTACCAAATCATGGTGCGAATATTACAGGTAATGTAGAATTATATGATGACTATTTTTCTATATCAATTCTTGCAATGAAATGTTATCGTTACCATAGAGTTTGGAAAGAAGTTTTAAATGACAGTCGTGTCAGTTGAATTTAGGTTCCGATCACATACAATGGATAGTGTGAATAAAGATGAAGAACTTGCAAATATTACAAAGTCAGTATTCCTTCATAGATTTATTCCAACGCTAAAATGTGTAATGACTCCCGGTAGGGGCAATTTGACTTTATGCAGAAAATATCAAGAATTATCGAAATCATAAAAGAAGAGCCCTACGACATAATTATACGCGTGTGGCGTTGAGTGATCAGACACAGAAAGTATAACTCCATGCTTTTTTCTTATTCTCCGTTGACAAGGAAATAATACGGAAGTATTTGTCGGTGATTGATAACGCAGGGCTCAACTCCAGTGATTTTGATAATATCCGTTCTTGTTTAGGCCTGTATAATTCGGAAAATACTGAATCGATTTTCGATTCTCCAATAATAAAATTAAAATCGAATCATTATTATCACGAATTTTTGGTATTGGGACGTAATAAAAAAAGAATAGAAATATGTACAAATTTTTTAAAATTTTGTTTATAGTTGTTCTTCATTGATATATTAAATAAACAAAGAGTCAGAAATAATGTAAATCGAAAACTAATGTTCTACAATTCGTGAATATCCGGTGAACATTTAAATTTCAGATTAGAATATGCTCTATCAACTTAAATTTCATTAAATATTAAAGTAATGTTTGCTAGACCATATAAAACTAGAAAAGACTTTCTATTCCTTGTCCTGACTTGCTATTTAAAAGGTCCCTGAATTTGTAAATTCAGAATAAAAATGTGGCAACGTTATCAGTTAATATCAGTATATGAAATTTGTTTCTTTTTTAAAATTTTTCTTCTGAAAGAAACGTGATCTTTTAATATAAAATGCCCTTTGTGTATTAAAAATTATTGAAATTTAAATATTAATAAAAAAAGAACTCATCTTCAAGAAAACTTATCAAATTGTAATTATTAATTTCTGTTTTCATTGCGATGCCACCGTATGAATCGATATGACACACTAAAAATAGTTCCTAAAGTGATTTCTTTTTATTATTGTGAGATGTAATATGTCGAGTGTTTTAGCAATTTTGTTTTCCTTGGAAATTCACATCAGCAAAATTATTATTACAGCCCACTCACAATTTTTTTCGTATTTATCAAGCTAACTGGTTCTGATTTGGCGTAAAGTATTCTACGAAATCATTATTTATCGGTGGGTGTAAATCGGAGTTCGAACTGGAATCGAGTTTATTAGTTTGCGTAATTACAATGCAGCGACGGTCCCTGGTCAGTCCGGTGATCCTTTCTGCGTGACACGGATCCGGTACCGGAAATTTAACTTCGGCCTTGCGGATAAAAGCTCGGCTTTAAGCTCGCTTAATCGTACGTTTAAAGCACTTATATCACGTTAACGGATAAATCCGGTATTAAAGCTAATCTTTTTGATTACAGGGTGACGGCGGATAATTTAATTATTTATTTAAATTATTTTATGCAGGAAGCGGAATTAGAATGGGTCTGGATTAAACGATTCGTGTAGATCTCTATTTGAACGCGTTTATTTCAGTTTAAGCTTCGCTACAATGAGTAAGTAACCAGTGTATGAAATTAGAATAGCTTTATACAGTAGACCTCGGTTATAACGGCCTCGGTTATAGCGATCCACAGCTTATAACGAACTACATTTCAAGTCCCGTCATTTTTCTCTATATTTGTGGCATTATCGCTTATTACGAACTTTGGATATAACGAACCGATTTTGAGGGTCCCTTGAGGTTCGCTATACTGATGTAAGTTATATTAACAAATGTTTCGAAATTCTTTTGCAGTCACTGAATTCATACATTTTATTAATGCAAATTGACAAATCACTTATCTCAGTATTAGTTATTTATAATGTACGAATGTATATGTTAAGATTCATAATCAGAATTAAAAATTAAACAAACTAAGTAGTAGTAAGAAACTACCAAAAATATGAAATCAGTAAATATTTTTAATGTTTTTGCTATCGTGAACTGAACGAGAGGTTAAAGATTTTGTAACAAAAGCAATACCATTCAAGTACAGACACTGTTTAATGTTGATTTTGACCAAGGAAATTTTTTGGGACTTATTTTCATGCAATAAAAATGCTCCTATGTTTTTTTGTGATAACGTGAGATATGTATGTGTAACTGTTTATAATTGAGGTGCTCGTTGGGTGTTCTAAAGGTTAATACCGAAAATTTTCATGTACAGCCTTGTTGAAATTATTGCAGTCTCTGCCGACTTTCTACTAAAAAAATCTCCTAGAAAAATTTTTCCCATCTGTTTTCTGTCTGTGTAATTTGTATTGAGGCAATCAGTTAAGTTGAACAAAGCAAATAATTAAACCCAAGAAACGTCGGGCATAGTTTGAAACAATAATCAATTATTACTAAATAATTTTGAAGAAGCTTTTATTAGCCCTCGAGTTTTCCACCTTCAATGAAAATTTCCTAATCAACTTAATTTCGACTTAATCCACATAACAATAAAAGTTAAAAAGTCTGTATGTATATAATAATATGAAAAGATATGGATATTAAATGAGAAATAAAAAAAATAGACATTGATATTTTGAATGATAAATCATAATCCGGAGCATATCACTTAATTATTGTATCCATTATCCGTAAACGATTTTTAATAGATTTATGAACGTAATCACCTCTCGTAAAATTTCTTTAATTATACATCAATTAAACCAAAAGTGCTCGCCCGCTTTAATAATGCCTTTTTTTTCGAACGGATGGTAGCATTAAAGACATAAAATTATAAGGCAGCCTCTCAGCGCGTCCACGTCGTACCTCGTTTTCGTCTTCTCTTTTTACGTAATGGTCGTTAACAGTTAGTGTACCTACGAGATATGCTAATAAGGAATGCTGCTGCACTTGCGAGAAGGCGTTACAAAGAAATGAATCCGATCGATTTGCTGCTTCTAATCCTGCGGTCAGTTGCTAAACCTGTCTATTGAGTTCGTTTTCTTCATTATTTTATGCAAACTGTACGTACAAATGATCCAACCTAGCAAATGTACGAGTGCCTCTATGTACATAAAATAAATAAAATTAGTTCTTGAAGAGCACGGAAAAACTAGATGTCAATTACAGTGGTTAATAATTAAAATAAATCGACTTGATTGCGAAATTTCCAGTTACGTAGCATGATCTACAAGAAAAATTTTCTGAACTCGGTTGGTAATGCATAATGAATTAGTGTTCTTATGTCCTAGCCTTTCATCGAAATGTCCAATTATTTTAGATTACATAATTTATTGTACAAGAAAATGTACAATTTTTGAGACCATCTAAATTGTGTAGCTTCAAATAATGCTAATCGTAGCTTCTAGATCTATTTTCAAATAAAAGAAAACATGTGGATAGAACCAAACATATGTCAAATGACAAATAACTGCGCAGAATCATTTACCATTTCTTGTGCAAGAATTAGTGCGAGTACCAAACAAGAAACCTTAGCACTACTCAAGGTGCTATACAATTTATACTGCTTCAGAAATTACAATTACAATAAACTGTGTAAGGTAAAATAGCCTTAAAAGGGCTATAGTTCATCAAGTGAAATTAGTGTGAATTTCTGAAGTTATGCCTCGACTTAAAATCTTTAAATGAGAATAATATGTAATTACATATAAAAAAAAAATTACAGTATTCTCTCATTTTTCAACAATGTCTAAAATTGATGTTTGATTGTACGATATTTTATTTTTTCAAGGTTAAATTGTAAACACACTTCATATAACACTACAAATTTGTTACGTAAATCTTCAACTGAGAAAAAACAATTTGTTAATAATTAACCAATTTAGTAATTTATTATTCAAGTATAATTTCATAAGCTCAATTAATTGAATAAATTGTTTTGGGTTTTCATTTTATTTCTACATTTGATTTTTCTTATTGTATTTGTATTTACTTTTTTTGAAGCAAAAATTATGTATTTTTGTAGTTTCCATTACATCAGTTTCTCAATTTAATTTACAAAAGCTTGCATTTAATAAATTTCTTGTCATATTAAATTCTTACACTTAAATAAAAGTTGAGCAATTTTATATTATACGGTTACTTTAGGTTTCTAATTCAGGATTTCATTTACAATGGATTGAAAAATTTAATAATTCACATTACACAATGTCTTTTAAAAAGTGTGCAATGGGATTTTTCTTTATTGTCGATTTCTGTTGATGTAGAACGTTTCTGTATTCCTTCAAATTAAATTGGAAACTTATCCTTTACTATATGCAGCGTGGACAAAAAATTAAGACGATCTTAGATTAAAGTGCTCTTATTTTAAAAGATACATGAAAACGTCACAAGAAAATGCAAAATTTCAGCCTTCAAGACCTAAATTTGAATTTGGTAGTTGCCACTGAGCTCAAAGAGGCAAGAACTTGGGGTAGCCAATGGACCTACACAAAATTGGTTGAGCCCCCTCCCCCCCTATAGGCTTCAAAGGATTTTCAAGATCCAAATTTGAATTTGGCAGATAAGATTTAGCTCAAGGAGGCGAGGATTTAGGGTAGCCAAGCAAAGCTGCTTGAATTTAGTAGGACATGAGGTAGCTACTGGACTTACACAAAATCTCTTGAATCCCCCCATACATAGGCTTCAAAGGATTTTCAAGCCACCAGAAATGACTTGAGTCAAAATTTTGTGGTAGGCAGTTAAAAGGGCATAAGTCACATTTTCTGAAAACCGGAGTTATGAACTTGAATGTATTCAAAAATGAAATTTGTGAATATTTCGTCCAACATAAGGGTTTAACTATAGTTATTCATTATAGTATTTCACATTCGGGTGATCAAAACGGACGAAATATTTACAAATTTCATTTTTGAATACATTTACGTACATAACTCCGTTTTACAGAAAATGTGACTTATGTCCTTTTGACTTTCTACCACAGAATTAGAATGTGGTAGATACCACTGAGCTCAATGATGTGAGGTTTGGCGATGGGTTGGGGTAGCTACCGGTAACCACTACCCATAATCGGCCAAAGGCTTAAAAGAATTTTCAAGACCCAAATTAGAATGTGATTTAAACTCAAGTGATTTAATATTTAAAGTTCAACCGCTTTTTTAGATGGTAATTATTGTTCCTTATGGCCGATTTCTTCATCATGTTTAACCTAAGGTTAATTTATCTAACAGTTGGAATGTGACGTACAGCTGGCCGTACATATACTAACTGATAGATAAATTTAACCTCAAGATAAGGCGATGAAGGAATCGGCCATTAGACGCGCGGTAGTTAGAAGGACGAAGCATTCCAAGTTCATCCTCGAAACGAGCAGCTCAAGGCCAATTGGGTCGCGCGATAAGTCAAATTAATGTTTACAAGACGAGTAGAGTTGATCTCTAACCTAGTTCTGGACTCAAACACCATCACAGGCCCAAAATGGCATTCAAAACCTATGAATTCAGACGTGAATACGACCTTGTCTAACGATGTGTTCTTGCTCCACTAACTCTTTGTTGTAAGTTGGTGCGCTCAGTACTTACCAGTTTCACTCATTAGTCCATCCTTAAAGAGCAAGTACTTCATTGCAGTGGCCCAATTCAACGGTGTGCTATTAATGTGTCATTAATGTTGAAATTCGAGAGGAAACAGCGTGATTATGGAAATTCTTGTCCATTCCTCGAAGATCGTGACCATGGGCACGTCGATTTCGCACAATCGCTCAACGTTCACTAACGATTGATTTCTACTTCTGTCTGATTCTGATTCCGTATGTGGCATAAAAAGTTCGGAAATCTAGTTTAAGATTAATGAAGAAGGAATCCAGATAGAAAAACCAAAGATTTCTTGTTGTTACAAATTCGAGAAATCTTTTCAAAAATTTATTGTGTTGATGATTTTCCCCAAAACGGAAGCGGAAAAGGATGACAGAAGAGCCAGAAGTTTTCATATTCTATTTCTTTTCGATTTGTTTTAATAGAAGTTAAGCTCTTTTTGATTTTTAAATCAGTATCATTAAACTAAATTAAATGTTATTGAACGGTAAATTCTCGATAATCATAGTAATTCATGTTCAGGAGCTGTACAATCTTGGATTACTGCAATCAATGAAACACAAGTATTTGATTTAGTCGTTTGGCATATCACGAGACCGCAACGATGTGAGGAGGAAGGAGCGGTTTTACGCCTCAGCGGTCGGACAAGCGCAAGGCCGATTCAGAGCCCTGGGCAACAGGTGGGTGGCCTCACCACCCCCCCTCGACAAAGCATTACAGAACTTACAAAATAATAAAGCCCTACACAACCGAGTTGCTCCGCTAACTTCGGCGAACTCGTCGTAAATTACGTGCGCCTTTTTTCTTAACCTTGCTCGTAACAATTACACCCTTCAATGAAACGAAACTTGCAAACTATTATTTCGTGTTTTATTCTTCGAATAAAAGAGAAATTGCGCAGTACAGCGAACGGCAAATATTTCGATTATTTGATGTAAGTGCAGGCTTCAAAAAAGAGGAGCGGACTTGGCAATGCCGTACAGATTAACGTCTGGAATCTGCCAGAATCTAAGTTTATTTTCATATCTATTAATACAACCTTGCGTATGGACGCGGTTATACTTCGCGTTTGCCAAATATGCATCACCTCTATGTTTAAGAATTTTCAATATTAACAAACTTCTTAAATATCATGGTGTACACCAACGCCCTCGTACCTTTGCGAAAATCAAAATACTTTTCTTCAATAAGTCTGCAGTAGCAACGAGTGCGCGATTGTATTGGTAAAGTTTTTATAAAATGAATGAAAAGTAATTTTCATTGACTAAAATCATTCATCTTCTAAGTTCAAGATCACTGACGTCCCTAAACAGAAAATAACTCGATGAAAAGACTTCTTAAATAATTAAAATAGACAAAAAAATGTTGTCTTGAAAAGATTTAGCTTTGTTTTAGTATCCCATTTTTTCAGTAGTTAGTTAAAACGATTGTCGTTATTTGACCATATCGTTATGAGTTACAAAATTCTGTTCAAGGATAGTAACGTTTGTAAGCCTCAATTAAAAAAAAAGGGGAATTCTGAAGTTTTCAGTAAGATACGATTTAAGATAATATCGTAGAGACTTATGAGTAATCCTGGAGACCTTGGAGAAATCATATAATAATAATAATAATGTTTATTGGCCACTCAAGATAGGAGTAAACATAAATATACATATAGCATACAACCAAAGTTTGGTAGCCAAAGGAACCAGGATCAGTGACCAAAGTGAAGGTACACTGCTATTCTTCCTGGTCCCCAAAGTAAAATTAAAGAATTGAGATAAATTGGCGCACAGGTATGTATAAATATATGTAAGCAATAGATAGGGACAATTGCAGCAATGAGACAGCACCTCCACTACAACAAACTACACAGGGGCATGTTACGTACTCTTCTCCTGAAGTTAGACAAGGTTAAACTTTTCAATTCTGTAGGAACAGAGTTGTAAATTTTTGCAATATTGAAAGAAAAAAATCGCTGGGATACAGCAGTACGGTGGAGAGGTGGGGTCAGAAGACCTCTGCTCCTAACATTAATGTTATGAACATCAGTACGAAATGAAATTTCATTATATAGATATTGCGCAGTCTTAGTCAAAATTATTTTGTGATAAAAGACTACATAGTGAAAATTTCGTCTTTGTTGCATATTCAACCAATTAGCCCACTCAAGTGTATGCGAGATATGTTCTCTTCGTCTGATACCGTAGATAAACCTCAGACACTCTCTGCACACTCTGCACTCTCTGTACACGAGTTTTGTCGACGCTATCAAGGCAAGGGCCATAAACTGTATCACAGTAGTTAAAGTTGGACAAAACCAAGACTTCACATAGTGTTTTGCGAAGGTTTGTATTTAAAACTTCTTTGCAACCAAAGAGAACTTTTAGTTTGCCGAATGCTTTTCCAACAATATTGGACACGTGACTCTTAAAACGCAACTTATTGTCCATAAGCAGCGCAAGATTTTTTACACAGTCAGTTGAACGTAAGGGTGTATTATTAATATATAGCGAGATTTGACTGGACACAAAAGCTCTGTGTTTTTCTTTACAAAAAACCATATAGTAAGATTTTGAAGGATTAAGACGTAAACCATGATTTGTGACAGACTTGTGAAGTTGTTGTAAATCTAAATTCATTTTTATGACTGCTTGTTGCAAATTGGACATCGGAAAAGAACATAGTAGCTGAGTGTCATCGGCATACGAGTAATAGTTAAAGAAATTTATAGATTCAAATAAATAAGTCGAAAAAATCGCAAACATCAAAGGACCGATGACACTCCCCTGCGGCACCCCCGACTTCAGCTGCCTAATTTGAGAGCAATTGTCACCCAGCTTGACCCTCTGAGTTCTATTATGAAGATAATTTCTGAAAAGTTTGACACTGCTTTCATTGAAACCTATATAATGTAGAATAGCCAAAAGCAATTCATGATTAATCAGGTCAAAAGCTTTTATATCTTACACAGAACTTCAAAATTCCATTTTTTATTAATTGAGTTACAGGCCTACAGATCTTGTGATCCTTACAGATATGAACAGAATCAACCCATAAGTCTTGAAAAATCTCTTTTATTTATTTCTATTAGTGGCTTTCTTTTTTTACGAGTCCATGAGGATTTCGTTGTGATTGGTATCTCTATTATTTCTATGTTTCAACTTTCAACGAGTTTACCAATTACTTACTACTTCTATGCATGGTGGTAGTTGGTTCGTATTTGGTTTAATGAATTTGACTTTGGAGAATATTATTGATTATTTCATTCTGTAAATTTGAGAAGAAAAGGCACACGTATCGTCTTAAATATGCTAATCAAAATTAGATGTCATACGTTTGAAAAATATTTGTACCCTATTCCCGTGTCGGCATGTGCAAACACAAAATATCTGAGCAACTGATTCAAACGAAACGTCTTCGGCATATAGAAATATATCATTAGCACCGTCGAAGGTGAGAGAGTAATTCGTATTTTCCTTGGCTGCGATCTGCTAATTGTCGGTACTGATTAATATCAACGACGATGGCCGCTAATTGTATTATTTTTAGCAAATTGTTTTCGTCGGGGCGCGAAAAATATGTATTTTGAGTTCGCGGAACACTCTTGGATAAGATTCATTCCGCGTTGATGCAAATCAAATAAATAATAACCTTGTTCAGTACTGCATCATTACGCGCCTGTTGCTCGGCACATCAAAGAAGTTTCGCGAAGACTTTGATAGGGAATTAATGCCCGGAAGCCTTTTACTTTGTACTAACATTTCGCTCTCACAAAGCTCAATTTTTCTTTCTTAAAAAAATAAGTCAGATTTGCTTTTTTCTTATTGTGGAAACAGTTGCTCAATTTGTTAGTATAATTATTTATTAATTCTATTTAGAGAGTTTGTCGTGAATTCATTTTTCAAATTGATGTTCTTTGGTACTTATTGCATGAATACCTATAAAGACTGAGATTTCTAATATTATATGATTGATGAATATATTTGATACTTGATTTCTGGAAATGAGACGATTAACGTTCAGGTCTTTTCTTCCACTGTAATATAGCGTATTTGGATTTAGTAATATCGAACATTTTTCTCTTCAGTTTGTTGCAAAAATTTTGAAAATTAGAAACGTTTCACATTTCTGTTTGATTGAACCTTATCGATTTGTTTTCTTCACGTTCTTGACAGTTCATTCCACCCAACTTTTACGTCGACCTTTTTCTGTCTGTGAAGTAAGTGAAATCGCGGCGCAAAATATTTTCGAGTGCCTCATAAACGCTTCGATTATGTGTATCGTGAATTTGCTGTTTCTTCAGAAAGCAAAGACCTCGCAGAATACGCCCTGAGTGCTAGTCATGTTGCACAAAAAGAGAAATCTGATACTCACGCAGCGTCTTTCCTGAGGTTTTAATGAATTAATCAGTCGGAGATTGATCAGTATTATTGTTCTTTCAAGTTGCATGGCAGGGAGTCTTTTCATACACGAATACACATAGACACCTTAATAAGTGAAAATGATTTGCTCTCTCTTGTAGTTGATAACGTGTCTGTTTTTACTTTATTACTCGACAATATATGTAAAATTGGAACTAGAATCTTTCGTCGTCTGCTAATGATATGGTACCAAGGGAACACCAAGAAGAACGAACGTATAACTTAGCCATGCCACGATATCCAAGCGTGTGCACTGATGACCCACGCGAGTTGTGAAACGCCACCTCGGGTCAGATATGTAGTTTAATAACGGATTATACGCAGACATGCTGGCACTCAGAGAACACGATCGTGTCGGTGTAAAAGAGAGCAAACACCTCCGTTTCGGATTTATTTTACCGTGCATAATCGACTTGATGACTTAATATATAATATGGGTTTAAAATTCTAGTAATTTCCGGGCATTAGAATTACGGATGGGCAAAAAAGGATCTTTTTGTGTATTATTGATTTGTTTACATCTTCTTTATCACATCCATATCCACTTACAAATTAAAAAAAAAACTTGTCTTATCCATAACATTGCACGTGGAGGCAGTCCATCATTAATGTCAAATTATTCTTAACTACGTAAAATTTCGCAAAGAAATTTCAGTAAATTAAGAACGAGTTTTCTCTATCATCCTTCTGAAGATACTTATCTCACCACCTAGTCAAATCAATCGAGAATTTGCTTGGATGCTTGAAGAAACTTTACAATTTTCTCACATTAAAGTTGGTTTGAATAATGTTCCAAAAAGTAAAAAAAAAATCGTTGTGAAGACATGAATAGTTTAATTAGTTTTTCATAATTTTTTTCCCTTTCGTATTAATGACATAGTTTTCGTAATAATTCGAACAAATGGTTTTACCTATTTGAATAATGATTTTTTTTTAAATCTGTGGTGATTGTCCAACGCGGGGTCCTAAGTCGAAGACTTGTCAGGACCTCAGGAGCGGGAGTGTATTTAAGTGTGTGTAAAGTGTTCCATGGCTTTGTTACTTCCAACCTTCTCGCCGTTTAAGGGGAAGCAGTGGTCGTATTTTATCCCCAATACTGAAGGGTGCCTGAAGTCGATACCGACCACCCCCGAGAAAATTTTATTAATTTTAGTATTGGAAGCAGAAGACAACCTGAGAAAAGTAAAACCAGATAATGTTGGTGGAGAAAGTCAGTGTAATAAGGTCTTTCGGAAATATGGCGTAGGCATAAAAGAACCAAATAATACACTTGGTATTGGCGTCATCGTATGTGACTTGAGAAAGAAAACCAAATAAACTGCAATAACCCTAACAAAAAACGACTCTTTGATGTTCACATGGGAACGCCCATAGTGTTCTTCGCTAACTAATCCCAAATTTAGTCTAAAAATATCCAAATGGGAATGCAGAAATTGCAGCCAAGTTCAGCTTCACTTCGTTTTCTAAGGTGTAAATTTTCAATTAAACAAAAATAGCAATTATCATTAAAGTTTTGGTAGGTTCTCTCTAAATTCTAAAAATTGCAAAAGGCATTAACTTTCACTCACCTAGTATCCACCCTTCTAAGTAAAGCGACAACTGTTAGCTGTATCTGTTAACATACCGACATGAGAACAATAAAAACCTCCTAGTACGTTTCAGGAGGACGAATTTTATAGTTTTATTAAAAAAAAAAGTTCAATAAACAATTTTACTATTACATAGAGTTATTGCTGTATGCTAGGCAACTAAATGCTAAGTTTTATTTGAAACAGTTTTTGATAAAACGAGTATTTATTGAGGTTTGTATACATAATACAAGATGGTTCAAAAGTAATTGAACTCAGAGCAATAGTGGATTACTGACATTAAAACATTGCGATTTTGATAAACTCATTTACAATTAGTCGTTGAAATCAAAATTCTAATTTGCCTTAAAAATTGACATTTGGTTTTTTTTTTGAGGCGTGAAATATTAACATGGCCTTGATTTTGATGTAGCAGATAGAGGGGTGCTATATACGGTATCATTCTTGCTTTTAAAATGCTCTATAACTTCTTTTGTGAAGTAGACTTATGGAAATTTTTATAAAATATTGTTATTCCCTTATTTCTTTCAAACAAGTTAGGTACACTTATTCAACAGCGCTAAAGTTAACCGTTTTCGAGATATTTGCTACTTCAGTTTTGAATTACTTCAGTTTTGAATGCGACGTGATTTTTATGATTCTATGTTAATACAATTAGTTTGTTTTGAATTCCTTTGTTAACTAACAATATTTTGGAACACCCTGTATATTTTTTTATAAATGCGATCATTAGTCTAGTTAATCTTATTATTTTTTGTTATCACATCATTCTTAGTTCTTGAGGAAGCGCTGTTTGTTAACCTGTATTATTTTTATTTAAAGTTGGTTCTTGTCCGATGAAATTTGTATCACAAAATCTTTTAACCGGACACTAAATCGCGCACTATACACTTAACGTTTCACCTATAATATAATATAACGTATAATATAACGTATTTGTATTTTTCACTTCTGACGAAGCTGTCGAACGACGGTGAAACGTTAAGTGTATAGTGCGCGATTTAGTGTCCGGTTAAAACATTTTGTGATATGTATTATTTGTATTCCAGAAAATAATTTTCTTGACTTCCTCCATTACAAATTACTTCTTTTATAAGGCTACCTCTTTTTTTTCAAAAAGTAATTTGCATTTATTTTCTTAAGTGGAATTCGAACTGGTTATTCATCTTTTAAATTGGCAAACAATTTAGCAACGTAGTTACCTACTTCTGGGTTGTGGTCGGTCAGTGGTGTCAAACGCGGTCATTCTTTTACTAATTTTAAAACTTGAAATTTAAAATAGATTTCTTAAATTCCAAAAATATACCTGGATTTAATTATTTTGTTTCACTTTCACAGGTAAAGTTCTAATGAAGAGTGTTGCTGCATTTCACAATTTTTTTTTCGACATATTTAGTGGAGTTATTTTTAATATTAAAAGGACAAAAAGTACAAAGCACGCGTGTTGCCGTTCACCGGCAACATATTTAAAATTTTAATACAAAATAACTTCGCCCGGCCTGGAATTTGCCTTCGCAATTAATGAGTGATACCCTGACGGGGGCGACGCAGACGTGACGATCCCGGGTCTAATTAAACTCAAACCCATTTAATTGACAGTTTGATTACATCACACGAAACCGCAACGTGTGCTCGACGCACTTATCCTTTTCGAGGAGCCCTGCGACGCGACGCGCCGTCGTTGTTATTGCTTAGATTTTTATACTTACAATTAATTAGTTAACCTTCAACAGTTTTGTGACATAAAAATTAATGCGACTACTACAGACCAAGTACTTATTAGAAGTTTTGCAACAAAAATTTGAGTTTTCTAATAAAATGATTAGTTCACAATAATAAGAAATTCTACTTTCGTCATAAAACCTATACATACTTACAATTTACGAAAGGTTTCAAAGTAACTCTTCTTACTCCTGGGGTTGTACAAGTTTTTAATTACTTAAACTTCCTTAGGATTTTAAGTTGATATTGATTTGGTCCAATTGAACCATATGAAGTTATCTACCACCGCTCTTTTCTAGCTTTTTTTAATTGTGGAAAGCTTTTATCATATTTAAAAAATAACAATAATGAGCGAGAATATAGAAATGTGAGATTGCTTAATTGAGTACAAATGAGGCGTGTTAACTTAATAAATGATTAAATCAAGTTTTTTAATCTCTGGAAATTTTTAAGCCCTCCAGAATTTAAGCATTAAGACGTGAATGGAATGGAGCAAAGTTCGTTTCAAGTGAAATGATAATAGGAGTGAGCTGTTGCAGTTTCATTTGGATTACGTACGTCAATCTTTGTAAAATGTAAATCTTGTGCGACGGTAAGTATTATAACTACTGCCTGCATTTACCAGCTCTTAAAGTATACTTGCTGTCACTGCGATAAGAGATCGCCGTTGAGGTCGAAATTCTCGGTCTGGTAGGCGCTCAAGGACGAATCCAAGTTAAAACGTGAACGCAAGAGAGGTTTCTTAAACCGTTATCTTATTCTGGACGTCTTGCAACATTGTTACCTCGACAGCTTATCGACCGGCTCCGACATGTTCGCTGACACCAATAAATTTCTTAAATCATACTTGATTTATGCTCAATAAGCTTGCATGTACGAGGAGGCCGCTCAATTTCCGCCGCAGAAATTGGCACATGCGTTTTTTTTTCGACGAGGGCACAATAAAAGGACTTCTGGATCCTTGAACTATAACTGCTCGCGGAGAGAGATACGCGAGTGTCATTCCGTTTTAAAATTTATCCTTAAGTATGCAGCGAACTCGGCACTTCTATATTAGGAAGGCTGTAAATTGCTTGAATTCTCTTATTTGGTAAATTATTATTTTATACATGAGGACTCACTTGAAAGTTTTGCATCTTAATGTTTTGTTACAGAAGTTCGCGTGAGTTCACCAGGTGTGAAGTACGTCCGTAAATTAGGGGAGTTAATGTGTCCAGATCAATTTTGCTTAAGTCTAACCAGACAAATCAATTTCTAACTTATCAAAATAAAATAAACATTGATACTTCTTAGAATTTCTCCATATGTAAATGCAGACTGCACAAGGATTTATTTTCCTTAAATCAAAAGTACATTTCCTCGTAATATGTACAGTATTCACCGATTGTCTGCAAGTATGTGTGTGTTAAGCTGGAAAATCAGACATACTAAGATACGTTGAGCCTCTTGCTTTGACAACGCCAATTAAATCGTTCCAAATTCTAATTTTACCATTTATCTTTAGCATGAGCTAAAGAACTTAAGAATAGCAAGTCATCAGATGAGGAATGGCAAAAATAACTAAAACATGCAAATACAATTTTGCTTCTTCCACAATAAAATTTTGAATTTCTTTTAAAATCAAGGATCCACTTAGAATCCTGGTTCCTTATTTAAAAAGTGGAGCGGCGGTTTAATTAACCTCTGCTGTTATTTAGCATCGACGGAAAAAGAAAACTGCTTATGATTAACATACGAAACCTTGAACCAGCAAACGTATAGCAATTGTAAAAGCCATTGTAAAGTAGTTTATGTTGTTAAATTACATGTTGCATTTATTTACATCATTTTACTATTTATGATCCACCAGAAGAAACAAAAATTGGAATATACTTAAGATAAAGTCTCACTGTGTCTAATTGAGTTCGTTTTGAATTTACTTCCGTTCTAGATATTTAATTTTTCTGTACGTGATGAGGGTTTTGGTTAAAGAAGTAAGGAAATTGCAAAGCTTATGAAAAAATCATTTCCTTTTAAATTCAGGAGCTTTCATTTTGTAATTTATGGCCGAGACGAAACGAACAAAATCTAAACATGAAAGGCTCTTTGTAGTTGTGCCTCCGATAATAATAAATTACGTCCTGCTAAACGGATTTTTACACGAGCAGAACGCAGTAAATTCCGACTTACTTCGTTACATCCTATTTAAACGAATCAACGTCAATCCGGCAGACAAATTAATACGACATAAATCATGTAATAAAATATTTACGGGCTAAGTGGATTGATTCTTTATAAACATTAAAGTCACTTACGTTTGCTAACCATGCGGGTGATCGTTTACCATTTACTGTTTTGAATTAACGAGCTTGACTTGCGACACTATTATAATTATTGTGGTTGGTAGACTTCATTCTACACTCTTACTAAAAGCTTTGTTGTGTGTCTAATAAGTTTATCAGTTTGACACAATCAAATTTAGCCTTATTTTAAATATTAATGTGCTACTATCGAATGCTTTAAAACACTTACCCTGAAGAAGAAATTTGAATTATCCGAGACATCTATCGCAATACGGGGTGTTACTGAACTTATACCATTAATTAAAACTAGAAATAGTACTCAAGAAAAAAAGTTATATACCTTAGGCAAAGGTCAATAAAAATCTCGATAAAAATTATTTAAAATAATTTATTTTTGTGTTTCCTAGATACCGTTTGAGGGGCACTGGAGTTAAATGTCCCAGGTTGAGTGTTTACGTCGTCAACGAAGTCATAAAGTAATAAATGCCCCATGATTTTAAAAACCTAACATACAGAAGACCATACTTAAGGCAGGTCAGGATTTCGTGTTTAATTTAAAAGTAGTAAATACTTAAAAATTTTCAATATTATGTAGGTATTACAATTAATGTTTTATATTGATCCCTACTTGATTAGATTACTAAATAGCTTTTAGGGCGAGGCCATAAAATAACCAATTCAATTTATAATTTTCAGAATGAAAAAAATCCGTAAAATAAATGCGCTCTGCAGGTGCAGCAACTCGATTGCAGATATCACAAGTTTAGATAAAAAAAATAAAAAGATGATAAGTTGGTTTCTTATAGTTCACCGTTTTCTAGAAACAAAATAAATTTCAAAAATTCACGCCGGTTTGTTGAATAAAAATTTCGAATTAACTGCACTTGGACGAGCGTTTTTTTTTCTTTATTAGTACTTTAAGTTGTCGCGGAAATTCAGGGTCAATATTATCCTCATAAAAAGTATGCGTTTTGTGTTCGATTGCGAATGCGTAGTTTGTTGAGAGCTGTCGATGTTTTCATAAGGACTTACTTTGCGACAGCCTACGTCTGTTAATAATTTTGTATAGAGACAATTTAATTTGTTTAGTTGTGTACGTTTTTAGAAATTATTGTGTTATAATTTCGTCATTTCATAATACTGAATCATTCGCAGATGTAAAAAAATATCAAACGAAGGTTACTCGTAATTACTGAAACATAATTATCATATTGTAGTGACTTGAATAAATTTTGAATTTATTATTAAATTTTATTGTAAGGCTTACCTCAGGTGGTAAATTCTTTTTTATATTAAGAAAGTCAAAATCTTGTTATAATTGTTTGCATGTTTATTGAAAATATTTTATAATTTATCTAATCGGTTTAAATACTTTGATTACGATCCTTGCAAATCGTCGTCTAAGTATTCCTTGACTAAATTAAAATTATGTTTACGTATTTATATCTGTTCAATGGGTTTAAAATAAATTGCTTACGATCCTTGCAAATCGTCTACTATTTCTTTTATTGACATGGGTTTTATTTGGATGTTAATTTGAACTATTAATTGTCCAAAAATTTAATATTATGTCTTCTACTAAAATTCTTTTTTCTACTTCCTGTAGTTTTTTTAATATTAAAATTAATTCAAATAAAATTCTTAAAAAGTTTAATGTTATATTGAATAAAGCTGATATAAAAAACACGAAATGAACACTTAAATATGAGAAATTAGAACTGTAATACAAATGAAATAACGAATGAACTGTTTAATAAATTGTGAAAGTCAAAATTATGTTAAAATGTGGAAAGTGGATTTGTTATGAAGTTATCTTTTTGAAGGGCAGAAATATTTTGAATTTTCTCTCTGCGAAATGTTTATTTATCTACGACCACTATTGTAAATGACGAATTACGTACAACACATAAACTAAGTAAGCCGGTGTTTACAAACGTCGTGCGTAAAGTAAGAAAAACGCACAACGCACCTACTTTACGCACGCTTATAGTTCTATCTATAGATCTACGTAGCCGCATCACATTAGATTGACAGTCGTCGAAATTGCAAGTGTCATTGCTGATTACTTTGAAGGTAATTTTTGTGGTCGTAGATAAAGTATAGTACAAAACTCGAGTTGTAAAGCAATTACGCACTTGTGGAATTATTTGCATTCGCCGCTGCGCGGCTCATGCGCAACTTTTCCACCGTGCGTAATTTGCTATTTACAACTCTCGTTATGTAATATACTATTACACCTCGGATAAATATTATTCACCATATTAACGTTCATCCCTATAGCAACCCTCACCCTTTCTAAAATTATCATAATTACCGTTTCTTTCCATACGCCATTATCTGTACTTTCACATCTGACATTTACAATTTTAAATATATTTTAGAAGTTCTGCGTAGTTCTTGCTTTTGAGCTTTTCATTCCGACTTATCCTTCGTCCCTCAAGTACACGATTCATCCCTCTCAACCGCTCCTGTAAGGTCCCACCGGAAATATAACCTTACTTTTCAAAACGAAAACGCTTCAGATACTCCCAAACTTGTATTTGTTATTTATAAAACTGCAATCTTTGTGGTGGAGGATCAACGGGTAACAATTCTTGAACAGTAGTGATTCGGTAAGGATACAACCGTGGAATAGAAACGTGCGGGTCATCATTAATTATTTCTCGAACTTCTGCGACTGGTTGTGCAGTTCGTTTAGGAGGACTTCCACTACCTTATTTTCTGATCAAACTTCCCGTTTCTCGAAAAAACGCACGACATCCATTTAGACTTTCTTGAAAATGCTTGTATTCCATCATGTGGAAATTCCGTGCGGAATTCCTTTAGACATAATTAGCGAGTTATCGCAACCATCACTTTAACTTACGGTAAACGTTAAAATTACGTGGCCCCATTCATTTTCCACTGGATCACATGATCTTAACGTTTACCGTAAGTTAACTTGATGGTTGCGATAACTCGCTGTTGTAGAGAATATGTCCAAGACCCATTAACCTTATTTCCATTACGAAAATAGGATTCAATTATAAACGATTTCTGCTCTAATGTGAAAACCATTTTTCCGTACAAGACGATAGAAATTTTAACGAAAAAAATTTATCTGTCAGTAATGTCAGTTTAACAACGCAGAGTGTACTATAAGCACCTATAAGCTAAGACATGCCTTTTGCTGTCTTTGTCATTTCATGGCATACTGCGAGAAGTTTTTTAGTTTAATTGAAAACCCGTTATGTCGATCGTATAGATCTGAGTTAAGAAAATATACGACGAAATTACATGACATGACAAAAGTCGCAAAGCAGTTTCATGAAAGTTAGAAGGAGATAGCTATATTAAAGTTCTTTGACTTATCGATCGGCATACAATTAAAAAAATTACCTGTAGAAGAGTTTATGGAAGTTAATTGATACGGTTCAGCCTTTGAAGTAATATAAAGAAATCTAACAGAATAATAATCGAATGAAAACCATTAAAAGAAAGAGTGAAGAATGGTTAATTTTAAGTCCTATTATAGTGGTTAAATATCCACTTAACTGGTGTAACTTATGAAATGATAATATATAATCAAAAATTTAAAAAGATTTGCGACCGAAAGTACATACAATAGAGACAATCGAATGTAACAATCAAAATACTAGAAAAATTTCTTTTATCTCTGATATATTCATCTATATGCAAGACTCATGTCGTTTTAGTATCTTAGCACAAGTGACCTAAAGAATAGTAAAAGGAAAAATATAAGGCATATACTAGGAGTGACAAAAGAAAGATCAACGTGAAACATAGAGAAGTAACAAAATCTACGAGAGACGTCCTAGAAGTGAAACAAATGTGAAAATAAAAATATACTTATGGATCGATCCATCGTTATAGAGGATTGTAAGATATAAATTAGAAATAAAGAAGGGAAGCACAATTTTGCAATGTATTTTTCACTATTTGTAATAAGTAGCTTCTTAAATTTTCATGAAATGTCTTCCTCAGTTTCAAACCGTGTTTTTTTTATTTTTTTTATTCGAACAGTATGGTATTATATTTTTTACGACCACATTTTTTTAAATTAATAATTTTAGATACGATATTTGATAATTTCATCAAAATCTAGTTTTCCAATTTGTTTTTTTGTACAAGAATTTGCAAGTGGAATTCATACTTACTACCACCTATTCAAAAACAAGTAAACTATAAGAAATCAAATTACTCCTTCAATAACGTTATTCATACTGCATTAAAATATTTATACCGAGTGTCCGCTTTGATTACGCACCATAGAAATTTCAGTGAAATTTTTTAATTGTAAATTCCTGGCTCTCCTATCGAATATATCTTAAAGCACTGATGATACTTAGCTATGTCTTATGCATTTAGCTAAGGCTACTCTTAGTATGTTTTTCGAATAAATGGGCTTTCAAAATTAAAAAAGAAAAAATTAGATAAGCAGATATTTTTGTATTCCACAGTTTGGATTAAGCAGGCAAATTTCTAGTTGACAAAAGTTATAGATTTTTAAAATTTTGTAATGAAAAATAGAGACTTACGTTTGCGGCCAACTTGCCCTAGAAGCAAGAACATTCTAGAAGTAATAGTTGCTCGTTCTTCCACGATTCTACCTCTCAACTCATTCAAATCGCGGAAAGGAGTCACAAAGGCCACAAGAAGAAATCGTTTGGTATTAAACCCGGCGAACATGCAGATCATCGTGGATCAGCAAGTCTGCATTCAGTATGGTGCTTTTTAAACAATAACCCCAAAAGGGAATCAGGAATTTACAATTAAAAAAAATTGCATTGGTGAAATTGAAATTCCTATGGTGCGTAATCAAAGTGGAGATCTTATATATTTAATCCTATTGAAATTGTTTCGATATTTAAGAGAAATTAATAGAGTTTTCGATTGACTGCACTAGTGCGCACTCAAAGTGTCTTGTCTCGTTTTATTACATGAAGTTAAAACAAGATGCAAATACTCTGAGTGTAACCAGTTCAGCGGAATTGAAAACGTAATAGATATTACATTTTTTTAATAAAAATTATGAAAATTTTCCTTGGGTCAATAGTTTCAGCTTCGCATCAGTAAGTTCAGTCGAAGCGTGTAAATGTGGTATGTCAATTTAGAAAGTGTTCCACTCATTCGGCAGATCGGCCGGACTTTTGGTTCTCGGGGTCTGGGGGGAATTAGGAAGTGACCGCGGTCGCCACAGGTGATGTGTATCGTGCCCCGGCGGGTCCTACTTAACCTGTTCTGGTGCAATCATTAAGGTTAGCTCGGCCTAAAAGTCAAAAGCTTTTACCTCCAGGAGCTCTTGTTTATTGCTTCATTAGATGGAGGCGCAACCCCGAAGCTGCGCGCACTTTTTTTTCTGAAGAAATTTTAGGTGAAGTGAATGTATCTGTTCCTTAATCGTTACAGCTGAGATTCGAGTATGCAAGCGTTTACAAAGAAATTGTGTCACTTTCACATCTGTTTTTTGGAACTTTTTTCATTCCTTATTATTTCAGGCTGGGCTTCTGGTTTTACTCGTGAGTGGCTAACTGAAAGTGGACACTGCGGAAACCTCTTTGCCAAACTCGCTACTAAAAAATGATTTTCTTAAAAAATTATTAAACCGTTGGATTTATCAATTACTTTTTCTTTTAATTAAAGTGCCTATAATGCTGAATGCAGAAATATTAATTGAAGTAACGAATTTCGATAAATATGGGATAAACTAGAAGTTCTTCCTTGTATTGAAAATATCTGGTCGTGAAAGTGTAACATATATTATCACATTCCTCTTCTACAGTAATATTTCATTTGAAGGTTGCAAATCAAACGATTAACGCCTTAATGAACAATTATTTACCATTTTTTTACATCCTCTGCTTCTTAGAACTTCACTGGGAAATAATTATAGCCTCCGCGGTTTGCGGTTGAGACAGGCATTTAATTGATCTCTTCAGTTAATCCATGAGTTTCAGCGTTATTGATATTTTCTGCAAATATTTTCCAATCTTCGTCAGCTGGAATTAATCTGAAATTTATCAACGCGCACATATTTAATTTTTGATAATGTTTGTAGATATCTATCTCTGGCACTCATCTGCCTATCTCTCTCTCGCTTCTGTTTCGTGTTTAGATTATGGTTAATTTATTTGACTTAGGTTTGTTTTAGATAAATGAGGTTTTATGTTTTTTTTTTGTTTTAAAGAACAAAGCCAATATATTAGAAAAATACGTAATCTATGGAACATAAAAAATGGATGAATTTGTAAATGAGTTCTTCATATACGAGAAATTTTAATTTAAAAAACATTGTGCCTTGTGTGCAGTTACAAAAAAATGCAGCTGTTTTATGTCGTAGTTAAATACTGAAGGATTATTATTCGCACGCGTACGTAGAATAATAAGAACTGAATATGTATGGGCAGAATTTATTATTCTAAATTATAATCAGTTGTTTTAATTTTTATAATGGCGTATAAATAATGCCGTTGCGATTTGAATTTCAAACGGGGATAAACTCACCCTAACAATGGGATAATCTGCGCAGCGGAAATCCGATCAGGCAGTTGTTAATTAACCCAGCCGGTGATTGCCAGATTAAAAGCATTTCACTTTATCTGGTTAATTAGAAGGGATCTTCCACAAGGTGTTTGTAATATAAACTCAGCAGTAGTCGGTGCAGTCAACACGATCAACTGGTTTTATCGGTGACAGATCCATCCTTCATTGTCCTTTGTTATAAAAACTATTTTACTTTGGATATTATATGCATTTATTTTTAAGTAGTTTTACTTTTATATATAAGTACTGGAAATTTCAAACTACTAGAGATTTTATAGTGAGTGAAAGTTCATCGAGCGGAGCGAAGACGAAGAGAAACTAACGAAAAAATGGAAGTAAAAATTTTGCTCTTGTGTTATCAAGTAAAATACTGAACCAGGAAGCTTTTGTAGTGGGAAAGTGATTGAAGATAAGCCAAGAAATGGAAAAGTGGAAGAAATTGAGAGCGAGCTAGAGAGCTTGTTGATAACGAGATCTCTGCACATTCCGAGTTTATTTATGTTGAAATAAAAGCTGGAGAAGATTTAATGGAATTTGGGAAAGACAATATCTTCTTTAAATTCTTATCGGAAATGTATTACTAATATTTCCCTACTGAGTAGGGTGCATCTGTGCAAAAACTTTTAAAAATGTGATGGCATCTGTTAGAAAAACGTTAGAAGACAACTCGCAGCATTCTCTTGTGTCTTATATTTTTTTTGGGGTACTTATAATATTAAAATTACATTGAAAATTGAGGTAGGATGTTATGTTAAATTTATAAAAATCCGTAGGTGGCGATATGTAGGAGTAATGCGTGTGTTAAAAAAGTAATGTAAAAAATCCGGGGTCTTGAAGAAAATATAAGGCAAGGGAGTCCTGGAATGAAGACGGGCAGGTAGCGGTGCAATGCTTATCACATCGGCGGAGATTTCCGGTCCGGACGTTGGCGCCAGCTCGGAGTAATGGATCGCTCGGGATCACAGCTCCTAATCCGATTTACGAATTTGTCTCTCCGCCTGGAATCTGTTTCTTGTAATGGCTAATGTAAAGTCCCCGCTACGGTGATGTATCGACGGTGTTTTAACTGTTTAACCGCCCATTCTTTTAAACTTTTTCACTTTTTCTCCTTGGATTCGAAAGAGCTACGCGAGCAGTATATAAATTCATGCGAGTTCCCCCGATTCGATATATTTATGTATGCGTTGAACTTCTAAATTCATTATTTTTCTTTTTGATGTATGTATATTTATGCTACTGCGAATCAAATGTCAAAAGAGAATGCGAATTAGACATTATAATTGTTCGGTTCTCGACCTGGTTTATATTAATCATAACCTATCAATGTGTAAGGTAAGTTATTGGTATACATTAGCATAAATATTAGAGTTCAAAAATTGATTTAATTATGTTCTGTTCAAAGAATAAAAAATCACTGTACATGTAGGTAGTGAAGTTAATTTTCACAGCACTCATATTATGACATAATGATATCCACGCTTATATTACTAGTAGTGAAAAAATAACTTATTCTGTTTTTTTTTCTGCCGTTTTGTAATCGCGCTTTTAACAAAATATTCTTTGAACTTAAATTTAAAAAAGAGATATCTTTTAAAATGGTCTTTCAAAAATACTTTAAGAATAGAAAGAGTACTATTGTTATGAGGAAAATTCTTTTCCTTTTTAGGCACCGTGCATCGTGCGAGATAAATAAATACCAGAGAAACGGAAAATAACGTCAGTATCGTAGTCTTTCAGATTGAAAAATATTTCTTTTCAAAATGAAAAATATTTCAGACCAATTTAAAAAGTATGTCTGTATGTTCCTTTAAAATTAATTTTTTCCATTCACACCTTGATTTCTTATGCCTGTTTTAGACGGCCATATCTCTTGTAACAATTTGTTACAAAGTGAGAGAGCTACCATAGTGAATGTTGATTGGTTGAATTGGCACTTCTCACTCACTTCGTAATAAATTTGATACAAAAATATGACCGTCTAAAAGGGACTTTAGAGAATTTTGAAGATAGGAAACGAAAAAAGATGTTAAGATTTTAAAATACTTGAGGAAAATTGTAGTAATTCTTGGAATCAAAGTATACTTGGAGATTTTTGTTGATCTGTCATAAAGGAAAATACCAAATGATTTTTAACTCTTTCTATGAATTTGGACGACATTCTTATATCTTAAACTAGTAAAGTAACCTCAAGGAGTGCAATGCGGTAATTTTTTTCTCAATTAAGTTAAGACATCAATGGCGGAATTCACAAACGTTACTTAAATTTAATCATCCGTTAAATGTAAACGTTGCCATGGTTACATGTGTTGAAGGTATAGGAATGATTATTCTTAATCGATGATTATAGTTAAGTGACGTTTGTGAAACCCAGCGCAAGACGTCCAGATTTCATGGCAAGAGTTGATAAAAAAATCACATGGTAATAATGGTAATATAAATGATTTTTAGTGCATTTTTTTGCTGGTGATATTTTAATATGGAAAAGAAAACAACTTTAGACGAGCAAATTTATATTAAAGTACTTACTTCACGTTTCGCGAACTGGTTTGTTCGCTTCATCAAAATCGAATAAGGATAAATTAAACAATTAGTCTACTACATTTTGAAAGGTTTTTGTGAAATTTTAAAAGTAGGTACCTACCAGTTATAATTATTGGACGATTAACAAAAAATAATCAACATCGCCGGCTGTAGTTTTTAAAATATAAAAATAATGAAGAAATGGCTTTGTTATTTTTGTTATCGGTCTTTTTATGTTACTCTAGGCGATTAACATATCCTAAACCTAAACTATGAGAGTATGAACTTGACTACGTATTTTATGTATTTTAAAGAAAAAATAAACCATTCCTACAATACATATACGTATCATACCTTACTAATTCATCAAAACTTATTATTATTTATACAATACTAATAACAAGCGTGTTCAATTAAAAGAACTTCTGGCTTCAGCCTATGAATAGGAACATAAATGTAATGGTCTCTTCAAAAAGCATATAACAACGTGACTCTTGGCATTAATTCCTTAATGAGCAAAGACCTAAAAGGATATCTTTTTTTATGATTTCCGGGTAACACGTAACTTTTCCCTTATAGTATTTCATTCTATATTTGAATTTCTAAATTTGTCGAAACTTTCTAGAAAGAGGTTTATTGTCGTTTCCCATGAAAAGAATTTGACTTTTACAAATCATTTAACCGGGCACAAGTTGTTAAAGTTTTGCGTTGATTTTTTTAAATTTTATTTTGAAATTAGTTGTGTTTGAATGATCGACATTTACTTCTGTTTTACTGTCATTTTGCAAATGAGATGTTCATCACTAAAAAGAGCATTTATTGTTGATATATTATATTTTTAAACGAGTTTCTTGGTCGTTGAAAATTTCTGCAAGAAAATCGTAATTACTTCTCTGGACAAGCTTTATTTATTTTTTTTATTTATATATATAATTAGACGTACAGTACATCGTGCGTACATAGTGGTCTAATATACAAACTTAAACATTAAATAAACAACTAATACGTTTTAAAACATTAATAATACTTAAAATTTGCATTTTCAAAATTACGTCCTAACTTTTATTTTCTTTACACAATTTTCAATTAATTTTTTCAAATTTGTTCCACTTAAATTATTCCAATCTTGAATTGTTTTCGGAAAAAAAGAAAATTTATGAATGTTAGTTTTCGAAAATGGAATTTTATAGATGAATTTATGATTTTTTCTAGTGCTCGAATCATTTATTTGTAATTTAGTTAGAAAATTGTGCATCGAATAAACTTTGAAATGAATACAACAAAATAATTTTAATCTTGCTTCTTGTCTTCTAGAAGATAAAGTTTCCCAATTTAATTCCCGTAGTATGCGTGAAACAGATGAAGTTGTTCTATGGTCATTCATAACATACCGAGCTGCTTTATGCTGCAACATTTCTAGATCTTCAATTAAATATTGTTGGTGCGGATCCCAAACTTCGTATGCGTACTCAACTTTAGGACGGATATATGTCATATAAGCTTTTTTAAGTACAGGTTTTTCAGAGTCTTTAAGATTTCTTCTAATGTAATATAGTGATTTATAAGCTTTTTTTAAGATATTCTGAATATGATTACTCCAATTTAAATCATTTCTAAAGGTCACTCCTAGATATTTACACGTATTATTATATGTTAATAATTCATTTTCTAATTTGTATGGATGGGTCTGAAATAATTTTGTAATACCAAACGATACTGCAACACATTTCTTTGTATTAATTTCCATTTTATTTTCGTCACACCACATATGAATTTTGTCGAAATCTTCCTGGAGTAAAATCCAATCTTCTGTATTTTTTCTTTTATTATAAATAACGCAGTCATCAGCAAATAATTTCGTTTCCCAACTTAAATTTTGTGAAATATCATTTATAAATATAATGAATAATATTGGTCCGATCACACTACCTTGAGGTACTCCAGAAGTGACAGTCAGCTGAGATGAATAGATATTATCTATTCTAACTCTCTGTTTCCTGTCCTTAAGATATTCGTTTATCCATTTTACAGCTCGCATATCACACCTCAAATTTTGTAATTTTCTTATAATAATATCATGAGGAACTTTATCAAAGGCTTTTGTAAAATCGATGAAAATTGCGTCTACCTGTCCGTCATCAACTGTCATCAACTATTTCTGCCAATTCAGAATCGCATTCTTCTAAGGTTATTGTCAAGGAATTATTTGGAAGCACTTAAACTATATTAAAGTAATTATTACAGGCGGAAATAAACCTTGAAAAATTTATTTAATAATGAAATTATTGAAAGATCTCGTATTTTTACCGTAGTTTGAGCGAGGTAACAGTAGGATCAACATTTTATTTACTTTACTCCCGTGCGTTATTCTCAGAAATTACTATTTTTTGATCTATTGTTCACTTAATTTTTGTATTCTCTTACTGTTACTGAAATCACAAGTAAAACTAAATGTTCTTAAAAGATAAGGGACATCTAATAAATTACATAAAGAAGAGCCAGTAAGTTGCCTGATTATTTGTGATTTGAAAACCAAAAATCCAAGATTTCTCACACAAAAAGTTATAATCTTTTACTTTGTTCCATTATTATTATTAATTAAATTCAATGCATCAAAACGGGCTTTGATCTCGTTTTCATGTATAGAAACTGTACACGGTGTTGAATATGATCAGTGATGAGCAGAGTTATGTAACAGGGGTGAATGTGCTTCTTCATTTAATGATCTAAAAACTGCACTCACTCATTGTGGAGATATAAAAATATTGTCGTACAGAGGTTGACAATTAAGCTGTCGTGCGAACACAGTGGGAGCATAAGAGATCTCTTATGTGAATTCTTTCACCCGATTCTAATGTATTAATTTCACATTACACAGCTACAGTTGAGCCCGGAGCACGGCAAATTGCTTCCGACGGCGCTCCGGGTAGTGGCGCCAGGTATCCTTGGAGATGTCGACCGCCGGCGGGGTCGCATGGCAACCAGCGTCGCTGCGATCGCGCCCGAAAATTCTCCACCTGAAAAAGGTGAATTGTATGTATACACGCGAATTCAGAGCAGAGAGAAATACACACAGCTGGGAAAAATACACCCCTGCATTCATTTATAAGCAGCGACACAAACGCCCCCGCGTTTCATGTTAAAAAATCCGTAATGAATTGCATTTGTCTCGTTGCAAGTTAATTTGGGCTTTTACGGTGTAGCCGTGTTGATAATTGGCTAAGTACTGCAATGTATAGCTGGCGAGGTGGCGGCGCTCGTCCTTGGTCTCGAAGTGGAAAATCCTCTCTATTCCCAGCGTTGATCCTTCGGCGCTATAACGACGAACTTCTCTGCTAAGGACATCGTTCGACGCGCACTTGTTGCTCGCCCTCTCGTTCCTCACTTCTTTCCATTCACTGCCTCACAGCACGCGACTAATTATCTTAGACAGGAATTTTATCCTGTTTATTGCTTTATTTCAGTTTATTTGTTCCTGCGTTTGACCATTTTAATGGGCGTTTTGAATTTCATGCTACTTTTTATTAGTCAGTGCGACTTGATTTCATTCCCATTTTATTTTCTTTATTTAGTGTTCTAGACAGTTGCGTATTATTACGATAAATTACTCATTATTCCAGCAAATAAAATTAATTATTTTTATATAAAAAAGAACTCGTGAGGTCTTTGGCCCAAGAAGATGAGAATTGTCAGTCAAACTTTTAATAACATTTTGTACCAAACTCATTATTTTTTTTTGTAGGTGGTGTGAGTTGCTTTTACATATTTAAGTACAGCGTAACTCTAAGGCGGCTTTCACACCAAAGTAGCATGCTACGTGTTATTTGCATCCCGGATGCACACTGCATGCCATTAATTTAGAACCTATGTTAACAGTTGATAATATACACACCGGTGTAGTGTAGCATTCATGCGACCTGCCACTTGCGACGCGACGTGCAGCTTAGCTCATAGGACAAGTTCTATATTTTGCATATAGCTTCATCTTCGGATGACATCTTGATTATAATAACTCGCAAGACACTGCCAATTCGCGAATCGCATAGTCTTGTTATGCTACCTTGATGTGAAAGCAAAATTCTAAGATGCGCTACTTCTCAAAAGATGCAAGTAGCCAGGCAGCATGCTACTTTGGTGTGAAAGCCGACTTATAACTGTGCAACGCTCGAAACCTATAACGATTGAGCTGATATGTCTGTCATGTAACCAAAAGTTAATAAATTTCTGGAAAGTTGCTATTTAAATTTTTTTCAAAAACTGGTTGCGTATACAGATTGCGAATCGCCGCTAAGGCCATATCCCATATTTCGTTCCGTAGTGCGGAAGGGGGACGGCTTAGACGACGCACTCGCATCCAAAGTTGCCAACTTTAGGAAGTTATTCCTTTTTAGGGATTTCTTAAAAAAAACTTTTGTATGCTTCGAAGCCTTGCGTTTCTTTTTTGTACTGTCAATGAGACAATCATCAGAATTTGTCTTTGTTATTTTACTTTAGAAGAACGAAATGGATAGGCGGTAAAATAATTTCTGTAATATCTTCCGCACACACGTTCTGTAAAAAGTCAAATTTCAGCGTTTTCCTATATTTTGACTTGTGACAGTTTTTTTTATCAGTGTTGCCAGATGGAAGGGCTTTGCTCTTTTTCGTTTTTTTATTTACGACAAAAATGGTAAATGACTACTTTCAGAGGAGTAATCTTTTACAGACAGGTGCGTTTTAGGAGTAATCTAAAATTAAATAATAAAATATTACAAATGTCAAATGAAATGACTGTATAATGACATTATGATAATAGAGAAGAATTTCAATTCCCTCTCCGTTTTGACTGAAATTCTATTATGAGCCACGATGTCAGTGGGTTCATCTCACCATAATTTTGTTTTGTTTTTTTTACCGTTTTCCATACGTCCCGCTTTTGGCAGGATTTTTAACAATTTGTCCCACGCCTCGCGGAGTTTTAATATTACATTTAGTGTTTCTTAAATAAATAATTAGTTTTTTTTACTGCATTTTCTTTTTTAATTGTAGAAAGGTATTTTCATCTATAAAAAGGGTTACTTTGTTATAACGAAAAGGATTTTTCAATTTCGCAGGTTAACAACACTGCTCGTATCAGTACTGTATTAGAAGTTTGAACTATGCAGACGCAACTGTTTCGTGGCTTATTCGTTACTTCTTTACAACTTCTCTCAATATTAAAATTTTTTGTTTCCTTGAATAATTTTGAATTATTATTTTTTTATTTGTTATCTAAAATTAACAACATCAATGACCTGTGTCCAAGTAGTGTTCGAGTTTAAATAAGCAAGAATCTTTTCAGCTGTTCGGTAATCATCATACATAGTTCTACCACAGCATAAATACATACAGCAGGTTCACTCTCCTTGGCGGGAAAATTTCCCGCGCAAACTGAGCGGCCATATTCCGGATGGATAATCTGTCTAACCTGTATTCGACTGGATGCACGGAGTTTTCTTTTTCTCACTCTTACAGGCACTGAAACGCAGTTGATCTCCCTCATACTTCTGCTCATTGCGTGCATCGAACATTATGTCGAATGCGCCCTTAAATTGCAGGAATACCATCAGTGGTGTATCGTTTAATTAGCAGCATAATAGGTGTTTTGCATTATGCATGCTGGGGTAAATTTAAACTCTAGGCTTTCAAGTAGTGATCGGATAATTCAAATTAAAAATAATCTGTCATCCAATTATCAAAATAACCTAAATAATTCGATTATCAAAAATATTTATTTTGCGGCACTGGTGGATCCATCCGCAGAATGGCGCCAAGGTCAAAAAATCTTGCCCCGCCAGATCAAAGGTGCCGACAAACAGTGTCCATGCTGGTTATGCTCTGGTTCTACTTAGGGCGGAGATATCCACCTCTTAATAAATTGGCTAATAGTTATTAGACGAATAACTACCATGGAAACAATTCATAAAAAATCAATGAACAATTCAGAAAAATCAATCAATCAATCGTCGAGTAACTTTAATAGGAGATGGATAATCTCGATCCTTAGACCTTTAATCTGTCTAGCAAATGTGTGTATCTCGTATGTACATACTAGGTTGTTCGGAAAAAAAAGTCGTTTTCTTTTTAATTCAGAATGTTTATATACATAAGTATATAAATTTTGTTTAAACTATAAAATCACCATTTGCATCACTGACCTTTTGCCGTCTTTCTGCTAGCAGTTGTATTCCACGAAGATATCACCCAACTTTTCTGGAATCAAAAAATTCTAGATATAATATGACATTTTTTTCCGAACAACCTAATATTCACATATATGAGTTGATAGAATAAGCTTAATGGAGACCTTAGCAAAAGCGGATAATTTAGTCACGAACATGAATGAAGCCCACCTTTTTATATTATTTGTTATTAAAGTGCATTTTTGCTTCAAAACAACTTTTAATTTGGAAATTCAGCTCTTAAGATCAAAGAAATAATTCGACGTTAAGCAGAAACTTTCATTAATTGTCAGGCACAGGAAAATCCTTCGAGTTATTAAACCTCCTCTGTTTATAGTTTGCTCTAAACAAACAAGACGTCGCGTCCTCCTCCTTTTATTTTCGTGCTCATGCCGTTTTATACCCCGATCGTTTTATCATCGTCACGAATTACTTACCGTCGACTGCTCATTACCTTATTAACGGCCGGTACTTGGAAATCTTGACCTTTGTTCTGGGGTCCGTCCTACTTGCGGTCGCTTCGTGGTAAATTTGCATTGATATTTATTAAGTGTAAATCGAGGCAGCACCCCGTTGGTGATATCGTATCATGCTGGCGCGTCGATGAGAACAATGGAGTATTGTTCTTAACCGGTGTTAACCATGTCACGATGACCACGTTTTTATGCAGCTCATATTCGACGATGGTACTCTGCCAACACTGATCTGATAAAACGGACGGTATGCGTTTACCTTACACACGAGACGAATGTAGGTCGTAAGTATACTCAGGCACATCAGAGCTAATTCTGTAAGTTCGGAGTTATAGGTCAATGTAAATCGCGAACGGGATGAGTCACGTTACATAAATTTATCGGTGAGGGCTACGGACGAACTTTCCATTTTGTCTTCATAATTTACTTATACGGTACCATATTTCTGAACCATTTCGACACTCTTCAAAGACTAGTACAAATACAAAGTCAGGTTTAAGCCGAGTGAATTTCCAATTTGTATGAACAATGACTAGTAGAATAAGCACGGCTGGTAACTTATTAGAGCCTAGTGGAAAGCAGGAGGTTACTTGGCTGCTCGACAACTAAACTACCCCCTTCTCAAGTTTATTATTAAGTCAGTTTCACTTTAGTAGACAGATTAAGCAATTATGCAATTAGCTGCAGTAAAGGGCTTTCAAATAAAAACTTCTCTAGCATACCATGGAAAAATATGATGCCTGCGCACGTGGCACAAGTAATGGGGAAATATAACCTTACTTTTGAAGAAAGAAGAATCTTCAGATATTTCTTATGTTGTATTTATAAGAGATGTGAAAATGTTCATTACGAAGATAGGATTTAAACAAAAACGATTTCTGCTTTAACATGAAAACCATTTTACAGGATAGTACGACAGACATTAAATTTTAATGACGCCAAAACGTACCTGTCAGTTGACAGTGTAAACGTGTTATAAGCTAAGACATGCCTTTTTTGGTCTTTGTCATTTCATGGCACACTGCAAGAAGTTTTTTAGTGAAAACCCGTTATAAATTAGTACGTACGCACATTCAGGCATGTTTAAACGGAAAGAACGGTTACAGCTTTAAATGAATACCGAACAATTCTAGTAAATACACCAGAAGAATATGACGAATTATTTATGATTTCAGACTTCACTGTAAAATGTGGATATCTTTACGTGGAATAAACTAATGTATGTCCCTTTATTAGTTAAGGTATGTAAAACATCCTTTTTAATCCTATTTTAATGAACTTCTCTGAAAATTTGTAGATCTCCGATGATGGGCATTTTTGTAGCTGAAATATATTGGACATAGTTAATTAATATGAACTCACAATACTTTGAACTCACAATCGTTCAGTTCTTTAGTGGTCTCGACATATTCTAAAATTTCTACGAAGTCAAGAAATTGTGGCTCAGTGAATCTGAAAATGTATATTGTATACCATATTTTTTGTTTACGATGATTAAGTGAAGGCTATTCTCTCAAAAATTGAACAAGTTTAATGAATTTCTAATCGGTGGTTCTAATATTTAAAAAGATTTAATTCGTCCTTTTTTATATGAACCTTGCAAAATGAATTTTCTAATATTAAACAAAAAATGTGACATATATCATCTATTGGACATGAAATTTTGTTTTAAAATAATTAAAATATTTCCAAGCAATTGTATAAAGAGTTGAAATTTTATTATTTCTGCTTACTTATTAAGCGGAAATGTGGGAGTAAGAAATATTTGTAACGTAATTGTTCTAATTCAAGTACATTCTAAATATAACCTGCTTAGACGTAATAGGTTTGTTCGTTTGTTCTGCACTTTATACACTTTTAACTTCTACCTTTCTCACTCCTATTTACATTATATCATATATACCTCTCTCTCTCTCAGGAGCGGTTGGTGCAAGAAGTGTAGAAAAGTGCAGAGCAAACGAACAGACCTATTATAACAATAGCTAGCCATACACCAGCATTCATTCATGCCAGTACTTCTTTAGACAATCTTTCCCTTCAATAATTTGAAACGAAACAAATCTTGTACTAACCCGGTAACACAAACTGAATCTTGGAAATAGTGGAAATATAAACATGTGTACGCCAAACTAAATACTTATCGTGTCGGTCAGAAACGTCGGAACATCCCTAACATGATTCCCGAAGGAAGTAAAGAATGTTGGCTAGTCATCTCATACTTCACTAACACACGTTCTTTCCTTCACGATTGCGCTTTCCGGCGGGAATGAATGCTCGTGTATGGTTAGCTAATGTCAAACATTTGTTACTGAAAGTGATTATGGCATAAATAAAAGTATTAATTTTAAGTATTTTCAAAATTATTATTATACGTATTTAAATTTAGTAATATTCTAGTTCTATTGCTTACTTTAATTTTCAGAAAACCAGAAAATATTTCCAGTTTTGTGTTCGACTGCTCGTTCCGGTTTCAATTAACATACATAGTGTTAACAATGTGATGAGTATTTACAAAAAGGAGCTTACATTTTAGGCGAAGAAAAACTTTTTAAGCTTAAAATTTGAATACGAAAGTTTGTTCTTTTTTACTTCTAGTTCTTTTTAATCATATTTATCATTAAAAAGAAAAAAAATTAGCAGATGTGAAAATATAATAACCCTTTCAGGCCTGAATTATTTTTTTAAGAAATAAAATATGTTCATATTTTTTAAACAAAGATTAATATAGCCGAAAATTAAAAATATATTTAAAAACTTATAATTACAAACCATTTGTAGATATTGTAAGAAATGTTTTCCAGATCAACTTACCAGCCATGTTCATTATTAACAAATTACCTTAACAATAAACAATACAGAACGTAATAAAACGGATAAACATCATCTACGTATCCATTTACTAGTAAACTGCAACTATTTCAAATATATTACAGAATTCATAGGATTTGTTCGAGTTCCCGCCAGGATACAGGTCCTAGAACCGTCCTGGAACCGCCCTAGAACCGTCGTAAAACCGCATCCTTTTTTGTTGTGCGCATGCCCCTGACGGTTGCAGGACTGTCCTTGCGAAAACCCTAACAAGCCTACTGCTTTCTACTTCTAGGAATTATAGATAAACTGCATAACTCTATGGTTACTCACCAAAACCACTAGGAATGTAGAAAAAAAAAATTTTTATTTGTGGTTACACCTTGGAACAACTAGGCCTAAGAGGGATAAGAGAAAATAATTTATGTATAATTTTTCTAATTCGTATAGAACATTGCCAGACCTGAACGATAATTTCATTTAAATAATAAAGCTTCATTGGGTTTTTTCGATCTTACAAATCTCCCCTCATTGGAGTCTTTTTTTTATTTATTTGTATTGTATAAGATTTAAATTAAAAATTGTGCCACGTTTTTGATTTTCGAACCATTACCTTTTTCATCTTGCAAATATTTGCTCGCTACAGTTGTGTTCCTTTTTGAGCTTTCTGATTGGCTTATACGTTTTCTTTGTTCCTTTTCCTTGGTGGTCTTCTTCCTTTTTCTTCCATTTAAATTTTTTTTCCTAGAATCCTATGCTCCTTATCTTCCTTGTTGCGTTGTATGGTATACCTTTCATCGACACACTTTAAATAATTTAACTAACTTGGCTTTAACTCTTATTAATTACATTTTGATTTGCTTTCTTCAACATATAATATTGATTTTTATTAGAAAGATTTCTTTTATTTGTATATTTCTGTTCGTAAATAGAAAATGTATAATTAGAAGTTTGACTTTGTTATAAAATTGGTCTTGGTTGCGAGATTTCAAATTATAATAACAATTTTTTCTTCCAATCATTAATTTTTTCATTTTATCATACTTTTCTGTAGGTCGTCAATAAGAACAGACTTTTCCAAAATAGGATTTCAATTTTTATAAATTTCATTCATATACATATTTATCTGATTTAACAACTCAGTTATGAACGGTGTATGTGTAAATTAGCTGTATTAGTGCAGGCGCGCGCGATAGAAAAATCGTAGTCGCAAAAAAATAACTGAAAAATATCTTTATGCGCGCACTTGCGACAGATTAATCGTTAAAATATATAATAATAACTAGAACAACATGGATTTTACGGAAACTGCTTGCGTGGTAGCTCTATTAGCGTGCTAGCGTATGAGAGCCAAAAAACGGTATAAAAAGCAGTACTGGGTACATCCAGTAATAAGTCAAAGATTATTAAAAGGGCAGTTTCATAAAATTTATAACGACTTAAGAGACCATCCTAATAAGTTTTTTCAGTACTACATCCAGTCGCGGCATACAATCAAACAAACTTCACCCCATAGTTTTTCTTTCACATTTCTGTCACTATACTCTTTTAAGAGTATTTATGAGTGATTCGTCGTCAGACATTTTATTATAAAATTTATAACAATTTTTTTTAAAACGCTAAGTTACAGAACACCCTACACAGCAACTGAATAAATTGCGATTAACTAGTCGCAGTGCGTTCATTCTTGTCTGTATGATGTATTTTACCTTGCGGCAGTCGCGTCGCTTGAAAAATAGGTCTGGTTGCATCTTTTTAATCGCGGCGATTATTTAGTCGTATGTGCGTGCATTGGTATTTAAAAACTATGCGTTTCATTTTTGCGATTAAACAGTCGCGCGACAGAAAATCGCATGTGCGCGCCTGCACTTATACTGAAAACCGTGAATCCTTTCGCAACAGTGACCCGAAAATTGCATAATAAACCAACAAGCATTACGCACGTCTGTCCATATTTTTCCAAATAACTCGAACAAATAATGCGAATCTGATGCATCGGCAACTGTATAAAAGACTTGATGTATGAATGCGTGAGGGTCATTGTATACACGATTGGTCAGGCGGTATTTTTAGACAGATTGGCTCAATTTTCACATCTGCGTTTGCATTGTTGGTCGGAGTAACCTCGGACGGGCAGCGACATTGTAATGAAGGATTGTGCAGGATTACGCGAAAGGGTAGATTGTGTAATAGGGTTACGAATTTTGTGAATGCGCCCAAGACTTTTCTGACTGCCCTTCGATGAGATGCGGTCGTCATCGAAATTCTGCTGAATAAATATTTGCTGCTGGCGTATTTGTCGTTCTGTATTCACAGTGCGCATATCGCATTACGGAACTAGGCCATGGCCTATTTTCATATTCCGAAGATTTAATACAGTTATTAAAACGTATTGGTGTGTAATACGTCATTAGTTTTTAGCGCTGAAACTAATCATGCACTATTTTAGTATTCCCTTGAATTATAATAATAGCAATTGGGTTAATGATAATGATGATAACTGAGCAGCATTCCAAAAAAAAAATTCATAGGCACTAACAATTTAATGTGAGAATTTAAATATAAGCCGTCGTCTTCTTTGTTATGTAGAGCCCTTTGCGTTTATGGTCGAATCGAACCCTCTGCCGGGGGTAACAATGTGCGATATATCGGTTTTTCCGGATTTATGGAATTTTGTGAAGATCGTGGGAGCAAAGGGTTTTGCCATTGTTAAGTTACTTTTGCCTGTCACGCTACAGATGTTCGTACGATAGAAATGCGGCCTTTGTGTACGGCGTGGGAGTCCGATTTTGCACATGCACATTCTGCCTGCATGATTAGCTGAAATTGATAAGGCAGTTAACAGAATGCAAAAGTAGCCGCAAAGAACTGGCGAAACCGTTGCTATAAACTGTGAAAAAAAAAAGAATTAACCTTTTCCCACAAGTGTTGCTGCCTTTTCATGACCAAAGAAGTTTTGCTTTTTGTTAATTTTTTAAAAAATATTTCGCAGCTTGCAAAAATAAGGATTATAAGATTCACTTTTACATGATACTACTATATCAACAGCTGTGATCGTTTTAAACACAAAAATTTTATATCACGATTTAGTATAACCGAGTGGTATTTTGGCAGTAAAATCGTTTGAATAAATTTATTTCAAATCTTAGGTATTTAAATTTTCGCGCTATAATAAATAGCAACTGTCAATTAAATCTTTTCTATAACCATTTCATATCAACTGTTATGTTTGTAACAAATGGTATGTTAACAAACTTAACAATTGATTTCCTAAGAATAGTAAAGGAGATAGTGGTTTAGAAATAATAAATCAAAAAACAATTTCTTACCACAATTAGTTTATAACCGTAGATACGTATTTTTGGCAGCTACGCTGCCATTTTCAGTATACGCATATACACTCACATGATAAAAGCAATTCAACAAATCTTTAGTTTGTATGAAACCAAGGATATTATTCTTCTCACAAAATTTCCAGTGCAAATGCATTTTCCAGTGAAAATTTGGCGAAGAGAATATTGTCTAGTTCGTATCAACAAAAATTTGATGAGGAGGAGAATATCCTGGAGTTTGGTGAGAAGAATATCCTCTGGTTCAAACCGTCCAAAAATTTCATGAATATTTCCAATTTCCTTGATCTTTTCATCAAATCATTTCTTATTAGATCTTCTTAAAAGATACTTTAAACAAATGTGGCTTCGGCGTCAAACTTCTTTACATACTTTCGTATTAGCAATTTATTTTCGATTATTTTTCAAGTTTATTAGATAATATATCTAAAGCTAGCCACACACGTACAGGAAATCCTCAAGGAAAAAGCTTCCGGGATTTCCTTGGGGATTTCCTCTACCGAACCCTTGGCCACACACACGGAGAGACAAGACTGTTAAAATCCTCATGGACGACTGAGCGTCCACCACACACCTGAGTCAAGAGGTCAGGAAAATCCAGCCTCAAGGCCAAAAAAGAATTGAATTCCCTTCGGTATTTTTCGGCCTCTCGCGCCCTCCGCGGCCTCAAGGAAACCACCACACACGTAGAGGAATTTCGGCGTCTCGCGCCCTCCGCGCCTCCACACACGTAGAGGAATTCCTCAAGGCTTGGACTGTTCGAGCCAAACCCTGAGGAAATCCCGCTCGTGTATGGGGGCCTTAAGCAGGTTTTAAAAAAATAAGTTGCCTCGAAGCTTCCCGCAGAAAATTGTCGACTCTCTCACTCTATCGAATGCCCGCCGATCGGATATTCTAAATACTTTTTAGTATCTCAAATACTTTTCAGTATCTTGAGATACTTTTAAGTATTTAAAATACTTTATTAAGATACAAGATACAAATACTTCTTGAAAGTATTTTTATTTCGTAGATAGTTTATAGACGGAAAAAAGTATTTAAATACAAGATACAAAATACTATCTTGTGTTTGAAAAAGTATCTAGTATCTTTGTTGACAATGACATTGACTTGAATGACAATGTCATTCTCCCTCGTTTTCTGTTGCTCGAAAATCCTTGCTTATTTATATCATTTCATTCTGCTTTAATTCGTTTCATCTTTCTCAAGGTTCATTCACTTCATTTTGTATCTGTTTTTTGAAGTATATTCACTGTAATTGCTAGAGTTTGCCTGACGAATGGTTAAGCACGTGTCGGTGTAAGTTCAATTCTTCTTCTGATGCAAGCAGATTGTACATGAGAAATTTCTGTTCCAAATCGTGTTTGGATCTCTTTGGAGAAAAAATTGAAAAGTCGGTCGTAGCAGCATTTGACAATATTGAATCACTAGTCCAAAACACCTCTTGGACAAGATTCAAAATAATTTTTTTAAATATTTTGTAATTTGGCGTTAGAAATTCCTACTACCATTGTATTGAATACTTTTAGCCTCTAATAGGCTATTACTAGTATTATTACTAGTACTATGTCATTGCTGATTATTTTGAACTTGAATAATAAGGTAATTTTTGTGGTCGTAGATAAAGTATAATACAAAAATCGAATATTGTAAACCAATTAAGAAGTACTTGTGAAATTAATTGCACTGGCTGCTGCGCGGCTGGTGCACAACTTTTCCACGTGTGCGTAATATGCTATTTACAACTCTCATTATGTAATATACTATTAGACTCATACAAATACAATGCTAACAAATTCGAAGTTTGCAACAACACATAAACAAATACACATTGGCCACCTAAAATATTTATTCTAACATGAAATTTTTAATTATGAAAAACATCGCCTTTTGTACGGTTGAGGAAAATTAAGTTAACAAAGAAACAGTTATCACTTTTAGCACAAAGTTTTACAGTGTGGGAAATATTTTTATTATTGATTGAAAAAAGTGAAATTTTTATGGTGTCAATGTTATTAATTATAATTTCTAGTTGGTAGATGAGAGAAAAACAAATTGCAGAGTATATTCATGTCACACTTGAAGAAACGTCCAGTTGTACACACAAAGTTCTACGATATAGGTACACGTTGATGCGAAAAAAATTGAAAAATATGTCAAATTTCTTTTTTCATTGTAAGCGGCGATGATTTCATATTTGAGATTTCATAGCTATTCTGAATAATTTTTCCAAATAATATTTCCACGTATTTTGAAAGATAAAAGTACTTTACTCTTACGTCGATTTCAAATATGTAATTTAATTCCCTCGGTATATGACAGGAGATATTCTGATGTGTGCATTTTGAATTTGGGATGATGCAGGGGGGCTTTCATGAAGAATAAATTTTTCTGAGAAATCAATAAGAATAAAAATATTTATGTGTCGAGCTTTCCACTGGTCACTGTATATTCTCAAATTTAAAAATTAAAATGCACTTTTAGCATTGTCCTTAGTTAAAAAAAAATGTAACGAGAGAATATTTTTCGTTATTGTTCGAATATTTTTATAATTAATTGTTTAACTAGGAATAATTATTTTGATAAATTGAACATAATACCTACATATATAGTTGATTTAATTTACTATATGTAATTATTTAACTAGTACTTTTGCAAATATTTTTTCAGACGCTGCTGTAATGTTTGGAATGAAAATATTTATTCGGGAACTGTTGAGTTTATTGTGCACTTCATTAAAATGTAGAAATTATTCCTCCTCTATGCAAATTCCAGGTAAATACCGCGGCAATTCTTAAAATGCTGTAATAGTTCAAAGTACGTCAACAATTCAACTGGAAATAAAAGTCTTCAGCTACTTGTTCTGCACGTACCCATAAACTGGAATGCAAGTACTTGGTTTACGTAACTTCATAGATAAATTGTTCGCTCACGTTTATTACCGCACCTGATGACCTTCGCATATGCATTTTCATAGACGTTTTAAACTCTTTTTGCTGTTGCCGTTTGAAGGTCGGGGTTGACTAAGGAATCCAATCAGCGTAATTCAATATTCTCCGAGTTTCGACATAAATTGTGGACTTTAACGTGCCGCGTGCCGTAAAAATACTTTCCTATTTTGTATGAATTCGAGTCAAATTATGCACGTTTCACATCAAAATTTTTACTGCTTTCTTTGGCGAAAAACAAATTTCTGTGGGCAAAATAGATTCTAATAAAAAAATAAAGGATGTAGTGTTTTGAGGACTAAACAATAGAAAGAAGCAAAGAAAATGGCCTTTAGAAAATTATTTTTTAAGAACTAAATAAATAATTAAATTTATAGTAATTAGTCAAACTACAAAAAGTGTTTAGTTAGCACTTTGTTTAAAAATTCGGATTTTTAGTTACATGTTTAGCCAACACATCTTCACGTTTCCGGCTTTTCGTTAGACTTTCACTCTTCATTTCTCTGTTGAAAAGAAAACGAATCATTACACTTTAAATTATTGACCGTTTATCCTTAAATATACGAAAACATTCCAGAGTTAAAATTTGCTTATTCAAATTGCTATTTATAGGTAAGTACGGCTTGCGCATAATTTAAAGTTTATTTACAACGCAAAAACTTGAAAACTTTTTATATTTGTAAGATTAAGCTTCACAGAAATGTTGCTAATTATAATAATTATTACGCTTCAGTTATTATTCACTTATTATTATTGGATGTAATGTGCATTTTGACATACATACATACATTTTGAACGTAATTAAATTATGTATAATAATTAAGGTAATGAATTTACAGAATTCGCCGTCATAATAAAAGAAAATTAACTCTTTTTGTTTGAACCAAGTTGATATTACTTTGCTCTGGTTATGTATATCTGATATCATTAATAATCACATTTTAATATAGCCTGGGCATAATGAGTTCGTGCTTGGATTATCTGCATATATTTATTATGACGAAGTCAAAAAAAGATAACACTAAGTCATTTAATGCGTAAACTGTACAATTAAGTCGGTAATTTATGTGAACGTGCAGTAACTGTCAGAAGCTATCTCTGAAGATTTCTATAAATTTGCGTAGTTCCTCCGATTCTGTTAGATAAAACTGAAAAGGAATGAGAAAAAAAAACGGGGAATTAAACATTAACACTAAATGCTAAATCGTAATTTATAACGTCATAAATATTAATAACGCTTAATTATAATAACGCATTAAACAGAAACGATTTTGAAACAGGATACCAGTCTTTCATTTATTAAAAAAATTCTAACGGCCTTGAATTGGATGGATACCAGTCGTCAGAGTGCGTTGAGAATACGCACGTGCGTTCGCTTAATTGATTTATTATAATGCGCTGGGGCACGCAGGTAAAAGCTTACGTAACAAATCGGTAGTGTTAACCACTAAATGTTTTACAACCCTAAGTAGCTATTATGTTACGAGGTCGTAAAAACACAGGTATCTGTATCGCGCGATACCGACCTACAAAACCTGTTGATATCCTTGCCGAAGTGCTGTTGTTGACTATGCGGTCTCTCATCCTGCCTGACGTGTTTATTACTTTATTGTTCAATTTTATCATAACGAGCAAATAAACAATAACAATAACAGAATGCACGTGCCGTTTTTACAAGTTATTATACGCTGCTAATTACATGTTTTAGCTATGCAGAAATTGTACTTTCTTCAGCACTCCTAACAGCGCGTGTCTTACAAACTCGACATTGCTGACAGCAAATATGTTGCCAAGTCATGCTTCTAGCAAACACGTATCTTTTTTTTTTTTAACTAGGGACAGTATTTATTTATTAGAATTGCAATTTGACAGCAAATTTACTAACAAATTGTGGTCGAATTTACGAACAGGTGTTTATAAAAATATTCGGTAGTTGTCCTAATTATAAATTCAGAAGACATAAGTTAAAACTTTCTGATTTAAATCCATTTAATTCTAAATTCGGATACGTTTCCATTTATTTTTTCCTAAAAAATATATTTTGTTTTGTTAACACCAAAACTGACGAGGATTTAAATTACTAGACGAAGCATAAGGAAAACACAAAAATCGACGAACCTTTCAGTAAAATTCTTTCAATTTTTTAATCTCAAGTATAATACTTTTTTCATTTAGATTTTTTTTTTCTTAGGCCCGTTTGACACTATGATATTTCTTGTGCAAGATTTGTTATAAAGTGAGCGAGAAGTGCCAATTCAACCAATCAAAATTCACTGTGGTAGTTCATCTCTCTCACTTTGTAACAAATCTTGCACAAGAAATATCATAGGTCACACGGGCCTTAAACAGAAGTAAAAGTACAAAAGGGCAAGAAAACGCTTGAAGGCATGACCAGTCCGATTTGAATACGCGAAAAATCATATAAAGTGGCTCCATAAATACATACCACAAGTTGATAATAATTTCACTTTGTTTTTTTTGTCAACGATTGACTATCGTTTATGTTTATCTTTTTTATATTGCATGATACAAAATCTTTTCTGAATTCAGTAATATGCAGTAAGTTGATTTTGGGTTCAATGTTTACCAAAAGAAAGTAAAAGCAAAAGTTCAATTCTTTGTCATCGAATAATAAATATAAAACGGCCTGGAGCATTATTAGTCCACTCTAATAAGGAATCTAACCTAGAACTACTCTCTGATTTTGGGTATTTAATTACCAAAGCTCTTAACAGAATTATTTTATAACCATTTTAGTAACTTAATATCTAAAATCAATCGAAATTACGTACATTTTCTCCAGAATTTAGTTCTAAACGTAATATGTATATGCATCCTACTGATACTAATGAAGTACGAACTATAATCAAACTTCACAAACAAATTCACAAAAAACGCAGTCATTCGGACATTAATAATTACCCACCTATATCGTTATTACCAGCATTTGGAAAATTATTTGAAAAGCTTTTAAATAAAAGATTAACTTCGTACTTATCTAAATTTCAAATATTAAATAATATCTAATATGGATTTGCTTCAGGTTTATTTCTCAACCTTACCAAAGCCTTTGATCTCTTTGGATCATAAAATTCTTTTATCAAACATGTCAGTCATATTGTATCATTACTCTGGGAACATGAAGGTGTAATGAGGAGTCACCTGTCTTCAGAAACACTTATACACCGTAGTATTCCGCAGGGGTCCGTTTAGCGTCTACACTGTTTTTGCTTTATGTAAATGATTTGCCCTCGTTAGTAGCACCTTGTTTAGTTTCACAATTCGCCGATGACACTAGTGTTATATGTAATTGCAGATGAATTCACTGATAATGTCTCAGTAATGGGTTCAACACTTACTCGACATATGGCTCAATGGTGTAACAAAAATTAACTTCTATTAATACATCAAAAACTAAAATTTTCACGTTTAATAAGGGAGTGTCCGATCATAGTATTTATATTAAATTTATTAGTAGGTCATTAACACAGTCAATAGAATAGTGTTAAATTTTTGGTTCTTATTGTGGATTCCGAACTTAATTGGGATTGGGGAGAACATTGCTCCAAGCTCGATAAATGCTTATGTTCAGCCTTAAATAATCTTAACGCAGAACGTGGGATTAAACTCGTTAAAAAGTTTTTATTTTCCCTACGTCGAATCAAAGGTTTGGGGTTCATCTAGTAACTTCAATACCTTATTCCTCCCACAAAAAAAGGTTAGATTAATTTGTGGAATGCCTACGAGAACGCCTTGTAGATCGCTATTTAGTAAGCAGGGCTTACTGCCGTTGGCTTACCTTTGCATATTGGAGCCGGCCCTATTTATTAAGCAAGATGAACACTTGTATCTTCGTAATCATCATTTTTATTCCAACATGAGAACACGTCCTGTAAAGATTTTAGCATACTTCTTCACTTTCTACGAGCAAGGAGCTCGAAAACTTTTTTTTACCACATAAACGAATTTATCATTCCATAATTGGTTAATGTAGCTAGGTTTAATGTAATTGTATGTATTAGTGTTCATGTTTGTTGAACTTCTTTTTTTGTGATGTATCTCTTGTTTGTGACTTGGTTATGATTAGACAATGGAATATAGTAAAGTCCCAGTTATCCGAGTAGCGGTTACCCGATTCACTAAGGTATTGAACCAAAAGTCATTTTAAAATGGAATTCCATATTATTCGAGGTGGTTTTAAAAGTTATCCGGCTTATCCGAGCTATCTGAGTTATCTTAATCCTATGTTTATTTTATGTATGTTTTACGTAAAAATGTATACATATGTGTATATTTCATTAAGTTCGTTAAATAAAAACATTTAAAAAGAAATCATATAATTTTTTCAACGTAGTTAAAAAATGGGTATTAATATTCAAATGATGTTCCGGTTACTCGAGTTTTCATTTATCGGTGGCAGGAGCCGCCCACCTTGACTCGGATAATCCAGACTCTACTGTATATGCAAAATGTTAATCTTCAATTTTAATTTTTTCGCAAAATCAATAATACTGTTTTATTGAATATTGTAATTAGAAATTAATTATCGTTAATTAAGTTAATAATTACTGAAATTAATGAAGTAGCATATAAGTTTCACGAAAAAATTAATATTGAAGATTAGCACTTTGTATAAATTCCGTTGTTTAGTTATGAATTATGATGCATAACTGTAGGTTTAATATTTTGTAATTTTCCATGTCATTGTCCATATCTGCTGTGTAGATAAGTTACAACTTCTACTTCTACTCTACTCTCTAATTTTACAAATATGTTCAATGCATGACAGACACCTTCTTGCTGCACCGTTATTTGCATTCAATATTCCATTAATTAATGACCAAAATCAACTTACTGCATATCACTGAATTTAGAAAAAAAATCCTATCAAACAATATAAAATCCAATCCAATTGAAAGAAATGTTGATTAGCGTTTGACATAAAATTTTATATGACTTTTCTCGTTTATTCAAATCGAATTCTAAATTTATGCCTTGAGGCGTTTTTCATTTCACATCCGCTAAATCAAATGATCTTTGGGGTTCGTTTGCGAACCTATTTTTCAAGTAAAACCTAAAATCACTGAAATATTAATTTCGGAATGAGCTGCAACTGATGAATGTATACGGTTGTGTATTTTTGATATAGCTTTCTTATTTTGAGAGAAGAAGCAAAAAATCTTTAAAGAGATTTGCATTGAATGTTAAGCATTACAACCTAGAGAACCTCGTTCTTCAATTGTTTCGAATCGGCTACGCCTTCCTATACTGGGTGATCTATGACGACGGGGAAAAACTTCACCGGTTGATTCCTATGAGTAATTCAAACAAAAAACTTCTAATAAACATGTGTACGATAATGCTTTTTAACGGAAGTGTAACCCTTCAAAGTTTATTACATGTTGAATGTTTACACCTTCAAGACGATGTTAAGATACTAATTTTTGTTTTCATAGGTAACAAACGAAATACGAAATAAGTCTACTGCTATTTCTTTGATTGATTGACGTTATATGTTATAAACTTTGAAGGGTTACAGTTCCATTAAAAAACATTATCGGACACATGTTCATTAGAAGTTTTTTGTTTGAATTACTCGTAGGAATCAACCGGTGAAGTTTCTCCCCGACGTCATAGATCACCTTGTATTTTTATAAATAGCATGATGTAGTTTTAATGACCAATTTTAACAGATATTTAAAATTTGTGTTGATATTATCGATAATATCGATGGTATCGATAATATCGATATGTCGATAACTGAAAATGGAAATATCGTTATTCGATAATTATCGATAAATTATTAAAGCCAATTTTTTTAAACTTCACGACAACGAGGTATTGATATCAAAAGAATCATTTTTGAGATGTTCAAATTTCGTTAGAATTTATGACTTACAATCGCGAGCAAAAAATACCTACTCAATGTCATTCAAAAATTTGATGGAATCGTCACAAATTAAAAATATTTTCATGTCGAGTATTTAGATTTTAATTCAGGACCACGGTAGACGATAAGACAGGTATACCGACTTAGCTATGTGCTAAGAGACCCGAGGCGTTCGATTGTAAGACGGTGCGAGAAAAAATTTAATTAAATTTTTGCGTTTATTTTTGAATTTAGCAATGAGCTTTAAATATAAGTGAGAACGAAAGTAAATATTTTAAAATTTTTGTGATTCTTTTTGCTTTGTGCTATCTCTCTCGCACATTAAATTTTACGTTCGACTGTTGTACCCGAATGCGGCGCCGGAACACCCCTACAGGATGTAATCGAATTAGTATCACTTATTAATAGCCCAAGCAACTCCATTTTCTTTATTAAACGGTTTATATACGACAGCCAGGAATATTTTTGGTATTGGTATATTCTATATACCAAAAATATTCGTATTTTAATGGTACTAGTTATCTTAGAATATAAGTGATAAGTTTGTTTGTGCGAGTTTACTGTTCTATTATAACACGCGATTAATATATTTTCTAATCAAGTGACCTATGGAAAAAAATTATGTCTTTGTTTGGTTCATTATTTCAAATGCCATTTGAATTATTTTTATTGTATTCCTATCGTTTTGTATAGGAATGCAATATAAATGTAATTCAAGTGGCATTTGAAATAATGAACTAATCAAAGACACATGATTTTATTTCCATAGGTCACTTGACTTCACCGTGACTCACCCTGTATATAAAGAAGTATAAATTTCATGTTCATTATTCAAATATTCATCAATTATTCAAATAAATAATTTAAACGCCTGAACGGTCCAGTGGTAAGAGGACCGGCCTTGCAATCGCATGGTCGTCGGTTTGAACCGCACTCGGGATTTTTCTCGGGGGTGGTCGGTATCGACTTCAGGCACCCTTCAGTGTTGGGGATAAAATTCGACACTGTTTCCCCTTAAACGGCGAGAAGGTTGGAAGTAACAAAGCCATGGAACACTTTACACACACTCAAATACATTCACTTTCTTGAAATTTGAATTGCCCAATCAAAAAAGTATATTTTCGTTTTTAAATAAAGAAAATGCTGAATTTTGTTGTTTGTTACGTCCTTTAAAATTGACAGAGGAAATTATCAATGATCGTAATTAATAAAAGTTAGTATAATAATAATGCTTTATTCACTCAATAGGCTATACCCAATTACAGAGTGAACACAGTTACATTAGTAATAATATGTACAATTAGATACATTCAGATCACAGTATACAATATAAATAAGTAAACAAATAAAAAAAATATAATCCCGAAGACAACAGTACCTATTACGCCGGCTGTTTCAGTAAAGCTTTCTTGAAAGCGTCAAAGTTTAAATGACATATGTCAATATCATTATCTAGTTTGTTGTAAGTGTCACACATTCCGTATATTGGCGATTTCTTCAAGCAATTTGTTTTAGATAGTTGTGGATAAAAAGTGTTTTGACAATGTGTTAAAAATGTGGGAATTCTGAAGTTTAAAGCACTCAAAGTTTGAGCATCATGAACCATATAATTCACCACTTTATATAAATATTGTAGCTGCAAATATTGCCTTCTCTTTTTGAGAGGCACACAGTTGTACATTAGTAAAAGTTCTTCGTACGATATAAAATTAGAGTATATTTTTGTATCTAAAAAGTATTTTAATTTTAAATATCGAAACTGCACACGTTCAATCATTAGTTCGTATTTTACATAGTAAGGCTCCCAGATTACAGAAGCATATTCCAATTTCGATCGTATCAATGATGTAAATAACACATCTAAAAGTTTAGTTGAGTTGAAATCCCTAGTTTGTCTAAATATGAAACCCAGTAACTTCAGAGCCTCTGATACCGTCTTTTGCACGTGATTGTTAAAAGTGAGTTTGACATCAAAAGTAACTCCTAAATCTTTCAACATATAAACCCTTGCTAAAAAGGTGTTGCCCATTGCATAGTTAAATTTTATTGGGTTAATGATTCTATGGTAAATCATAATTTTACATTTGTCTATGTTGAATAGCAATTTAGAGTTAATAGACCAGGTTACTAGGGCATGCAAATCGGCCTGCAATAATTCAGTCATGCAACGTCTTAATCTGACGAAAAATTTTTAAGTCGTCTGCGTACAGTAAAATTCTACTTGATTTTATACCGTCCACTACATCATTAATAAAGAGAAGAAAAAGCAGCGGTCCTAAATTACTACTTTGCGGAACGCCAGACGTTGGTGAAAACATTTTAGAACTGTAACCCATATAAGAAACAAACGAAGTTCTGTCAGAAAGGTAGCTTCCCAAGAGGCCAATCAAAGATTCATGAAAACCAAAATTTCTTAGTTTATTTAAGAGAATACCATGGTCTAACTTATCAAAAGCTTTAGAAAAGTCAGTATATATTACATCAATTTGAGTTTTCTCCTCCAAAACGTCTGATACGTACTGCGTAAAGTTACATAGGTTACTTATGGTTGATCGTTTGGGCATAAAGCCATGTTGAAATGGAGATATGACATTTTGAACACTTTTAAAAATACGGTTATAAATAATTGCTTCAAATATTTTAGCTGGTGTCGATAAAATAGCAATTGGGCGATAGTTGTTAATTTGATATTTTTGACCTGCTTTGAAGACGGGACGTATTCTTGATTTTTTCCAAACGATTGGAAACGTATTTTGATTAATACTTAAATTAAAAAGTTCACACAAAGGACGTACAAAGTAACTTCTACAAACCTTTATAATGTACATCAGGACCAATAGCAAAGTTGTTAAGACGTTGTAAAGCCTCATCAACTTCTGTTTCAGCTATATTATCTACCTTTATATCACAAATAGTTTTAGGGTTAGATACAACATCATTGCTATTTTTGGAAGGCTATATACACTGCTAAAATATTCGCTGAAAGCATCGACTATCTCATTACCAGAAGTATATGTTTTATCATTGTACAACTTGGTCAGTGGCATATCAGAGTTAGATTTTTTTTGCTTAACGTACTTCCAAAAATAACTTGGATTCCGATCTATATTAACTTCACATTCATGTAAAAATTAAGGTATGCTAAGTTAATTTCTTCTTTTATTGACGCACGAAGGTTATTAAATTGTTCTTGGATGTGAGGATTTGAATTTTTCTTTAAGCTTCTATGTAAATTATCTTTTTTCTTAATTTATTTAAAATACTTTTATTAAACCAGACAGGATATTTCTGACTAGTTGCATTTACTGGTACGGAGGCCGAGATGATTTTATTTAGTTTAGAGTAAAAGTTATTAACAGCAACATTAACCTCATCTTTATTATTTACCTCCCAATTTTCATTGCTAAACATATCGTACATTTTTTTTAAATTTCCTTTTCTAAAGTTATATTTTGATTCGGTACTTAATTTACAATGTTCTTCCTTATTTACCGTTATGATGATGGAAATAGCTGGATGATGAGAATCCTCACTGACTATGGGTTCCGACATTTTGCACACTGTACAATAATTTTGAAAATTAGAGAAAACAAGATCTAGAGCGTACTTATTTTTGTTGCAGATATAATTTATTTGAGTAAAGCTGAAATAATTCATAAAATGCTCAATTTCATCTGCCTTCGTGCATGGTACTGTTGACTTCGAAGGGTAAAAATCCTTAATATTAAAATCACCTATTATTAAAATATGTTTGTCACGATTGTCATAAAATCATAGCAGTAGCAATACATTTTTTGTAATTTTGGATGCTAGAGACAAATAATAACGTTCGTTTATTAAAAAGTTTATCAAATTAAATTTTGAAGAAGAATTAAACGTTAATTTAACGTTAAGAATTAAAGGTTAACGTTGGGCACTACAACCAGAGTTTCTGACTCCTCGCAGGCGTTCTTTTTCTTTTCCTGTTGCGTGTCTTAAGCTGCCTATACACCGAAACTATAACAAGAACAGGTTAATTTCTAAATTGGTTTTTAGTGCCTGGGAAACCATGGCAACCATGCCATAAAAACTAATTCAGAAATGTACTACTATAGTAACAAATATGTGAATAACGTTCTTGTGATTGGCACTGGAAACGTAGATAACAATTTTGATATTAACACTGTTACTAACAGAAACCTGTAATGAATTTTTATGATGTGTAACGATGTTATTGACACTGTTATCAACAATATTCCTGAAATTTGCTGTCAACAATGTTACTGAAAGTTATAAACATCTTGTAAATTGAAATCTGATGGTTCCATAAATATTAATGCTTACGGTATCTATGCTTCTATAATTTAATACTCTTTTCCTTAGACCATTCCCTCTTGGAACTTTGAGAAGTGCAAATACTGAACTCAGAGAAACAAGACTAACAAATTAATTTCTCGGAAAGAATGAAATGTTATCCACATGTCACTAACATTTTGTATCCAAATATAACATGTAGCATTTTGAAAGCAACAGTCTTTTATCTAGACCACCTACAGATCGATCGCAAAGTATTTGCTATTAACAAAGTTATGAAGGACAAGTCAATGGAAAAAAATAATAAATGTTAACAGCAAATGTCATTAACATAAATTATTTTCGACATGTTATTAACATTTTTTCGGTATTTCTTCAAATATTGTCAACAGATGTCGCTTAACATTTTTTGGCCCAGTTTTTAAGATTTGTTAAAAGCATTGTTATTAACACTTATTAACAATGTTACCTCTGGTGTAAAACCAGCTTTAAGCTTGCAATAGACTCATTTTTCTACTTAAAGAGGATCATACTCGTACATGAGATATTTTAGAGTGTTGAATAGGAACCTTCAATTTCTTCGATCGTAAAGCAACAGTGTTGCCAGTTTTGTTTCGAGTTATACTCGTATTGTCAAAATTCCTGCATTTAGTTCACGTAGCCTTATTAAAAACGCATATAAAGTGAATAAAGATCGTCTAGAATTACATTTAATATCAGGTTATAAATCACAGCTGCCCACCTACGTCCGCATTACATGCCACTTTCATGTTCGCATTGCGTTGTTAAGATGCAAATTAATACGTTTAGGAGTTAGTGCTCGCACACACGCACAGCCTCCTTCGATTCGAAATACGGCATCTCAATGGTGATAAAACACGGTGATAATTAGCGCGAATGCTCCCCGATATTCCGTTCCGAGCCTGCCATAATTTTACACTGTTGCAGTTTTTATGCGGCAAGAACTGTGCAAAAATAATTACGTTAATGCTGTCTGCAAAGTGCATGTGAAACTCGATGCAATGGCGGATAAGAATCTCGCTTTTTATCGGTGTACCTTAATCCTGATGGCGTCGGTTCTCATTTTATTTTCACATACGTATGTGGACATACCTAATTAAGTTGGTTACACACAACTGGCTGAAATGCGTTAAATCATCGCATCTTAATTAAATCTGTTGCCATTAACCAACCGTATATTTATACTCCTTGATATTTATTTGTTGTATCGTTTAGTTTTAATATCACTTTAATGTAATGCAGATATTATGAATAAAAATGTAAAAACATCTTATTCTTTAAAAAAATGATTAAATAGTACTTATTTCGAGTTCACAACTACGAGGACGTAGACAGAATAGTTCTGGAATTTTCTGATTTTACAAAATTCATATTAATCACATTAGAAATAACAATACTTTGTTTACCATTGATGAGGAAAACAGGTCTAATTGCAAATAAGTAAGCCAAAAACAAATATGAACACCTGGAAGTTAATGATTCTCTAATGAATGTTATCTTGTTACTGTCACTTAATTAAATAAATATTTAGTATCTTCGTAAAGAATTCGACTTGTTATTCTCGATTTATATGAAACAAGTTCTATAAATAGTTTCTTATTAAAAAATTCACAAAAATCAAATCATAATCATGGATCAGACGTAAATTTTTTGTCCTGTTCTTCGCGCACATAGTAGCTTTTAACAATAATGCATTGAAACGACAACAGATTTATAAAACGATAAATAGTATAATCATAGATTGTAAACAAATTTCTGGAGGTACTATTCTCTAATTTACGAGAGTTAACTATACCTATGTATTTCCTCAGTTTCAAATGTTACAGGTAATACAGTTAGAAGGAAAACTAAATGACAGTATAATTTTAAGAATCTCAAAAATTTTGTTGCAAGTCGGTTTTGATTGCAGTGAATCCCTCGAGCATCCTCTGTATAGCTGTTTCGGCCCTATTTGGGACCTCATCAGCAGAAGCGTAGCTCGAGTATTCCACTGCAAATCAAACCGACCTGTCCTAGGATCCACTGCAATAAAAACCGACTTGTGACAAAATTTTGAAAACTTTCATTATACTTTGATAGCACGCATGGTCGCCTTGTATGTTCTTCCTTCTCTTTTTTTATGTTCTTTTCAATGACGAATACTTTTAATTCATTTTAATTTTGACGATAATAGCCTGAGCAAGATTATGAAAATCGAACATTTGAAGTACAACATCAAAATGTAACTTTAATTTAGAAGCCTCCTTTAAAGCCCGTTCACAATGACTTAACGTAACAAAATTAAATACTTTATTTCAATCTACAAGTATTAATTTGTCTTAGAATCAAATTTTCATTTTTACGTAAAATTCCTTTACCTTACTCATTTACAAGTCACTTAAGGCCCGGTATTTCAATCATGGTTTCACTTTAACCTTTAGTTTATTCCCATAGTAACAATAATTATAAAAGTAATTGTTCCTATGGAAATAAACTAAAGGTTAAAGTTAAACCAGGATTAAAATACCAAGCCGTATTTTTTAAATTGCTAAAATATCAATAAAAAATAAGTTCAAAGTAATTTAGGCTGCATTTTACAACAAAATTGGTGTAAAGTCTAAGTTTTGAATTATGACTTATAATACTCTTGCAGCCGATGTGCGTTGTGAATATGAGGTTGACTATTAGGAAGAATAAGTACTGTTTAGGAAATACTTTTTTTTAACTTTAGAAGTACTCGGAAGGTGTAAGATATCTTAAAATAAAGGACACTGCAAATAAGGAATTTAAATATGTTTTTGTCAAATGTAAATTTCTTTCTCAAATATATTGAAGAAGTGTTTGCTACATTCTGAATCATGTAACTTCTATTATTTCTATTAATAATCGTATCAACAACGGAACTTCTTTAATTTTAAATCTGATGATGACATGGTTTGAATAAGTACCTACATAATTACTTGCAATATACATACAGGTGCATATTCTACAGAATATATATATTTTTTCTACAATTGTGTCTAAAGTAAATACTTTAAACGTTAATTTAGTTTGTAAAAACAGAGCAGTGTAAAATGGGTTGCCTATTTTTAACCATTTCCAATTTCCAAGTATTTTATAACCTAAATGTAGATTAAAGTAAAAAACAGAAAGAGTGTAACTACCAACATAAGCAAAGCCGTTGATAAAAATTGTGAAATCTGTTCGGTTATAGAAAAAAGAATGTATACAACACGTGTGTAAAAGTTCTCTTTTTTATCTCGTGCTGTTATTTGCGCACTCTATTAAAAAGACCTACTTTACATACTAATTGCATAAATAACTAGTTTATACTTTTTGCAATAATTATTAATTCATTCATGACAAAGATGACGCTTCGTGACCACTCTCCTTCATAACTGAGCAACATTTACTTTGCAAATTTTGCAAAGTCATCTAAGCTTTCATATGAACCCAATAGAAGAGGGCTGATTTCAACACACTCTTTGTATATGGGGACTCTTAATTTGTGGGGTTTGTCAGTAAATAGAACGTTACATTCATTTATTTGAAAGCGAATGCAAATACACTTAAAACCAGAATGGGCTGTTTAAAAAAAAAGAATTAGACATCTGAATAAAAAAGATCGAACGCTACTACATAAATTCTTTATCAATTTTTGCCTTGAAATTTGCACGGCATATATCAGCTTTACTGTAAAATAAAATAGATTCATTTCTCATAATTTAGTAAATTTAACTGTATTGTGTATAGCAAATATAGTTTTGGGCAAAATGTTTAAGGTCTAGAGTCTAGACATCAACTGAGAAGTTTACAACGTGATTATTAACTTATATTACTTAATTTATTATATTGAATAGCTTCCTGGACTTTGATTACTAAGACTAGACTAAGATGTAGTCTAAGATCTTAACTTGTTTTAAATAGCTTGCTTATACTTTGTATTGTATTCGTTTTTTGTCTCTTAAGTTTTAGGTGTAATTTGCTGTAACTGTTTATGGTCTCCCCCCCCCCCTTTCTTTGTAACTCATTTCAAATTTTAGTTAGTTAGGTTAAATGTATATTTTACTCTTTAGTAATTTTATTTTTAGTTTCCCATGTGTTAGGGAATTTTCACAAATCATTTCATGTTACCGGTCTTGACTTTACTTAATGTCATAGCCGCTTACAAAATGGCCTCTTACTTGCACGTTTTTAATCATCCGACTTTTGTAAGGTTTGTCTTTGTTTTGTTAATGATTATGTACTTTAAGCGTTAATTTATTTAATTCTTTATAGATTTGAGAATGGTTCCAGACCGAAACATGTCATCTTAGACACTGTTGTGAATAAATAAATTGCATTTCCCACACCGATTTCGACAGCGTTTTAGTGACTTAAGGCACATCTTTTCAAACCATTTATTTTATTTTACTAGTCACTAACATCATGGATAACCCATTACAATTTGATGATAATGTCAAAACCAGAAAGACTACATCATAATAAAATTGAATTCTGAAATATTTGCATTAAATTATGGACACCCCGTAGATGTGAGAGTGTAGCTTCGACCGTCAAGATGATGCTTAAAGTATCGAAACTACGCGTTCCTATCTTCAAACTGACAATGAAAATGTAAAAACAAATGAAATTATAATGTGGGCAGTTCTGTACATGAGAAGATGAAGTTTCAAACGTAAATGTCAAACTTAAGTTTTTTTATGTATTGATGACGTCAACATGAAAGGTCTGCAACTTAACAAAATGGTATTTTCAGAGAATCTCTGTGTACTGTGAATACCCTGTTTGTGAAATGAAAATGAAATTCTCACAAAAGGCGACGTTTCGAGCGTCACTGAGGTGGTGGTTTTTTTTTAATGTACGCGCACAGTCTCTTGTATCTTGATGATTTCAAAACTAACGAATTGCTGTATAATATGAACAACCTGTACATGTGGAGGTGACGTTGCGAACATGCGGACGAAGGCTTAGGTACACATTTTCGAAATATGCAGACTGGGTTGAATGCACCTAAATTAAACCAAATTAAAAATTTGCAAGGCGACAAACCAAAATTCTGAAACAATCATGTTGCTTTATGAACGCCCTGTAGTTATGAGCGTTAATACAATACAATGGAGTGGCTTTCAGAAAATGCATCTTAAACTCTGATGACATGAAAACATCGAAATGAAAAAGAAGGGGTTTGGATAAAATATAATTTCGAAAGGATTACCAATAATATTCTGGACACCTGAATCTTATTTCGATGAAACAGAACGCAACAGAAAAAATGTAACGAAGAAAACTTTACGTAGATTCCAACCAATTTGTTCGATTAAAATGCATTGATAAAGAAGAAGCGTAACGGAGATAATGCAAGCCGCCTATTTCGTTCCATTCATTAACTGCATTGGTGGTAAAAACGAGCGTAGTCTGAGTGCACCAACGAACGTCGTTATTAACTAATTCTAGATTAAACGTAGGTCTTTCTTCGCTTTAATTCGAGATTAACTTTAATCGATGAAGGATAAAATACAATAGTACATTGTGATGCACTTTTCAGTTAACTTTTCTCGATGTTATATATAACAAGTGCTCAATAAAGTAAATATTAAGATCTTGTTACATTGGTACGATTCTTTATTCACCGTTTATTTGCTGCAGGCTAAGGTATTAAGTCGCTCTTAAAATTAATATTGAATGAAACATACAGGCTTGCATATCTGATCCGATATAATAATCTAGGCGAAGCCAGGCTGACATGTCCTGCACAATGGAACATGCGAACAATGCATTGACAGTAAGCCGGACGCGATGTTATCAGCGACGTGGAGGTGTGGAAAGCACCCCGCGTGATTGATTCAGTCTGCGACACCTGACAAATCTCCGTGTTCCCTTTGATAACTTCGCTGCATTACGGTTCGCGACTCTGTTATAACGCCATTTGTTCGCTTCTTTCGTCCTCGTCGTTGATTTTTGCATTTTTATTGCACCAGTTTATAAAAGGCATGTGCAGAGTTAAAATTAATCTTGTGAATTTTTCACTTCAGTAAAATTACTTCGGAAATCTGATATATCATCACTTATAATGAACGTATTATAAAATCGTTTTTTAAATTTTATTTTGTAACCTCTTACGTTCAAGACCTTCTGAATTAACCATTGTAATTTATCAGTCACTATAGATATAGCAATCATTTCACACCAACATCTAATCTCAAGTAATAATAACTGTCTGTGTATCTTAGATTCCCTGTTCTTATATTAATTATTTTTTACTGTTATTATGCATACTATGTCCACAAAAATACCGAGTGACTTTTAATGATTGAACATTATTTTATTAGATTGGCAACACTTTTCAATGTTTATGTTGTGTGCTGGATTTTCAAATTCAAAATTTAGATTTAGGTTAGTGCACTAGATTGTCAAACTCAAATAAATTCGTTTATTGTCGAATCAAGAAAACCAAATAAATAAGATATTTAATGATCACAATTTATTACCAAAATGGTTTTGAGCACAGAATAAAATACATTTTTAGTAATGGCTTATTTTCGAAGCGGAGTACAAAATGAAAATGGGCACATTCAGCAGACCCGAAAGTTGTGTAACTGTTCAACAAATTTCTGCTGAATGCGACCTCATGAGGTTGATGAGTTGGAGGGTTCGCCATTTTTTGTAGCGTAACTTCTCCGCTACCTGACTGGAACATGTTATGATGAGTGAACTTCATTCAGCAGAAATAAGTGTTCAGTCTCAACTATTGGAGCAGGAACTGTTACTGATATGTTCTGCTGAATCAGCCCAATAGTAATTGAATTTATTCACAGCAGCATGCCTATGACGATTTCATTGAAATATACCCTGAACAACAAATTGAGTTTCGTCTTTTTTCACAACCCTGTTTTAGAATAGCCGTCCTCCATTTACAACGAACACGGATCGGTTCAAATTCACTTAAAAATCATTGATTGCATTCCATTTAGTTATTCAGTTGGCGACCAGTGATAAGGAAGTGATTGAATTTCCCCTCCCGCACACCGTACTGATCAAGCTGGTTTTCTAAATCAGTTATCAGTTTCATGTGATTTCATATGTATTTTGAGGTTATGATAATTTTAGTTCCAAAACATCATTCCTTTTATGAGTCTCTCTATTCACTTTAAAGTCAGTTCAGTTCAAAATCGGTTAATAAATGAACGTTTCTTGCAAACCGGTAATGTAGAAAAAGGAAAATTCACTGGTCGCCCCACTATAATAACACTCGATATTGTACAAAATGTTAATGATACTGTATAACAGAATCCTCATGTTTCCTATACGAATCCACTCGGAAGATCTTGAAAAAACACCTTCATTTCCAGTCATACAAATTTTCAATGATTCGACAACTTCACCCACTCGATTTTCTTCAATAAATTCAGTTTTGTCAGTGGTATAACAATAATCTGCTAAATAATAGTGACCAACAAGTTAAAACTTTCTTTGCTGATAAAGCCTGGTTTCATCTCTCTGGGTTTATCAATTCACAAAATTTCAGGACTTGGTCGGAACATAATCCCTTTAATGTGATTGATGTAAAGGCACTACATCTACTTAAAATTGGTGTTTGGGTGGCAATGTCTTGGAGAATTATTGGACCAATATTCTTCCGGGAAACAACGCCTATAGATATCAGAGACTTATATTGGATCCATTTATAAACCAGTTAGAAGACACTGAATTAGCAAATGGCTACTTTCAACAAGATTCCGCCACTGCCCACACAGCACGAACCACAATAAATTATTTAGAGGAGTTTTTCCCAGGATGTTTAATCAGTGCTGGTTGGTGGCCTAATTGCTCTAATATTCAATTAAACCCGGACTTCTTACTTCCTTATTTTAATAATTTGGTATTCAGAATACGTATTAAACAATTTGGAAGAATTGCAGCAGGCAATTGCAAATATCGGACAACCTAAAACGTTAATAATGTCTTCAATAACATATCTCAAAGGATTCGGTACTGCTTACGCAAAGGGGGCTTAAAGATTTGCTCTAATATTCTATTAAATTTGAACTTCTTATTTCCTCATTTCAATAATGTGGTGTTCAGAATACGTATTAAACAATTTGGATGAATTGTGCAGCTGGCAATTGAAGAGGCAATTGCAAATATCGGACAACCTAAAACGTTAATAATGTCTTCAATAACTTATCTCAAAGGATTCGGTGCTGCTTACGCAAAGGGGGCTAAAATTTCCAGGTCTTGAATAATAATAATCTGTTGAAACAGTTTTCATCATCAATGTAAATATCTTATAAATATATATATAAATAACTTTCAGGTAATGCCAATTGCTCAGTGTTCACAACATACTAAATTTGCTTCAATCATTAAAAGTCACTCGGTATAATAGATGCTATATGACACTAGCGCTATCTTTATTCAATCTAAAGGCTCTGTATGACAAAATTATTTTCCAGTTTCTTGGATTCAGAACACAACATTCTTATTTCTAGTGAAATACCGTGATAATAATAATAATAGTAACTTCTTTATTTCCCCGAAAAATGCAGCACAAGAAGTTTAGTACAATATAGGCAATACTAATAAATAGGGAAACCCTAAGGCGGGGTTCACAAAAATGTGGTCTTTCACTCAAACCTTACAGAAAGGAATTTAAAAGTTTTGATTTAGACATACATATATACTAATCTAACTTAACTTAAAATTCTATGATAGTGCAGATTTGAGCATGCAAAAAAAAAACAGAGAAAACCAATCATCAAATACATACCTAAAGCTAGCGGTTTTAGAGATAGAATTTAGGCCCTGTCTTGCATCTCTTAATAAACTGTGACCAACATGGAAACAATTCATAAAAGTCAATCAACCTTTCAGAAAAATCAAGTTATTCGTTGAATAACTTTAACGGGCAGATGGAAAGACCCCGGCCCTAAATGAAACGAAAAATTGACAAACGCAGAGCCTGCCAAAATTTGATACCAACTCATTAATGCTAAAATATTTGTTCTTTTACATTTACGATGAGATTATGCATAATTCGAACTAGATCTACGTAAGATCTCATTATTAGATGTGAGGTGTTTCATTTCCATTTCAACTTCACGAGAAAGAACCTTCGATCTAATCATGCAAAGAAAAATATTTCCAAATATTGCAATGCCTAGTTCTGATCATGCACGGTCTCATTCTAAACGTAGACGAACAAATACTTCTGCATTGCTTATGTAGGGGAACCTTAGAAATTTATCACAAAATTAGATAATCTATCCAAATATGTAATGATATATAGAACAAGAAATAGAAATAAGAATGTGTTGTGTGGATTCAAGAAATTGAACATCTTGTAGAATGGAAAATAATTTTGTCGCAGATTGAATAAAAAAGCCGTTAGAATTTCTTTTACCTATGTGGAATATTTAAGTCGCTACAGAAAAGAAAACCACACTCGTAAGACACTATTTATGTAAATGCGAAATATTTTAGTCATATTGTCTCCAAAAAATTGAAATTCTTGCCGGACGTGATGTTAATAATTCTTTATTAAAAATTTATTACTGTTCTGTCTTGACAATATTTGCGAAAATGAAACCAATTATAATAACAATAATAACAATCGTCGACGTTTTGCTTCTTACGTTGGCAAACTCGTTACATACCAAATAATTACAAATAACATCTCTATTGATTGTACCACGACTCTATTAGATTTCACGAAACGAGAGTTTCTTATCCGGCCTGCGCAATATTTTTATTTAAAGCAAATTTTGCCCGTTTTAGCGCTAGTTACCAGAATTGGAGTTTATTTGGCACTTGAAACGCAAATATCAATTTATTTGAGTGTAGTACTCTGCGAATGCATCAAAACAAACTCGTAACAATTAGTAAATGATTTTTATTGAAAAAGATAACGTTATTGAAGGAACAATAACAATTTTAAAACTTTTAATAGGACAGGTTCAGATAAAAGAGAAAGTATGGTGTGAAAATTATCGCTTCGTATTGTAAACGATGTTTGTTAAACAAGGTTTTAGTAATTTTTGAAGAATTACATATATTAAAAGTTCTTCTTTGAGGTCACTGCAAACGAAGAAGTCTGAACTTGCAATTGGAGTTAGGAATGGTAAGGTTTGTTGGCTAAATGTGAGACCTTTTAAGTAATTGTAGTTGTTGATCTGTCAAAATAAAAAACATAAATACTGAAGCCACTTTCTCCATAAATTAAGATTCAATGAAAATTTAATTATCTAGTTCTAGACCATCAGACCACCTACTGCACATTATAACATTGCATTTATTAATTTCTTGCTAGTGTTTGCTATTTACTATTATTAATAGAAATTAAGTAACTAAAATGCCCAAATATTAAATTAAGCAAAATTTAAATCACACAAGCAAGAAAAGCATAGATAACGAAAGAAAAAATTGCCAGAAAACTATAATTGAGCAAAAAAATACAACTTCCAATCGATATCAATGTAGAAAGAGGATATGTCCATAGCATTCACTCCTTGCTGCAATGACCGATTCAATTACAGACTATTACAAATTTATTAATCATGATTATAGTGTTTCAGAATCTTATTCGAAAGAATGGTATTCTTCTTTTTCTTCTTATTTTTTCTGCTCCTAGTGTCATTTACAACATCTGATTTCCTTCTTTTCTGCCGTTATATATTTCTTATTCCCTTTTCCTTCTCTTGAGTTTTATTTTTCCTGTTCTGTCCATTCATGTTTTTATATATCTCTCTCGACTTCTTTAACTGTTTTTCCTTGCCTAGAACATTTCTTTCGCAACCCTTTTCTTAAAAATGTAAAAAATTTAAATTTAATCGAATATTAATTGGACCACATAATGCTGATAATACTTTATTTAAAATTTATTGTAGACTATTTAATTATTATTGATCATGATTATGAATTTTTTCTTGTTAGAAATAACATTACTCTTATTTTTTTTCTCTGAACCCTATTTTATTTACAATGTTGGAATTTGGATTTCTTCTATCTTGATCAACCGCTTCCTCTCTTTTCTTTGTACCATTAGCTCCTTTTTTTCCTCTATGTTATCTATCTTTCCTATTCATGTTTTTTTAGACCTTTCTCGTTTTCTTTTGACATTTTTCTTTCGTAGCTCTTCTCGTATCGTATCCATTCTGAAAACACGTCCGGTACCATTTCGTGTTTTTTCATTTTAATTAATATTAGGTCTGTTCCTGCAGTAGTCCCTGACTGGTTGGAAACCGTCAGAAGCATGCGCCGATCAAAGATTCACATTTAAGGCAGTTCTTGAAAGCGGTGATTAATTCGATGGGCGAATATATTTGACAGTTTCAAACTAGACCAGAACGTTGCAGGAACAGACCTATTATTTGAAAGGATTAAATCTGTTTAATGAAATTAAAAAAAATTGTAAAACCAGTCAAGAAAGAACTTTTAATAATAATAATAGTAATTTAATTTTATTGGAACGAATGATAATTGTCATAATATAGTATATCCATTTCTATTTTGTCCATTCTTATTGTCCCGGTTGTTTTTCTTTTTCTTCAGTTGCATTCCGAGCTCCTTTTCTACGTTATTTATTTGGTTATCTGTTTTTTTTTTTTTCAAATATTCGATTAGCAGTTCGTTAATTTCTACCGAACCCGGATTTTTTTAATTTGCATCTTTGTTTCACTGAAGCCCAGTTTTACAAACACACAATAAGAATTACTGTTATAGTACTCAGTTTATCCGACGATTGTAAAATCGGGCCTTAAAGTAATTTCTCATTTATACTCCGAGTAATATGACCGCTAAAGTTAGTTTTTCAATTTTATCTTGAGTATCTTCAAACTGCAACTCATTTTCTTTCTTTCTTCTGCTTCTTTTCACTTACCTTCAGTTTATAATCTTTTAAAATATTTTCAAATTATGATTATGATTTTTTTTATCATAAATATTTTTTTTTTAATTTCTTTTACAAAATTGTTTTGACCTGTGCGTACTTAGACAGGAAGAATTAAAACAAACATTTTCTCTGCTTTGGTTTATTGTTTATTTAATTACCTAATTATTCATATTGTGTCCTAATTCGTTCTGATCGTGTAACCAACGATAAAACTGATATGGAGTGTTTTTTACTATAAAACTTTCAAGTAAGTTAATTAACACTTAGAAACTTAAGAAATGATCTCTCGAAATCAAAGTTTTATTGATAATAATAATTTTCAATTATTGGAATGAAATTCTTACAAAATTGCAAACTACTCGATAATTATTTACCATTTATTATGTTTAATAAATAAATACGAAGAACAAAATTGTTTAAAACCCGTGTACTTTATGTTTATGAAGGTACATATATAAAAATAATAATTATTGATACTTAATTATCTTCTTCGAAAGAAAGGCAAAATATTTTCTTTTTTGCCTTATTAAAATATCGCCAGGCTCTTAATTAACAAAAATCTAAAGAAAACCTTCAGTAACGCAATCACCGACATCTTGAAAAAGGTTAAGGTCATTTTAACAATTCCTCAAGCAGTTCCTATTGTTTTTAATGGTTTATGAATCGTCCTTTCTTACTACGTCTAATTCCAATTGAATTAGTTGGCAACCGATAATATTAATATTAATTAATTCAACTTCAAAAAATCTATCCTTCTTTTCTTTTCGATTCATAAAGATATATTTTAATTAGTTTAGGGAAACCTTACAATAAAGCTGCTTATTAACATATCTAATTATGTATCACTTATCAAATTAAGTCAAAGGAATGTGCAAACAAATACGTTCGTACGTAAATCTAACTAATTAAAAGAATATGTTCAAAGTGTTTGTAAAACATTTTCTGAAGAAACATTGCGAGTGCGGTATATGAACATTTATTGTAAGAGAGGATTATGTTGTTATAACTCACTTATTTATTTGATCGTGATTATTACGATTCAAATTTTTTTAAGTTATCCGAAGTGACCGAAACAGTGGGAAATACCTTTGAAATTCTCGATAATTTTTGTTGTAAGTATGTATATCAAAAATTCTTTGGTTTTTATCATTTACGTCTGCACTTGGAAAAACTGCAATAGAAATGGTGTTTTGCTCATTACGATGTTTATGTCGATAATGCAAAATGTCACAATTTATGACAAATTAGTGTACTTTAGTAAGCTCGACGTGTAATTTATTTTTTCTAGTACTTGCTTCAAACAATAAATTGAAAATACAACTTGTCAGAATATGTGTGCACACAATACGGCAATTATTATTAAAAATTAAACAGTACTTAACCCAAATGATTGTACAAATCATGGCTAATGACTGAGCGGGATTGTTAACACAAAAGGTCAGAAAATGAGAACCGGTCGCACGCCGTTAACAACGATTTTTTCCGTCGCATAATTCCGATTAAATATTAAATCTCGTAATTAGCCGAGCGCATATAATTTACTAGAATTTAAATTCGAAGGTTAAGCAGAAAAACTACACGCTTCCAACCGATCCTTCATTTTGATAAATATGTTTAAGTAAATTACAGCCGGTCATTTTATGACTTTTTTGATTTTTTCCTGGACAGCTCCGTTTCTCTAATGGCTTCCTGGTGTTTAAGGTTTGCGTTCTCTGTTTGTTCACTTAATTAATAACATTACGGCGACATTTAAATGATATATAGTGAGTCGCTACTGAATTATTATTAGCGGGCGGTGATTATTCATTTATAAATTCGTAATAATTAATATTGATTCCGTAGTTATGCTTATATAAATCTAACTGAAAATCTGTTCTAACAGAGAAATCAATCATTTAATACACGTGCTAGATCAAAATGTATTATTACATTATGGATTCGGAGTATTTCATTTTGCTTTGCATGCAATGCGTTCACATAACTCACCTTCTATCTTCTTTCCATTCGTTTTCATTTAACGACAAAAATGTGATTAATTCATAATTTTTTTCGCATTACATATGAACGAGCAGGTTATATATAACCCAAAAATCGTTAATACTGCCGTATCTCACAGATACTAAATATATTCGTATCTTCTCTTTAATATCCTTATCGATAATCGATCATTTGTTCTGTTTAGATTCGTTACGTAATCCATCATTTTATATCAAATGCCGTTCTACAGTGTGGTTGTCATGACTTGCACTTATTAATTCGTTATAGATTCCCGACCATGTTCCTGATTTCTGTGCACTACACGCTTCCAACGCTTCCGGTAATGAAATTCAAAGTGAATTATGATTTTTTTCTAAGCCAGTTTAATCTGGAAAAGTATTTTGTGTATTCACCTATTTGTCAGAATGACTAATCAGAAATTATTTGCACCGTTGTATACTTGTTTTCTGGTGAAAAAATAATTTTCAAAACAACACGTGGCAATTTTAGGCGATAATGAATAATTAACAAAATGTATAGTCATTAGTTTTTAATGAAAATAGCTAGATGCTTATTTATTATGCTTTATTTGATGTTGGCTAGATAAAGATGTAACATAAATTAGACGCAATTCAAAAAAATATTTCTGCACTAATTACTCGTCGTTACGAATTGTAGAACTCTTTCGTATAGATTTTTTTTGTCTAGGACTAGATTAAAAGAAAACAAATGATGCGGAAGATTTTATAGTTACTTCATGATCATATTTTGCAATTTTTATTTCAAATACCTTTTTCTCATAATGTTATAATTTTTCTTAAAAATTTTACATTTCGCTGTTGTACTCCATACGTCGTATAAATCGATGTCGCTATAAACGGTTTTCACTGTATTTGCGATTAACCAGAATTTATGAGACAATATTATTCTTGGTTGTTTCGTAAGTACACTTAGGTGCAAAAAATTCGAATGAAAAAATTAGAAAATTTTTGCAGTTTACATATAGGTAATAACTCTTGTTATTTATAAAACTTGAGATGCAAGAGAATGCAAGTAAAGAACAGCCCATAGAGAGAAAACAAATTTTATTCACAAAGAGACAAAAATTAATAAAAATCACCAAAGCTACTTAAGAATACAACAGGTATTAAATGACTTTTTTTCAAAACAAGTGGATTATTGTTAATTAACTTTTTTTTTTCGATAACATGGAATTAATATGTGGTATTTCCTGATAACCTGTATCCGTCGAGGCATCTACTCAATCAAGCACCTAATCAAATATTTCTCAATTTCATCCCAAGGTTCTGGAACGAGGCACTCGTGTTTAAACTTGTCTAATTATTTTGGTTGAAAACTGGCAAAAATTAGGTTACCGGTAATGGAACCGTTTTATTTGCGCTTAGTACCGGTAATTCATTAATGACATAGGGTCGCCGATTGGCGCAGCGGTAGCCTAGCCGACTTTGCAAGTCGTGTCTCTCGGCGGCGCAGGTTCGAATCCTGCTATTAACCATGGATGTTTGTGGTGTTTATGACTTTGACCCAGCTATAAAAATCTTCGTGACTGTCTGGAATGGCTTATATGCCGAAAGACAATAATTGCAGCATTGCTGCGCAAAGCAAAACAAACAAAACATTAATGACATAATAGCCACTACATCCACTGGTTGAAAGCTGTGTAATTAGTGCTATCTCTTTCTCACAGAGAGTTATTCTAAGCTCAGTGCAGTTTTAATAACTGTTTCGTCATTTACTTTGAAGAAACAATTATCTCTGTTTTAAGGCGTTTTGTATTTTAGTTTTGTTTGAAAATGCCAAAGGTTTGTGAATATGGTCATAAGCAGCGTCAAAGATTTGGTAACTACTTCCGCAATTTGTTACGGTAATAATCGGTAACTCGCCAAAAAATCTTTTATATTTACATGCAGTTTGTTAAATGGATCTTTACGCACGTCAGTGACAAACGGTACTATTAATAGTATTTTTATATGTAACTGTGTATCTAGATACATTATTCGTTAGAATTGAAAAAGGAACGTCTTTATACGAACGTTCGTAAAGTAAAACTTATAATTATTACTTGATTTGAGAGTAATTATATGTTTCTTACGGAAAAAAATCAATGACGTGCGTAAAAAGATCCATTTAACAATCTGTATATTTATTTAAGAAGCAGTGACGGTTGTTATCCCATCCTATTTTTGGCCACAGAATGAATAAATATTATTACATTGTTTCAATGTGCTTTTTTGTCCTCTGTTGTCGTGAACAATTCGTATTATAGTTAACCTGATTAACGTGCTGATTATTGCCGGACAGTGAATTTTTCAGCCAGAATGAATTCTTAACGAAATGACTAGGGATAACGCAGACCAATCTCTCTGGTTTCGGGAATACAGAAATTGAACATGTACAAATATCTTATGTTTTGATTTTTTCTTTCTAATTTCAAGATTGTTGAGTTAGCATTTTTTGAAAACTTCAAATCATTAAATTTCGTCTCTCTCAAACTGAAATTGTTATAACATAAAAATAAAATGTTTCAATTGCTGTTGACTCTGTTTGTCCTATGATACTTATTGTAGCGTTGCTATAGAATGCAGTCATAGTATAAAAGCAACAATAGAATAATCAGAAATCCTATCATCTCTTGGCAGTCGAGAGCGAAACGTTGGCAGATGAAAAATCAATGCAGTTTCAGTTTTCTGAAGTTCTATCGATTCCTGAAGTTATCAAGATTAAACCTGAATCGCCCTATATATTTTTTGTAATACCACGAAAACAAATTCGGCGTACGTGAACTATAAATAAAATAAATGTACTGCTTGCTTCTTAAAATGACTAACTACAGTGAAAATCGTACACTGAGAAAAATGGAATTTTGCGATTTTGATAAAACATCATTCTTATCGATAAAATAAAAGTATAATGTAAAAGTATAAAGCTGTCATGTTATAAGATCCATCTCACTCTAAATTAATCATGATTCTTAGCAATCAAACTGTTTAAGTTTAAGAATGTAAAATTATCATTCTACATAATACGTAGTGTTAAAATAATAAACCATAATAAAATATTATGCTGAATAAATTAGTAATAAAATGTCATGTCTGACTTTTTGTTAATTACTCCGGTAATTTTATCATGACAGGAAAAACAACAAGCCACATAGTGTTAATTTTGCAGTAGTACGCTGAGTCGGTTTTTAACGCGAATCCGAATAAAATGTTCGGAATTCTTGTTAATATAAACGTACTCCTTTGTTCTATTTTTCTCAGTGTATATAAAGGACCGGAAAATCTGAACGCTACACCCGGATTGGACGCTATAACCGGATGCAATTACATATTTGACACAAGACTCCGCATTACTTATGCTTACAAATACAGTAGAGTCTCGATATAGTGAACATACCATATAGTGAACTATCCACTGCAGTGAACACAAAAATATACATTAACCACTAAAGAGTGAACAAATTGTGCCTCGCTAGAGTGAATTGCACAAACAGTACATACATAGGGACTTCTCCGAAAGTGTGATAACGCGATTATGTCTGGAGAAGCAAACAAAATTAACAGCAATAACATAATAATAATAAATAAAGTAATAAACACACTGTAAGTATCACTTATCATGTGTTTTTATCTGCATACTAAACAGCGAACAACCTCGGTGGAGTGACAAAGCCGTTCATCAAGTAGTTCAATGTATCGAGACTCTACTGTATATCAAAATAAACGCTGCTCAAATTAAAATTCTTTATTAACAATTTCCTTATTTGCAAACATAGTAACTGTTTATTTATTTAGTTGAAACACCAAACTAATGTTTATTGTCACCTTGCATAATTTAATTGATTCGCGAACATTGCACATTGATATTTAGTGACAGCTTCATACGTTCAAACTCGTGTATCTCATTAAACTGCACCTCAATTTAACGTGGCCTGTACTTATAAGCTGTGCTAAAAAAAAATTGAAACGGATCATACAATAGTGAGAATGAAAAAACATTTTTTTGTGAAAACGCGAATTTAAATTTAATATATAAATAACTTTTTAATTCTTTGTCCCTCGCATTCATGGTTGATTTTAAACAGATGAAACCGTATATGTCTTTAAATCGGCCAAATTGGACTTGTTCCTGGTTTAAGAAGTTTGGGTTCGGAGGTGCCTTCAAGAACTGCAAAACCTCCACGATGGTGTAGATCCATCGAAACTTCTTTGAAACTTGTGTGTGTGTGTGTGTCAGCCTGGTGATGACGTGTGCATTTTTTAATTATTTTTGTTAATTTATTAATTATTATTTATTATTATTGTGTTGAAATACCTTGGGATCATAATTTTTCCTTTAATATGCAAAATCTAATTGATTTATAACAAATCACGAACTAAATTGCTATTAAAACATCAAAATCATAAGTACAAAAATATTTCTGCAACAAACTTTTCAAATTTCAAAACTAAAATAATACCTTATATGACAAGTTCAGTCTGATAGGCAAATAATTTAGCAGCGCGGCGGAAGCAATAATTCCAGTTACTAATTTTCCCAATTTATTAATTGTACGTAATTGTAGTAATTGTTGGATACAGGAATAAATAAAAACCCGTTACAAGCGTTAATTATCGTACATTATTAAGACTCGGCAAATTTGATGTAATTACGGTTTGCGTAAATGTTAGTGCGACGAAAACGCACACTTTTTCAAAGTGTTCGCCTTTAACACGTCACAAAACAATTTAAATCGCTCGTCTTGTTTCACGGCGGCAGAAATTTAAATCACTACGGTATTTATAAAAAACATGCTCCAAACTATGCAAATTTCAAGTTGCATTGATTAAAAAATTTTATTAAGATATTTTGTTTGAAATAATGTCAGGAACGTGTCCCTCAAGTTTGGTGCATCTTCAATGAAACAGCCTGTATAAATTAGTAGGTACATTTTGTTTTTGATTAGTTTGAAAAACATTTATTCGGTTAAGCAAAGCAAAGGTACACATGTTGCTTCCCTTTTCATGTTTCACCCAACTTGACCAAACATTGACTTTCTGTTCTTAAAAAATTAACATCCTGATTCTTTTTACAAACTTTGACCCGAGGTCATACTGATATTTTCGTTCTAATTTTAGTCCAAGTGACAGTAAAAAAATGCGTCGAATTTAGAAAGTTTAAAATTCGTATCTCGCCTGCGTCAAACCAGTAAAGCTCCCAATCTGCTAAAATAGTTCATGGACTTCTTATTCTTAATCTTGCAAAAGTGATTGCGACGTCAAGGTCATTTGGCAGGCACATCCGCACGTAGTTTACGATTATGGACGAGTGTTTTACGTTCTGCGCGACGCTCGTGAAAATCAAACAACACCCGGCCGTGTACAGGTGATACTATTTTTGAACGATGCGAAAACAAATTCTTCGCTTTGTCTTCTCTAATAAAAGCCTGCCTCCTCAGGTAAACGTGATTGAGGCTGGTTGAATTGATGGCGATGACGATTGAGTTTACGTTGACGGAGCGAACGTTCGGCGATTTTTTTTAGAATGTTTGCGAGGATCGTTTATTTATGGACAGAAATAGTCTAGCCTAAATATCGTATTAAAAAATGTTGATAACGCCAATAAAATTGCTGCGCATCTGCGAATAACACTGCCAGTAGGAGGGGATCTGATTTAATATGAGATTTATCTGACGATTTCATATACGCTGGGATGTATAGGAAAATACCATTTCATTCACATTTTTTATGTGTACTTGAACTTTAAAATTATCAGGAGATTTTAATTTATCGATTAGGCTATTTTTAAATTCACATATTTATGGGTATAACCAAAATTACATACTTTCAAGGTATTCTTGTACTGTTAATTTGATATGTATGTAAATTAGGAAATATAAAAATAAATTTTTTTGAAATACAAATAATCTGCATTTTCAGTAACGGAATTAAATATTTTATAAGGTGTTTACTGATTACTAAACTAAACGGAAAGGATGAGCGCTGATCGAACTACAGAAGCAACAAGCATTAATTTTTTTCGATACAGCCAGAAAATTTTGATTAACTTTGTTACATTTGTTTCAATGTCATATCATTACTTTTCATAATCAGATCCCTGTCCTATTTCAACTCATCATTTCCTCTTCGTACTTTAACTAATTCATCTTCCACTTCAATGGTAGTTCAGAATTCCTTTTGGTATACTTACGTCTTCCTTGATTATTCTCGTGTCTTTTGCAAGTCATTTCATATACAGATTCTACATTCTTATTCTGCCATACCTTTAGAATCTTGCCTTCCCTAAGATATTTCACTTCGCTGCTCTTATGACGTTTAATTTTTCCTACCAGCTCAGATATTTCACAATTCACTTATGAGGTGAACATTATTTAAAAATTCATAAAATATAATCAGTCAGATCCAGTCATGTGTCTGAATGTAGGTAATCCATGTTGTACCTCACACCACTTGGAATTTATTTTGTTTTTATAACTTAGATTTATCTTAATCTTCAACATAAGCTTCATCGTAGACATTAATAATGGTATATCGCACAAAATGGAAATTTCCCTTTGGAAAAGTACTGTAGATCTTATATGGTATGTACGTGTTACTTTAGTTTTTTCTTGAATTTTTTTTTCGGGATACTGATTTTTCTAAAAGGAATATTTATATTTGGACATCGCGAGTACGACTTTAGGTCATGCCTTTTAGAAAATATAACTTGTTGCGTTTTCGATTGACTCTTAAAATATCTCCATCCCTAACTATTACATGAGAATAAAATCAGTCGAAAACGCTATTAGATTTATTATCATGCTTTCGTATCATGGTTTCGTATGTATGAGAAGAAAAATTTTAGAGTCGTCTAAAGATTGAAGTCTTCTTGCTCAGTTAGCTTTGACATGTTTTAATATATGTAAGTTAAATAAGGGCACACACTTCACGGACTTCCTGTATAACATTTATGGAAATCTGAAACCACAAATATGATACAACCTTTAAATTATTTAAAGCTGTTTTATTTGTTAAATATTTGCATCTCAGCATAGTTGCTTCAGGAATGTTATCACAGATTTTGAAAGAAAAAATAAATAAAAAAGTTATGTTCGATTTTCGAAAGTCATAATATTTAGTTCTTCTCTAATTGCCAGGAAACCGATGGAGATATTTCAAATTTCTTGGCAGATTATTAATCAACATGAAATTTGGCAACTTTGCCTCCATTTAACCGATTCTCTATCTCTTATTATAAGCGAGATCCTCATGCTGACCCTTGAATATCAATAAGTCTGTATATATTCATATATGTACTTGTTATCACATTACGACCCGGTTTATTCGTTTATTAGTAAGTACTAAGTTTTAACTTGACAGATTAGCGCAATGCTTGTCCTATCTTTAATCTATCAAGTATACCACTTACTCAGAGATGAATAAACCGGGCCTAATTTAAAGAATCGGAATTTGTATTAAAAAAATATATACTTTTGTTTACCCTGTATATAAAAAATGCTGCTGCAAAATTCTTAGCATGAATGGGATCTACATAAAAAATCATAGAAGACCAATTTTTAAATTTTTTGTATCTTTAAAAATTAATATAATAAATGGGGGTTTATATTACTAAAACTGATCCTGTATATTACAATCTACATATTGCGATGTTTTTGCAAGTTAAAAGTAATTATTTATAGATTGTTTCTAAATGAAAATTAATTAACTCAAATGACAAAGTCACGCATAAAAAATGTTAACATGAAAACTCTTTTCATTTAATAAATTGTTTATAAATTGGTATCTCAGGGTAGCCAATTGTATCGAGTGTTTGTTCTTAAAATGAATTTAAAATGTTTGCAAATTTTGTCACGCTGTGTGGAGGTAAGTAGAAGTCAATTTTTAAAGTTCACACAAAATTGTTTATTGATAGTATTTCAATAATAATAACATTTTAATACATATTATACACCGTGATTCAAAAGGACCGCACCATCACTTAGGTGGTATTCAGACCCACTTATTTGTTCTCAAAAGTGTAAATAAAAATTTTCTAGATGATTTTTTTACGAAGATATAGGCTTTCAAAGTTACGAAACTGATGGTGATTTTATAGTAATTAGATAATGTAACTTTATGTTTTTATTAATGAAAGGTGTAGATAAACGCCTCTAAAATTATCCTTGCTAATAAAACATAATATTTATTAAGCAATAAAGCAGGAAAAGTCTTTGGAAATGTTAACATTATTTTAGAAGTAAAGCCGGCAACGGTGCACCGAAAATTCGGTTTTACTATGGTTACCGTAGTGTGACCTGACAAATAAAATGTATCAATGATCTTCACATTTTGAAAGTCAAATTTTTTGATTGATTTGAAGAATTTATTCAAATTCAAAATGTTTACTTTAAATGAATACTGTGATATGTATCTTCTTCTGGGAGAGAGTGGTGGAAACTGTCGACGCGCTGCAGCAGCTTATACTGAACGATACGGTGAACGTAAACATCCAGACAAAAATGTTTTTCAACGGCTTGATCAGTGTCATGTATCATCGGTATCATGAAGTGATAGGTAGGCCACGCTCCGCCAGAACTCCCCAAGTCGAGGAAGCTGTTCTACAAGTCGTTGAAGACAATCCTAACGTCAGCATTCGAGATATTGGACGATATTTAAATGTAAATTACATTGTTGTTCGACATGTATTAAAAACAGAAGTTCAACAAAAGTTCAATCTCTGTGTGAAGCTGATTTTCCTCTTCGTATTAACTTTTGCCATTGGATGCTGGATCAAATCAACCAACTCTTTCATTATTTTTTTTTACTTAAGAACTTTAGAATAGCTGAAGAAAGTAGGATATTAAGAACCACAGTTAAGAATTGACATTTATTATTATGTCAAATTTTATTTCCAAACGTTTTAACAAACCAGCGCATATGCAGTTGTCAACAAAAAAGAGGGTACCTATGATCTATAATTTCAAATTTGTAAGTGCATCTACAAGATGCAGCGTTGCCTATTTGCGTTATTTTTAAACATTGATATCTTAAAAACTATTCATGGCAAAAAAATTCTAAAAACATATTTGTGTTCCTGTTAATGGTCTGTATTTACACCGAAGCGATGGTGCGACCCTTTTGAATCACGCTGTATAGTTGGCACAAATGCTACAAATGCACATTAATTTATGTTGGCATCACGAATTAAGGTGACATTTGTTTTCCCAACATTCCTCAGCATCCTGGAACTTTTGATCGAATCAGCTCTCTGTTGTGGGTGAAAGCGTTCCGTCAAGTATGTCGTCAGACATTTTCTAAATCAAACAGATATGTGGATTAATTATTTGTGCAAATAAAGTAATTCTTAAGTGTTCTGGAAGATGTTAAGGTAATGTACAGTAGTATTTACATTTTATTTCAAATTAAAATTACAAAAATAATGACTTAACCTAAGTATATACAGGGTGTTTGAAATTCAATTGAGAAATAACACAGCAACATGTATTAATAAAACGTCCTTGCTGCAGGGGTTTTGATTTTTGATTTTTTATTTTTTATTTGACACAAAAAATAACAAAATATATAATTTGCATCTGTAGTACACAGTAATATTTTTTTTACAATACAAAATATGTTGCTAATTGGAAATATAAACTTTTAAAAGAGCGGAAGTGAAGTTTCTTTTGCGCACTTATTTTATACTGAATTTGTATGCGATGATTTTATACATCGACGTGCAAGAAAGAGGTCTGGTTTGCATCCTGATTTTGTTTTAATCGCCGCACTTTTATTCCAGTAATGTTTATTTCTTCTTTTCAGGTATGTGTTTCATCAATGTCGGTGGCCTTACGTCCTCGCTGAAAGGTGATAATTTATCGACCATTAATTGTAAGTAATTCAATTTGATTTAAACTGCGGAGAATTTTGATTTCTATTCGTGGATTCAACTATGTATTCTCCATGATTAATAACTATAAGAACATTAATTTCAGAAAACGTGTAGTTATTCTAAAGCTGCAATAGTAAGATTTTTCTTTTTCTGCGTTATACCAATTTTTTCCTTCGCACTTCCTTGACTCTAACAGGACAGTGTATAGGTATGTATTGTATTTTAATAGATATCTAAAAATAAGCTAGTAGAATTACACATTAGTCATAAACGCATAAAACTACCGTCTCAATTAGTAACACGTGTTTAAAAATTTCCAAGCGTAAACGTTTCGAGCATAATTTTCCTGTGATTATGCAATTATCGTAATTAAATGCATTATTACAGCGTTTTCCAATGAGTTAAAGATAGTGCGCTTGTTCACAGTCCGTGTAGTACTACTATTTAATGATTTCGTAGAAACAATGGTCAAAAGTAAATATAAGTATCTCATTGTGTTTGTTTACCATTGTCGATAATTTGAAAAACGGTAATAATGTACAAATTGCACTTGAGTGCGTTTCATTGCCTCGTTTGCATACTATGCAATCAAAACGAAAACCTTGACTGTTGGCCAATAATGTGAGACAGTGACTGTCATTGTATCATCACATCGTCAGTAATAGAAACCGTTGCTCAAGGTCTGCTCAAAGTCAGTTTTTTTTAGATGTTGTAGATGCCCCGCATAGAGGTACTATGTTGAAGCGTTTCGTTGTGAGAAAACCTGTTTCAAAAGTAATAACTAAAAAACGAGTGAAAAAAGAAAACCGAAATGAAAATTTATATTCTTTGATTAAATTTACATTACATTAAAGGATTCGTGGCTTATGGGTGATTCAATGGTCATTATCTTATTTGTTTAAGTTATGTGATGGATTTTCATAAAATGAAACACAGGTGAAATTTCAACTATTAAAACTAACTCTTGAACAAAAAAAAAATCATTTTGGACAATTTTTTAAAGAATTAATTAGACTGGAGAAATTAAACTGATTCTTTTACCAAATTGGCTTTTGAAGTAAAAGTGCGAAAATAATGTTACTGTTCATATACCAATAAAATAAAAATTTCAATGTTAATAGTCAACGTTTAATGACTTCTACACATTTTTCCCACTCTTCTTCACATTCTGAGGATTCCATTCAATATCTGGATTCTTTTAAAAAATATATTGAATGAACCCTTGTTTCTATTACCTAATCTGTATTCAATCTTTTTCTGTTTTAACAACCCCTTCCTTCAATCAGAGCTTTACACTTTCTGATGTTTATTTTATTTCTAATTATTAATTAATTAATTAAAACATTCTCAACATTATTTCATTTGTAGTGGGTACTACGCATTTTTCCAAAATGTAGATACATAAGTCTTAAATTCCGGTCGTCTAGCTCAGTTGGTTGGGTTGGTGAATTCTCATGACTGGGATTATGTTCGGATTCACGCCGGCTCCTTGGAACTGGGTTTTCCCAGTTCGTAAGGCGAATGCCGAAGGAGGTAAACTACCCAATAAATAATTCAGTGGCAATTGCAGATGGCCAGTACAAAATCACCACCCAATACGCCTCCTCGACAAGTCTTGGAAAGCTTAGGGCTTAGAACGGTGTTAAAAAAAAATAGGTGAACTATTTTTCACATATAACCTGTTTCCTTGAATTATTTTGCTATTTATCTTGTAGAAATTAACTGTCATTGTTTGTGTTAATGCTTAAAAATACCCCTTGAAGATTCACTGTACTAATTAATCATTTAAATTCACGATTGGTGAATCGAAACTTTGCAATTTGCTTTTTCTTCATCGCAGAAGTTTTACTAATACGAAAGTCGTTTACACTACCCAATTTTTTGTACAAGATTTAGTTCAATTTCCTAAACAGTTTAAATTATATAGTAAATTGTATCAGAAATTAAATCGAATCTAAAATTACATGTTTGAAAAAATAGAATATGTTCTTTCTCCAAACCATATCTGCAACGTAGAAATTTCTTGTAAATATTTATTATACAGGATGTCATTGAATGGCACTTTAGCGTTATATTCTACTCTTCAAATTAATGATAAAAATTCTTATAAACATTGTCCGGAAATGATTCCTTAAAAAGTTACGGTCACTTGAAATTTAAAAAAATGATAAAATGTGAAAATGTTTTTTAAATATTTTTAATTTGTTTTAATTTGTTAATTTGATTATTTGATACAATAGTAAGTTGCATTACTGAGTGACATTACAATATTTGCAATTATTTTTTAAAAGCTTTCATTTTGCATGAATACAGTAAGTGACCATAACTTTTTAAAGAACCATTTCCGGACAATGTTTGACTGAACTTTTATCATTAATTTGACGAGTAGAATACGGCGTTAAAGTTTGGCCAAGTCATTCAGTGACATACTGTATAAATTGAACCAAATCTTGTGCCTTCTTACTCTTACCAGAGTAGGTAAGAGTAAGAAGTAATAAGAACAAAATTTTGGGCTTCACCAGTTCTGATTCGTGTCCACATTCTTTTGAATGTAAGTCTACCTTGCGGATATAAATAATATCATTTTCTTTTACATACAGTTCTTTTCATTATCTTTAATTTTCGTAATTCTGTTCAGTTTGTTTTTGTCGTTTCGTTTGTTCCGTAACAACTTAAGTTGTAAACCCAAAAAGTTACATGTTGCGATATAACTTCACGTTGTAAACCCAAGAAAGTTACAAATGCCTTAAAGGGCCAAATACGAAATTTGAGGACAGAAAACCTAAAAAAAGCTGTATATAACATATTTTTTGTCCATAACAATTTTTTATTGATTGTGAATTAATTTTTAAGCGATGTAATGCAAGTAATTTTTTTAATTGTCGACTGACCTGCTGGCAAGAAAATTTGTCACCAACGTAAGCCGATTTTATCAGTTGTGTTAAAAATTTTGGCTACGTTGATTTATATTGTCCTTAAAGTTTCTTGTAGCAGTATCCAATTAATTTTTACGACTTGTTAAGTAGGGTTAAGCTATAAAAAAAAAGAAATTAAAGAAGGTCTGATATTAATTTTGATATATTGTATGCCGCGTATCGCTTTATGATGCATAAAATTATAATTTAAATAAATGAAATTTGAATAACAGTTAATTTATACGCGGCAGATTGCGGTAATTAACTTATGGTAGTGATAAGAGACAAGCACGATCTAATTATAACGTAGGTATGTCACGATGTCGTACGCAGCCGACTAAGATTATAAATTTCACGGCACATACAAGAAAACGACACGTTAACTTGATTAATTCGAACGTTTGAAATATTTATGTATAAGCAGCCGAGGCATTCCGTTGTAACTGGGTGGTGGTGATGGTGGTGGAATGGTAAGTTCGTTTCGCGTGAATGATTTCGAACGAGTTGAAAGTTTGAATTCTTTTAGTTACCTGACCGACTGTATAGGCGGGCCACTAACCAAAATCGCACCTTTTTTGAGCCTCTCGATCGAGCGGTCACTTTCATCCAAGGCCAGTAATGTTTGGTTTATTTTTACCCTTTACTAGTTCGTGACTAGACTGCTATGACCTACGATAACAATATACGTAACGAAAAAATTTAATTGGCGGGCTTTTTTTTTGCAAATGTAGGTGTCCCGTGATTGGTCCGTGAATGTTGTTAATCCTCATCGTCACAGTCCCACGCTACGTCTGCATTTAAGGCTAAGTTCAGGGCCGCCTTGCACTCGCGAATTATTATTGCGACTCTGATGGATGGTCGAATGATGTTTCGTACGACTACTTTTTTTTTGCATGACATACAGGACCGGATAGTGGGCCGAAATTTTAATCATTTCGTAAAAGTAAATGAAAGGATTTTCTTTGCCATACCATTGCTTATTTAACTAAATAAAAATTTCAACATACCCTACATATTATTTTTAAAAGTTGAAAATATCACATCTTCGTTTGATAACGGAAATTGCTTCCTCACCAAATTTCCAATAAAAGTAATTTCAGTTTTAATATGTCCTGTTTATACAGGGTGTTTACAGAATTGATTTAAAAAACCGACATGCTTTTTGAAACACGTTAATCATAAGTTCTCAAACTGGAATCATCATGGTGAAATTTAAATCCATCCTTCCAATAAATAACAATAATAAAAAAACGCAGTGAATCAATTTTAAATTTGAATACAGTGTGTAATCGAATAAGTTAATACTGTAAGTTCTTCATCATTCATCACATAAGGAAATTCATTCTGCAAATTCAGGATTTTGCGAAAAAACATTAAATAAACAAATTATGAGCTTGTTGCGGGACTTTATCAGCACCGTGTATAAATTACTATTTGCTTTCAGAATATTAAATGATAAAGAACGTCTAATAATTAAAAAGGCAAATTTCAACACAACACTTGCAACTATCGTAATCAGCTGACACTGTGAACAGTACACAGTACCTCCGCAATGTTGCGACATTTTTTTTGCTTAGTCTGAACGTAATAAAGAATCATAAATTAAGGGATGATAAGTTCGACGCTCTTGTTCCAATAATACTTTTAGAATGTGACCTTTATTGAACTAATTGATATCTATTTTTTTACTTATTGTTAGACAGGATTCATGATTACAGTTTTATTTTTAATTAAGGAAATAAAATTGTTGTGTAAAAATTATTTTGTGAAAAATCTGCATATCTATTACTTAAATATTAATTTATAAAACAGCTGGGAATTTCCGTATTCTTTCGTACGAAAGTAATAAATGACCTTCCTCAACGTTTATTGTATCGCATCTGCGGGTTTATTGCCCTATCATTTATTGCGTATAATAGTAAATTTTTCTCAGCCGTTGGGGCCGTCCGGGGCTTTAAATCAAAGTCAGCGGTTCTCAAACTTTTTAATGTTTTATGTAAAAAGTAAACATATATTTTTCCGGAGTTATTATTGACATTTTTTTCAAACGTATGTCGTAACTTCGCTTCTTTTCTTTTGTATTAGTAGTGGTTACAATATGTGAAACTTATTCAATTACACCTTGTATTTTATTCTTGATGACTTATTGTAATTGGCGTTTGAAATTTGATGCACTTATCATAGTATTTGACATTTACTGATCAAACTCGGTCAAACTATATTATTATTATTACAAAAAGCACATTTACAGACATATACAGTGCGGGACAAAATTATAACCGCACTAAAATTCTTATCATAATTCTCCTTTTGTTGGGAGAATTTAGTTGGAAATTTTTTGTTGAAAACATTTTTTAAGAGAGCATATCATTCGAACGTAAATAAACACAACTACAAAAATAAATGAAAAATGGAGAGAAAATTTGAAAAATGTACTTTTTTCGGTGGGACTAAACTCTAAGTGCGGTTATAATTTTGTCCCGCACTGTATAATTTTTAATGCATGTTCAATTGAAAAGATCATTAAGTTTGTTTTGATTATTTGATGAAAGAAGGTATGACTTCCTAAACTGATGGATGACATTTTTTGTCAAATAGTTGTTTAATAGCGTATTTGGTTTGTTTTGTACCTTCATTTCTTCAATTAAGCTCTCCTTCTAGTTGGTTATTACAAAGTAGCTGTTTTCAGGGCTAAACAGAACATCTTTTTTTTTTTCGTTTAATGATTAATGATGGTTTTCGCTGTGGAACATGAGGCTTTTTAAATCGAAAGTGATCTAATCTAATTCAAGATCTTCTTCACAATGTTACGAAAAACTCAAAGGCCACGTCTTGATGAACTTTTCAAGTGAACACTTGATACTTATCTCCAGAAGTACTTAACATAAATAAAAGTTTGGTCCATTAGCTCTAATTAAGGTCCAATGAAATGCGTATTTAAACATTTTATTTTGTACCTCGGTGAGCTCTTTTGGCTTACCATCACATGTACTTTAATAGTCTTACTTTTATAGCACCTTTAAGAATATGGCCATATACAGAGTGACATAAAAACAATTCAACGTCTCCTATTTTTTGAGGTATAATTCAAAACATTGTATACTGATACTCCACGAACAGAAAATGTTAATACATACCGCAGCTGTGTAGGTGCAATTAAGGTTTCTTTTTTTTATTTGTGGTTGTAATTAAGTCTCAGAATGTGACCTTAACATCGATATAAAGTTCATAAGATTAGCTGCACTTCTGAGCGAACATTTAAAAAATCATTTAATAATTACTTATGGGTTACGAGTATACACTTACCTACTGAAAGGGAATTTAGTGCATTAATTTTACAGGATGAGTTTTTGAAATTCGACATTTTTTACTAGAAAATGGTTACGTCTAGGACACTATATTGTATACATTGTGAAATTAATGTACTCAATTCCCTTTCACCCTCTACAGTGCCATGCTTAAATAAATCTTCAATAACTAACACAATTTGGAATTTGCTGTTGAAATACAGTTCATTACAAGTTTACTTTCTCTGAACGTATTTATTTTAAAGTAATTTATTAGGTATAACAGGCAAATTTGATATCTTAATTTTATGTACTCTCATGTATTCTTTAAGACATACAAAAATATTCTTTTTTTTCTATCGGTAGATGCTTAAATATCTATGTATTTGCTTTCTTAAGTAGCCATATGATGAGGACCAATGTTTTATTTATTTTTGATTAATTTGTTAATCACGGTCTCTTAAAAATTATTTATCATTAATTACCATTAATGAATTTATTTATTAAAATAATTACTTTTGAATTGTAATAAATTGACTCCAGTACATTCCAGTAACATAACGCATCATTCTAGATGCTTGAAATGAATTATAAGCGCACATAAATTTTAAAATAATCCTTAATAGATTTATTTATCTTTTTCTTACATTTAAGTGATTTAGATCCTGCATTTGCATATGCTTTACTGCGAAAACAAAATTTATTCTTTAAATATGATCACTGAAATAAAAATGATTTACTAAAATTTTCATGAAATATGCATTGCGTTAAGAAAATAATACAATAATACAATTTACAACTTTTCTTTGTGAATTTATATTTGTCTTAGATCAGCTCGAATTATTCAGTTACATACTTGTATAATATTTCGCATCTGTTAAAAGGATAAAGGAATGATTGGTATTTTAGTGTATACGTATGTGCAGTTTGCTTAATTTTTCTAGTTTTACCAATTTGCTCGTTTGAAATCACTTTTAGTGATCTTATGGCTTTATTTTAGAATATTTTATGATTCAATATGTGTAATCTTTTTTTGAATATGCTGCATTAATAGCAAACGAATGACAAATGATAGAAGCTATTCTAAATGAAAAGAAAATAGAAATTGTGGAATCATCTGAAAATTTAATTAGAAAGTATCGGTGGCTTATTTTTTTAAGTTTTTAAGGGATTGTAGAAATAAAAAAAAATGCTTATAATTATATAATTATAATGCTTATAAAAGTTTCTCTGGTTTGTTGTACCCAATATTTCTGGCAGTCTGATCATATTCTACGTTTTAAAATTCTATGTGTATTTATTCATATAAAACCGGTCTTGGTGACGTGCAATTAATTATGTATTCCCGAATAACAATGAATACACTCAGATGAAATGTACTTATTCACGCTGCCATAAAAAGTATTTTTACTGGTGCATAACGAAGCAGTGCAAGCAGATTTATTTTAGGAGGATTTACATCTGCTTTAAAGATAACAATTTGTATACCATACATACGTCGGGCGAACACTAAAAACACAAACTCATAAAATATATTCTATATCATCAAATTAATATTTTGCGAACGTACGACCATACATTTTAGCAGAAGATATTTAAACAAATAGGTACTGATTCCTACTTTTGCTGTTTTTATTTGTGGTATTAAAATCATCGATCAGAATTAGAAAAAGTGACCTCCAACTTTAATAATAAATAAGAAAAAAAAATCGCAGGTATGGTGGCGTGGCTTTAAATACACGAAAAGCTTTTAATTTTTTTGGACGACTTCATATTTATTTTGCGCTTTCTTATTTCAGGTATAATAATTTTACTGCACAACCATTAACGATAAGAGCATTTGCGACGACGACTACCTGAACGGCATTTATACTGCCGTAAATTTCGGCCCAAGTTTACGTCCCAAGGGGCCATTAATTATCATTAACAACTAGGTTACTAAAAAAACGAGGTGAATCAGTTTCGGAATTCGCGGAAAAGTTATAAAAAAACTCACAGCTTCTGTTTAACCTTACTTTGTAGCGTTTTATGGTTTGTAAAAAAAGGAGTTTGTGTTATTAAGAAAAAATCAAAATTTTTGGATTTCTTCTAGCAGATAATTAATATCTAGTTTTGTTAAAATTCTGTTATGACATTTGCTGATAAAAATTTTATGAAAAGTAAATTGAATTTGGATTGGAGATATGTCAGTTTATGTAAAATAATAATAAATAATAATCAATATTTTGTTTAAAAAAAAAAATTCTAGAAAATATCTTTAAAACACATCTGTAATTTCAGCTTTTCAGTGGAAAATGAATTTTACAGAATTACAAATTGGCTGTAGTAACTAATTACGTGATTACTAATATTTAACAATAAATGAAGTGACCAATAAGATATTCTAAATAACTTATTGTTAGAACGTTTTGGAAACTTAAAGTTTTCTTTGTCTCTTTGTTTTAGTAAAATAGACATTTTTAAAATAAGCTTTTACCACCAAATTATTAATTATGATTCATGAGAGGACATTGTCAAATCAATTTAAAAGTCGTCGTTTCCCTGTGGGTTGACAGCACCTTCAGGACAAATAATATACTATTTTATTAATTTTTTAATATTTTATTAATTTTTATTATCTAATTAATTATTTGGTGATCATTTTCAGTGGGCAAGAGTGCGTGCTGCAATTATAAAAAATTTACCTATTGATAAAATTAATAAGAAAGGAAAATAGAAAATTTATTACTTGATCTGTTTGTGAATTTTTGAGAACTTTTAATGTTTAGAAATAAAAATTAAAATAAATAAAAATCCTTGGGTATTACAGCCAAGTCTGAGAAATCATCCAAACATAAACGCTGACTGTATTTCCAAATTCCATTAACAAGCACACCAGTTCGGAGATGTAAAGATGTAAAGATCATGTAAATCTTTTGTTCTGTGCTGAAAATCATAACGCAAAAACTTAAAAACACAAATTGCCAAACTAATAAACTCAAGAAACTATTAAAAGCAAGTAAAATCAAGAAACTAAGGAAATAACAGCAAGTAAACTTTTTCAGAACTGCTTGACAAATTTTGACTATCAAGAAATGATTGATACAATGCAGGAACCTAGCTTCGACAATGATTTTAAAATCCATGACTACCCTGGACTAAAATAATTTTTGATGTCATAGTATTTTGCTTTAGAGGAATTAGAGTTTTTTCGATATTAATTTTTTTTGCTTTGCTATGTTACTTGAGCAACTAGTAGGCATTTTCCAAACAGTTAGCCTGCTGGGTGACCAGACATAAATCTGACTGACTACTGGCTGTGGGGTTACGTTAAAGAAAGGGTATTTCATAATAGACCTACTACTCGTGAGGAACTAAAGCAATCGATATCAGAAACATCCCACAACAATGTGTTTTATTAAATATTTCAGTCAGCTCAAATGTTTTTCCACTATCTACAATCTACCTTATGATCACCTGAATTAAAGAAAAGAATAACCTCTTTATTCTGTAGGTAATTCGAACGACATCGTTAAGTGCATTATTTTAACCAATCAGTACATAGAATTGCGTTGTATATAAATACTGATTGGTCAAAAGGTGTGACTTAACGATTTTCATTATTTAACGATGTCGCTGTGACTTACAGAAAAAGGTGGTTAGAAACTTTCTGTTTGAACAGCAGATTTAGATTGGTTTAACGTCCCAGGTTATTTATCATTGCCTAAACAGACCTTTCTTCAATTTTTGGTTAGAGATTTCAAGTGATCAAATCATTTTAGAAGACCTTTTGACTCTCTAAATCGCCGTATGTATTTTCTTTGTTCCGATCCCTCCTTCCAAAATAAATCGTGTTCTGGGCAATTAATTTCTGGAATGTTAGTTTGACATATAATCTGCCCCTAATATTTCAATTTTTTTAAACAGAAAAATTAAACTATTATTTTGAAGAACGTATCGACGTAATCGAATATACTAGTTTAAGTAGAGAAAAAAAATCATTAGAGGAGGATCGCAATTATAGAAGTATTTCTTTTTCATTGAAAGAAGAAAAATATAATTTCTTAGAAGTCAAGAAAGAAATTATTTTGATGCAAGCTATTGAAAAAATAAAAGTAGTCATTCTTGTTTGTTGACATATTATGTATGTTTAATACTGATCAAAATTTTTAAATATTAACTTTATGTGTAATTTAATTTTTGTACGCGTAAAAAGGAGTTTTTTTTTAACATGTAATAGCTTGGGTCATCAATAGATGGGTCAAGTTTTCCTTAAAAACTTCAAGCATCAATAAAAATACGCTTAAGAAATACAATGGATACTTTTTTGAACAGAGTATCATTAAAAATTTTGAAACTATATTTCTAGAGTCTTCTTTATTAATTATGAAATTACAAAACGATCAGAGCCAGACTTTTTTGATGTATTATATTCGCATCCTTTTTCAGTCATTTGAGGAAAAATCTTGTGTGGAAAAGTAATTAGCCCAAAGAAAGTACATATTTCATCATATATTTTTTTATTGCTATTATCCTAGCCTCTAATAATAATTATAAAATTTACTGTGAATACGGCGTGCGCTTGAGCGGATACAATTAATCATGTATTTATTAAAATTTGATCAAAAGATGTTTGCGACAATTTTTCCGCTAACTAGAGATTTCAGTCCATTTATAAGCTCGAATTACAATATATTGTTATCGCAGGGAATTCTCCGCCGAAGTACAACGACGACGCGAGATAAAATTGATGCTTCGCCGGCGTATTGTAATTTGCACCTACTCATGAAACGTAAGACGGCAGAAAAGAACAGTATTTTCTTTTGATGGCAAAAATAATTAATAACTTGGCGAGCGGAGGAGAGCACGCTAATCGATGTTCACACAATCGGTCGTGATTAATGATGGACTCTTACCCTATCGTGTTTTATATCCGCGGTCTAATACCGTAATCTGGCCGCATTTATTAGCCGGCCCTACACGTGGTGCCCGACGGACGTGTGTGAACCTCCTCATTAGGTTCGTATGTATTGAAACTTGACCGGAAGCATTCTATAACATCGATGACTCGACAACCTACATATATACGAACCGGCCTTTATATAATCCTACAAATTTAATAAAATAAAATTACTTCTTGCGGTCTCTAATTCAATATCTTAATATAAAAAATTCCAAGGCATTATCTTGGAGTTGTATCAGTTCGTTGAACCGTGGACGACGGGTAGGTAGCCCATTAGGGGGGAAACATTTACCCTCTGTATCTGAAATTATGACCTCCCAAATAGCTGTCCGGCGAAGCTATCGCCGCTAGATACGTCGAAATGTGATTAGATACGGAGTTATCAGTTTCATTTCGGATCGGTTTGATTTTTACGGACAAAAGTTGGATAGTTTGAGATGTTTCAGAAGTTTGAATCTTTGTGTGTATTAGAATAACCCCGACCGTATACAGATAACATTCCTAGCATACAGATCTCCATTGTTATAAGAGATAGAAATTTGGTTAAAAAAAAATATAGAGATTATTTATACTATTTTTCAACCAGAATGCATTATTAATTTTATTAGAATTTACCCAGCTGATACCGTTTCTGAATAACGCATATCACCTTCATTTTTTCTTATAGGGAGTAAAGTAGGCCATGATATATTTAACCTTATCTTTTCTTCTACTTTTCATTGATTTGATATAACATTTGCAATAATTATTTCCAAAATAAGTAACAAGTTGTCTGTCAAATTCTAATCTAGTGAAACAAAAAGGTTATAACCGTATACAAATTTTTTAATACATGAGAAATTTTTTAAATTATTGAATCGATGGATTTAGTTATCTTAATGACTGTCTACATTTCATCCCTTTTAACTAAATCTGTATTTCCTATAACAACACCGGGAATGTTCCCTTGGATGCACTGTATTCGTAAATCACGCTATTCGTTTGCATTATCGCTAACGAAAATGTTCCATATATCCCAGACATTCACATAATTATTTTACTGATATTCCATTTAGCACTTCCAAAATCTTGAAATTTATTTATTTAGACTAATGCGCAACAGTGTAACCAAAATACATACAAATATTGTAAATACATACAATAAATACGATACATACAATACAATTAAGAAATCAAAATGAATTTTTAATTTAGGGCTGCTCATTTTTTTTTCTGGGAATTGTTCTTTATAATAATTATGTATATTAAATGAATCGATCATTTTGAAAATGATTTAACAATTTGTCAAATTTTACAGGAAAAGCAAAAAACCATTCTCATTCGGTATTGTTCAATGTAAATTGCAGGCGATGAGACCTGGGTACAGAAATGCTTAAACAAATGATGATTTTTGGACACACAGGAGGTCTCAAATTTTTTTTCGACTCGGTAAATGAACGTGGATTTGACATTAATCATGAATACTTGTTTCATTAAAAAAGCTCTTTTATTATTAGTAAGTCAAATATAAAAATTAAAAAGGTAGTAACCAAAATTAGCTAGCCAAAATTCGTGACCCGGTTCATCCGCTGTAGTTGTGTATACTGGTGCTTAAATGTATTCGGACGAGCCACGTGACCGCCTGGCACTGTGGAAGTTTACCACAAGGGTCAAACGATTCAAATATTTTTACACTGTTTAATAGATTTTTATTTTGATAATGTTGATTATTCGTAAATAATTGTAGATTGAAATATGTATAGTAATTTTTTTTGTTTTGTTTCGGTTCTCTGTTGGCTCGCTTTTGGTACGGTTTCGATTCTGTCTTGCTTCGGCTTTTTTTAGCAGAAGTGTTTGGTTATATTATAGCAGAAGTGTTGATTATACCAAAAGACACAAAATGCTTCAGCGTAATAAGAACTGCTTCAACCGAAGAATAACAAGTTATCAACATTATATTTTGTAAAAAAAACTGATCAACTTATTTATATACATACGTTGATATGACCACGCGTTGATATGTCGACAACGTTCATGCTTGAGTTGCCTGCAGGCTTTCAGATGGCGAATTTTAACAGTTTTTATTCAGTCTTGGATGGAACTTTGCTTAGTCTTGTTTCAATCTCAGTTCCGGCTTGTTCCAATATGACCCGTTAATAACCGTTTTCGTTTCAATGAGCGGAGTAGCTGGGGCCTTATTCTCTTTTCGTTCGAAAAGATTCGCATGCGAAAATGACGTAGACTCTCGTACAAAATCGTAGTATACAAATCGTTCGGAAAATATGTCAATTTGACGTCATTTTCGCATGCGAATCTTTTCGAACGGGTTGAGACTAGGGCCTCTGATCCACTTGACAAGTAAGCGTTTCAAGTGAACTGATTCTTAACTACGCTAGTCTATCTTCCCCTTGCCCCTCAAGTGCCAAGACATTGTAAGATCAGTTCATAATCAGTTACATCTTTGAGGTTAGGTGTTTAATAACATTCAAATTATCTGTCTACGGACATTTTTCTTGCACATATACTTACTTGGAAATCAGCTATACTAATGATTAGTTTCTGCCATCCAAGAAGAATAACGATGATAACAAATAACTTCGCAGAAAGTAAAGTTAACTTAACATTTGCTAATTAGGCATCAAACCGAACCGTTCTTTTCGTGTCAGCGTAGTACCAATTGGGATCAGATTAGTTCAGATCACTTCAAGTTCAGGTAACTTATGAAACGAAAACGCCTATTGGTTCGATCTAGGTTCGATTCTTGGTTCTTTTTTTGCTTCAGTTTTGGTTATGTCTTGGTTTGGTCTTGGTTCAGCCCTGGTTTAATGTGAAAATAAAACTGAAGTTTAACAAACATGAAAAACGGAAGATTAAATTAATTAAAAACACATTTTTAGATACTCAAAATTAAGTAAATTCAATATATGAAATAAATAAAAAAATTAAAATAAAAAATGTTCTTTTTGAGAAAAGAAAAATTTTATCAACTTAAAACCTATATTGGATTTATTTTAACCATAAACGAAATTCAAATTCTGGTAAATTCAAACCAAACTCTACTGTCAGTAATCCAAAGCAAGTTCCATTCAAAAAGAGTCAGTTCATTCATTTATTTTATATCCTTTATTTTGTGAAGTGAATTTGAAAGATAAGTGAATTAACGCAAATTAATTTTAAAAGTAACTTGATTTATTTATTTACTTACGTTGTTTATTCTAAAATCTTGAAAAAAATATTTTAAATATTCAAAAGGACATTATCCTTTTCATAACATGTTGCACATGCAACTTCAAAGCTGTCAAACTTTGCATTGCTATTATTCTATAACTGATCTTTTTTTATACATTCCAGACTTTTGAAATGATATGATATTTGAAAAGATTGTAAACTTTTTTAAAATGTAGTAAAATGTAATAGGTACGGAAATAAGTTGTACGAGCCCATCTTCAGTAAAGTTCGTACCCCCATCGTCACAGTGAAGTTCGTACCCCTTTGAATTAATTTTTAATTTTTATACAGGGTCCGGCAGTCAAACCTGACGTTTTTTTGAGCAGGAATAACACAGACAATTTTCGACAAAGAAAATATTTCTTTTTTTAGAAGATGTCCGAAAATTTTTAATATAAAAAAGAATTATTAAAAAACCATCACGTGTGAAAAATTATGTCAGATCCTTGTGGGAATCCTTCCGCAGGGAGTAACATTGAAATGCTGGCGGAACTTTCGTTGCGTGATCGTAACGGAATCGCCGTTTTTGAAATACGTCTCTGTAACGAAAGCGGATGCTCATGGCCGCACTGCTCCGTGAATACAAAACTTCCACATTTGTGGAATTGAATTACACCGTTTTCTTCCCAATTTCTCGCCCCTACCTTGGGCGACACCCAAACTAAAGGCGTCAGGTTTGACTGCCGGACCATGTATAAAACGATGACGGAAATTTGCGGAGGTCATTAACAAAGATCATAATCTAGAAGACGACCGCAAGATAGCTCAAGGAGACTTGATAGAAGCAGATTACTCTTTGGTTAGGCTCAAGTTGTCTTGTCTTGCTTTGCTTTGCGCAGTACCCGCCAACTCTTGCCGAGCTACTAAAGCTCATTTTGCCAGTCACATAGTGCGATAAAGCTGGGTCTAAGTCTTTGCACAGCACAAACATCCATGGCTAATGGTAGGATTCGAACCTACGCCGCCGAGCGACACGACTTTACGAAGTCGGCTAGGCTACCGCTAAGCCACCGGGCGACTCTAGGCTCAAGTTAAAGGAGTATTTGTCAAAGCATTGGTAAATGTTATATTGTAGTTTTCTCTACATGCAAGCGGTTGGCCAGAAATATGCAAGATTATATGAGCAAATGGTACGATGACAAACCGCTTGCCTTGTAGAGAAAACTACAATATAACATTTTTCACTGCTTTGATAAACACTTGAGCTATCTTGCGGTCGCCTTCTAATTACGATCCTTGCTACTGACCTTCGCAAATTTCCGTAATCGTTTTATACATAAATTAAAAATTTATACAATGGGCGAAATTCACTGAAGTTGGGCTCGTGTTACACACGTACACACATGGTGTCAGAAATGCAAATAAAAATTCAAATATCTAAAATACACAAGCCTTTTACGTTGGGAGTGAGTAATGAATATTAAAAAGAACATTTTTTTGTTGTTATTTCTTGTGCCTATGCCTAATCATTTTTGGAGAAAATTTTGAGAAAGTATATAATACACAATTTTGGCTTGAAAATGAAGTTCCTAAAATTTAATTATTTTACCGTTAATCGGAGTAATTTCTTGTATCATTTTGATTACGTTATAAATAGAACTTGGACAGTGTATCGTTATATCGATACATAAACTGTATCGATAACTTTTCCAACTATATTGATACATATCGTATCAGATATGAAATTCAAGCAGAAACCTTAAAGGAATATTTTTGCATTTTTGAAATGTAAAATGACAGTCAGTATCAATATCACCATTTACTTCGAATTTTGTTACATGTATTTTATTGGTATTTAACCAATTTGAAATTTTTAATTTTTTTCACTATCGTACTACCTATTTGTTAGAGAATGCGACTGTTATTTAGGATATGCGTCCACGACGCGACGCCGTCAAAGGAAGGTGACCACCGTCGTAGTAAGTGGAATTCATTAGGAGAAAGTGTTCGCCGTTATCGCGCATTACGTTATACCTTTCTCCACATGTAGGTGGTTCGCATAAAGAGATCTTTTACATGACCGAAGAGAGAAGGGTTAGTCTCTCTGAAGGGAAGAAAAATGATCCATTAATCTGAAACCCAAAGTCTGTGTGGCGCCTATGGCAGTCTGAGGGCGAACAAAAGACAGCGAAGGCGCCGGGCGTCGGCTGCCTGCTGTGATCCGCCCCCGCTAGGTGCGATTCAGGTTAAGGTCGGAAATACTCATAACTGGCAATTATAAAACGCAATTCTGTTAAACAAAAGCTACAATAAGGTTTGCCACTCGCATTCGTAAAACAGCCGTGTAAAAATTATGTATACCTAGATGCTGTGACGCATGCAAGCCGCGAACAAGTAGATGCATGATGTGTATATAGCATTACACAATTACTACTGATATGTTAATGAGGATGTGTCCAAGTTAAGACGCGAGATATCAAGTTATCCTTGAAGCGTGGGGGAACGGGGTAAAGAAGACGACGATTAACCGCGGATTATGAACGATGTCAAGTCAAGGTGTCGCTTGCATACATAATTTATTATAGAGCTTGCCACTCAGACTAATTATTTACGGAGTGAGATCGTGTACAGGTTTGTTAAACGTGTGTTACTACCGACCTGCCTTCTGCGTCTCTATCAAATTGAAAGCGGATATTTTCAATTTTCGACCAAAACCTCCAGAACATCATTGATTACTAACGAATATGTGATTTGCGATTCGCATGCTAATTCAACAAATTAGTAGTCCGGACTAGTCAGCTCTTTCATTATCTGTTTAGTTCTACAATATATTACTGGTAATTAAACAATCCACAACAAGTGCGGCCTCTGTTCGTTTTATTTGATAGTAACCATGATTGTTAACGTTGCTGCCTAAGCTTATTGCATGTTTCATGTAATCCGAACTAGCAGTCGATCCTATCTTGAAATATTGGATTGTTATGTAAACTTGGCAACACATAAATTTCTCAAAAATCCAAACAATTACTCAAACTTGAAAGCTCCATAATTGAATTAGCTTCCGGTCACGATGATTTCTGACGTTTCGCTCTTCATTGCAGAAGAACTTCCTCAGGGCTGCTACTGTCTCAACGACTAACGAGAAGCAGCAGCAGCCCTCAGGAAATTCTTCTGCACTGAAGAGCGGAACGTCGGCAGAAGAAGAAATCGTGACGCAGTCCCAATCGGAAGCCAATTCAATTAATTACTGAAATAGTAAATTTCTATCCCCATATTTTCTTTAATTGGCCGGTTTCTTTATCACGTGCTCTTCTATACTTGTTTTGTTACCTCTCATATCATCTCTATGTTCATATTAACTTTCTTAAATGTCCGGCCCATCGTGAATCTTTGCATGTCTCTGTTTTTATGAAGCATATAGGGTGACCTAAATTAAGTGTTACAAGTGAACAACTCGAATACGGTTTGCTTGATCTGCACGGTTGTGGTGATGTATGTTTTTGTTGTGAGGAAAGGACCATTACAAGTGAATAGCAATTTTGGACTCCTTTCATATTTTTCCCTAAGGAAGAAAGGAGTTGCTTCGAAATGTCAAATGGTAGTACTCTATTATAATATGGTACATTTAAATACTATATAAAATAAATATGAAATTAATAAGAACAGTACTTCTTAATTTTGATAAATTCCATTTGAAAAAGAATAATAATTTGAAAATTGAAAGAAATCTTTATTAGTCAGAAGAAGTCTTCAAATTATTATTTAATTTTACCTTAAGCTACTATCAGGTGGTCCAGAATAAAGTCACTCTTATAGGTGGAATTTAGATAAGTACAATAACTTTAATTTTGACAAGATACAAAACAATTTTCTGACTAAGACCAAGTTTTTTAATTCCATGGCCTTTGAACCGCTTGATAGAAATTGGCTTAGTAATAAGAGGTGTTAGTTGTTATCTTTTAATTTTCATTTTCGGCTGATGGTACTGAATTTTATGGACAAAAATTGAGTTCTTTTTTTAATCTGTGGTGTTTACCCAACGTGGTCCTAAGTCATAGACTTGTCAGGACTTCAGGAGCGGGAGTGTTCGTTTATTTTATGAATGTTGGGGTATTAGAAGGTAAATATCGTTTAGGAAATTGTTAATAACTAACAATAAGTTTAATTATTGATACATTCGATTAGGTTTTTCATTATTTGTAGTGTCCTACAAGACCAGTTATGTAGATTTTAATTTTATTTACATTAATTTGATTGAGCAACGAAATCTTGGTAGATTTATACTTGCATATGATATCATTCTAGAAAATGTAGAAATTAATGTAAATATATAACATTAAACAGCAAAAAATTATGCGGCAGACTAAGCAAAACGTTGGAATAAAAGTAACAAGTATTTAAACTCACGTTCCGGATTGATGATCAAGTGACTATTTTTATCCTTTTCTTGGATCGACTACCCAATGACTTGCAAATGTAAAGTCGTCTTATTTCAATGCAGTAACTTGCAGTGTTTTTTTTTTTTCACTTCGCGGATTGGTAAAAGTTAAAAGCCTTAAAACGTACAATTTTCCTAATAAGAAGGACGAAGTCATTAATTAAGTAAAATTAAGAACACAATGTCAATGCAATTTCGGGCTACACGCTTCGTAAGTTTCTCCCAAATATTATCGTGGGCGAATTTTTGATCTGCGCTGAACTTGAAAGTTACAGGAATGTGTCTGCCGGGAGTGCCCAAGTTCGGTGCAAGGACCGTTTTGAAGGCGCGCGATGTATGACGTGTGGGTTTTCTCTCTTTCAACGATAAACGAACGCTAATTATTGAACACACTAACAAAACTATGTTTTTATTGTTTAACAGCGATAAATTTATATAAATATGTGTACTTACAATATAATATACAGACCTACTTACAATATTACAGTGTGCCTACTCCAAAATTTAGATTTCTGCGAAGAAATTTTATAGCTATTATGAAAATAAATTATAAAAATCTGAATTATTTTAAGAGAAATAAACCTTAAATATAATAAAAAATAAACTCTGATTCATGTTGCAGAACATATTGGTCAAATTCAGGTGGGGATTATGGTTATGCCGCATCCAGACGACATGGCCAACGTCAACCAACGTTGCTGAATGCATTGGCAACAAAATTTTTAACTAACGTTGGGCAAGTTTACCATTTACACATTGCCTGTCCACATGATTGGATTTGCTTCTCAAACTTCAAAGATAAAAAAGTTCGGCCAATGTATAGCGAATAGCTACCAACATTTGTCAAATTAAAATGATGGAGAACGAAGAATATGATACGGTTGTTGCAAGTGCTTGTGCAGTTCTTTCGGATCCCAAATGACTGGGTATTTTTCATAAAGCTGAGGAATTCGAAAATTAACGGGTTACTCCATTCGGTCTCTGATGACGACATTTTTCTGGTCAAATTTAAAAAGCAGTAAACCGAAAGCAGACCCACTTTGCCACCAAGTTAGTACAACTCAATGCGCATAATATACAAAAATATATATACATATATATATATATATATATAAAATATATTCGAGAAATATCGTGTGCAAATTGTTCAAGTCGTCTGGATGTAAAAACAAACGTGATGGCATATGAAGGCCAACGTTGGTTAAACTCTTCGATGTGTGTCGAAAAAACCGCCCTCATAGCGAATGCATTCCAATGCCAACATTGGCGATTGGTTGGCGTTCATTGGCCATGTGTATTTCGTCCACACGGCATGGCAAACTACCCAATAGCCAACACTGGCTAACGTTGGCCATGCCGTCTGGATGGGGCTTTAGAGCAACGAATTCACGCTAAAAGATTTATACTATTTTAATTTATTATTAGTTACTTTAATTAACATTATTTCTTAAAAATGTCGTCTTGAAAAGATTTGATAATTTTAATCTTGACTGTCTTAGTCATGGTGTGTAGAGAACCATGTGTAAGGAACTAAATTTCTTTAGATAGTGTTCCGAATGTTTAATCAAAGGCACAGAGTTTTCAAATAATTACAAATTATATAACATAAATTTTTGTCTGCGTTTATCCTATCTTGGATTGTAGTAGTAGATTACTTTAATATTTTTGGAGACGTAATTTGGTCCTTGCTTTGATTTACTATTTGTGCAGAAATCGTATTATATCCCTACATACATTTATATATATTAATATAATGGAGCGGCATTGCGACAGTAGTTATAGTTATAAACAGATTTATTATTTTATTTATTTATGTGTTAGCAGGTGGGTTCGTAAAAAATACTATTAGTCATTGTTAAACATTGCCTGAATTTTTTTATTACACAGGATGTTCCTGCATGTTATATTTTATTATTGCAATTTTCTTAATTTTGCTTAAATTTATTCTTTATTGTCCTTTAATAAAAAATTAATGATTATAAGCAGCAATGATCGTATCCGTTGTTTATTTACATTTGCAGACCTAAATTTTGCTAATTCGTAACTAAATAATATGAAAGTTGTTATTTTCTAATTTCATTAAGTATAACGAAGAACATTCAAATTTTATTCAACGTTTAGCGAATTATTTTATTACTTATATTATAGGTTAAAAAGCTAAGATGACGAAGGTTTGTAATTATTAAATCACAAAATAACTCCATGTTTTTGTTCTCCTCGAATTTATTTTCTTTGACATTTGCAGTTAGTTAAATTAATTCAATCGGATTAAAATTGAGTTACATTTTAATATTTCTACTTTGTGAAGATGTGTAGCTGAGTCATTCAAATCGGTACAAAAAAAGGGGGGGGGGGGTTAATCTTAAAATTGTCGAAAGTTCAACTTTCATGGGGTTTGCCATTGCTTTGATGACACGAAGTCGAAGGTGTCGATTGCAGTTATGGTGAAATCTAATGAACGGCAAAATCCACGGGTAAGAAAGAATGTTCTTTCACTGATATCAACGGTTTAGTCGCGTATTTGTATCACCATGGTAACTGACAGTACTGTTTTCTGTTTTCTTGTCGAAGGCTAACAATGAATTTGATGCACAGTTGCAAACTAAAGGCGTGGGTAAGATCAAGATCCTTCGTGATACTTGTGATTCCTACGTGGCTGATAGAGTTTTTATGTCTAATTTATATGAGCTTCCACAGGGTCATTCACGTAAAAGTAACAATTAATATCTCAGTAGTCTTCAACCTGTTGTTATGTGATTTCATTATAGAATTATTTGCTTTATTAAACGACATCATCAGTTACTTATTGTAAGTTCCAATTTAGTATAATCTGTTCGGTTGTTATATACTTTCATTATAGAATTATTTTCTTTATTAAACGACAACATCAGTTGTATTGTTTATTGTGTAAAATATATATTCTTCGTATAATCAAAGGAGTTTAATTACTTATTTTCAGTTCCGATTTAACCGGAAGTGCCTTAAGTTTTTGTTTTTCAAATGGAATATGGAATGATATTTTTAATTTCTATTGTAAAGCAAGGTCTTTTCTGTGTTAAAGAAATATAGGATCTGCATGAATTTATACTGAAGAAAACACCATTAAAGTTTAATAACTAATTTTAAAACAGAACATTAATCTAAACATTTAAATAATAAATAAAATAAATTTCTTTGGTAAATGTAATTATATCAGGAGTTGCATATACTTCCTGTTCAACCGGAACTGAAAAGACATATTTGATACCGTGGCTTAATAGAGCCTTTGATTCCATATTAAAAGTATGTATCAACCGAACAACTTCCACTTGTACCTTCCGGGGGTATTATCTGCTACATGTTACGTGAATGACCCTGTACATAAATTGAGCTTTCTGCATTTAGCTTGCAGAACGAATACTAAAGGAGAAAATCGTTGTTGCAGTCGCAGCAGACAGTAAGGTAAAGTACGAATAATGGAAAGAAAGTTAAGAAATAATATGATGTTATCGATTCATTATTATTATTATACTGGTAGTCGGCAAATTGAATTTTTGTATAATTTCGAACATATCTCCTGCGGTTTTTCCACAATTTTCTGAATAAGCAATAGACGTTACAAATAATGAAAATCTTAAGTTTACGCTGTCACTAGATAAAAAAAATTAATTAAAACGTTGATACAGTCAGAACCGTTCAACCGTTTGCAGCGGCATCGCTTTGTATGAGGTCCCTGCTGAATCTCATGTAAACACCTTGTCCAAAGAATAACTTAGTAGCCGCTTATTGTTATTAACATACCATATAAAGCGACATCTTTTTTAATCGCATTTTTCGGCTGTACTGACAAAATCACTTGGACTTAACGATTCCTTCGAAGTCGTTATAACCGGTTTCCACTGTATATTCATTATCATGCAGTTCTTAAAATTCGTGTCAAACTAGTACTTTAAATTTAAATAAATGTTTAAATTTAAATAATTTTTCTTTATATTTTACATTTAAAAGTTCAGTACCAGATTTTATTGTTATTTTTCTCTCAAAAGAAAATCTGTCTATAAATGGACTGTCAAAGAGAGACAGACCCTCCTTGAACCACTCTGTACAATTTAAATAACTATACAACCTGTTTCAAATTTGTTTGGTTCATATTTGTAATCAGCAGAGAAAGACAAACGAATTTGCTGATTTTAAAATTCAGAAAGTTAGAAACAGTGGCGACTCTCTTTGCAACAGGGTGTACGTTTTCGAAATTGAAATTAAGTTAGAATTTTCTTATTCTATAAAACCATTAACTTCAGTTAAGATAAGCTGATACGTAGTCTCCATAGAAAAGTAAATTACTTTTCTAATTTGTTGGATTTTTTATACGTCATAAACTTGTCTTTCAATAGGAATGTACCTTACCTCTCATTCAATAAGTCTATGATGTGATTTTTCTTCAATTTCCCAATCCAAATGGTTGGACTCTCCCGGGTCTCTTTTAAATCGATCTTGAAAAATTGATGTAAGCACGCACACTTACCATACAAATTCCGCCGGCGTATACAGTAATAAAATTATATTATTCATACGGCGTGTCCACATGTGTCAGATGAATATTTATTGTCGCATTCAAACAGTTTGGGTGGATGCCAAATTGTTGAAATGTGGTTATCCTACCTCTGCGAGTTCAGGAATGTTATTAGCGGACATATTTATATTTAGTACTTTTCGTCGTTAATAAATTATCGTCGGCATTGCGAGGCTACAGGTACGTGAGCGACACGGTTAATTAACTTTATTAGGTCGTACTCTAAGTTGTAGCATTTCATTTAATTATAGTAACTAGAGTTTCATGCTGGTGTGCGTAATTACAGTAATTATTGCAACTATTTCAGTTTTACCGTACGCGTTTTAAAATTTGCAAATTATCTCTGTATATAATTATCAATAGACATTACTCGACGCCTCCACCAAAAATTCCTATTCAAATGAATTTACAACTTTTGTTTTATACATATATATTTTAATTAAAATTATTGAAATTATTACTTTCTGTCTAGTCATTGATGTAATTAATCAAACCAATGAGATTGGAAAGGTTAACTATAACATACCGGATGTGAATCAAAAAAGCGCCTCTGATATTTATAGTCCGATTTGAATAAGCGAAAAATCATATAAAATGGCTCCACAAATACTATAGATTGATAAGAATTTCATTTTGTTGTAGTGTCAACTGTTATGGTCAAATGACAGTCAACTTTTTTTTTCCAAATCACGACCTACTCGGAACCATTTTCGATCGCATGGTAGACTCTAGAAAACCTAAATACTTTCAAACAATACCTTGCTTTTTTTATTACTGAATGAAAGTAAACTTCATGTATTACCAAAATAACAAATTCATACTGTTTGTGGCAGTTTTGTGCTTTAATGTAGATTTTTATAATAACTTTAGACACAATAACCGTGTGAAGTACACAAGAAAAAAAAACGATCTATTTACTTTTATTTGTGGTCTCCAAAATCAACATTTGCACTTGCAAAATTCTTTCAAACAGTGAAACGTTGGAACCGGATTTAGTGGACGTTGTTATAAGTGATACATGGACATAAGCAGTCGGGAGTAATACATAATTTAAAGCTGTTGAATCTGTCGAGTGTTCGTATTTCGGCGATGGCACACGGTATGCATTGCTAAGCACAGAAAAAGAAAAAATAATGCGTGACCAGGGTACAGCACGAGGTCGCGTCTTGGTGTAGGTCACGCACGGTACGGCCGTCCTTGAACCATCGAGGTTTGTCTGACACCACGTTAGAATGTGAAACAGACCATTATCATAATAACACCTGAAAATACGGAAATTCGTACTGGGATAGCTTTGCAGTTTCAAATCTCTTCAGAAAAGGAAATGTATTTATTAGTGCCAAGTAATCTTGTCCTGTATGATAGGCCCATTCATTTATGAATACTTCATTTAGTATAAGTTACTAATCTAGATGGGAACGATGTTGAATTTTTCGTAATTGATTTTGGACTTTGGTTTTCCTCTTACTAAGCGATCTAAAACAGAAACAAATCAGTCTTTGCGGTCGATTTGGTTTTGAATTAATTATGTAAAAATGGAGGACTTCTAAATATTGGTCATAATTTTTTATTTGTTGTGTTTGAGATCGTACCCAGTATCTTGTCCGAGAAACATTTGTTGTATTTGTTCAAAAATTGTAAACTTTTTACGTTTCGTTGTCAGTTGTCAGCTTCTTCAGAATTAATCAATAATTTATTTTCGAGTCTTAGTTTGGTTATAGTTTTCAAAAACAAAAGGAAACCATATTATAAGAAATTTTAGCATAGCGTAAATGATCACTTTTAATAACAAGGCAAACAGAGAAGGCAAATATTTCTTCCCGAAAATTGGCAGCACATTTTGATGTCATCGAAGATTAAATAATATAGAACACTGAAGTAAGAATTTTGAACTAATCGGGAAGAAAGTTTTGTATACTGCAATTCATTACTGTATCCAACAGTTCTTGAACATAACAACTGTGAAGGAATCCTCTCTCCTTTCACCATTAACGATAAAGGAGGAAGGGATTATGTTATTTTCAACCGTTTGAATTTAATTTTTATTTCAATATTTGTGAAGATGATTCTGGATTTTGTCTTAGGTTTTGAATTTGAGCAAATCATTTGTCTTATTGGTTGAAATTCGTCTCTTGTAGTCTCTATCTTGTCTTCGGTTATTTCTATGTGTTTATTTTCTAAGAGCTGTCATCAATTTTTCTTACCTCTATTAAATTTATCAGTTTGTGATCGGGTAAAAAGCTGTAAGCAATTTTATAGATGACGACTTTCACTAATGTAAGAGAATTTTATTTTCAAAATTAAAACCGACGGCCCTTGGAAAAATTGTGTTTACAATAGAACTGCCTTTTATTTTCTCACTTTTAAGAAGTCCTTGAATTATTCTCTTCAACAATGAAGAAAAAAATGTATTCAATACCTGTAGTTATATTATGTTATATTTGAGACAGAGTTAGGGAAGAGGATTAAATAAAGGCAAAGCGAGAGTAGTCTAAAATTCGATTCTTTTATTTAGAAACTTAAACTTTGGAGCAGGAATATGCGCCATCAAAAGAAAATAGAGAAAAAAAGTTGCTAAAAAATGAGAAAACACACCATAAAAGCCAAAAAAAAATCAAAAAAGCAATTTTCGGATGAAATTTGCAACTTAACACCAGTACATTCAATCAAGGCGAGCAAGAGAATACTTCCTGGCTTTATGTCTTCTTAATATTATATGCATTCAAGTTTTGAAATCTCCCAATTCTTTTCTTGGTGACAAGGACAACCCCCAACACCGATACATTTAGGATTATTTTTCACATCCACCAATACTGATACGACACCACACCCTATCCCACTGCATTTCCATAAGTATGGGTCTCACACACACACACACACACACACACACACACAAAAACTAGTGCGTATACACAATACATAGTATACACACAACGGGACGACTTCAGTGAAAAATTTAAAGAATACAAATTTAACGATTCCGCACTAGCACGATTTCGACATGTCGATAAGTATGAAAGTGTTCCATTAGAATGAAAGTGTTCCATAAGATAACATGAGATTTCGCGTCTACCAGCATAAGTGTTGGTGTCGTGTCGTTAAATGTGAAAATGGCCTTAAAATACGCGTGTATTCGGCGTATTCAGTGTATTTTCAAAATAATTTTTTTCAGATCAGTTGTAAGGATAAGTAAATATCAGAACTTAAATGCATCTTACAGTACCCACTTATTTCTCTTCTGATCTTTATACTTTTCCATACCCTTCTTCTACCTGGTAATTTGTTCACATTCCTTTTTTGTATTTGAAATTTTCTTCAGAATCATCCATTGCCGACCTTATGTTCTTTCTCGTTAGTTCATTTGATCATTGATTTTTATTCATCATTTTTTTCAATTTTAGCTTTAAGTTGTTGAGAGTAAGAAACTTTAAAGAGAAATTAATAATTTGTGATTACTAATGAGATTTTTTTCTAGGAAAACCTATGACCTATAATGGACGATATAATTTATAATTTCAACATTACTTTGCCCTTATCGTAAAAATCGCACGTCCATATTATGATTAATGCATTAATCAAGCGGTAAACGTAAAATGTATTTCTACAAATTGGTAGTTTTCCGATATTACGAAACAATAAACGAGTCGGGCCATTTAGTCGAACACATTACGGCCGCCCGACTATACATATTATAAAACGCGTATAACTGTTTCATTTTGTAATTGATTGTGGTAGTTATAAATGTGCAGTTAATAGGGTAGTTGGCGGCATTAACAGGGCGCGGTGCGTCCCAACGCGACTGTCAAGTGTCGGCGCCGTGTTTTGACCTCATCAGTCATACTGTGGCCGCCCTGACATCGACAGTGATGTTCTCATAATCGATAAGGACTCGTGTTTTTACTAACCTCGTGTACTAATGACTCTTGTCAGGAGATCTTTATGGTCGTTCCTGAAGATTGTCCGCAAGACGTTCGGAAATGATAAATATTAAACCGAGTTGATGGAGCAGAAAACTAGATGTAATCGCATTAAAATACCGAAGGCACGTAAAGTGGAAACACAGTAAATTTTCTTGGAGCCGATCGACCTTTCAGTCTGATTATTTCCAGCCCTCTTTTAATTATTACTTGGCAAATCCATTTAAATTACCTTATTAATTCTTTTATGTTTTAACATGTCTGCATTTTCTCTTTGTGACACAGCAATTGTGTTCCTTCTGATCTTTAATTGTGCACCCTACAAAAAATACTATTAATTTAAAATATAATTTTCTAATTTTGGATTTTGTGACGCTGTATATTTAAAAAAATCTAGATATGGGATGTTTAAATCCTCGAGTCCTGGGAATCCTTGAAAGAGATTCGAAAACTCGAATGTTTCTCTCTTTTTTCATCATTCGATTCTTTCGAAGTGAATAAATGTGAATTGTAACTCAACTATTTTTTTGTCAAATTATGTTGAAAAAATGGAAATGCGTCTAAAGACTTTTTAATTATGTATTTACTTCGTTTACTAAATGTAAATTACTTGTGTATCTTGAAAAGTGCATATTTTAATTTGTTTTTCATTAAACAGATTACAAATTTTGCTTTAATTAGAAACTTTAATTTCTAGTTTTTTTCTCTCTCTTCGGATTCGAAAAAAAAATAGGATTCGTTTCACCTTTCATTATTCCTAGTGGAACTAAGCTGTAAGTATAAATTACAAATTGTGCTTACGTTACTTTTTGGAATACTACAAATTAATGTCGGAGTGTGTAAACTGCCACTTTGAATAGGTATATTTTTATTAAGCAAACCAAACAATCGTTAAATGAATATTCTTACCTAATATATGTATGCTGACAAGTCGTCTATTTTTGGTTTATAAACTCCTGACCTTGACCTAATTTGTATCAAGGTCACAGTATCAGAGATATTTAAAACTTCTACATGTGCTCATTATTCGAGTTAAGGCGCTGAGTAGTAAAACTGTTGAAATTTTGAAAAGTTAATCTTCAGTATGACCGGCAAACCTACAATATTAACAAATAACTCCAGGATTGTTACCCCTTGTATTTTTTATATATTCCTGTAATTTTCCTTCGCAATATTTTCATGTTATGGTTGCCAAATGAATAACGACATTTTATCTGAACTTCTGAACAAAAGTGCAAGCTTGCTCGGATAAGCATTAATTAAAGGGAACTGCTTAACCTAAAATGTTGACAGTTCTGTGACTTGTGTCACATGTGAATGATAAATGAATTCATGAGAGAACACTAATGGCGGATTTCACAAACGTTACTTTTAAATTTAATCATCCGTTAAAAGTAAACGTTGCTGCCATGGTTACATGTGTTGAAGGTATAGGAATGATTATTCTTAACCGATGATTAAAGTTAAGTGACGTTTGTGAAATCCTGCGTTAACTTTATTGTTGCAATAATTTGAACATAATGAATGTTATTTACATCGGATAAAATGCATCTAAAACACGCATGCAATACAACGTTTTATCCACAATCACCACATTTATGGAATCAGAATGAGCGAAATTAATTAAAAAATATTCGTATTCGTAAAATGAAACGTGGCAGGCTTTGTCATACCTATTGGTTGCTATGGTTTATAATAAAAAATTGAGAAGTTTTAAAAAATGCAAGAAAGTGATTGTGTTCCTTCTGCTCAAGAAGCAACTCTCCAATTATTGCCTGCAAAATCCAGAGGACATTATGAAAAAGTGTTTGCCGAATTTTTAATGAATGGAGAGAAAAACGGCGGGTAATGACAATAAATGAAGAAGTCATGCTATCGTATTTCTTAAATTTGAAGAAAAGTATGCGATTTCATCCGTGTGGTCGAAGTATTCAATGCTGAAGGCTGCTATAAAGGTCTATAGAAACATAGATATTGGAAAATATACCTAGTAAACGCATTGGTTATCTGAAGAGTGAATCGAAAGGATACAGGGAAAATCCAAGGTTCTTCTAGTTCAAGTCGTTCTTTACAAGGGAAGACATCCATAACGTGTTCCGAAAATGATTGCAACTACAAGCTTGCTATTAACGAAAACGAAATGACCAGGAAGAATAGCAGTGCACCTTCACTTTCGTCACTGATCCTGGTTCCTTTGGCTACTAAACTTTGGTTGTATGCTATATATATATATTTATGTTTACTCCTATTTTGAGTGGCCAATAAACATTATTATTATTATATGAAAAAGCGAAGAACGAAATGTCTGTTAATATAAATGTAAATGTTAATGATAATAAGTAAATTAAATTTGATTGATTTAAGACTATATTTTTTCATTATTCCACTAGTGGATAATAGGTCACTTTATATGCTTCATAAGTGTGGATAAAAGTCCAATTATAATGTGATTGTGGATAAATAAATATAATATTATATACTTAATAATATAATATTCATAAAATATTACATGTACATAATCAGAATAATTCCTGTAAGACATTGTGCAATGCCTGTTTAAATTTAAGCCGAAACTTAAACCTATAACAGCGATTATTTCAACAATTATTGTTAAGAATTTAAGATTTGGATTAAAGTTAAGCTGGAGTTGTAAAATTAATAATATTAAATATGTATAATTATGTTTTTTCAAAAAATAATAAAGAATTTACCGTGTAATATATGTATATTCTGAAATATCCCGATGATAGTTCTAACACGAATAATAATTATGGACGACGAAATGACATGATATTTATCACGAAATCACAATTTGGAAATGTCTTATAACGTGCTCAATAAAACAGCAATATATTTGTCAGGTAAATAATACTGTATCTGTATAAAATATATAATTATGTAAAGTGAATACTTTTAGAGGAAGAAAATGAATCCATCAAGTAATAATGATGACGAATAAAAGTGAGAAATTCTTTTGTAGTCTCTTTAACGAACGACGCACCTTAATCTAACAGTGTTGAAATGTCATCGTTTCTTAATTAGGTGTCCAACAGTTTTCGTAATTAAAAGATTGTCACTTTTAACTAAGCGAACTCCAGATAAAATCAGCAAGTCATGTGAATATTTTTAGCTATCATTTGTAACGGACGCATCGTGACGGTAAGGTTTTCTGCCAACTATCCGCCGTATTACACGCAACGGTTATTTTGAAAGTGCTGTTAAAAATATTTTTGGCCAGGAAGAGGAACGTACGCACTTCCATTTTTTTTTTTTAGTTCCTGCTATTAAAAAGACGTACGTACTTCAAATTTATTGGCTAATAACTTTTTTCTGTTAAACTACGCGTTTCACGTAAAGGAATGAGGCCTCTCTGTGTGTGGAAAAACTTGTCGAGATTTTCCGCGACACAAAAGGAAAATATATTGGCATAGTACTTTATGAGTTATCAAAGTGAGAGATCAAAGGAGATTAGTACAAAGGTTTCTTGCGACGTCTGTTTTACAAAAGTCCGATTCTTTTGTGTTCTTGCCCACGTTAAAAAAAGAAACTTTCGCTTTCTGATCACCGCGTTCCGGATTTATCCACAGGACTTGCGATTACGCGTCGTTATCATACTTACCGCTCGGGTATTATTCGGATTTATCGGCTTCATTATCTTCTTCAAACCGCAATTACACCGAAATACTTTCAAGGTTTTGGAGAATTTTATCTGGATGGTGTACAGCTACCACACTCGCACCGCTTCCTTCCGTGCATACAAGGAACAAGTACCGGTTATCGTTGTCTGTCTACAAACATGCAGGATGTCATATAGTGGTTAAGGAAGTAAAAATTGGTATTGGAAAATATTTTTCTATTTATGTAATAATAATAATCTTGTTAAGTCCACAAAAATTTTTCATTTCCTTATCGGTAAGATCAAATACGCACATACGAGTAAACTCAGAAATTCTTAACTTTAACATTATTACATGATTGATAATAATTCTGTGTAATATTTAAACTCAAAGTTGCTGTATGATCACATGATCAGATGTTGAAATACTTTTGTAATGTAAAAATTTAAAACACCATTGTATAAGTTGAAATCATAAGAGGAGGGACAAAGAGGCTATAAAAACGAAAAGAAAGGAATCAAGTGAACTAAATTGGGGCACATTATATCTCCACATGATATTATAGCAGGGAGAGAACGTCATCGGGGTACAGCTAAAGTTCTTGGGGTCGGTAACGTCCCAAAAATGCATTCGCTGTTCTTCTGTGCTATTAACTTTCGCGACTGCGACGACATCTAAGTTTTCAGGACATTAGACGGGCAACATTTTTAGAATCGCCGGCCTCGACTCGCCAAATTGCGAAGAAGCCATTCTCACTCGCTGTCGATGCGAGACGACGATATCTAATTTGATATCGTTGGATTAATTCAATAGATATAATGTTACTTGGAGTAAGGGAATGAATGGGCGATGGAATTCTTGACAAAAGTAAATTAGACGGCGGGGCAACGCAGCGTTCGAATTTTCTGCAATATTTTATTCTTATCTTGTATATTTTATTATTAAGCCATAACTATCATGACAGATTTATTGCCGCCTTTTATAAGTGGTTATTTATGACGATTCTCTTTGTGGTGGTTACTTGTTTCAAGATCAGAAGGAACCACATTCGTTGCAGGTAAAATTTAATTCGATTCTAAATCTAAATTACAAATTGCAAACATTAAAATAACTAACTGCAAATAGCAAAAACAATCAGAGAACAACACGTAAGAACATTCCATTTATTAATATGGTTAATTAAACATGCTTGTCTAAGAATAATTCGTAAATGCTTACCAACAGGTATAAGTTTAATTCAATCAAAGGACACTCTTGTTAAACCATAGTACCATTTTTAATTAAAAACTTTGATTAAAATTTCCATCTATCCACTACGTTGTTAGATGACAACTCAATTTAAGTAAAATATAAATTGATGTGCATTTACACTAATCTTCCAAATGTACTAACGATTACTATGAGCCAATTTTCTTGTGTAATTGTAATTTTGAAAATGTTTAATAAACAACAAATTTTATTATTAATAAATAATTTCTATGTCAATCTATAAAATCGATTTTTACTTACCTGAATACACTTCACGTAGCGTGACTAAAATAACCGACATTTTAAAAATCAACACCATTAGGACAAATACATTTCAGAACCCATTCAACAAATTTGTTTAGCAATACAATTTGGTACCCTGAGATAAATATCAATAATCAATTTACTAAAGAAAAAAGTCTAATGTTAAAGTTTTTATGCGTGACTTTGTCATTTGAGTTAAAAATTCTAATCCCAAAATTTAACAAACAAAAACTCGCAAAAACATCGTAATATGTAATTAACAACTTTAGAAGACTTTTTTCTAATCCTGTTACCTTTCTTGGATGTCGCTTTTGCTTTCATTTCTTAAGTTGTTCCTTCTTGCCTTCTGATCATCAGCCATTCTTCTCATCTTCTCTTTTGAGCCTCGCATTCTACTATGCAGATGCTATGTTCTTTCTAATCAGTATATCCTCGACCTCGTTCATTTATCGACTTTTCTCTCCTCGTTATGTATCCAAATTAGTGTTTTTATTCTATTTTGCCTTCACACTAGCTCTCTTGGTTAACTGATTTCCAAGTATTATTTTTATTTCCTTACTTCATTTAGCTATACTTCACACCCATAGCTGTCAGTTTCCTTTCTTGTTCCACACTTGGAATAAAAATTGAAGGTGGTTTCTAAGTCATAATATACAGAGTGTTTCATTTGAAACTTCAAAAAAATGTCACAATTTTTATTACACGCACAGAACACCCTGCATAAAATATGTCAACTTTGCGTTTACTTTGACATAGAGACTCTTCCAAATTCGTAATGACAATGATGTTGTAACCTGAAGTCGTCGAAATTCTCATATTTTCTTTAGAAACTCAGTTATACTGCATCCAAAATCAAAGATTCTTTTTTTGTATCATATCTTATTTTACACAAAAAAATTTGAATATAAAGAAATCTATTTTTTATGACCATGTATCTTTGATATTTTTTCAAGTAGACTTTTTAGACTTTTATATGATTTTTTTTGTGTATTTCATATAACAGTGAAGTTATTGAACTTTGCCACATTAACTAGCTGCCCTGTATGTGATTGTGATATGAATCAGTAGGAAGCAGCATTTCACCACCTTACAGGCAAAAATGTGTCATGGAATTGTGCCAGATGAATATATGTATGTATGTATACTCAGGTAAGAGACGTCTCCCCCATAAAGTGTGATAGTATTGTTAACCACTATGTCGAGCAGGCGGACAATCAATCATAGGCACGTGAGGGGAGACATCTCTTTATTCAACATTCAACATTGTAACCTGTGAGCAAATAAAAATCAGATTAGAGCAGGCGGTGCAAAGAAAATGTATGTCTGTGATTAAATAAAAAGTCAATAAATTTGACAGTCCATGAATGTATTACATTAATTAATTCAGTTAATCACAGACATACATTTTCTTTACAGAAAAGTTACAAGGGTCATAGTTTTATACTACTTGTACACTCAAGATTAAAATGACTAACTGCATTTACAAATATAACTAACTACAATTAAGTGTATGTGACAAAAGACATTTGTTAACAAACATAACAGTAAGTACGGCATCATTTACTAACAAATTTACGTAGCAGGTACTGTTTTCAGTTCTAATTTATATTTTTAAAATTGAAGAATTCCTCTAATGAATAGAATACATTTAATAATAAAAAATCCTTAATGCATTTACAAAATTGTTTTTCGTTTTTCTTTTTTAATTGCTCTGGTAAGCAATTATAAAATTTCGGACCCCAGTAGTCGATCCCTTGTTGCATCATCTTGATTCTATGATATGGTGTTTAAAGTTCTGATCTATGCCTGATGTTGTAGCTGTGTGTTTGACCATTTAGTTCAAACAGTTCCTTATTTTGGTGAACATACTTTAGACAGGTGAAAATATACACTGCTGGTATAGTTGATATCTTTTCGCTTTTAAATACTTCTCTACAGCTGTCTGTACTTTTTAAATTGCACAGAGCCCTCAATGCGGTTTTTTGCAAAAGGACCTGACCATACATAATGTAAACGTAAAAACCATACCAAGGTTTCAAAAAAAAAGACACTATGGAAGACGCAATCAACCGTGAAAGCTGTAAGCCGTTATTTAATAAATTTAAAATTTCATAGCACTAAAACAATGACGCAGCCACGCAGGTTTTGTCAGTAAAAATCCAAGAGAATAGCATAATGGCAGAAAAAATTAAGTTACAATTACGAGAAAATATTTATTTAGTCGAAGAAATTGTTAAAGCTTCACTTTAATGTACGTCTCTTCACTTCAGTTTCTTTCATTTTAACACTGGCTATTGTAGTTGAATAGAGGTTTGTTTTAATCATTACAGTTTATGATTTGTTTATTTATAAGAGTGGTGGACGTGTATTGTCTGCTTTTCCTTTTATAGAAATTCGTGAATTTAAAATCGCTGCACCATTTATTCGGATTCAATGTTTTCAATTTAATCAGCGCAGCATATGATACATATTTACTTGCGTTATTTCTTTGAGCTTGTATGTATTGTACAGTGTCATCAAAATAGATAGGGTACATAATAATTTATACAATATTGATAAAAATAAAAACATTTGACATTAACTTCGTAACTGTAAAAAGATAATGCGTTCTGAAGACTATTAGAAAATAGAGAACGGATTTTTTTTTTAATTTCGATAATGCAACTATTATATTATTTTTTTAGAGTGAAAATTAAATTCTGATTTATTATTAATTGATAGTAAGAATAAATTAATGGTTTGTCGATTCACCACACAGATTATATGTGAGTCAAAGCGGTGTACAGTGACTGCACTAATTCAACGATAAAATACATTAATCATGTGGTGCCATAAAGTCATATAAATATTAACATGCACTGCGTTTTATTCATCAATTCATTGTGTGAGACAGTGCAATGTACGATGACGATATACCAGCATCGCATGCGTCGCTCTACCACACCGACGGCTTACGAATGTCAATTACACTTTTCACTCACCATTATTACATCTATTTAACCTCCTTAATTGATCTCAATTAACGATCTCTTGTTCACTGCACTCATCAGTATAATTTATTCCTTATATGCATAATTTAAAATTCAAATTTTTGGCCGTCGCTGAAGCAAACCGCTATAAATAGAGAGGGGCCTTTGAGGCGCTAAAAACTGGGAAAGAAGACGTCGCTCGGCCGACGACGATGACGACGGGCGAAATGTCCGTAATTAATTGTGATACCAAGTAAGTAGCGGGAATTATAAGAATCTAGATTAATGAATAATTCATTAAGGATTTGACGTACAATGCAAGAACAGAATGTATGAGAGGGTGATTAATTTCCAACGCGTATGTCGGGATTAAAAGATCAAGTAAGCAGTCAGGGGCAGGCGCCTCGACTTTCAGGCGTCGCCGAGGCGTCTGTTCACCCACACTTCGCACCTCCTACGCCCCTAAAACTCACACCTTGAACGAAGCGCTCCCTGTCAGCTGTTCAACTGATCACCGATGTCTCAATTTTCAATATACAGAACATCCGAGTTTAACTTTTTTTATTCACGTCGGAATTTACACGAAAAATCTTGATGTATGCGTGAAATGTGTCTGGAATTTGACCCAGATTTTTTTTTTAAATCAATGTGCCTCAAATACAACAGATTAGATAACAATCTAATTAATTAATAGTCATTCCAATGCAAACAATATTTTTAAATAATAGCGAATAGCACAAATATTGTTCCATAAAAATAAATAAATAAAAGTTGAGGTCGCTTTACACGTATGCAATGCAATGAAAATTGCACGTTTCCTGGTGGCTTTGTATTTAAGCAGTTTCTAAGTATTTGCAGTGAAAGGTACCATTTCTGAATTTAAATATTTACGGTGTCTTATATTTGAGTGACCTTATTGAGGTTAATTAACAATAATTATTGCTCACACACTTTTGCTGCTGAGCATACGCACAATAAAAATTGCGTCTTGCTGCAAATGTAAAGTGGCCTTTATAAACTTGTTGTGAGAAAAATAAAAATCGAGTCATTTTAAAATGTTTAAAGTGTTTCAGGATACAACGAAACAAATTACGTCTGAGCTTGGTGCGGGACTTTATCACTACTCTATGTATAAATCCGTTTATCTCGTTTTAAATTGTCTCTCACTGTTAAAGTGTGTTGTAAACATAATACATATAATTTTATTCTGTGAATAAAGTGAATAATAATAGTGAATAATTCTGATGCCAGTGCTGCCAAACTCTTCTTGCACTTCTTACAGTTACGCGGTTGCGCTTTTCGGTTACAATGCAACCCTTATCAACGACAGGTCTTGAATGTTAATGCTGCATCGTTGCTATTATTATGTTAATAGAGCCGCAGTAAGGCTAATAATAATTAATAAACAAGGAAAGAGTTACCTTCTTTTTTTATAGTCGAAAAAGTGTTAACATGAAATTTCCCTAACTATAGATAATTTCTATTATTTGTGTTTAAATTTCTATAAGAGCTTTCACACACTTTGATCGTTAAAGATTACGCTGTTAAGAGATTACTAACGTGAAGTTTGAACATGTTTTTGTCAATTTTCAAATTACAATTTATCTGAAATTGTCCAATCCGGCCACGTCATTTGTACAATGCAAACGTCACTTTAATATTTTTGACGTTTAATACGTATACAAAATGTCACTAGTAATTCTGACGTTCAATACAAATTTTATTTATTTATTTTGATACAGATGTAACCTCAGTGAAAGCCTGATTTAGCAAATTTATCTAAATAAGCATGACAAATACAAATTTAATTAATTTATTTTGACACAAATATAACCTCAATGAAAGCCGGATTTACCAAATTTGTCTAAATAAGCATGACATGTCAAGTTCTTGCTCGGATTTTATTGTCTTCTATTGTATTTTATAATGAAATTATATAGGTACAGGGATTTCTTTTTCTTTTTTGTGTACATAGGACCAGCTATGCTTTTCTAAAAAAAAACATGTCAACACGTTGGCTATACAGGCAACCAACATTACAACCACACAACCACACTACAAAATAATAAATAGACGTTATTCGTCATTCCTCATAATTAGAAGTTATGTTTAGTGAGTATTGTCAATACCGTTCTGAATAAAATTTATTTCAATATTAAAACTTTTAATGAAACGATTATGTTAAAATATTTCTATTAAGTTCATTTAGGCCCGATTTTACAATCATCGGATAAGCATTATCCTTAGAATAACGTGACGTAGGTGTGACGTAGATATGGAGGAACATTAAAGGATATTCGGCGAACAGTTATTCCGTCCTTATTCCATGATTGTAAAACTGGGCCTTAGCATTTTAAATACGTAATTTTTAGATAAATCATAAAGTCCAACTACTTCTTGTAGTGACACTATCGGTTTATTCTCAAAATTTTCAGTCAATTGGTTTCAGTTCATGTTCATTTTACTTCAGAAGGCTGACATAAATTTTCTAACAATATTTTGATTAGTTCTAATACAAGACATAAGTCAAGTCTTTCTGGATTTTTGTCGAAAATAAGACTCTCAAAGTTCTAAAACTACCTACCTTTCTGAAACCATGCTGTAGCATGGTTTAAAAATAAACCAATTTCATAACTCAAAAACTAATTGCTATTAGTTTGACATTAATAACTTCATTACTATTTCCTCAGTTCTTTCCAAGAGTTGAAGCTTAAATTTGTAGTTGCACAGTTGGTTGCCTATAGGCTGCAATAAAGCAATGCATTGACATGTTCTTTTTTAACCCTTTCGTTCATAGCTTTCCAAATGTTCACGTCAGTTTCACAATTTTCCCACTTGAAAGTTGTCCATGTTTTCACTTTGTACATATTCCTATATATTCTTGTAATTTTCCTGTAATATACAAGAATATGTACTAAGTGAAAACATGGACATTATTAAAATAACTTTCAAGTTGAAACATTGTGAAACTGATGTGTACATTTGTGTACACTATGAGCGAAAGGGTTAAAGTATACATAGGCGCTAAGTATACAAAAAAGAAAAAGTCCCTGTATATATTTATAAGGCGGCGACATCTCACACATTTTTTTTTATTTCTTTTAGTTAACACTTTACTTCTTTGTATGATAAATCGCTTGAACACACATGAACGATTTCAAATTTGATTTTATTTCAATGAGAACATTATTACTATTAATATAAATTACATTTACAAAATTATGTTTTTTTTTTTTCTTGAAAAAAAGTCAAGCCAACAGTGTCCCATTCGATATATCGTTACCCTAATTCGCAAATGTCGTAAGTTCATTTTTACTAATTTTACAGGAGACGATGAAAACCTTAATGACAGTTTACCTATTAACTGTACAGAGTGGACCATTTTTGATGGTTTTACAGGGTTTATTTATAGGAATAAAAAAAAACCGTTTTTGCGACCGAATGCTACTCAAAAACTCAATGGTGAACACAAAAGTTAACTACCTCGATTCATTCAGGAAATATCGGCTGGGATATTGTGAAAAATAACTTCGCGAAAATTCGTTATCGGCCGATATTTCATAGTTCATCTTTTAAAGAAATTTCAAAATTATTTCTCTATTTGGCATGGAATCGTTTGACGATTTCCTGGAGGGTTCCCTTTCATATCAGACAGAAAGTTGGTTCCATAAAAATTTCCAGGAAGCGTGGACGCAGAACGCTTCCTGAACAAGGGTTTGAAGCAGCAGGAGACTGCTGTCGAGGGCTGTTCTGAGACTATCCAGGATTATACATTTCACATTCTGGTTCTTGCAGGAATTGGGAAGTTCTTCACTAACTTCTGCAACACTTAAGGAGGCTATAAGTAAAAAGCCATGAGAGTTCTTTTACCAGGGCAATGGAAAACGTCGTAATGTATCGGTGAAGCTTAATAACCAAGACAGGAGCCGATTATACAAAATAGATCCCATTCGACTTAGTTTTGTGAAAATCTTAGAAATCTTCAGAATCAATCATAAGCACTTTTAATTTTTACATTTTTTAAATATTGGTTAGCAAATTTTTGCTTAACTATTTAGGTGTAAATAAGCTTACAGAAAATGCTATTTTTAATCTTTAGTTAGGTTAACAATAATTAAAGACGACTTAGTTAGCTTGAGAAGTAAGTTGTGAAAATTTGAATAAGGAAATCCTTTATTTATTGTTTTTACAAAATACTTTTGCAATTTATGTTTTTTCTTATTTAATAACCAGCGGAAAACTGTAGGTTTTTTTCATCAGCACTTTCTGACTAGTTTGAAACCGTCAAAAACATGCACTCATCAAAGTTGTACGCTTGCTCACGCTGTTAAAATCTGGCATTACTTCCATGGGCAACTATTTTTGACGACAGTTCCGAATTGGTCAGAAACTGCGGATGGAACAAACCTTATCTAAAAACAGTCATATTCTATTGGCATATATTTTTTATACAGTACGTCTTCTTTTCTATTTATATAATGACGTAAATTTTCTTGTAATAAGGTGGAGAAGATAGCTGTATTGTAATCAACAGGGTTCGAATTATTTTCATCTCGCATCAATTTAAAAAGGCGTAAAATACTTTAAAACTTTACAACCTTGTTCTAATGCAATTGTACTTGAACGCAAATTTTCTTAAATGTGTTAATTGAGTTAGGCGCTAATTTTAGGACCGGCTAATTGAAACTGTTAAGTGCGGCCGTAATTTATGCACGGCAGAAGACGAAGCGCCGCGGCAAAAATTAAAAGTTTCCATCAGCAGCTGAAATGTCGTTATACACCTAACGGCGACGGGGATAATTCGAAAACTACACTGGATATTAATTAAGACGAACGATCTCATAACAATGCCGTACTCAAGATAATAGGTTCAATCCATTAGTTTGATAATAGGGGGTTGTACAGATAAAGCGGGGGTGCAGCTAGCGATTTGCAAGGCCGAGATGTGTGGACTGTAAATTCTGTCAGTGTCGGGACGACGACGTTCACCGCCGCGGCGCCAATGTAAAATCTGGTTCGGTTTTACCAAACTTACACTTCGCTTTTGCGTACTTTTGTTTCTCGATATCGCCTTGAACCAAACTATCTATATCTTACTTCGACGTTAGTTTTGTTTCTTCTTGCGACCTGGTAAAGTAGTCACATCAAATTTATATCATTCTGGAAACACACGTCGAGGCAGACGTACATACATCCAGAACAAAATTGTACTTGTCTTATAATTGCATCAAGTGATTTAATACACATCTGATTCGCGTTTCTAGGATGATTTGCGACATTACTTTAGTCGTGAAGAATTTGGATCTATAATTTATTTCAACAAAACTTTTAGTAGAAAAATTAAAATCGTTGAGGCAGTGATATACCAAAATAATAATAATAATGCAAAGACATCTGTACGTATATTTATTGTTATTCATAATATAAAATATAAAAATAAATAAAATACTGCTTAAAAATATTTAAAAATATTCTGAAAAGATTAGGTTTTGAGAAGTTTATGCTCTATAGCATTCCTCTAAAAGAAACTACAATGAGTAATCAGTGCAGTACAGAAAAGATTTGACTCGAATTTACTGGGGCGAGTCAGGAAAAGAACAAAAAAAGAAACTATTCTGAGAAATGATCGTATAATATGCATCTTATTATAGGAATATACCTATAGTAGTTTGAATGCGTTTCTGTTCTCTTTTCATTTCCTACAAAATGTATTATCAGCAGGAGGATTTGTTCTATTCCATTTTCTATTTTATTTTCTATTTATTTTCAGTGTTTTTTCTCAAGTTCATAGGAGAATTTGGATATACACATAAACATTAGTTCCTCTGCTCAAGTTGTTATACAAATTTTCATCTGACAAGAGAGTCTAGTTTAAATTGTGGTATTGCTATGAAAACTGTAATTTTTTTGTTTACTAGATACAGTCCACGTTCATAGAAATGTGTTTATTGACTGCAGTGACGTACTAAATTTTGACAATACCGTGCCCTCGCTAATATTAATTTATTTCTCCAGTTGTGCACACATTAGCATTTCACATTTAACGGCGAACATAAATTTGTCACGATTTAAATTTTAGTTAATCCGTTTGTCACATTTTTAAATATACTATATATGAATAAATCATGCGCGAAATTTTTCCGCCCCTATTTTACGACATGTTTGATTTTTTGCTTTGCGAATTTGTTGCTAAAAAAAAAAAAGAATAGCATCACTGACTCTAATCCAATTAACACAGCGACTGTCGTCGCCGAGTAAAATCCGTTTTTCAAAACATTTTCAATAATTAATGGCGTGCGAGGGTATATGTAAATTGCAGGTGACCGATTACAACCACTTACCTGTAATCAGCGGTGATCTTCTCCCGGCGCTGACATCAAAAGAGCACGTGAATAATTTGGCGGGCGATTACTTTGAAGTGCTTTCGGAAAAGTCTTTCTTGTATTCTCAGTCTTATCAACTATTTAGCATTCACGTGTACACCATGATTTTGTTAGACGAAGTAATTATTAACACTTAATTCATATTTATACCACCTAATTTTCTTAGTTCAGATTGGAGGGCTCCTTTTCCTGAATACAACATGCCCCACAAAACTTTTCCAGCATGAGAATCTCGCTTATTATAAAAAAATACGAATTCGGTAATTAAGTGAATTTCAAGTATTGATTTGATTTGAATTTATTTTTTGATGTTTTTAATGATTTTAATTAAAAATGACATTATTAAGGGAAGTCATGTTCCAGATTGAAACTAATCACTTGGTATAACATATTATGTAATATTTATTTTGACAGATAACGAAGAAAAATATTTTCTCGGTAGACGTTTGCTTTGTTTACAGTAAAAAAAATAAACAAATTTTTCAACAACAATGTATAAATAAACCCTCAAAGCTTCCTTAAAAAAATACTCGAATCACCAGATTAGCATTTTAATACAAAATAATAATAATAATAATTCCGCAGATTGAATATAAATACATAAGTACTGAGTATTTATAATAACAATAACATGATGTGACACATTATTTATTTAGCTTCACTCTTATAAACATTATCATCAACTTTTCTGCCGGTCAATCAAGTTGTTTACGTTTAATTAGGAAATAATCCCTCGTTTGAATATTGTTTTAATTATTCCTATCATATTGGCGGGTTTAAAATTTGAAAATTAAAGTTTCCCCGCGCATAACTCGATTAGGGATAATTTCTAGTCGAGTTTTATTCCAAAATAATAATGATTCATCGGAGGCTACAGTCAATCAATTATTTGAGTTTGTAATTGAGATAATTATGAAATCATAGGTTAGTGTTATTAGCATTCATAATCAAATTTTCTTGGTGATAAAGGTAATGGTATTTTATTGATGTTTCCACGGTTATTTTATAAACAATAAGTGTCAGACGCCTACAGTCACATCAAATTAAAGTAGATCCTTGTCCGATGAAAATTCACTATCCTGAGTCCTGACGAAGCTATCAACCGCTAGTGAAACGTTGAGCGATTGTTGAGCGTTGATTTTAAGTATCCGTTAAAAAACTTGTTATATAGTTGATTTATTATCAATTTCTAGGAGTATATTTTTATTTAAATGAATGACAATCGTTTTTCTCTTGGGAAATTTCTATTTTGGAGTTCACGTAATGATATTTTTTTAGAAATCCTACTGCGATGTTAGGTTAAAAAGCGATTGCAAGATGTCGCTACTTAAATTGATATTTTTTTAATTAAATTCAGATTTGACATTTAACATTATCAGAGGATTATTTTTTATTACTCTAAAATATGAGTGAGCTGCTTTTATACTTGCAATTCATAATTAATAATGTGATGTCATCAATTTTCACTTGATGGTAGAAAATAATTCACGACAAAGAGCGTATTCTTAAAATTCGGCGTTTCATAATAGAACTAAATGAGACTTTCATTTTAAAGTCTGTTTTAAGAATATGAAAACAAACGTGTTAAAGTAATTTTAAATTTAAAGGCTCTTTTAATCCTATATTATTTAGATCGAGATTAATGTCATATAAGTGGGGCAACAGCAAAAGTTCACGAAGTTGAGGTATCAATTTGACCATAGAGTTGTAACACGTTCTGTATAGTGCGAACAAAAAAAAAGTTTTTCAGGTGTTGTTTGCACCGAGCAAGTAAATTAAGATAAAATCATACCATGCTGTATAAACAATTTGCCGTAAGTTAACGCAATACTGTTATTCATACCATAAATCTATGTAGTCGATTATTATTTATTTGGTTGACTGTGTTCTGCCAATTTAATTATATTTTGTTTTCATTAATGAATTATTAAATAATACGGAATGTCATGGTGCTCTTATTATTAAGAACTTCGACGTCATTATAGCGATTTTTTTGAAAACACTTTTTATCGCTTAGTAATTAATTCTTACATTCGTTAGGCCCGATTTTACAATCAATTTTACAATTCTTAGAATAACGTAACGTAGGTGTGACGTAGATATGGCGTAAAGGATATTCGGCGAACAGTTATTCCGTCCTTATTCCACGATTGTAAAACTGGGCCTTAGTCGTTAAATTTTAGCTGCTACTTATGTTGATGTGTATATTTGTTGATTTTAGAAAGTGTGACAAAGCATACTGTACACTGAGCATTAAAAGTAATGTTTTAATAAAATTTTAAGATGAGAGCTAAAAGGTAAACAAACACATGTAAAATAATTATAAATATTAGTTAATGTTGCAATTTTTTTGATGATGTAAAAAATAATTGTTTTAAGTAAGAAAATATTGATCGAATGCTATCTAGAATGTCTTGTCTTGTCTATGGTCGTCCACGCAATATATCTTTTTGCCGAAAAATTGAATTGTTTAATTCTACAGTAAATTATCCTAGTTCGATAGTTGAGTCTGCCGGTGCAATGAAGCAACTAATAAAAGTTTGATTGCTACCGTCGCTATTTTCTTTTATTACACATTCCACCTCGTTTCTTATTATCGCCGTTTTATTACGCCGAGAATTTTTAACAGATAGAATTCATACTTGCCCCGGAGCCATTCAAATATTATACTTTTTCCGCGGTAAGTTACGGCCAACATAAAAATGCAGTTCTGACTTTGATTGGTACGGCTCGAAACTTTCTGGATTTAATTCACTCATCGACTCCCCTTATATTTTTACTGCGGATATCTGAATATAAAGCACCGCATGCAGAAGCATCGGGGGGTTTCACAGTGATTCCGATCGGCTCGGTCATTTGCATAATCGCATGTGAGGTTACCTGAATTCGCCTGCTTTGTTGCGAGGCGGGATGAACGTACGTGCGACGTCGGGACGCCTTCTGCTTGACGGAAACTGCCCGGCTCTCACTTGCCTGACTCGCTTCCGGTCACTTCCGGTGGATGACAAAGAGCACGCGCGGTCAGCGGTCAAACGTTATCCAACACATTATACGCGTAGGCCGCTTCTGATATCCAAGATATGCATTCTCTGTCTACGATGGCACTTAGGCGTGACGTCGCCACTCGCGCGGGCTTTATTCACATTCACGCGGTCGTTACGACTTTTTTTTATGGCCCACGATTTGAATCTTCCAAAAGTTTCGATTGGGCGCCGCTTCCTGGTTCTCTCAGAGGCGCCGCGACTCCTAGCACCGTATATCACCTCCTAGCTATTGGAGGTGAACTGTCTCGTTAGCGACCGTCGTCGTGCGACATAAATCAGTTCGGATAAAAGTGAGGACCTAACGGCCGCAGGTGGGCTGTATAAATGCCGGGTTTGATATTCATAATTCAAATAATACCGCGTGATCGAAAAAATAAGATTTATAATGCTCCACCACTGCAACCTCATAAATGGTACCACCAAATTAAGTAATTTTAATAAACTACCAACTCAATACTTACTCATTTACAATTTTTCTACTATTGAAGTATGTGAATAAATAATTAAAGGCACTTTGTTGTACTTTGATTAAAACTTGTATCAAATGTGCTCTGTGGGATATTTGTACAAAAATAGAACTTTACGTGTTGGACCTATTAGATTTTCTAAAGACAAACAGTTATGCTATCTTAAATGGAACACCCTACATATGCAGATTAGTTTTTTAAGAATAATAAAATAAATTAGTTTATTTATCTTTTCGTACTTACATATTTTATGTTTTTACAGCACGTGGAACTATTCCAGATACACATACCCCAGATACGTAAACTTAAGTAGTACAGATATTGAATAAGACTCAAAAGTGGTTTCACACGGACGGTTTTTGTAGCAGAACTTGTATCAGTTACTTTTATAAAGTCTATCTGTTTGAGGTATGAGCGTAGAAAATAATGTATAAGGTATGAGATAAGGTTCAGATACTTATCAAAAGACATAATATCCGAAGCACAGGATAGCTTACACATACACAATCAGTATTATTCTGTAGCGTGGTGGTTTACATTGGCTACTGACGTCAGTGGTTAAATTGTATTGACTGAATAGGAATTTAACCACTGACGTCGCGTCAGTAGCCAATGTAAACCACTACGCTACAGAATAGCACTGAATATTTGTGGTTAAAATTAAAGAAAGTATGGAAGAGAGATGGTAGGCAATAAAAAGAAACCTCATGGGGCGTAAATGTCAATACTCTTGCGTGAATCCTGCAAGTGGAGGACTGCTAAATATAAAATATATGAAAAATGTAAAAATGTGGCGTCGTAAGCTAACACCTAATGTAAATGTGTCTCCTCTTTTCTCTTTATCTTTAAGTACTATATTTTACAAAATCCTTGATAAATCTGAACGGGTAAACTTTGTCTTTGTTTACATTATAATATTGGTTGTGCATAATAAATCAACCAATTTCAGAAACGTCAGCAATAGCAACAACATCGTTAAATTGTAAAATCAATGATTAATGTACTGAGAAAAGTATAGAGTCTATAACAAAACCCATATTTTCAATTTTGACATCAGAGGAAGTCCCAAAGGTTTCTCTTTTAATCATTATGACAAGCTCTTTTATGTTACGCAAAGAAAATTGTATCTAAGTAATGCTTTTCATACCTTGGATAGTACCAGAAGATTTTTAAATTTTTTATCAACTCTTGCCATGAAATTTGGATGGCATGCATGTCGTAGCTTAATTGAAAAATAAATCATTGCACTCCTTGAGGTTGTTTTACAGTAAAGATACGACATGCCGTCCAAATTTCATAGCAAGAGTTGATAATTTTGTTTTTAATCACTCGGTATATCAAATTAAACCTGAACATTCTTTTTTTATTTTTTGAACAAAAATGTTATTTGTGTGGTCTGGATGGATTTAGGGTTTTGTTATTTTGAAAAGCGGTCGAGCCAACAAATTTAATTCGTTACCAGAATAGGGAAAAGTATGTCAATATGAAGAAAGTTATCATCGATTTAATTTTCACTTAACGTATTTTCAATGAAATTGCGAAAAAAATCTTTAATCAGTTCTTTTTTCAAGGCTTCCTCCATAACTTTGCTACGTGGAATCCATTATGTATGTACACTAAAACATGATTCAACTTAAATGGTAAATCACATATTGAAGGTATATATTTAACATTCTTCTTGTTTTATGTGTACATATTTTTACAATACGAAATCTGGAAATAAAATATTTTATTACAGCTCTTTTAATTAATTTTAAGGTCGAAATACGAAAGTTTAATTGATTTTATACGAAGACATCGTATACAATAGATAAATAATAATCCAAAATACAAACAGTAAATTTGCACGAATATACTTTTATAGGCCATTTTTTTATTGGTTTCAGAATTCCATTCGACACAATTTATCCCTGCACAATCGTTTCATGCGAGTGCAGAATGAAGGAACTGGAAAATCGTCCTGGTGGATGATCAACCCGGATGCGAAACCGGGAAAATCAGTACGAAGGCGAGCTGCGTCGATGGAAACCAGTAAGTTTGAGAAGCGACGTGGACGTGTCAAAAAGAAGGTGGATGCCCTAAGAAATGGTCTCGTCGACGCCACTCCTAGTCCCAATTCTTCTGTTCATGAAGGTTTAGACGAATTTCCAGACTCTCCTTTACATAGGTACGTGCTAGTATATTTTCTGTATTTATTTATTACGCGCACTGACAAGTTAAAAGCACTTCATGAAATCTTCGGTTGGTATGAACGAAAAGATATTCTCCTCACCAAATTTCTAGTGAAAATGCGATATACTACATATTATATAAATAGTAACACAACAGAGAGTAACGTTTAGTTTTTTGAAGAAACTGTTGGTGTGGACAGCAATCACAAACCTCTCACACGACATGAACCAAAAAATTCTTGCATTGGATGTCGACCTGTTTAACAGTTTCAGTTTTTTATTGAAAATATGCCTAAATCTTGGGAAGGGCCCTAATTCTTAATCTACTTCACATGCGTCTCATGTTTCTTCTTCATCAGAAGACTTTCATTATAGACTTTGTGGGCCCACGCTTTTATTAGTTTCGCCAATTTTCAATTTTCAACTCCATTTCCACGTGCCAGGGGTATTATCGGTGGATTTATTTATTTTAGATTATCTAAATGACCCTTATCTCACTTAAGGAGAATGTTTTAGCTAACTTTTGTCACTTTGAAGTAATTTAACATTTGCCATTGCAAAAAACTAATTGCGATAAGGCATCATTTCTTAATCTAGTATAGTATTTGACCATAAGAAATTTTCTAAGAGCTGGGCATCATTGACAATCAGTAGGTGTCGGAATTTCATATTTTGTTCAATTAATTGCAAACAGGGCTGCGACGTATAATGGTATAGCGAGGAGTTAATGTACACACGCACTTTGCCGCCTTGTTCGCAACAAACCGAACAAAGTATACAATTCCAATCCCTAATAATCAGCCCTTCACAGTTAAAGTAATCTCCAGACACTGTGTCACATGTAAAAGTACTTAATCAACAATTCATCATCTTTGTTATCTGTTTATATCCCGTTTTATATATCCTTATCTTCAAAAAAAATTTTAAAAGTCATGAAAAACAAATTATTTTATTGTGTTTTCTGTTTAAATTATTTTATATTTAGGTTTATCTGAAACTTCAGCCTTTATAAGTCATATTAATGTTAACCAATTTCATTGAGAAACTGCTTTGCTTGGAGATCTTAAATACTAGTATGTAATTAATTTAAAAAGCACTAAATCTTAAATGTACAAACTAAATACATATGCCACAACCATCAAAATAAAGATTGCAGATTGTTGACAAGCTTGAATTGCGGTCTTTCAGCATACTTCTGTTTCTCTTCTTCTATTTCTTTTTTCTTCTTCTACAGTTGAAAACCTCTCTAATCTCAGTTAATCAAAGTATTCTTGTGATGAGGGTGTCCAAATGGAATGGGTTAATTATTCATGTGTTGCCTTTTGTGGCTGCCACCTACTGATTTTCTTTTCTCTTTTACACATTTGGAAAAGAAATGCAAAAAAATCCAGTTCGAAGAAGCCAGTATGACTCGAAACGTAGTGGACATAAAATTCCATCTCACTTTAGAAAATAGTGGGGTCTTTCTTAATAAACTTAATGCCCAAGAACAAAAGATTTTCGAGAAAGCTGGCGTCAAGTTTTAATCTTTTAAAAATTTTTTAAGAGGAACTCGGCAACGTAATTAATGGTCTTACTTAATAATTAAGTAGAATTATTATTTAGTGAGTTGTTACCTTCTTAAACAGGTTAATATTATAGCAGATACGAAACTTGCCGATTCGATTTTTAAACAAGTAGCCATTTTGGAAATAATCTTAATGATAGATCATCGAAAACTGTACTGATGAGCCTCTGCAAAATACTTCAAATCAAAAATGTACAGTAAATATACCACATAGAAGTAACATATTTTACAAAATGCCCGCAAGTCAAAAAAATCGAACCCCTCAAGGGTACGTTACCGATCATTAAAAAACTCCCTCGGTACAAGCTTTTGTCCCAGTTTTCGATGAAATCATGTTCTACTTTTTCTGTACAAAATTTTCATGATTAAAAAGCTAATTTTAATATTTGTCTTATACAGTTTTCAGTTAAGTCCAGATTTTAGACCAAGAGCTTCCTCAAATACATCGTCGTGTGGCAGATTATCACCAATACCGGCTATGGTAGGAGTCGAACCGGACTGGAGTTCGCCGTCCCAATTTCCTAGTTCAAATTACAGTCCTGAAATGGGTGGAAATTATTCGCCCGACCAACTGGCTGGGAATCTCGAACAAGGCATGAAGCTTCAAACGGAGTCGTACATTGGGTAAACAATTTTTAGTTAGCTTTCTCAATGACCTCATTCATTAATAGATTTATAATCTTCAGCTATTTAAATGGGCAGACTCCTCAGCAACCGCCACCACCGTACACGGCTTCTTACGATTCGTTTTCGACGCGCAGAGATATGAATTCATTACACGCGACGTCTCCTTATGGTTTGACGCAATGTCCGATTCATCGCTTGCAACCGTGTGGTTGTTTACCAGTGCAATGTAAAGTAGAGGTAAGGAAAAATATAATAAATCAAAATTTTGAGGGATTTTGAGTTGATGTTTTTTTCCTTAGAACATGTCACCGACGGGTATGTCACCATCATATCCGCAATCCGAACCATCGCCAGATCCAATTAGTAGTCAATATCTCTTGAACAGAAGCACGATGCCTAGGCCACCATCAAGTAGTCCACCTCTAACTCCGCAACCCCAACAAAGAATGCCATCGACGATGATGGGCCAGTTGATGGGAGCATTGAACAACAGCGCGCTTTTAGACGACCTAAACATAAACATCGAATCGCTTCAGGGAGGTTTCGATTGCAACGTTGACGAAGTGATCAAGCACGAACTGAGCATGGAAGGTAGTTTAGATTTTAATTTCACCAGCAGTCATCAAAATATTACACCCCAGCAAGAATCATCACATATGGTTGCTAACGCACAGACCGCTGCATCTCCTGCATACTCAACAACAGTAACACGTTCATGGGTTCACTAACAAAGCCGCTTAGGTAAGTGTTTTCGCACAATTACGAAGATATGTTTTAAATATGTTAAATTAAAATCATATATTTTAACAGACTCGTTTACACTAAGAATTTATGAAGGATCAATCAGTCATCCGTCTTTGATCTTGTGTTTTCGTTCCTTTGTGCTAAAAATTTTTAAGTGTTTTGTGGCATTTGGCCAACTAACCTCAGAGCACGAATTCGGCGATGAGTCAAGTGTTTTATAAAATCAAATGTATTATCTTTGTTGATGAGTGTTCCAAATTAATATAAATATATGTATAAATAAATTACGAATTTTATTCCAGATTTTTGAGGCTCATTGTATAATATAAAATTATTGTGACTTTTGTTGCATTGTGCATAACGTGTCAATGTTACCTGGACATACTTAAGAGTCAAATGGGAACTATAAATGTAAAAGATAATATGAAAGGCAAGTATGGAAATTAAAATTGAATTTTTTCCATTTTAGATTTTCTTTGTTCATTAAATCAAGTCAGGGGTCTCTGGGCTTTTGAAAGTAATTCACATAAAATTACTTCAGCTTGATAAGTTAACCGCATTAATTTTTCCAACTTCCCAAACTCCGTCGTAAGAATTTTAAAAGAACTTTCCGCGTGTTTGAGGTTACGACTTGTCCTAGACGAGAGGCGGTAATCAAATTTCTATCTGAGAAAATTGAATATAAAATTTAAAGAGCTGACAATCGGGAACTCCTCTCGCCGTTGATAAGTTGACAAGTACCCAGGGAAGGCTGCATAATTGAGCAGTAAAATGTGTGGCGGCATTTGAGTTACACGCGTGCTCGGGGAATTATTAAAATTTGACAGTCGCCGGCCCCGCTTAATTCACGGCGGCAAAATATTGTAATCGCAGCGACAAGACTCGTTGGGGGCCGATGATGAATGCTTCGTCTCGCTACCACCGCCGCCGATTTGTTTAATGCATATCTAACCGAGATTAATGTGGCGAGGCATCAACTTTTTTTCGCCGGAATGGGGTGCATATAGATTTATTGTTTAGCGCTACTTGTATAAGAGTACCCGAAAACGGCTTCAGTATCATCACTGTTTATGACAGGTGTAATCCTGACAGGTACACGCAGTTTTATTATCACGCACAAAACATCATCAAAGTGATTTTATACTTTTTTCGATTTTTTTTCTTACACCTTCAAGAATTGGAAAATCTCGCTTAATTTACTAAATTTACTATTCCATGAATTGTTAGAATTATGTACTAAAACTAGAGTATGATCCAGAATTACGAAATGTATTTCGTTTGTACATAATTAGAGCTGCATTAAGTAAATCGTCAACTTTCACAAAGTGATCCAATGAACGGCCAGACTAAACCACGTGATCAGTTTTCTCAATCGCTGATTGATAACGTGATTTAGGCCCAGTTGTTACAATGCCAGTATACATTTAACCTGAAGCTTAAACCCATGACAACGATTACTTCAACAATTAATTGTGTTTAAGCTTTGGCTTAAAGTTAAACTGAAATTGTACAACTGGGCCTTAGGCCCGGTTTTGCAATCGTCGAATAAGCATTATTCTTAGAGAACGTGACGTAGGTATGGAGGAACATTAAGGAATATTCGTTGAACAGTTATTCCGTCCTTACTCCACGATTGTAAAACTGGGCCTTGGTCTGATTATTGACTTGATTTTGTGCTTCTTTGCAAGTTGATCTTTCACTTAACGCAGCCTAAACAAACAAGGTATATTAAGGCTATAGTTTAAAGCTGATTTAAAGTTTATGATTTGAAAACCCTGTACTGTACGTCACAGAAGGATTTGAATACTTGTCCCAATAGTGAATTAGTGCACTGCGTAAAAAAATATCAGCTGATTCATTAGTCTTTACCATCTGGTCTTCAAGTTAAGGAAGTAAAATAAAAATGTAAAATTAAGTTATTCCATTAAATAATTTAAAAGTTAAAAAGTTAAATTTAAAAGATTTAAGATTAAATTTCGATTTTAAAAAGGAGACGAATAATTGAACGCAGTCTTTGCTTAAAACTTATGGACATAAATGTAGCGACATCTTTCGATCGCTTGTTGACCTGATATTGCAGTAGGATTGACAAATTGAAGCCAGTCCGCCACATAATAAGTCATCCCAATGACTACGGTTCTGCTGATGAAGGCCCAACTAGGCCTGAAACAGCTGTACAGAGCCTGCTCGGGGAATCCGCTGCAATCAGAACCGATTTGCACAAAAATTCTTAAAACTTATGTTCAATTACGTTGACGTGGTCACATCAGCTATCAAAAATAACAATTAAAAGGTTTGTTCCACTTATCAGTTCGAATTGTTCTACAACGATTCTAAACTGCTATATGCGTTCCACTGAGACAAAAAGTCCTAGAACTGTAAAGTAAAACGTTCCACTATAGCGGTAGAACTAGTTCGGAACTGGTGCGAACGATTCAAACATTTTTGTCGGAAGTAGTAGTTCGAACTTCGAACCGTCAAATTTTATAGTAGGTTAAGCTTAAAGTTAATTGAGTGTTTCGTCATAAATAAAAAAGTAAGAATAACTTATTCCTCTTATTTAGTGTTTAGAATTATAAATTAGCTGAAGGTTTGTAATCTTAGTGGATCTTTAATTAATAACACTAGCCTGCGAAGATTTAGCGGATGACATTAAACTAAGTTTATGTAGTATATTTGGTGTTCCTGAGTTCGAAAAAAATGTAATAACTTTTTCATCACGTCCCATTTTTTTTAGTACAATATTTCAAAGTACTTTTTTCAAACATAATTTTTGAGAAACTGACTGTTTTTCCCCTTTTATGGGGCAAGGTATCGGCTTGCGGAATACTCCTCGTAACTTAGGCTCTAACTACTAAGGTCATATGGCCAACCCAGAGAGGTAAAATTGCGTGTAAAATTTTTGACCTAGTCGAGAAGCTGTGCAAAAGTGGCCGTAAATGTATTTATGGAATCACTTGCTTCCAAAGACGATGCGTAAGACTTCCTTCTGAATTAGACTTTATCGCCTTTTGTGCCTTTGTGCTCGTTTGTTGTCTTGAAGCGAACACAATGGACGTTCATTTCTATCAACAGCTTTATGCGATAAGACTGCTCCAATTCCTGTTGATCGGGCATCTTTAGCCAATATAGGCGATAAATTAGGCCTGTGGTGGATAAGAGTAGTCGCTTTGTTTGAGTGCTTGAAAGGCAACTTTTTTCTTTCCAAAGAGTAGTAGCTATATGAACTGTTCATCCTTTTTTTTTATTAGTGGCTCCGCAAATTGAGTAAAATTTTCTATGTACATATTTACAACAGTAATTTACTTTACCAAGGAAAAAACTGAAGTTTTTTTAATTGTCTGGAGTATGGGAATCGGGTATGTATCTACATCATCACAGCAAAATGCTGAATTAAGAAACACCCCCCATGACTTTTTGAAAGAAACTAGTTTTTTTTTACAAGTCTTTTATTTAGCAATCAGAATTACAATACGTACTCTATAAACTAAACTGTTGGCTTGGGGCGTGCCGTGATGAGTGACGAGTTCTCAGAGTCCTAGAGATCAGTTAGCCAATGTCATTTCAACATTTTATGGGTTGGTGGTTCCAATTGTGGATGTAGCAGGATGTTTGGATGACTTTCTATCTTGTGATGTTTTATACTATTGTTACGATTTTAAGGATTCTATTAATTTTTATTTACGATATAGTTAATAAACTAATTTATTTAAAAGCAATACCAATTTATTTATAACTTACACTATAACAATAATTTATTTACAAGCTTATGCCTAATTTATTTTAACAGCCGAGCGAAAGTCTAACGCGAACTTTAATGTCGAACTGTTCAATGCCGAATTCGTTACATTCTACGGCTGCTGGCTTTTATAAGCCAGAGCTAGTTGTACGTGAACCCGAAGGGTTCCGCCGCTGGAATTCTCTAGGCTGTCTGCAGAAGCCACTAGGCACGTCGGCTGTGACGCAAGAGACAGACTGATGTCGACGAATCATTTAGCACTAGTTTGATTTACCATGAGCGTAAATGCGCTATTGCATCAAAGGTCACGGAAGAAATATGCCGTCTCCACTTGGTCGACCACCAAGAACTAAAGAAAAGAAACTAAGCTAAACGTAGACTCCCTATTAATAACATCTTTGTTGTAAGACTTTACAGATCTTCATGGCCATTTTTGAATGGCTTTTTTGAATGATATGTAGCTATATCTGCTGCCACTCCCCAAAACTCTATCCCATATGTCCAGAGTGGCTTGATTATTTCCCAATAAGCCAGTATAGCTTCATCATCTTCACATCTCTTTGCTTCCTTTTTTCAATTATATGTTCTCTCCAGTTTAATTTTCTGTCCTTGTATAATCCTAGATATTTTGTGCTTGTGGATGTGAGAATTGCTAAGTTGTTTAAGTGCAAGGTGGAACACTGTTCTTTTCTGAGGATGAAGTTGATTTTTGAATATGTTATTATTCACTGTAGTAAATTCTCTCCCGCTCAAGTAGGATTTTAGAAGACAAAAGTAAGTTATAGGGAGAAAATGTTTAATTTTCTATGTAGCAGGATGCCACATCTTATCGAAGGCTTGGCTAACGTCGAGGAATACTGATGTGCTATATTTTTTGTTGTCTAATACTCTGTTGATTTCATGGCTGATTCGGTGTGTGTGTTTAACAATTGAGTGGTTTTCTCGAAATCGAAACTGCTGTTTTTCAAGAAAAGAATCGTAGCTTGTGTAGACATGTTATAAATTTATCATAACCCTCTCATACCAAATATCTTATTTCACTGGGGGTGATATAGTATACTAATAAATAAGTAAACTAAATGAATGTTCGGATATCCATTCTACTTTGTAAAAGAAGTTGTTCAAAAATTTATGAAATTGTAGACAATAAGCTTATGGGTTGATATGAAGAAGCTTTGGTCAGATCATTTCCAAGTTTGGGTATTAATATAGTTTCGTCTGAGAATAGCATTAAATAGATAGATATCGATGAAATAAATTAGTGAAACTCATGTTAAGCATCATGAGTAAAGTCTCCGACAAAAAGGTCCGAATGCATAGGCACTTCGCTGCGCACCCGATACCAATTGAACTGCGGGGCAGCATTATTTCTTCGATATAGTGACAATATTTTGATCAGCTTTGTCACATTTTATTTTATTATTTGCTGTATTTTTGATAATACGATATAATTAAAGAAAAAAACCAAAACATTTATTTAGAGATAACACGTTATACCTATGTATCATATAGCCGCTGGATAATTGGCCAGTCGACCGATTGAGGTTTACAACGCATCAGTGCGAGCAATAAGTGGGCGAGTAAACGGACCTTTTATTTGGAGAGTTTAATCATGAGTGAGAAAGATACAAAATGCATTTACGTCACTACTTCTTTTCAACCCCTTAAGGGTCTGACCGCTGTATCTTATTAGTTCTAAACATCTTAGCCTAAGTAATATTGTAGTGAAAATTCAAACTTACACTTAGATGGCGCGTAAATACCATTTCATTGTAAACACAAAAAATAAATCACTAAATTAGTCAGGTTTTTTCTTTCTTTTTTAATGGACGAGTATCGGGTTGTGGTATACTCCCCGTACCTCTAGGCATCAACTGCTTAGGTCATATTGCCGACCCTATTAGAATTTAAACGAACCGGGAGGAATTCAACCCCCGGTAGAAATTTTTAACGTGCCAAATATCGTATTGATACAAAACCAATTGGTTTTCCTTCCTATTCGAGAAGAAGTCATGTTTTTGCCTTTTCATCCATGTAATTGAAAAACCGACCGCGTTGGAATTTGAACGCGTGCCATTCGTCTCCGAAAGCGAACATGCAAACCTGTGAATCACCCAGGCAGCTAACTACAGTTTCTATAAGCTTTATAAACATATAACGGAAAGGTTAACGCCAGGAAAATAAAATAAGTAAAAGAAGTAAATAGCGGCTTAGCTGGCAAGGAAAAGTAACTGTCGACGTACGTTTCAGTCTTATTAGACCTCATCAGAACAGTATAACCAAGGTGTAAGGTGTTGACACTTGGAGATAGAAAACAACAAAAGAAGCAACATGCCAGGAGACCGAATGCACATTTGCTGCAACCACTGAGAAGACCCGCATTTCGAGGGCAACATCACAGTATAGCAACGGTTGCAGCAAATGTGCATTCGGTCTCCTGGCCTGTTGCTTCATTTGTTGTTTTCTATCTCCAAGTGTCAACACCTTACACCTTGGTTATACTGTCCTGATGAGGTCTAATAAGACCGAAACGTACGTCGACAGTTACTTTTCCTTGCCAGCTAAGCCGCTATTTACTTCTTTTACTTATTTTATTTATAAACATATTTCTCGAAGACCCGCCTGATGGCCGATCCTGACAGTCAGTACTGCTAATGATGATACGTTTTGGGAAAGCACCGATCAACATACTAATGATAGGCGTTTCATGTGAAGACGTCAATTTAAACATAACCCGACTGATCATCAGGACTGACTATTATTATTAGTTGCATGTGAAACGGTTCTAAATAAAAAAATAAGAAAAATTAAAGGAGGTGGGATTCTCTTGTTGAAACCCTGAACATAAATTTAAAAAAATTGGTATCAGTATATCCTCAAGAAGTATGCCGACAGAAACAAGACTTTATGCAACAATTTTCTTGTAATACGCACAATTGCTTTGCCTTCATATTTACTCTACATTAGAAGATAATGGTTTCATTTTAATTGATTTTCCTCAACTCCATAACATTCCTCTTTTTCAACAATGATAAGCCAAAGAATTTGAAATTTCAACATTTTTGTAAAAAAATATGCGTCTGCAGATGATATAAATAAATTAGAATATTACGCACGACCTACATACTTTGTAATATTTACAAGTTAATTAACGAAATCAAATTTCAAAATGAAATTTGTCTAGACTAAATTAGTAACGGGTGCCAATCTAAAGAAAGTTCCAGGGGTAAAACTGTGATAATTCAGTTAGAGCGAGTCCGCTATTTCGGATGCTAATGGCGTTATGGGATTTATCACGCATAATAATTTAAAACGCGGGGGTGGCGACGGCAGCGGCGGCGGCGAACGCGAAAGAGTGACGACGACTCGAAATTACGCGCCCCGGCGAATATTTCGTTAATTAATTAAAGAAATTGATTATTTAAAAATAACCTGCGGAAAGGAAAATGAACGAGGATGAAAAATTCATTCATGTCCTCGGCACGCCGTTTTAATTATTCTTTAAGTTTTCAGCGTAACGTCTGGCCAAGACGTAGTAAACACCGTGTTAATTTGCAGTTTTACGCTCGGTTAACCACGGCTCAATGGATCAATCAAAACATTGTCGGGAGTTATAAATTAAACATCAGATGGGTGCTAAGTTAAAGGGGGCTCTAAGATGGAAGGTATACATCATGTCCAAAGGTCTGAGTTTTTAATTTTTTAAAATCTGTTCTCGTTTTTTTTTTCTTCTTTGTCTCCATACCAACAAGAATCACCATTTCCTTCACATCTTGTAAAGAACGTGGAAGTATTAAGTTGCTTATTCCTGTTCTTTTACTTCTAGCTCTGATTACAGGTCTTTCTTTAGCCATTGAATGTTTATTCTGAATCGAGCTACGAGAAATGTGATATGTGGCTGTACATTAAATTATTATAGACCATGTAATCACATTTTTCGTAACTTGATTCAGAATAAACTATCGGCCGATAGAAAATCTGCAGTGTGTGCGGGCTCTAAATGTACGTGACTTACTCTATGCATGTCTCATGTTATGATTTAAATTGAAGCTGAAGCTTAAGCCCATAGCCAACGCTTATTTCAACAATTGATGCCATGGGTTTAAGCGTCAGCTCAAATTTTAACTGGCATTAAACTGGACCTTAGAGTAGTGGTTCCCAAAGTGGTTCCTAGGGACCCCCAAAAATATTTTATTTTTACGTCTCCATTCACTGATTTAGAATTAATTTTTTTGAATTCTTTTAAATATCGTTATCACCTGGAGCTGATCTTCCATTTACAAAATAAGACATGCAGTGAATCATATATTACTCAAAATTTGTGATGCTAATGAAGGCATTAGAATGTTTCGCACTCTCCGTCAATTCAAACAATGCACAAAGGACTTCTATTCGATTTGGCTCAGCAATAAGACAAAGTCATATAAATATCACTGCTGTCCCTCAGTTCTGGAGTTTTACAGCACGGCAGTAATAAAAATCGCTTGCGTATTTTGAAGTAAATTCCTCGGCGACAGACCGTAATTCGAAGAAACGTGGAACAATCAGCCAATCGTAATGACAACAATAAATGAAGAACGGTTTCAGATTCTAACGACATCTTCCGGGAATTTATCGAGGGCGATGCCAACTGTAATTGATTGTATTATACTGTTGCGCTCGCATTGCATTTGAAGGTCTTCATTGATTGGGGGAGTTTCTGAAAGAATTTTGCCTTGTTAACGTCCACGACTTGACGTTCTTCAAAATAATTTCTTACACACTTCAGGATAATCCACGTGAATTATAACAAGTCACTTAACTTAAGAAACATTTATTTATTTATTATTTTTTTAAAACCTATAATTTTGAATTTGTAATTTAAAAAAAAGCAGCGACCCAAAAATATAAACTTTTAAACGGCTGTAACAGAAAAGTGAAACAAAAAGGATCAAGTCTTGTAATGTGTAACAAGTTGTAGAATAAAATAAACGAACGGTACAAACAATGCGGACACAACAAAACAGCGCTGGGGCGAGAAGAGGAACAGACTGAAACACGGCTAACTTGTTGCTTGCTGCCACCGAATCTCCAATTTATATGTGTAGTAAACATGACTGTTCATTGCTCGACACAGTTTAACTAATTAAAATTTCACTGTTCATTAATTCCATTACGAATAGTACTGCGGCATTAACTCTATAAAATATACAACGACCAACATGTCGACAGTCATTTAATATCTTGTTAATGTTTGGTTTCCATTTCAGAATTTGATTGTATTTTTAATGTAGCTCTTGAAAAACAGTTTATTAGTCTCCGAAATTTTCTTTTGTTAGGTTGGCGATAAAATATCACGACCTGAAAACCATAGAGTTCTCAGTGACGTTTAAGAAATTCGACACAACATAATTAATGTTTGCAATTTAATCAATTTTACTGCCAAACGCACTTAGAACTAAAAATAAATGTCTCTACCTATAAAAGATGGGATATACTTACGTTTCTGGCAAATTGAACGTCAACGTTTTTAATGTGCACATTGCAAGAATTTTTTGAGTGGTTTCTGGGAGATCTTGTATTAATAACACAAACAATATGTGCTAAAATACTAACCCTGTGATAGTCTTCTGATAATTTCCATCAGTCCTGTGACATAAGTTCATCCCCTGGAACAAATATAATTTCATCCAATTGAAATTCTAAAGAACAATCCATGAAAAAGATTTACTAGGTATTACTGCCATTATGTTATGATGTCATCATGAGTTACAGAATAAGGGGGTTAGTAAACGTTTTTAATTTATTGTTACAGTTTTATTAATATATTGCAATTTGAGTTTGTCAGTTAAAGTGAGTTGCCAATTACGTTTACTGGTTACAGATGCATGAAAAATCTTTTTCAGCAAAAGTACTGGAAAGTTATATTTAAAATCTTCTCTAATTAGAATGACCTACTATCGAAGTAAAAGCTTCTGATCCCTGATATTGAAGACCTATGCATATTTCAAAAACCATTTTTACCAAACTAGCTGCAGTTTAAAGACAATTTATTTCTACATAAACACAGGCAGTTACTTAATTTTCTGAAATAGACAGTAATTTATTAGAACAAGGTATAACAAGTGTCTAAATAAAAACCTGGTCCAGTAGGCTACATTTACTAATTCTGTTATGTAAATGCTATGGATAAATTCTCGATCACAACGTACTTGACCAGGTTTTTATTTAGACGCTCGTTATTTTAAAAACCTTGTTTTCTATTTCTACATTCATAAATTAATTATTAAGCAAGTATTGATTTAATTAAAAGAAAAGATACAATGAACAATTTCTTCTTATTCCTATTTCGCATGTATGAAGAGTTATTTAAAAACTTACCAGACTAAACGGTTACAAAAAATCATTTTTAGGGTCTGTATGAATTAATCTACGTATTTTGAGAGAAAGATACCGATGCGATTTGCTAGCGGAGAGAGGTGCAGAGTGAGAAGCATACCGAATACATAAAGAAAATACAATAATAAAAATATGATAAATAACTTAACCAGTATAAAGGCTGCTTTAAATTACGCGAGAAAGTGTAGCAAAATTTAAACTGAATCAAAAATTATGTGAAAAAAGGAACGTTCTGTATCTTCAAACCGTTTCTGCTGCTCAAAAAATTTCTTACTTTAAATATTATTAAAGAAATTATATCACGTCTTGTACAAGACAACTATTATTGTACATTTAGTTTCATTACAAAAATTCAGCTCTGTAATTAATGTAATAATTGTGTCAAAATATAATTAATATGTGATACTTTAAAATTACTTATTTATTGTGAAAAAACGTGATAAAGTAGGCATATTTTTAGATATTTTGTAAAAACTTCAAAAGATCTTTCTCGAAAAGTTGGAAATTAATACACATTAAACATAAATTGTTCATCTATAAACTACAAAATTTTTAACAAATTTGATCGCTCTCTTTTTGAGATATAGACCTTCAAAGTCAAAAGTCAGAACTTTTTACTTCGATAGTAGTTGCGGTCAAGACATTAACCGCATAAAGCACAGAGAACGGGACGATTTGCCGTCGCCAATTCGCCGTCATGCTGATAAGTAACTTTCAAATAAATTAAACTGGACCGTAATCTTAATTTTCTAATTCAAAATGGAACAGTTCGACCATACCTACTAAGATATACGTATGTATAAGGTGTGTTCTAACAACTGTCAGAAATTGTACTGAACATGCGCAGTAACACTGTGGCGTTTTGGCAGTTAAAGTTTCGAGTTTGAAATTCCTTCTTTATGTTATTTTACAAATCTCTAATTCATGATATTTATAATTTCCCTGAACCTGCTAGTTAAAAAAAGCTTCGGAAACCGTAAAGCAATCTTTACTTCTGGAGGACTTAACAAAAAGCTTGTACTTTTATTTTGCAATAGCAACAGCAAAAAAAAAAACTGCAAAATATATTTCTCAGTGTGCAAGAGATTTACATTAGATCGACCATTCTCAACAAGGTCAACTTAGAGATAAATACCGCGTGACTTTTTAAATTTGTTATCAACTCGTCATGGAATTTGGACGGCATGTCATAGCTTTACTGTAAAACAGTATAAAGGAGTGCAATCACATACTTTTCACTTAAGCTAAGACATGCCGTCCAGATCTCATGCCAAGAGTTGATAAAAGATTTAAAAAATCACTTGGTACTATTAGATATGTATGGATGTCATGAGGTGAAAATTGCAAGAAGATCCAATGTATTACGGGGGCCTCGATGATTGAACTTGGAAATTTACAGAAAAACAGTAAGTCAGAATGATCTAGAAATAGTTTTCTTGTATCGATTCGTGTTATATCTTATTTTTTAAAATTGCTAATAAGAAAATACTGTGGAATGAAAAAGTTTAATAAAATGACGGGTGTAAAGGTACCGAAAAGTCTGTTCCAAGTGTTAATACGACAGGGAATTGCACCAATTTCTACACAGCATCTAGATTTACAAAAGAAAACGATTATTTCCTATTTACAATCAACAATTGTTTGATTTGTTCTAAACTTATTGCTACGCGTCCCAGAAGGGTTTGCGCAACAACCACCTGTGCGTGGCGGGTAATACCCTAAGGGGAATTTGGCCGAGCCGGTCGGACGTACCTGTGTGGCTCTCTTTTGGAAGGATTCGCTGCCGTCCCAGTAGCTCAGCGAAGACGGCCGTGCGATGCGATAATTAAAACGCACAAGTGTCAGCCCGTACAAAGGAGGACCGATCCCGAAGTTACAATTTCTTAGGGCGCCACCTAGCCGAAATGCAGCGATTCCCAAGGTCATGAACCGAAAATTAAATCCTTAGAATAAAATTCCCTTAGAAAGGGTAATCCACATAAGGATATATTACAAATAATGAAAAATACACAAGCTAGGAGAGGGTCCAAAATAAAACACTGGGTAGAGCTCCGACGCCAAATGGCTCGCCAGAAGGGCAGAGTAAGACGGAAACAACCCCAAAACCCCGCCAACGTGTAAGAAAAATCCAAGCGTAAAAAGTTAACAAACGTATATTGAGAAAAAGGGGACACGCAAAAATGAAGAGAGGATCGGCGAACAAAAGCATCCCCTTTAAAGTAAAACGAAATCATTCAACACGAGCGGAACTCATGAAACAAGGCACCAAACGCAACAAAAATTATATTGTATTAATTAATTAAAATGTAGTAGGTCGTAAAACCTAGAAGAAAAGCCAATAATGTACAGGCAAATATGTACCAACAATGAATTACACAGGCGTTGAACAAACCGCACGCGTATGGGCCTATCCGCGACGTTCACAAAATTACCCAAACGGGTGAGTTTTCCGTAATTAAAAATTAAATTTCAAAATAATTAAATTTTTAAATTGAGTAACACAACAAAAAAGAAAAAGTGAAACCAGTCGCGAACAGAAAAGGAAAACTAAAGCAGTCGGTTGCGATGCGCACACGCTCAGCAGGTCTTCGAGTCCGTAAGAAGTTACGTCGCCCCCAAATCGCAGACGGCGAAGTGATAAAGACCAAGAGAAAATTTGAGTTTACGATACCAAACAATCATTTTCTCCCTGTGGTCAGGCGGTCGGCAAACCAAGATCGGTGTCACCAGGGGGGTGGTTGAGTGTGGCTATCCAGCCCCAAGAGTCGGTCCGATTCAAGCGATGGGACACATACGAAAAGGGGGGATCGGTAGCACGCAGCCGTTCAGGGGCCCAAGGAGGTCCGCGTGGCGATTAAAAAATTTGTCGTCAACCACGTGTTAGATGGAATGGTGCTACCACTTGCTGTTAAAAGGCAAGAAAAACATCGCAATAGTAAACGCTAAACAATATACCAAATCACGAACCTCGCAAAAGAAAAATAGACAACAATGACTTACCTCGTACAGAAAATACGAGCCGCGAAAATGAAGAGGGAAAAGCCTGTCTTCCGTGTGACGAAAATTCGGTGTTCGATGAAATCAGATCCACATAAGCGAGGGGCTCGAAATTAACGACAGCCCAATCAACATCCGTGGACAAAATCCTCTAACGAGACTCCAAGCGGAAACAAAATTCACATCACACGAAAAGGAGCCATCCAACAGAAGTGAACACGCGAAGCACAATGAAATGGCCAGCCACAAAAGTCCGAACGAAAGTTCTAGAAAGAATCAAGCAACCAATCGAAAACCACATAACATAACTAAACTCATTACAAGGAAGCTGCCAGAAAATTCGTTCCTAGGTGAGAAAGGGGGATGCAACAAAATTAATTTTCAACGGGGAAACTCCGAACTTCGTGCGAGAGAAAGAAAACAACGCGCCAAACATGCACGTCGGAAAGATAACCGCACGGAAAACGCCTATGGTCGACACAGTTGGCAACCCTACCTAACCTTGCGTTGTCAAAAACCAGAAGTAAACAAACGACCGCTGTGTACGAACGGGCCCCAAAGACCGAAAAGAAGCGAACGCGGCGATGGGCGAAGTCCGCACAGCGATGCGTCGAGTGCACATAAGATGACAAATAAGGTAAAGCGTTCGTAATTTTCAATTACGAAATTCGAATAATGAAAAATAGTTTGAGGTTCACTGGTTTATATCATGAATATTACTTTTACAAAGCAATATGTAATAAAGCGACGAATTTTTTAAATCGTTTATTCAATTGCTTCAAACATTATTGCGTTCTGAGAATCATATCCGAATGCTTTTATGTGATACGTATAAAGTATTGCGCCCTTATGACATCTGAGAGTCCGACGACGTGCGCATAAAACATATAAATAAACACAGCAGACGCAAAAAGAAAATTTTAATGGCGCACGGAAAATATATTCATAATATAATTTACATAATGTAGGTTATTGAACAGTTCGGAAATATTCCAAAAGTTTATAAAGCGCGAAGGACGTTTCCAAGCACTCACAGAGATTAATGTTGGAGCATAAAACCCCGGAAAGACAGATAAATTGATATATAGAGATGTGCAAGTAGATTGAGATATATCGTACACTTGACGGGGGCCTATACAGTAATCGGTCATCACTCATATAATGCAATGCCATCGCTAGTCCGAGCTTGGTAACTCGAAAGATAGTAACGAGCAGTCGTATCCGGTGACGAATTGGAAGAAAGGAAGAAAGAAAAAAAAGGAACGCGAGGAGTTAGATGTTGATTTTTCACGATAATTTTAAGGTTGCATAAAACTACTTACTTTCCTTATACGTGAGCTATGGAAATTTATGGTGATCCATCGATTATTTAGGAGGACGATTTGCTAGTCATGATGTACCCATACACCCTCGCGATTTTACTGTCTAGACCGAAAAACGCAACATCACGTAACGTAGATTTTTTTGTTTTGCGTTCAATAGGAACGCATGCTCTACAGAAAATATACGAGGGGAATATAGATTTGACCTGGACTTTCTTCTACAGCGATAACAATAATACAAAGCTAATAAAACAAATTGTATTTTTAAAAATAATATCCTTTCTTTAATATAAACTTATTCCAAAGATCAAGCAACTTGCAAATACCAACAGAGAAAAATTCTTTTGGTCGTCTGCAAAGCCAACCTGAACGCGTGCGCCAAAATCATGTCTTATGAAACTTGTTTTTAATATAGTATTCTTTTATTTTAAATGAGGTATTAACCTAACAATAGACTATAATTGTGTCTAAAAATTTAAGTTTTATCGTCGTGCACTGTATATACAGGTGTTCCACATTGTTCCAGTGACATTTTATTTATGTACATTTAATTTATTAATCATGCGATTCAGGATTAATTTGCTAAGGATGTTATTGTCATGTTACTATTATTTATTATTTTATATCAGGTGATTCACAATTGCCTATTCCTTTATCAGCTTTCTATAAGAATCTACTCTGTTAGAGCCGTATTACACTATTGTTAGGGAGGCATTACTTTCTTTTCTTAGTGTACATAAAATTCCACTTTCGCAATAAGATTAAAGGCCTGTGATTGTTGAGAATTTTTGTTTTACAATTCAAATTAATGCTTGTGTTTCTTGTATTATTTAAAAAATGGCTTTTGAAGTTTAGACCCGTACACCGCACACCCATGCATGTATGTACAGAGTGTACATTAATGATTGAAAGGTGTTTGAATTTCCCGCCCATTAGATTATTTGTAAAAGTTGGTAATGCATACTATTCTGTTTTACCATGAGCGGCACATAAAATTATATATTATTAAAACAATTTATTAATGATTAGAAATTATTTTACGTTTGTTCAGTACATACATTGATATGGAGAATATAAAAAGTAAAGCAGATATAAAATAAAATTATAATATCTATTCAAAATGTCCCCCATTTGAATCCAAACCTATCCCCAAAGAACTGTTGCAAATGATTCAACGTTGTTAGTGCAGTATGGGCTGTAGCCCCATCCTGTTGAAAATAACCTCGTTGTAATTCAAAGTCATGAAGTTCTTCAACGAAAGGATTTAAAATTGCTTCTTAATATGCGCGTGCTTTAATATTGTGTTGAAAAAAATAGGTCCAATGAACCACACACCGATCTTCTGACCACATTCTACGGTTTTGCCAATTTACATAACCGCTGAGATGAAACCATGCTTCATCACTGAAGAAAGTTACGTTTAACATATCGTCATTATTTAAAAACTCATTAAACCATTGACAATATTGCACTCGACGAGGCAAATCAAGAGGCAGCAACTCATTAGTTACACTTATCTTGTATGGATGTAAATGTAGAACCTTCTTACAAGCCTTTTGGCATGTACCAAGTGATACATTTGTCTCAGCCGATAAACACCGTAAAGACTTCTCTGGACTTACATCCATTCTTTGATGAATATCTGCGATAACTTCTTCGGTGAGAACAGTGGGCCAGCCTGTAGATTTTCCTTTAGAAACACTGCTTGTTTCACGAAATCTCTGAATTATACAGCGGACGTGTTGCATAAAACAATCATGTGTGAATACCACTTCAGCTTTGATAAGAATAATTCCACACGTCTTGTTCATTGCGTATCCCCGACCGAAAATACGCCTCAACAATAAATTTATTGTGCAGGTCCGTGAAAACCATCGCTAACCTAAAAACGTTTGTGTGTATTTTTATTTCCTGTTATACGGCTGTACTTACCAATGAAAAATGTCTGACAGCAAAAGTGGAAATAATTTAATACTAACTCAATAATAATAACTTTAGGAAATCAAAATGTAAACAATACACCTACTGACGAAATTCAACATCAAGTCATCATATCCAGTATGAATACCAATCTTGCAAGACGAAAATTCCTAATTCGATAACGCGCCAAATTCAAACGCCTTTCAATCATTAATGTACACTCTGTATAAACGAACAAAGTGTGAACTTTCTTTTTATATTTCATAATATCGAGCCTCAGAATGCCTTCAATCATCATGTTTAAAAGATTTCAATTTTCGTTTAAAAATTTAATCAAATTTAAAATGTATGAAGTCTGAAGATATAAGAGTAATCTGACAAATGTTGTCATTGACTTTTATAATTAATTTAAGTTCATTTTTCTTTGAGTTTCATTGCTGTTAGTTGATTTACATATACATTGTTGATATCTTGGTCTGGACGTGTTCTTACAATACGGTAATCTAAACCCATATTTCTGGTTTTAATTGCACTACTAATGGTTATCTGGTCAGTCTTCTTAAGTCAACTTTTCTTCTATTCATTTGTGTTTCACGTATACAAATACATACATGGGTCCAGTGATTTTTTGAATATTTGTTTTACAAAGGATACATGGGCGGGCACTACCATTAGCAGTAATACATAGTTTTATTATATACATTTAATTTGGAGCTTCAGCTTCAGCTTTTGCCGTGTAGAGTGTTGTCTATAAACTGCAATATAGCATCTGTAGTACTTCGTCCCTTTCTAAATCAAAATTAAACATTCATGTCAATTAAAAATATTAAAATTAATTATTAGCGGGTAAAGAATTTTCAACAAATGTTATCCCTATACAAAATTGGCAAACTTAAAAGTCTGAAGTGTTGTAGGGCGTTTTAAATTTCATGTATTTTCTAATTTCTCATTAAAAAGTGGCCCAAAACTGAGATTTACTTATATGCATATTGGCCATCTGCATCAAATACTTTAGCAATTTTAAATGAAAGTAGTGTGTAAAATGTCACAGCTAAGGTTAAGCAGAATGTGTGAGTCTATTCAAGTGACGCAAAGGCAGGCGGCCACTGAACGCGAAACTAAGCTAAGCTAAGCTAAGCGAAACTAAGTTTTTTGAAGATTAGATCAAACGTAATCTTACGCGAACGTGGCAACTAAAGCTAAGGGAAGCAAAGTTAGGATAGCAAAGATATAAAACAATGTTTATCTTCACTCGGTCGCCTCGTCTGCGTAAGATTACGTCGGATCTAATTTTCAAAAAACTTAGTTTTGCTTAGCTTAGCTTACTTTCGCGCGCAGTGGCCCATCGCCTTAAACTTAAGCTTAGTTTAGTTGTTCTGTGCAAACTAGGATCTCGTAAGTTTCTAAATTGATTCACGTAAGGTTGCTTTTTTAGTTTACAGTCTTGTTTGGAGGTAAATATATAGTCACAGTGAATACCAAACAACATACTCATTTTTGTTTCATTGCAATATATTTTATTTAATTATTTGAAGAATTTCATTTTACTGATAATGTCGAACTACTTACAGAATTTAAACACATAGATGTTCTAAAATCAGATATGTAGTAAAAAAATAAGACTAATAAAAAATTAATACTTTTTTTAACGAATGTCATACACCTACATTTAATAATTTAAATTATCACATCACTTAGAACGTTAACATGAATTTTCACTAGTCATGTTCGGTATTAATCCTGTCCAATTAAAAATTCATGGTAGTTTTCCGGATAAATGATTCTGGGCCTGACCTGCATAGATCCTATCACACACGTTACATTCAATTTATAAACACGTTCAACTTGGTTTCATCAGAATGTCGTGTTACAGTTAGATAAAATCTATTAGCAAAGTTGTTTGAAGCAAAATAAATCGATATAAAACAGTAAATTTTTGGGTATATGATTATGCCTATGCAATACATACATAACAAATAATCATCTGGTATTAAAATTGTTTTCAATTTAGTTTCAAGTTATCTCTCAAGTAAAAACAAAGACAGTTATACCTGGCACAATCTGTGATGATTTTCGAATTGTCAATCTTAGTTAGTTATTGATTTTAAAAATATGTCCATTGAATGAAATAAATTTAGAAAATGACGTAAATGTTGAAATGATTTTGAAGTGAATAGAAAGAAATATCGGATATAAATGGTTAACATCGATTATCGTATAAGCTCCCCCAATAATTTTTACGGTCGGTTTATATTTGATGTAAAAGCTCTTAACTAAGTATATTATCTTAATAGATTAGACGGGGGATGTTGTACAGTGCGTTGCTGTGTGGATCGCGTATCGTTGACATAGCTATTTGTGGCCTATATAAATATTGAACAAAGCCGGTTACATTTTTAATCTCGCTAGTAGAGCTTTTTGTGTAACGTGCATCTACCGTCGCTTTAGGAGCGGTCTGGCCGATTGCCCGAAGAGCTTTCACTTTACCCAGCTACGTCTCACCCCCAAACCGACGCTGACGGCGCCATCTTCCCTGGCGCCACGGACAGGCCGGCAACCGTCCTTACTTTTTACTACAGTTCGCTTCGACAAAAGAAAGAAAAACTACCCATTATTGCCTACAGTTATCTTAAGAAGCCACAATAAAACTGTCGTTTAAAAAGTAAGACTGTCATTAATAAGAATTGCTCTGTATCAATTTATGTGCGGTCCGAATTAGGTAGCGGTGATAAAATTTCTAGATATTTCCAACATTTTTCCGATATGTATCAAAAGTTTTTAATATAATTCACTCAACTTTTGCACGGATAAGTTTTTACGTCGGGAAGAATATAATTTTACGCACGAATGAGTACTCAAATTTTCACCAGGTTTTTCTCACACACACGAATATATTCAATATTCCCATTCATTTAACGGTTTTAATAATGTAATTAATTTTATCTGTTAATATTTTCAATATTGAAAAGGTAAATTCAAAATTGAATGAAAAAAATATGCCACGAATAGCTTTTTTCACTGTATAAAAAAATCGAAATTGTACAAACTGCCCTACTCAGATTAGATTCCTTGTTTCTTTTTCCTATTTCCATTAATATCCAATAGAAATCTTTGGATATTGTTTATCTTATGTACTTATACAGTGGAATCTCTTTAATCGGAACAATTAAATGTAGCGAATTAGCGAATTGTTCGGATTATTGGTTAGACGTAATGAAGTGTTTAATTTTTGTAATCATTTATTTATTTGTCCAAATATAGATATTCTGTTTTTAACACATAATAAAAAAACGAAACTGGGCAACCTTTCAATAATAAAATTAAAAAAGTAGATACATCTACTTCTATTTTCTTCTATTTTTCAAACTTCTATTTTTGAAAAACTTCTATTTTTTTCAAAATCTCAATTTTGTCTTTCAACTTTAATGTTAAATGCTTTCTTTTTGACATCTTGTAATAATGAAAATACGGGGAAAATATCTATGCGCCACAATGAGCAGAAAAGTACTACGTGCTTATGATAAACTAAACAAGTCTCTGGGAGCAACATTCGGATTATCGAGGTAGCGTTGGGATTATCAAGTCACGATTTCCACGTTCGGATTATTGGATGTTCTAATTAAAGTGTTCGGATTAAAGAGGTTCCACTATACTTAGAATCATCTAAAAGCATTGGTTACTTCTCACAGTACAGTGTAATCCCGACAATTCGAAGTAACTTATAGTAAGGAACTTTCCAGATTTTATCAAAATCATACTTATATCAAGTTTGCACTGACATCGATTAAAGTTAATCTCGAATTAATCTAGGATTAGTTAACAACGGCGTCGGTACAACTCACCCTTAGAAGTATTATTTAAGAATCTGTGATTAATTAGACTGATGATGTATTCAAATGTATTTAAAAAAGAAAACATAAAAATTCTTCACAGCAGATATCTGTCGTAAACAAATAGAGTTCATTGAAGAGTATAAAGTGAACTACCAACACCTGAAGTCACTTTTAGTCTCCCTACACAGAGAAAAAGCATTAGTGTTTATCAACACAATTGTAGTTTTTGTCTCTAGAGATTGTTTCTAAAATGGAGACATCAATAATAAATAGAAAATGATTAAACGTGACTGTAGTAAAGTAAATATAATACTAAAATATAAAATATATATATGCGAATCTGTAATATTTATTTATACATGAATTAAATCTGAAGTTTAAAAAAAAAATCAACAATTGTATCAAATAATTCTACACGAAGTTGTATAAAATCTCACATTGTCATATTTCTCTGTTAGTATCCTAACTCAATGCTTGTAAATAAAGGCTGTTTTACATTTATTAAATTTGATACAAATTTTTGTTGCAAAGTGATAAGATAGATAAGCTACCACAGTGAATTCTGATTGGTTGAATTGGCATTTCTCACTCACTTTGTACCAAATTTTAGATAAAAATGTCATAGTGTAAAACGGCCATAAGAGAGGTAGATTATTCAATTGTCGCTCTATTGTAGTCAACATGTGCCAATAGGTGACAGATTAGGTAAACCTGTAGCAAATGTAAGAGATTATTTGAGCCGAAACACTTATGCAGTGTTATCAAGATTATCTTCCTGGAATACGTTGTAGGATAAACCTCCTCTCCATTGAAGGGTGATGGATTCTAGCACTCCTGTATATACCACTGGGTAGTTATGAAGCCCTGAAAGACCTGAGTCTCCTCTAAGTACAGCCCATAGAAAATGCGAATTGCGCCGTTCATTTCCTAGTTTGCAATCCTTCATGAATTTCCAAACAAAATTTTGAAAAGACTGGAAGTCTTTTACAACGATAGTGATGATTGACATGTGGAACCAATTGAAAACAATAACTCTGAAGGCCCCAAGGTTTCATTCAGCGTTAAAAATATTATTTACCCTTGAAAGGGTAATTGGCCAACCTGCTCCATTGTATCAAGCATGGAATCGCACGCATTGACGTGTAGTGGTTTATAAATGCCAAAAGTTTTAAGTGTCGACCTGCTATCTTCTATGGTATCCAAAAGCGTAAGCATGGCGAGTGATCTCAATTTTTTGCCGTGCACGATAAGGCTAGATACTAAACGATCAATTCTAGAAACAATTTCTTTAAACCAAAGTTGTCATCTCGAAAACCAACGATTCGTCCACGGTCAAATGGAGTTCATCGATGAAATTATCTAGCTCTTCTTAATCGTAATTCTCTGACAATTACCTTTGCACATATCACAAGATTTAAGTTACTAAAATTTGTTAAAAAGAAGATCATTCCTTAAGCATGTATGTATTCCATATTTTTTAAAATTTAGATTCTAATCGATTTTTGTCTATCTCAATAGAAATTTTATCTATAAATATTAGGAGTAAAATTTTTCTTATTGTTTGGATTCTTAGGTAAATAAATTTATATGAAAACGAAGTACAAAAAGAGTGTTTTCTTTCTGTTTCATTACTTTCACTGACAAAATAAAATACTTTAGGTTTTCACTATAGGTTTTATGCTAAAGCACTTTTTGTTATAGCGAATTATCTCAATTGCCTAATGATTGCTCAAGCAACAAAAAATAAAGAGATTATTATACACGTACATATCTGCATATGTACTGCAAGTGGTGAGAGAAGATTTAATGACTTGGATTACTGAAGAAAGTTCCGATTATAGTTTAGTGCATTGACTGTTCGAATTAGCGAATATTAATTAAATAATAAATAAATATAAAAGCTTGTGGGTTAACGAGGTTATGCTGTACTATTGAATATAATATCTAATTATTAATTGCCAAGGTTTAGTATTTTACAGATACCCACATACGAAGTCTCATTTATCGTGATGTATTTTTGATTTCATTTTAGCATTAATATACCGTGTATCTACAGATTCGTATATTCCTATCTATTTGTATAAATCAGTCTTGCTTGTTTCCAAATAAACCCCTGTAAATTGGTGTTCATATCCTCTTAACAAATAATGGCTTCATATTTACGCTAAGTCTTACTTAAATATTGAAGCCTTAAAGAAAATACCCCAAGAAATGGTAACTTTTATTTTTCGAGCAGTGCATTTTAGAGTTCCTTAGATTAATGTAATTCTTTCTACATTTTTGAGAACCAAGAAGGGATGGAGTTAATTAGGATTGTTCTGACATCTTTTCTCATAAACGTTTTCACCTTTTTCGGTCTTGTATTAATTGTTTCGTATCTTATTTTATAATATTTTTTTTCTCCAAACAGATCTTATTTACGTTCTCATTTTTTCTAGGCGCTTCTCTTTTCTTTTTTTACGTCTTCTTTTATTCTCCATTCTGTTTATGTGTTTGATATATTTTTGTTTTTTAAAGTGAAATATGTATTCACTTTATTTTATGCAAAAAATCACCTTTCACCCTTAAGATCGTTTTTCACTACCCTATTTCTTGTACAAGATTTGGTTCAATTTTGATAATAATAGTCAGAACAAGACTTTTTTTTGGCCTGGAGATAGAAGTCGTTCAATTTTTGCTGATAATTTTTTATTGAATTTTCTGCATAATTTATATTCAAGAAATTGAACCAAATCTCTTGTACAAGAAATAGAGTAGTCTAGTAGGCTATTTTAGACTATCCTTTTTCTTGTACAAGATTTGGTTCAATTTTTAAAATAAAAATTTAAACCAAGAAATTTTTAGACTGGAGATACGATTTGCAAATAGAACATGTTCTATATTTCCAGGTAGTTTTTAATTCAGTTTAAATTTTGATACAATTTACTGCACAAATTAAATTGTGTAAGAAATTGAACCAAATTTTGTACAAGAAATAGTGTAGTGTAAAACAGCCTTTACATTTTAGAGCTAAACGTTAAGGAAGTCCTTGAAAAATGGTCCTATCTTTTTAATAATTACGATTGTCTTTTTTGTCTAGAATGTATTAAAGAAATTTATTTTATAACATATTTTTAATTGAGATAGAGTTATATATTTAATATTATTTTTATTTTTAATAAAATAACATATGTACATGTGTAACGTTGCTTAAGATTTTATTCAAAACTGCATATACATATAATGCGATGAAAATAGAAGACCTCATATGTCAGAATTTATATTACGTTTTAAATTGATTTACATTTCTTTATTTTATATTCGATTTTCGTTCCTGAGCTTCATACGAAGCCAAGACTTGTGATAACATTAAACTTAACAGTAGCTCTAGTGAATGATGGTCTTGAAGCGCGCATTGATGGACAACTCAAATACAAAGCGACTGATTGTGATCGATCGCGTTGTAACGTCTTAAAACTCTCCATCTCTTTGTATCCAGCGTTTGTATTTGAAATTCTCGATGAAGCAAATATACCCTCTTGTCGAGGAGGCCGTTTCAGTAACGATTTCAAAATAAAAAGTAACACTAAATCGTCGATTCCGAATCGCCCGCAAATGTGGATGGATTACGTCCATTTGATTAAATCCGTTTTGTCCTTCATCCGCAAGGGTTGTAAATATTTCAGAATTACGAATGTTTGTCACACCTCAGTGCGCCTCCGACGCGTAATAACGTCCTTTTTCTGCGGCGATCGCAGATGATGATAACTTGCGAGCGTGCTTCGCGCTCATTTCGAGGGATTATTTCCATAAAGTGATATCATATATGAGTTTCGTAAAAAAATATATTGTTTTTACTCCGGTGTCTGCACGAAAACCACTCCAGCGCAGAAACGGGAAAACGTATTTGTCTATTATTTGCTTGTTTCGCACTTATTAGCCTCTAGCAGGGCTGCAGGTATTCACTTGCTGCATTAATGCTACTAATGACTTCGGGCTACAAATTTATGTTAAGATGCATGTAAAACTAATTACCTCTTTGTTGTCTTACTTCCGCTTTTTGTGAATTGATGTAAGTTTTGTTAAAAGAAACAAGAAATTTGCTTCAGAAAACAAGTCGATCGCTTTTGTTGTACCACTGACTTATAATTAATTTCAAAAAACGTTCAACGTTACCGTAAACAATAACAAATGTTTCTTATGTGTTTGAAGCTAAAATGGCTAGTTTCTTTATTTTATTATTTTTATCTTCGCGCTATGTTTTCGAAACATTTTTATTTATTACGAGAATATTCTGTAGCAAACCAATTCTTAATATCACACTGATAATACAATAAAATTGCAATAACAATAAACAATTGGATAAAAGAGTGCAAATTTATTTGTAATTTTGATACAAACAATAATATTTTTTGCATTACCCTAGCATTAAATTCTCCTTTAAAATCCAGGTACAAATTGTTGTAACAATTTCTGCAAAACTTTTCTAAATAGTTTTTTCAGTGTTACTGATCTAATGGCTTCCACGGTGACAAATATTGGAGCAGGTTTGTTGTAAAACTTTAAGGAATTATTTTGATTCGCGATTTGTCCGAATTCAAACTTTCTTAAAAAATCTCGAAAATCGTTTGCTTTTTATAATATCTCATATTGCTACGTTATTTGTTATTGAGAAATTAATTTGTTTGTTTTTCAATAACGTACATATTCGTCTATAAACATGAAATTCTTTCAGATTCAGGGCGTAACCTTTTTCTTTTGTACTAATTTAATAAAATCTATGAACGCTTTTGGGTCTTTTGCACGCTCGTAGATAATTTCTTATGCTCATAAATAAATTAAAAATAACTCTGCTCAAATTAAGATTATTTATTAACAATTTCTTTAAATGCAACAAAAGTGTTTGTTTAGTTGAATTTAATATAAACTAAATTCCTGTAACGACCATTTGTTTAAATACGTATGTATATCACAAAACAATTGAAAGCATAATTATTATTGCTATTTTTAAAAGAGAGTTTATTTAAGTTGGTATTTACAATAAAATAAAAATTTGTTCAGTTTCTTACGGTTTTATACATCAACTAATATTTATTCTCACTTCACTTTACGTAATTTAAATTGATTACATTAATTAATTAACAGCGTCGCTCGAAATGTTCAAACTCACATTTTTTGCTTGACACCGATACATTCAACCCCGCGTACTTTATTAGACTCCACCCCAATTTAACGTTACTCATATTTATAAGCTGTTTAAAAATATCTGAAACGCGTCATACAAGATGAACAAAATTTTTTTGAATGAATTACCATGTAATTCTGATTCTAGTTGTCAAACAAATGAAACCGTTCATGTTATTAAGACCCATTTGTACAATTCGAGTTTAACTTTAAGCGAAGCTTAAACCCATAGCAACGTCCATTACAACTATGTTATTGTGAAGTGTTTAAGCTTTGGTTTAACGTTAAACTCGAATTGTACAAACGGGCATCAATCGGCTAAATTGGACTTGTTCCTAGTCTAGGAAGTGCCTTCAAGAACTGCAAATCCTCCACGATGGCATATATCCCTCTGAACTGCTTTTAGACTGATGTGTATGTGTCAGTCTGGTGATGACCATTGTATCTTTTAATCGTTCCCCTCATGTTTGTTTTGGTTAACAAAAATTTATGTTTCAGTAACGTTTATGTTGATATATCTTGGGATCATTTTTTTTTCTTTTAATATGCAAAACTTAATTGATATATGATATTGATATGAATCAATATATGATACTGATATGAATCACAATCTAAATTAGAATTAATACATCAAAATCACATTACACATCTAAATTTTCTAATTTTATGATAAATTTCCTAAGGTTTCCCTATATCCAAAGATGGCAGGCAGTTTTTCGAGATATGCGCATCTTATTAATGCTAAAAGATTTATTCTTCTACATTCAGGATGACATCGTTCACGATTCTCGTACTGAGCATTGCAGTATTTCAATATGTTATGCTTTGCTTGGATTAATACTTATTGAAGGTTCTTTGCCTTAAAGGTTAAATGAAAATATTCCCATTTTTCAAATGGAACAACCTAACGGGTCCTCAATTAAGAAACTTCTTGGAGTGTGCCATGAAACGACAAAGACCTAAAAAGGCATGTCTTAGCTTACAACATGTTTGCGTTGTCAACTGACAGATACATTTTGACGTTTTTAAAATTTAGTTCCTGTCGTACTGTCCTGCGAAATGGTTTTCATGTTAAAACAGAAATCGTTTATGTTTAAATTCTATTTTCCTAATGAACATTTTCACATCTTTTATAAATACAACATTCGAAATATCTGAAGAGTCTTCTTTCTTCAAAAGTAAGGTTATATTTCCCTATTACTTGTGTCATATGCGCAGACGTAGGTTTTCGACATCATATTTTTCTATGGCATGCTAGGGAAGTTGTTTATTTGAAATCCCTCTATATCTAATAATGAAATCTTAATGCAATCATATTGAATTTGCCTTTTTATATACAGACTTAGTCTAAAAAAAGCCTACGCGAATACCGTCGGTGTTTATTAGCGGATTTGAACTATGAAAAAATCAAATGACCTTGATCAAATCTTTCTTGCGTTTTTATTACATTTAAGACAACTGCATGGCAGCTGTCAACTTTTATTTTCTAAATATCATGGCATAATTGTTGTAATAAATTTCTGAAGAACTTTTTTCTGTGTTCGAAAACGAAAACTATGTAGACATTTAATTTACAAATGTGTTAAGATGTGTGACACATTCCTTAATCAACTTTGATATGTATAGTCCTTATTATATAGATTGTTGTTATACATAAATTACTAGACTGAATTATTCTTACATACTGTTATTGTAAAGAAGTATATTTATTGTAAAATTTTGTAATGGTTTCCTCTTTTGTTTCAGGTTTCCGCCAAAATTACGACGGTTATGGTTCGTATAACTGTTGACCTTCTTTCATCCCACCGAACAAAATCAACCTGGTTTTCCGTGCAACCGTTTTATTTGTCGTGCAACCGTTATCTTGTTATATGATCTCGTGTTAAGCTCATAATTGTTTGTACAGGTACTAATGCTTTTTACGTCATAATAATAAATAATATTAATAATAATGTTATATACTAACGACATGCATAACTTTTGATTATTTTGAAATAATAGTCAGTCGTCATATTTCACTGGTGCCATTTTGATAGTTACGTCAGTAAGAAACTTAGGCTCACGTTTGTGTCAATTTACTCTGTAATCTAAAGGTGTCGATTTTGTTGGTTAATAAGCGATTTCGATGACGTTTAGGTTGGCTGCTGGTAATAATAAATGTACTAGTATCGCGAACAGAAACTCAAAAAAAACTGGACAATTTTTTTAAACATTTGTAATGTTAGAACTATAAGGCCAGAATTTTAATTATATATACATAATGTAATATAAGAGTTGATATATAATTATTATTAAAAAGCAGCGTTGCAAAAAGTGTTAAATATAGGGACGTTGTATATAGATAGTGTTTAGATGGTAGGTGCTTAGCGTACCTCGTGTTAATTTTTTTTTTTTAATTTTTATATTCATGATCATTTCTTGTCATTTCGGTACTGGTCATTTGAAGTATACATTTTTATTGCATTATATAAACATATATCATTATAGTAGTGTAATTTTTTACTGTATCTAATGAAAAAAATGTAAAGTGTTTTAAATGTAAATATGTGTTTAATGAAGAATTGATGTTTTGTTTTTACTTATCGTCATCGTCATACTTCTTGACTTAGTTTAATTAGGTAATTGAAAAAATAGAAAAATTTACGAAAGAACGCAAGGTTTGAAATGATACTTAGGGTAAAACAATGTGTATTCATTAACAAAGGGAATTTCGACTTGTGCACGTCCGTATTTCGTCAGAATTTAAGCAAATTATTTTTTTATTCTCTTTTTTTATTATTTTAAACTTCATAAATCTTGAAAGTAAACTTTTGATTTATTTTGACGAAATATAATCTCGTACGAAGTCCAAGCTCCTCATAAAATACGCATTTGTAGTGTTATACTACGCAAAGAGGGTGGTTATTATGTATAGGGTGTCATTAAAAGTGTTACATTAGAATATGATTTTAATTTATGAATTTCAGTTGTTTTAGTTATAAGTAGGACGATTCTTTCGAACCCAATTCGTATAGTCAATTATATTTAAGTTGAATAGTGCTGCTACGTGTCAATTTTTTTTTACAAAAAGTTGTATGTACCTATGTAAGAACAAACTATTTACGAAACGAAAAAAAAGTATGCGGTTGAGTGTTGTACCGTCAATTACTGGTGAATTGTGTACCTCTTGTATCCGAATTCTTTAAACTAATAGTTTGTGATATTTATTTTTAACTGGTGATGATGTCCGTCGATGGTGATGCTCGCTCTACCTGTTGTTTTCGTTTAATTTTTTTTGTTTGGAAAATGGAGCTCGTTATGTAACACTGTACTTACGTATGCACATGCACCTATTTGCAGTGAGTGTACTACAGTGATAGCCGCTATGTCAGGTGCCTCCATTTTGTTTATATTCATTAATATACAATTATTTTAAATACTAATTTTAAGAAAATGATTATAAATATATTATAAATTCACATATTGCTGTTTCACAAAAATAAATTTAAAAAATCCTAAATGCGCTTTTCATTCATTTATTTCCCACATGTTAACAAAAATTATTTAAAAATCTTTATTATTAAAACTCAAAAATAACTGACTAAAAACCTTCTCCCCACATTAATATGATTGAGAGATCTGTAATTAAAAAATTCTTATTTAGTAAAACTACAATTTCGTTTTGAAAATAAAAAAATATTTTCTCAGAAATGAAACATTTTTGGACATTGCTTTGAATATACAAACAAATATTTGAAGAAATCTTAACCTTCGATTAAGAAAACTTTTTGTGTGAATGAATTTATACACACAAATCATTTATCTTCGGTATGGCGATTAAGCAGAAACACGAGTCAGCCAAGTTTTGCAGTTTATAAAGAAAAGAGCTCATCTCTTTAACAAGAATGCAGATATCTATTTAAAATATAAATGATGCCAATTAATAGATAGATAGATAAGGAGAACGAAGAATACCTGATTTGAAATGATTACGAAATTTATAAAATAAATAATGTTCTTTCTCAAGAACGAAAAACCAAATCCGAACTGTTTAAAGCTAGGTTCACATGCATTGCGGATACGCAAAATTTTTATTGCGGATCGTTTCTAATTGGTTCATTTTGAATTTTGAACCAGTTAGAAACGATCCGCAATAAAAATTTTGCGTATCCGCAATGCATGTGAACTTAGCTTAAGATTTAAGACAATGGTATTCCACAATGTGATAACAAAAAAAGTAAGTTTTTTATGTCAACTATCAATTTTGTAACTTCAAGAAGTTCCGTAATCTAATTTAAAACTTTGGTTCAATAGTTATTTTCTTTTTAATATTTTGCAACATAAAAAACAAAACAACTTTTAGATTGAATAAAAATATAACGGGTTTTCATATAAAAAAAACTTCCCTAGCATGCCATGGAAAAATTTTGCAGTAAACGTATGTTCACTCTTGTAACGTGTAATAGATCTTAAAATCAAAATTCATTTTCTTAAATTCACACACATTTGCGATTGCAAACCACAACAAAGATGAAATGACAGCCGACAACTGACAACATGAAAATATTTATTAACATCATGGCCTTCTAAATGAAAAGCGAGTTCTAACTGACCTGGGCGTTTTGAAACATTTACATGAATTTTTGTGCTCGAGAAAACGCCAAAAGTCGACACTTTAGCGCTGGTTACGGGGCACTGACGGCTCCGAGTGAAGTGCACTGTCATTACTGTCAATCAAAGTGAGTTCACGCAAAATTAATTAATATTGTAATTACCGTAATACAACATAATTTATATGATATAAACATTATAAACGTGTTAAAAACGACGTTGATAATTACCCACAACGAGAAAAGAAGCTTTATTATACATATTGTAACTTACCATAGAAATTCTGAGTATATGCAGGTAAGATTATAATCTAAGGCTGCGTTGTATAAAAGGTTTAAGCCAGGATTAACTATAATCCTAAGATAGAATTTGACACTTGCTATGACGTACAGCATTTTGTGTGTCACATTCTAACTTGGGAATAACTTTAATCCTGGCTTAAATCTTTTGTACAACGCAGCCTAAAACTGTAATAGTTATGCCAAGTTAAGTTGTCGAAATTGGACATAAATACTCCACCTTATTCCAAGGTAAATAATATCCAGTATCATTGCCGTCTTGAAGTCCAGGCCATCAGGTTGAAACGTGACGTCACCGTAAGAGGCCACCGTGACATAACCCTACTTTAGGCGCATGTTTTTATTTGTGAAAATGTTTTATTTCTTTTATGTTTTTTTACTTCTTTATGTGTGGAATTGCGAGACGAATGTCTCTAAGACACTACCGATACTATAGGAATAGCCAGAAATATTTTTTATTTAATGATTTTGTGGCTTAAATGTGACGACTATACCATTGAAGTGGCGATAAATAATGAATAATTTCTATGAATTACACATAGTAAGTGACAATATTTTATCTATCGTTTAAATTTCCACGTTTCACTGAAGGAACTTCGGAGAAGTATGCAGGCAGATTGGGGAAATGGAAGGGTAGGCATCAGTTTTAAGGGTTAGTCGATGTCTTGGTAAGGTTAATTTGGACCCTATAAAAGGCGGGCGATACCGAGTTGCGGTAATGGTTAATATAAATATTAATTCTTTGCCTGAGTTGCGGTACAAGAATCTCGGGTAGATTAGCTCTCCTTAATTCTTTACCTTAGTTGCGGTACAATCGGTTAATTCCAAGGCATACCTATGTAAGTAAGTAATTAAATAAGGGAAATAATAAAATACTTCATCCTTTATTGAGCCAAATGAATAAAACGAAGCAAATGCTTTTACTTCTGTTAGAATTTTTTCTAAAGCTTAAATACGTGGAAAAATTTCAATTGCAAAATCATTATAGAATTCTATTTATTAAAATTTTTACTACATTACAGGCAGAATTATTTAGAATTTCATTTTTCTTCAAATATTTGTAGTTTTCATTGAAAATTTTGAAGTAAAAGCATATACATACTTCGTTTTATTCATCTAGCCCAATATGTATATTAACAACTAAAGAAACAAACACTGTACAGTACCGAAGATCATCTCCTCAAGCTACTCCTTAAAAAGGAGGGAGGATCTGACAAATACGTTGTAAATACCCAGTTAGGTGCCTTATATCTGAATCTGAGTGTCAAATATTAGTTTCACAACTTAAAGGACCCAAAAGATATTGCCAAAAGAAAAATACGTTACAATATAAAATAACTAGAGTATTATACAGTATTTTACAATATTTTATACGTCAGTGTTTTATACAGTATTAAACCCATGTATTATACTCTATTAGACAAAACGTATAATACTCTAACATCCCTGATTAAGACTCACTTATTATTGACTTTTGGAAAAAATATTATATAAAAAGGTGACCTTATTTTTTGATGTTCTATTGACCCTGAAGATATCGGGAGACAATTCTGAATCACCGTGTATAGCAATGTATAGTAAACATTTGAACAAAATGTTTGGTACAGTAATCAAAAGTTCTATCAACCAGAATTATTTCTTGTTCACATAAAATTTTAATATTGCTTTTACACGAAAATATAATTATATTATAAGATTTGTTGTTATGTAGCAAAAAGTTTTCTTCGTTTATTGTTTTAATTTCAATTGAATCTAAATACTCATGAACTTCTGAGGTATGAATGAGAATGAGGTATGTTGTCCCACTTTTCTGGAAAACACATTGAGCCAAATGAATAAAACGAAGCAAATGCTTTTACTTCTGTTATAATTTTTTTTAAAGCTTAAATACGTAGAAAAATTTCGAATGCAAATCATTATACGATTCTATTTATTAAAATTTTTACTACGTTACAGGTAGAATTGTTTACAATTTCATTTTTCTTCAAATATTTGCAGTTTTCATTGAAAAATTTGAAGTAAAAGCATATGCTTCGTTTTATTCATCTGGCCCATTGTCTAGTCCAGGAGTGAAAATTTTTGCACAACATGTTTTTAAGGTACAACACCAACACACTTCACCACTTCATTTATTGTCGCAATACTTTCGAAATTTAATATTATCAATTACAAGTAATAGTTTTCCTTTTTCGCTTAATATCGTTTTTAGTGCCATCTTGCTCGTATTACTTTAATATGTAGTGCTTGTGGCTGCAAAGTTGGAATTGTTGGAAATACTAAATGTACCAAGTGATTGGTACTATTTATATTTCCGTCAAACAGCTGGTATTAACCAATTAAAAGTGTTTCAGTCCTTTCTGGAAATTTATTAACTACCCCTACGTGTGGATTACCTAAATCTTACAAGTGGTTTTATCCGCGTACCGCAACTCAAGAGAGGATTATCGGAGCCTTTTCGGTTTTACTTTTAAAAGTGACCATCACCGCAACTAAGGTTCACCGTAAAAGGCATGTTTCATCATCGAGTAAAAATAAATGTGTAAACAGTAATAACCATCATCCTTTGTTACTTCATGACTTCTGACTACAAACTCTTTCCGAAAGTGATTTTTTTTTGAAATAACGAAGTCAGTACGAGGTATTTTCCTTAACCATAAGGAGCGCATGGGTTCTTCTTTCGGAAAGGAAAAAGTACGAATATAGGACCCACTTTTTGAGTTGGACATGCAGTTTGGCACACAGCACTTGTTAGGCATTTTCTAGAAACAGGAACATAATGGGATTAATATAGTAAGTGTGGGGAATGATATATTATATTACTTGTGTATTTATTTCAACTGAAATTCAAAAAACACAACACAAGGATTTAAAAAAATGTTCTAACCTATAAAATTATAAAAAAAACTAACACTACAACTAATTAAAACACATTCCCTAAGCGTCCCAAAAATGCAAAAATTAATTCTCAGGGTTTGTTAGTTTCAGCACACGAGACAAAATACGAGGTATAAAGAAATTGGTAAACTTGACAACGTTGCTTATGTATGCAGTTAATTCGATTTACAGAAGGGCTAAATAAATTTCAAGTATGTGGTTGCAAATGCAACGCCTTAATTAGATATTTATTTTACTGTTCTCTGCGCTGTTCTTTTAAACAGTAACCCAAGAAGCAGTCGTAGGTGGGTGAAGTGCGTTTTAATTCTTTTCTGTTAATGATTAAGATAAGACTTCCTTACTAATTTAATAACATTTTCCGTTCCGTTTTCAGCCGTTTACTTCGCAGTTTTCAGTTAAAAGTGCTGTATTTGGAGGGTTCCTACAAGAAAAGTACACTACCCTGGGAACCGTTTTTGTGCGATTGTCGAATGAGGAAATATAGAGGAATAAGTTTACCTGAAGCTTTATACGCATTTCTGGGACGCGCGGTATAACGACGATCGTTAAGTGACATATTTTTACCAATCAGTACTTAGATACAACGCATTTCTATGTACTGATAGATACAAAAATATGTCACTTAATGATTATCGTTATGTAACGAAGTCGTTATAAATTACAAAATAAAGGGGTTAGTTCGGTTATTCATCTCCGTTCATTCTATTTACTTTTCTCGCGTATGTCACACTTTTACATGTTTCGCTCTCACTCTACCTTTTACTCGAATAACCTAACTCAGCTTAAGTAATTTAATATATTTTGCTCAAGCCAAAAGTTTTTTTTTTTATATATATATATATATATTCAGTTATATTCAGTTTAAGATAAAAATTTTATTTTTTTGTTATTTTTACAACATTTTAAGTCTGCCAATATTTGATCTAGAATTGTGTGAGAAATGGCAAATAGCAACTAATTGCTTCCTAATAAGCCATCTCACACAAAACGGTCAAATAACGCTATTCGAGCGAAATTTGAAAATTTAGAAACTTGTTGCAAGTCGGTTTTGATCAATGGATTCTTCGAGCATCCTCTGGACAGCTGTTCTATTTGGTGCCTCTTCGGCAGAATTGTCCGTGCGATTCGCTTCCTAAACTGTTGATTAAATAGGTTTATTCGGGGTTTCGCCAGGGCACTCCTAGAATCGTCAGGAGCAAGCGCGTCATCCGAACGTTTTTTGTTGTACAGTTGCAGTATACACATAGGAATTTTTCAACTTTAACTCATTGGTATGACAGTGACATCCGAAATTTTCTGTCCGCAACTGTACAAATACTCCTGACATGATGGTTCTATATAGGACTGTTCTTGCGAAAACCCGAATCCCGAACAAGCCTAATGTATACTAGTTCCTATAAAGGCTTGTGCACAATAAGAAAACGCGTGAAGTATGAAGTAATACGCGAACAATTGAACACGTTTTATATAATGAAGTCGTTCACAATAGAACTGCAATTCTATTGTGAACGACTTCATTATATAAAACGTGTTCAATTCTTCGCGTGTTACTTCATACTTCACGCGTTTTCTCATTGTGCACAAGCCTTAACACATTCAGCTATAATATGAGTGTATGATGGAGTACGTAAACGCTGTATCAGTGTATGAGTGAGAACATAAACGCTGCATGAGTGGAACGTAAACAAATACACCTACAACATTTCATAATGGTTGCATTAAAGTCTCATATGAATGACATATTTTGGAGCTACGCAGCTAGGTCATGTTTTTGACCTCAACTAAACATACCTTATATTTTTGTTTCATGGTGGAGTTCTCGAGCTACTCTTCTGCTGAAATGACCGTAAATAGGGCCGGAATAGCTACTATTTCATTCAGAACGTTGCACATCCTCCAAGAATATAATCGCAAACGATAAGCAACTCACAGCTTCTTGTAATTTAGAAATATCTTTTCCTTGAAATATTTAGAGATTTTTGCATAAAAATAATACGATCGGCAGATCTAAAATGATTCAACGAACAATTTGGTAATCAGTAGTTTAAACCGCGAACATCCTGCAACTGATTTTTGAAGTAACAAAATCGACATGCAACAATATTTTTGAACTATTAGTGAGTTTTGTAGTTTTTTGGAGTTGAAATTGAAACCGTACTATGGAAACAATGGCTGGCAAAAAAATTGTTAAAATAAATTTCTCAGTACAATTTCTCCAAAGTGGTATTCTTATAAATATGTATTATGTAATTACTCATAGAAATAATTTAAGTATTCTCATTTAAATGTTTCAATTGAAGAATTTTCCCATATTTTGTCTCCTTCTCTACATCGCAGTAATTTATACTTATTAGATTTTATGTGAAGAAGAAAGAAACGCTACTTTTCTCTCTTCTGCCATAATTTGATTCACTTATTAGAAAATTTGTGTCGGTGTTTAAGATATTTTAATGTCTTGCTTATGTGTTTAAATTTTTAGTTTTACTCCATATTTTAATATGAATAGTACTTACTTCCTACATTATAGTTTGCAGTGATCTTTTTCAAAACAAAAAGTTCAGTTACAGGAAATGGATTGTAAGTAATACTTGATTGCGTACCTAGATTATATTGTACCTGGGTACGAGAAAATGTTTAAAGTATCTAATATTTTAGTACAGTAATTTAGTATTTTACTACTTAAATTTGATAAATACTTGTATTTTTTTAAGACAGTGTTCAAATACAAGAAATGAACTGTAACAAAATACTTAAGTGTGCAGCATCAAATATATTATTAAGGTAATTAGGAGTCAACTATATTTCATGTAAAAGTTATACAAGCCGGGTAATTTAATTATTTATTGTAGGTTACAGTAGAAAAATAGCCTTTATTTGGAACGACTGCATTTATATAAAATAATTAAAAATGGATAATATTTATCAAGGTTATTTGTTATTCACAAATTTCAGTTCAAACTTACATATTTGTAGATAATTTCGACTTGAACTGAACACATGTTTAGTTTTTCACTTATACCCGGACTCAGGAAACATTTTTTATGATCAACATAACTATTGAGAGAAAACTTTATGAAAAGTATAAACGGCGTACGCAAGGCATTTCTGAAGACTCATACTGATTTCGATTCTTCAGATTATTTTTCAAACTCTCTGCCCTTATACAAATTATTTATGACACTTGTACCATTCCCAGTATTTTTTCTAGTGGTGAAAACAGAATCCCACAAATAGGTTTTAAAAAATAACACCCTTCTGATTTATTTGTTATTACCAGGGTTGGGTCAGTAGAATACCTATTGTAATATACATGGTTTTCTACGTGTAAAATACTCAGTAAATTACATGAAGACTTTTCTACATATTTTACATGTAAATAAGTTAGAAAACTAAGAAATCTTTAAAAAAGTTTAACAAAATTTATTTTTCAATACAACAATATATTTAATGCCTCAAGGTACATTTTAAGACAGTTATACTGCTAAAACTGAAAACAAAATCAATTAATATGTGTAATATTCTTTATTACACTGCATTTGCAAGAAATTTTTTGTAATGAAAACCCACTTCCTTGCTAATAATTACGTCTTGGTCTACCACCAGTCATTACCGATGAAGTTGCAATGGCTGTTTTCGAAAATTGGAGCTGCATTAAACGCATTCGTACTCTTTACTACCTTGATTCATGTACCGCTCCAATTTTCAAGAACGCCTAATAAAAAAATTTCAGTAATATAAAAATCCTCACACAACATACATATAAATCCAAAAAATTTGTCAAGAGTTTAAAATAGCTAGATGTCAGGAGAAGGTTTATACTTGTTAGAAATTATTTTAGTATGCAGAGTGCAAGGTAAAATACTGAAGGGAGGGGGTTTCATACGTATTCTACAGTTTTCTACGTGTACATGTTTTCTACGCGGTTATTTACATGTAATGTAGAAAACTATTTTCTACATAAAATGACCCATTATTACACACGGTCACCTTTGCACAAATAACTTGACAGTCTTTTATACTCGTATGTGTAGGTTTTATCTATAGTCTAAGTTTTGAGAAACGGTTCTTAGAACTTTAGAATGTATTCGTTACATAAGTAAAGCTATTCAAAAACAGGGCGTTAGACATTTGTAAAGTTCAGTGCAAGACTCTTGTACTTCCGAGTGTTTTGGAAATTTCACTATTTTAAGCTCCTTGCTTTCTAATTAACATGATTCTTTTCCCAGAGTACTAAAGTAAATTACATAATGAGGGATATCATTTTATAGTATTGAATTGTGTTGTTTTCGGTTATACTATGACAATCCGATGTTGCAAAGAAATTGTAGTGACACATTTGTTAACGTTAAGTTATAATACAGAAATTTTTTGCTATGTTTATTAAATATGCTCCTTTTTCCGTTTACTACAATGAATATATGAAACGAAGACATGAGTTTTGCATGTGTTGCACGTGTTTCTGAGAGTTGACATCCAGACACGGTTCATGTAGCATCATGTAGTACATCTCAATAATTAACACGAGATATAACTAGTATACATATATTAACGATCCACAGAACATTCTTCACAACTCCGGATTAAATAAATGCCTATTGTTATGGAACAACTTTAAATCTTCATAAAAATTTTTTATTAAATGAGCAACATGATTTCTGATTTCGTGACAATGTACTTACCTAAACCAAATCCGCACGTCTACCTGCAAAACAATAATAAAAGATTTGGAAGCATTAATTTTTAAATGAAGTTTCTTAGCGTAATCGACTAATCTTTCCAAATATGAATTTATAACAATCATTAGCTATATTTTTATTTCAGTCGGCTTACATGAAAAATAAATTTGTTTTGTTAACATAATATTTGTGATCACAATCGTATTGTAACGATTTTAAAGGTTCTATTATTTTTAATCAAAACACGAAATAGTTAATAATCTAATTTATTTAAAAGTAACACTAATTAACATTAACTTAAACAATAATTTATTTATAAACTAATAAGTAATTTATGTTAACAGCCGAGCGAAAATTTATAACGCGACTTCAATTCTGCACTGTCAACTCTGAATTTATTTCGAACTGTCCCCCGTTTGGCTGCGTGCATTTTTATATGCCGGGGTTGTTTCTCGCGAACATTCTCGCTCGTTCGACGGAAAGTCTCGGATCATCGCCCCGTGATGTCGAAGCTTCTCGTCTAAGGCGCGTCGGTGTTGACGCATCAGACAGGCTGGGACCGCAATCGTCACACTGCCCCCTTCTTAAAAACGTTTCGTCTCGGAACGTTCCTTGTGATAGCCTTGAAGGAGAATGTCGAAATCGGCATGCTGGTCCCTCTTTACAACATCCGGTCTGGAAGAAATAGCAGTCTACGGTTTTCCTACTGCCAACAGCTGCCTGTGGGTGGTGACTGCAGATTAGAACTTCAATTCCCGTTCCGTTGAAGATGACTTCTATCATGCTGCGAACGACCCTCCAGTCCAGCCCATCCAGTCCGCAGCCTATCTTGGGAATGACTAATTTCGTCTCCTTGCCTTCCACCAGCTGTCTCTTCAGGCTCCATAAGGCTCTCCAAATACTGCGATAGTCAGGCTTACCGCTTGATGTCTTCTTGGTGACTAAGTAGTACACGTGTCGTCTTCGTTCCGCCTCCGTGTGGATGATCTGCAGGCTCTTGCCCACCATGGGGTGCTGTCTTAGGAGTTCCTCGACCTGACCAAATTTCTTCCGGAAGACTTGGGCTATCCCCTTGGACATCCTTAGGTCTTCTGCCACACAGTGGGCCAGACTGTACTCTGGTGACACTTGAAAAAGGTCTTGCTGTCTCTCTATGGTCACTCCGAATCGCGCCTTACTTCCTGTGGCGTGATGAAACTTCGGAACCTTACGTCCGTTGTACTGTCCCCTCATTTTCTTCTCCGTTGTAAGGACCCATTCGGTTGAAGTGGATAACTTTGGGTTTGCCATGCGGAACCTTCCTGATGCGGTAGATGACATCGTTAATCCGTTTCATCACTCTATAAGGACCTTCCCAAGATGTCTGCAATTTTGGGGACAGACCTCTACGTCTTTGAGGATTGTAAAGCCAAACCAGTGCTCCAGGTTGGTATCCCCCATTCTGAGCGTTGATGTCATAATGCTCCTTCATTCGGTCGCTGGCCGTCTGTATATTATGACGCACTTGATTGTGAATGTCGTCCATTTTCCTGCGTAGGCCGCTAACGTAGTTCTCGTCGGCAGGGACCTCACCGGGCTTCACGCCGAACTTCAAGTCGCAGGGCAGCCTTGGCTCTCGCCCAAATACCACTTTTGCTGGTGTCTCTCCTGTTGTCTCATGAACTGACGAACATTCTCGCTCGTTCGACGGAAAGTCTCGGATCATCGCCCCGTGATGTCGAAGCTTCTCGTCTAAGGCGCGTCGGTGTTGACGCATCAGACAGGCTGGGACCGCAATCGTCACAGTATTTATTGTATAAATTCAATAAAGTAAGGGCCCTAAAATTGACCCTTGGCGTAGATATACCAGAATTAATTACTTCTTCACAAGATTGTTCGTTATCCACTACTACTTCTTGTTTTCTTTCGTAAAAAAACATGCATTTTCTGATAAACCAACGTAACTCAAAATCAATAATAATTTGTGGTTTAGTATATCAAAGGCTTTGGAAAAATCCAAAGTCACGAGAACAATAACACTACCTTCATCCGAAGTCCTGAAAGAGCAGTTGTACAGCTACAACCAGATCTGAAACCAGATATTTTCAGAGAGTATATTATTTACAGAAAAATATTTACGAAGTAGTTATGCCATAAACGCTTTCTAAAATTTTTAATAAATAGGGTAAAATGCTTTCCGGTCTTAAACCACTGAAATTGTCCGGACTTTTAATTTTAGGTAACGTGCTAATTTCCCCGCAGAAGTAAACAAAATCAATTACGCACGTACATATTTATAATATTTACTGTGGGTAGTATAATATTATAAATTCTTCGTGTCTCAGTATTATCCATTGCATCGGCATAGTATTAGGTACGTATAGTATTTTTGGTCACAGAATGTTAGTATTTGTTTTAATGTTTCTTTTAGTTAATAACCTTAATTTTAATTTTAAATTTCCTGTTGGATTGCTTTTTTGTTTCTAAGTTCCGGTAGAAGAACAATCTCGGCTCTTGCTGTGTGTATTTAATCGCGCCTATCATCAATAAATGGCAAAAGTTTTTTACCCTGTACAAATTTTAATCTGTTCCAAAGTTCTCGAGGACTTTATTAGATTATTTTTGCGAGCTTAATGTATGTAGGCTTTATTCTCCTTTCTTCTTATTCATCCTAATAATGCCATTTGTTAAGTCATAAGTATTGTTAAATATGGCCGTTTAGTGTTTGTCTTATATTCATTCAAAACAGTTCAGAAGAATATGCAAGTAATGTAAGTAATACAAACTAGACATAGATATTTGGTGTACGCTATAAATGAGCTACACGTAAATGGCTAATTTAAGGACATTTTCTTACAAGAAATGTTCCCGAATTGTTTAATTTTGTAAGAAGGGAACGTAGTTACTCAATTTCCAGGCTTTAGCATACAGAAACGTATAAACTATATTTCTCCTGTTTTAGGTAAAATGCTACAGTACATATGAGATAGAATACCTGTATATGAATATTAATATAAGATTGACCATGGGAAAATAATCGGCAGTGCACACATACAGGCTGATTCCAAAATGGCAAATAGCTCTCCAGAACATTATTCTAGACAGTTAAGAGAGTATCAGGAAATTTTTATTCAAAATTTTACAAACTATAAGAAGTCAAAGTTTTGAATACTGAACTTCTACATAGTTTATTGAATTTATTATTTGTTCCACGCAAAATTCATAAAATTTTGGACTTAAAACTTACAAAAAATGCTTATAACTACAAAACAATTGACTTCGCAACGTTGTACTTAGAATTTCTTCGCTATTTTTCTGGTACTCTTAGTCCAGTCACTAGGGGAAAAAAAGACCAAAATGGGAAAAAATATAGATGATTTTTCTCAATCGTTTCTCAGGGTTTTTAGAGCGTTGAATCCGAATTTCAACTTTGCCATCCCGTAAAAGTGATTCGTTTTGAGAAAACTGCGAAAAATTGCCAAAAAATCATCTTTTTCCAGTTTCTCGCTTATAACTGGAAAACTACGCACTTTTAGCGAAAAGTTTCGATACGAATAAAAACTGCATTAAATTTCCTACAAATTATGATTCACAAGTTCTTTTTGTTAGACTAACGGTTTAGGCGCTAGAGCGCTTTGAAGTTAAACGTATATCGAACGTCGCTGCTAAACCAAGAACAAACTCTCTCATTTCTCGTGGTGAGCTCTATTTTCAAAATATCCTTATTTAAAACAATTCAACTACTAAATTTAATTATGAGTAAGTCGTAATAAGGTATAGCAAGTTTAATTAAAAAAAACTTTTTATTATTATTTAATGTTGCCGAAGACGCTTGGCACTAGAAGATCCGGGCTGCTTATCTCCTCATATGGTTTACAATGCTCGAGACAAGAAGGTCCTGGCTGTTCATCTGAGAGATGAAAGATAAGCTTGATATTTAAGAATGAGTACTTGCATTTTTAAGTATGTATACAGTGGTGACAATAGAGAATGAGTACTTGCATTTTTAAGTATGTATACAGTGGTGACAATACCTTGTGTTGTAACTAGCAGTCACAGTCGGTGGTTCATCACCATAATCGTCCACGTCATCGTCTTCATCAATATGTTTCTGCGTTGTCGCAGGTTCCTTCGTAGTTCGCATAATTTTGAACAGTACAGGCCAGCCCTCCTACAACTACAATCCCCTTTGCAATCCTTGTTGCATTTGCAGGACATTAGCTGCAGAAGTTTGTCGGGTGCAGAGAGCTCTAAGATAGTGATAGGCATCAGTCCATTCTTTTTTATTTTCCGCCCTAATAGTTCTGGATTTTTTTCTGTACCCAGCCACAGTTGAACTTGGAACACTCTCAGCGAATGCTGTCGTGCTGCAGCTTCAGTATGGAGGAGTGTGGATGTCATGTTATTATGTCGATGATACGACATAATGTGCCTATACCGGGGTGGTTCCCAGCTCCAGAGAAAGAGGCGTATTTTTCGATGCCTTGCTCTGTCGCCTTAACAATTGACTTGAAATTTACTCAATAAACTTTTTTATTAGGTAAACTTATTACTCTCTTATTACGTCCGATATACAGTAAACTTCAACGCCCTCTAGTCCGACGAAAAGAACCATGGCCAGCTACATTAACATTCACTGACGTGTATGTATGGCCGTTTCAATTTGACTTTTAAAAATTTTGACGGTGAGTTTTTAAGTAATAGCAGTTGTCATTACGTTACTATGAGTAGTTCTGTAGTATCTTTAATAGGGAGCGCTGAGGGGAGTACTCCATGGCATGCTTTCTCGGAACTGAATTTTAAGCGAATTGAAACGGCCATACATACACGTCACAATGTTAATGGAGCTGGTCATGCGGTAACTTAATGACAACTGCAATTACTTAAAAACTCACAAGAGGCGCTGAGTGGAGTACCGTCAAAGTTTTGAAAAGTCGAATTGAAACGGCCATACATACACGTCAGTGAATGTTAATGTAGCTGGCCATGAAAGAAACTGAGAGACATAAATTGTAGGAAATTTAATGTACATAGTTTTTGTTTGCATTGAAACGCTGTTCTCTAAAAGTGCGTAGTTATAAGCGAGAAACTGGAAAAAGATAATTTTTTGCCAGTTTTTCGCAGTTTTCTCAAGACGCATCACTTTTACGAGATGGCAAAGTTGAAATTCGGATTCAACATCGCAAAAATTGAGAAAGTATGTTTTTCCCCGCCAAACTACCATTTCACTGGACTATCTCTGAAGTATCTAGAATAACGTACTGGAGAGCTTATTCGCCATTTTGAAATCACCCAGTATATGAGCAGAGAGACCTCGTTACGATCATTATTTTTCTAAAATGTCTAAATGTCTCTGAAACATGTTATAAAATCATCAATAGTGTACCTCGACCTCTGATGTTTCACTCTCCGAACTGTAAACTATTGTGAACAGAACAGATCAGAAAAAGTCCATAGATAAATCAATGCCTATTTAAAAGGTTTATTACACACATCAAATTAGATAATAGATATAACTTAAAAAAGCATTACGGTAAGAGAAAGTAGGTACTTTAAATTAAGAAGGAAAAGATGAACAGAACGAGACAGTATAAAACATCTTATATACTGTTTGTTTGTAATTTATTCAATAAACCAGTGGCGTAAGAATACAATACAAATGTAAATACATTTATCAAAATTAATGAAAAATAACTTATTTTAGATACATAAATACATATTAAAAGAGAAGGAGCAAATAATCGTAAGTAAAATTGGTAAGTCACTTCATTCCAAGACATGCATGTCACGGTGCACATAGTCTATTGTTGAATTGAAAAATTCGTCTACGCTGTAATAACAGTTTCGTAAGAAAAAATGTTTCGACATATTTTTGAAAGATTTTCTGCTAGTACATTGCTTAATTTCATGTGATAAGTGATTAAAAAATTTTATTGAAGATGTTATGTAAGATTTGTAATAGAGAGAACATTTGGATTTCTCGGGTCTGATATTACCGTTAAATCTAGTATTATAAGAATGAAAATCAGAATTTAAATTAAAACTATTTAAATTATCAAAAAGAAATAAAACACTGTAGTAAATAATTAAATTTACAACAGTCATAATATTAAGGTTTAAAAATTTCTGCACGTATTCCTAGATCCTAGCCCAGCTAGGATTCTAATAGCTTTCTTTTGAATTATTAAAATATCTGAAAGATGGGTGGAATTACCCCACAGGACTAAACAGTAGGAAACAAGAGATTCGAAATAAGCAAAATATATTTTCTTTAATGTTGGTTGGTTGCATAATTTTTTACAGCGCCTCAAGCAAAAAAGTGCTTTACTAAGTTTTGTTTTCAAAATGCGTATTCCAGCTAAGATTTCGATCTATGTATAAACCTAGCAGCTTAAAGGATTCTTTTATTGGTATGGTATGATTTTCAATTACTAATGAGTTATCAATACAATTCCCGCAGTTAAATTTAGTAATATTTGTTTTGTTTGTATTGATAACAAGTTTATTTTTACAAAACCACTGAATAACTTCATTAATAGTGGTTTTGATATTTTCAGAAAGGATATCATGATTTTTATGACTGACAGTTACACTTGTATCATCTGCATATATTGTGAGATCTTTATCGGTGGCCCAGGGCAGGTCATTTATAAAGATTATGAAAAGTGCAGGACCTAAAATTGAACCTTGGGGTACTCCGTGTGTTATTAATCGTCTATCAGAAAGGTAGTGTTTTATCTCACCTGAACTTAGTGTATCTATGATTTCAGTTGTTTGACATCTATCTTTTAAATATGAAGTAAGTAATTGTAAAGGAACCGACCGAATCCCATATTTTTCCAATTTGGATAGTAAAACATCATGACTGATTAAATCAAAAGCTGTTGGTAGATCAAAATTTATCGAGGCAACATTATTTCCATCGTTTATGAGTATGTAAATATTTCTGAGAATGTTTTCCAGAGCTGTGAAAGTTGATTTACTTTTACGGAAACCATGTTGTGAATTCGTCAATAATTTGTTTGTTTCAAAATAGTTAATAAGCCGTTGTTTTATAGCTACTTCAAAAATTTTTGAAAAAACTGAAAGAATTGAGATCGGTCTGTAATTAACTAAGTTGGATCTAGATGAATTTTTGTGTACCGGAATGATTTTAGAAATTTTTAAATGTTGTGGAAAAGTACCTGTTTCGAAACTATGATTTATTAGATGCGTTAATGGTTTAAGAATTTGCTTTGCACATACTTTTATTATTTTTACTGGAATTTCGTCTACACCTACACTATTTGTATTTTTTAGATTTTTTATTATTTTCTCAAGTGGATCTGTAGGTATAAGAAAAAAAGAATTTAGTATATTAAGATTTATATTATGTGATTCTATTGTGTCTGTGTGTGCACTTGAAAAAACAGAAGTTAGTAAGTGAACAGGTAGTTCTCCAAAGTATTTGTTAAAAATGTTTGCTAAATCCAAGCCATTCTCAATTTCGGTGTCATCCAGTTTAATTTTAATATTATTTATCGAATTTTTATTTTTATTTAATTCTTTATTAATAATTTTCCAAGTAGTTTTTATTACATTGTTACTGTTATTTATCTATGTGGTACTTTTGAGCAGCTGTAATTACTTTTTTAAAAATGGCTTTGTATTTTTTATACTATTCTTGAAGAATTTTGTGAGGAAATCTTTTCTGCAGGTGATACAGTTCGCGCTTAGTTTTACTTGATATTCGAATGCCTTTCGTAATCCAAGCTTTCTTGTTATTTTTATATTGTACTTTTATTAAAGGAAAGGCTTTATTGAAAACATAATTAAATTTATCAACAAAAATGTCGAATTTATTTGGGCAACTACCGTAAACTTCATCCCATGATTGAAGATTTAACAATTCTAAGAATCTGTTTAAGTTAAAATTATTGAACTGTCTCTTAAATTCTAAACGATTTTTTGGCATTTTAGGTAAAAGTAGACCTTCGAAATATCCTATTTGCACGTCATGATCACTAAATTCAATTTCAATGTTAAATGATTTGACATTAGTTATGTTTTTGCTATGTTATCTATGCATGTTGAGGAAGTTAAAGTAGATCGAGTAGGTTCTCGCACCGTGACACGCAAGCCATATGCAATAAGTAAGTTCATTAGATCTGAAACTTGTGTCGTTTTCGCTAAAATATTTACATTAAAATCTCCAGTTAAAATTACATTTTTACAAGATTGAAAATTATTTAAAACAATATCAAGTTTGTCTATAAACATTTGGAAATTACCTGAAGGAGGGCTGTATATATCCAAAACTATAACATTTAAATCACTTATACTGACACCTGATATTTCAAATATACCTTCCTCTGAGATAGAATGTAAGAAATCTAAACTGTTATATTTTATCTCTTGTTTTAAATAAATTACATTACCTCCGTGACTAGAAAGTTTTCTTGAGAAAAAAGAGGCTACAATATAGCCTTCTATCGTTATGCACGTAAGTTCTTCTTCTTTAAGCCAGTGTTCATCAATACAAATTATATCAATGTTTGCATATTTATTTACAAATAATTCAATATCCTGAATTTTGTTTTTAAGACTACATATATTTACATGTATAACGATAAGTCCATTCTTAGTACTTATAAAAAATTCTTATCCTTGTCTCCTCCGACGAATACACTTGATAAAGTCATGTCGCCGCTGTCATTACTAGGATGCTCTTCTAGGTCGTCCTTATAGCTCGAGCAGTCTGTGAAACTCTCTAGTGAGGAAATACTTTCCAATCTGGACATAGGGACCATTCCCCTCTGTTGCCTATTTAATTTGTCCTCTTCTGTTTCACTTTGTTTATTTAATTGTCCCACTTTTGACTTACACATTATGTGAGTAATAGTTTTGAAATATTTCGGGCGAGTTTTCAGTTTATCAGTTAATAATTTAGCAATGCACTTCTGTCCTTTATTATTAAAATGCAGTCCGTGATATGCATAGAGGCTTGAATTTAAAACAGAATTCACATCGATTATGTCTATAGTGTTTGAACTACAATTTTTAAATTTATTAATTACAGAGCACATTTTTTCATTTACATCATATATTTTCTTATTTGCAGTTTTATCATTGTAACGGTACGGGATGCAACAGAGGAAAAGGTTTGTATTACTGCATTTATTTATAAATTCAATAACGTATACATCCAAATCACTACTGATTTTTTTGTCAATATCGTTTGCACCAGTCAGTACTACAACCGCGTCCTCACTGTTATAATTTTTAGCTAACTTATCTACATATTTAATTGTTTGGCAAAAAGTCGCATTTGGTTTAATTATGCTTTCTACTATGACTTTAGGATCAGAGAGTAATATTAAATTTTCTGCTATGTTTCGGCCGTAGCTATCAGCAAGAAACAAAATTCTTTTAAATGGGCGGTCCGTGCCCGAAGTACTTTTATCACTCGAATCGTCTTTTTGTTGGATTTCTTCGTGTGGGTATATATCTCGTACATCGCTCAAACTGGCAAGTTTCTCGCGTACTTGATAAAGCTCCAAACTTAAATTATTTATTCTTATGTTTAATTCCTTATTTAAGTCTTTAAGTTCATGAATTTGTTTATTTGCAAGTTTTAGGTTGTCTGTTAAATTTTTACATATTTCACAAACATTAGAAATACTTTTTGTTTCAAGCTTACTACAATTTTTTGATAATGAATCACTTACATTTTTAACAACTATATTACCGTTTGTCAGTTTATGTAATGAATCAACTAGTTCAGCCTTTTTAAAGCCTTTAATTTCTATGTTGAATTTGTTGATTTCCAGAATTTATCTTCAATTTGGCTATTTTTTCTTTGTCCTTTTCCATAGTTTGGACAGAAAAAAAAGAAGAAAAAATTCACAGAGCATTTCATAAAAAGCATTAACGAACCCTGACTAATAGGAACTACATTCTCAATGATAAAAACAAACCTTCCAGAAAACGTGATATTATTGTGTTCTTGTAATTAATTGTGAAATTAATCACAAATGACTTTTCAGAATAAAGCCGAAGAAACAAAATCAAAAATGTTTATCACAACAGAATATCGAGCCATAATTAGTGAAAAACGAAGAAATAAGGTTACAGTAACCAAGAAACTATGAATTAATTCATAAAAAACGGTAAACATGGATGAATTTATGCTTCTTAACGATACAATTTTTATGGTTACGATAACAAGTACATTCAAAATTAAAAGAAAGCCTATTAAGTGAGGCGGTCAGCTTATTCCACTCGTTTTAGATTTTTGCATCTTTAAGTGGACGAGAATGACAATTCAGTTTCAACAATAACTAACCAAAATCTCAGCTGATAAAAACTACTTTTTCCAGGGTGCGTCATGCCGGCAAATTAAAAGCTGAAGTTGCAATTACTCTCAGTTTTTATTTGCAATTTTAAATTGAACTCTTATATTATTTTGTGCGGAGTAATCGAGTATTGGTCCTTTTATCCTTACAATGAAAACAACTGACGCATCGTCCGTATGTGTGAGCGGTAACTTTTATGCGTCCAAAAAAAAAAAAAATTACCCGCATATAAGTTATTAACTAGGGGTAGTCCAAGTCGCACTCGGCGAAATTGATTGAATCGCTATTAAAAAATTCCGCAAGTTTTCAATTACACCATTAATTAAACGGGCCCCCGGCCGCTCCGCTTTCGGTTAATGTCCGCGTTAATTCTTTTCGAAGATCAACCTTCCGTTACCGAAACGGGAACAAAGGCTGCGCCCGCCATTGTACCGGAAGTGACGCTGACTGATGATTCCCGGCAAGCAGTTTGAAAAGAATTACGCTCAAAGAATAAGCAGATGGATGGATCTCCGATGGATGCAATAGTGCTCTTGCAGCGCGCTTTTGCTGGCTAGGAAAGACGATGAAATATTGTACTTCAGTATCCAGCTAATGGCGCATTTGCTTTAGATTAATACATCTTTTGAATTTTTAAATCAATTCCAACAGGATCAACCATAATTATAAATGGAAAAAATTTTCTGCGAATTCATATTCAGTATTGTGTTTTCCAACACTAAATTTTATTTATTTATTTTTTTGTTTAGTTAAAATTGTCTATTTTTTGCACTCAATCTTTGAGCAGTATATGCAGTGTTACTTTTGAACTTTTGGTTAAAAATGACAAAAAGAGGTATCAAAAACCTTAAGAAGTCCCTTGCTTTTAAACTCCCCAAAAGTATAACAAGATCTACAGACCACCAAAGATTGAGCACATGAAAAAAATGGTCAAAAACCACCAAAAAATTGCTTTTCATTTCTGAACGAACCTGATCTGGTGAGCAATTAAAAAATCACCGAGGAAGAGACCAAAATGACATTTTCATTTCTCGACCAACATGGTTTGGGCACATGCAAAAACAATAAAAACCTTTTAGCAGCATTTAAATTCATATTAAGGAAATAAAAAACAAGCCCGCCCCACACAAGAATTTTATTTCGCAAAGATCAACTTGACTGGGGGATGGATTATTTATTATTTTGTTTTATTAAAATCCTATGAAACAGTACACCATCAATTTGCATTCAACAACCAAAAAATTACAAAACATTACAACAGATTCAGACTTAAACATTTCATAGATAAATGATCAGCCTTAAATATACCATTAATCATATCTTGGAACATTTAATAAAATTTTCCAAAAAAAAACATTTAATTCTTGCACTTCAATTTGCAAGCATAGCAAAAAGTCATAAATTGCTGTTTGTATCAACTTCAGACATTTTTAAACACAAGCGGAAGTCTTTTCACAACTTCTATCTTCTTTTCCTTTTGGAGGGAACAGGGTTTTTCCATCACTGTCTGCGCGTTCTCTTCCATTCGTAATAACTTGTCCATGTTTTGTTTCATTAATGTTTACCAAGCAATCAATTGAGACCTATCATTAACATTACAGAATATCTATTCGCAAACCCTGTAATACCTTCTATCCAAGATTTATTCAAGAGCAGCATCCATATCATTTATATTAATGAAGTGCTTAGTTTCCATTACAACTTCTGTGCCATTTGTGATGAAAAGTATATCAATTCTGGGTGCAAGAAAATATAGATCTGCTTGTATCTTGAAATGGTTGTCAGGGATCCCTGTGTTGAAATATAGTTTTCGATACTCTTCGCAACTTTAATGCTCAGTGGTATCTTGCTGTCCCTCTGTGGTGTAGATTGTAGGCTTGTAATGAATCCAGTAATTTGGAACGGCCCTCTTCTTAAGAGTCCCGACAATCAATTTCATGATTTGGTATTCTTATTTCGAAGACAGTAGATATCTTATTGGTTACAATAAAGAATCCACAATCAGTCAAAAATTTGCTACCTACCTGTGTAGATAAGTAGTAGTTTAACACCGGAGCGGAATTAATCCGGTGTCGCCAGCAGCTTCAGTGGGACGGAGGGGTGGGGGTTCTTATTCCATAACGCGAAGGCCAAACCAAAAATAGACGCCACTTAATTTTTTTTTGAAAGGAGATCGCGTAAAAATTAAGAAAAACACGATACGTCCAAAGCATGAAACAATTTTTATTAAATGAACCAAACGCAAACAGTTAAAATTAGTCAACAAGTACGTAATACAAAAACGAAAATTGCAGCAATAATTCCTAATTATTCGGATCCGAAATCATTACAAAGTCAAGTCAACATAGAAGGACAACATTCGCTTATACTAATGCCGAAGAACTCGTTTACCGAGTTGCGTTAAATAAATTAACTCAAGATACCGTATAAGTTCCTCCGAAAGGGAGTTTACCTTGCGAACAATACGCAAAATCACGTGCACAATCGCGGCTACATCAAAGTCACCGTAAGCATATCAATATAAAATGTCCGACCTGGTTACGCAGCGTCCATGCGTCTGTCGGCGGCGTCAGAGATGGCCAGCAGTAAGGCACTTCCGTGGATGGCCAGCCTCCTCGGCGTATATGTGGGACAACTCGTAGTCGCGAGTGGCAGAGGGATACCCAACGGCATAAATCAGAGAGGTCACAAAAGAACCAGAACCAAGAACTACAGCTAACGCTAAAACCTAGTCGAATAAGGCTAGGCTGGCACAAATCGCACAAAGAATCGCGGCTTTTTCGTCCCCAAATGAGCCAATCAAATTGGGCACACAGCCGTACAAATTCACTCTCACCCCCTAGGTGAAGTGGGCACACAACACAAAATTTTCCGCGAAGAAAAACGTGCAGCTCACGGGACGAACAGAAAATTAATGAAACATGGCGCGTCCCTCGGTCGGCGGAAAAGAACAAAATATCAAACAAGAGAGATGATATATTCGAATTTACCAATAGCTGATTTTCGTGACATCAGCGGAAACCAACCAAAGTAAAGGGCAAGGGTTACAAACCTACGCATCGGTTTCAAGTGCGAACGTTTTTCGTAAAGCCAGGAACTCTATCATCCGTTACCATCCGCGTCTCAAAGTAGGACCCTTTAAATTGGACAATTAAACACCGCGTAAACACAATTCCAACCCTAAGCAAGGATGGGGCTAATTTTGTAAGATGATCTTGTTCGTCTGGTCGGAAGCTTTTAGCGAAAATATGTTACAAAGAAAGTTTTGGGTGAATTACGCAAACGAGGAATTGTACATTCCTACGCCTAATGGGAAACAAAACGAAGCGTGTTAAAAATAGATCGGAGCGTTGAAATGTGTACTATACAGGGTGTGTTTGTACACAGGCGGAAAATAAACTGTAACAAATTGGAAGAACAAATCAACGATTTCTTGATTCATATTTTCAGGTATAGGTTTATTAACTAACTCATTCAAAGTACAACTGTGTTCAGGCTCTATACTCACAAGCATATCGATTGACACGATTGCTCGGGTAGGATCAAGAAGTTGGAAAAGTTTTACATGAAACACGTCTCTGCGAATACTGACTTGAACCAGTTTTATCCATCCAGTAAGCGCGTAGCTTGCCCAGATCGTAAGTAAAAAAGAACAGAGGAGATTGTACCAATCATTAATGTTTTTCAGAATTTCATTTCTTGGTATGATAATATTTCTCCTAGTTGAAATCAAATTTGGATTGCCCATAAAATTCTACACATTTCCGTAACCATTACCTATACCTAAGCCTAACCATTCTTGAGATATTTAACATTTTGTCTAAAAACTGCCATTTGCAGCCACTATTTTATTTATTTTTAACTCTAAGAAAAAGATTTTTGGTACAAACATAGTTGATACATAAGCTAAGAAAAATATAGGGCATGGCTACTTAAGAAAATTGAATTCTGTCATTTTGAAATTTCTGAGATTTTGTTTATTACCATGACCACCCTGTAACGATAAAAGTACATTTAATAATGGCTTGTGATAAGCTTATGTATCTACTACATCTGTACCAAAAATCTTTTTCTTAGAGTTAAAAATAAATAAAATATGAATAAATAAAATAGTGGCTGCAAATGGCAGTTTTTAGACAAAATGTTAAATATCTCAAGAACGGTTAGGTTTAGATATAGGCAATGCTATACAGAAAATGTGTAGAATTTTATGGGCAATACAGATTTGGTTTTATATATAGGGCATGCCATTTGAAATAAAAAAGTTGTGTGCGGTACCATTGTTTTGATTCAATATGAATGTTTTTCATTCAAGATGAAAATAATTTTGTGTTGTAGAGCTCTTAAATTAAAAAGGAAATTGTGTTGAATTTTTTTTTGTATCTTCAGTAGTTATCGAGATATTGCCCGAGAACACACTGTTGGGACACCCTGCATATCATGACATACCACGTGTCCACCGAGTGTGGTTTTCTTTTGTGGCGTTTAAACCATTTAAATTAAATAAATAAATAAATAAGTAAATTTAAATCTACATCGGTTGACGATTATAGGTATGGGATATTCAAAAAAAAAAATATTTCACTTCTAAATTCAGTAGAAAGAACTGCCAGTCACCAACAAACTGCTGACACTTGTAAAATGAACACCCTGTGTAATTGCAAATAAGTTTAACATATAGAGTTTTTTTATTAGAGGATGATAGCGTTTGAAATTTTTTTCTATATTAAATGATTTAGACACCAGAAAAGAAAATCACACTCGGTGGACACGTGGTATATCATAAAAATCCGATTTTTTTATTTTTATATGAAAATCATGATTTTTTTCAAATCTTGTTGATTAGTAAATCGTTAGAAACTTTTCAGTCACAAACGGACAAACTTGCGCCATACGTTCCTCGAGATGAGAAACGTAAATGGAAAGAAGACTGAAAACCTATCATTACTGAAACAGTCCGATTAGAAGATGGAGCAAAAATAGTCGGTCTCAAACAAGAAGTAAGTAGTAGATAAATATATTGCACGGAAATGTGCTAATTTATTTGTAGAACAACTGATTATGACTGATTTTGAGTTCAAGTCTGCCAATAACAAAATAGATGACTTGGAATATAAATTAGATAACTATAATAATAATGACACTAAGAAATTAGCAGAATTAAGAAACAAATTGATGATACGAAGAAAAAATATTTGAAAAACGCAGTAAAAATATGAAAGCAATAAATGAAAACATTCAAAAATTGTAAATTAAATGAATGGAAAGTACTGAGTATTAAAGTATTAAAAGTGTTCAATGAATGTTGGAAATATATAAAAAAAATTAAGTCTTAATCAAAAGTTAATAAATTAAAAATGATAATTTTCGTTCTTATTTTTATTATCATAATTGTTATTATTGTTCATAATTTACTGCTTCAACACTAATAAAAACTATTGACTTATTCGACAGTGTCCACGAGCTAATGTATCTGTAGAATCCGGTAATATATGTATGTGCGTCTTTTATCATCTTTCCAGCTCAAAGAATTCTTAAATACTTCAGTAAAAAATGTCATATCTATGACTCCTTATCACTTTCTGTAATTTCTAACTAATTTCCCATTTCTAGCACAGCCTATTTGATTCCCTTTAGCTTCTTTGAAACTGAGTATTCCGTTCTATATGTGCATATTTTTATCTTAAATCTATACAGGGTGTATCAAAACATCCGACAAATATTCACACTTCGCGATTCTATGTTGAAAACTATACAAAAAATTATAATACCACTTTCCTCTTAAGTCTCTGGTTGTGAAGTTGTTGAGAGTTGAAAATTGATTTTTGTTTCGGCAGGGTGCCATAAATCTACCTAAATTCGTCAAGGAGTACATGAAACATGCAATAGATTTCATTACATTTCATTTTATTCATTCAGTTTATTAAAATATCTTCTTTAGTAATGGATACGTACCACAAAATATACATATACATAGATATGATAATTTAGATATGTTCATTAACTGACTTATTCTGCACAAAAAGGCTATTAAGAAAGCATAATCCTAAATCACTTAACAGGAAGATAGTTCAGATTTTTCTCTTTTTCTATGTCTGAGTTTGTGATCTATAAATTTAAATACATCCAGCATACATTAACTGCATGGAATGACTGTAAAGCAGAAAGAGTGATGCAATTAACAAGAGGATGAATCGCCCGATCTACGGCGAGTTCATCGCAAGTCATTTACTTGTTTTTCGTTGGGTAATTTTCTTACACCACGTGCATTAAGTGCTATGACTTTGTGTTTATTATGCGCGAAATTCATATTCGTGAATAATCAATAGCACAATTACTTTTTTAAATTGTTTACGTCGCGGTCGTAACCTTTGAAGAAAAATTCTTGATTATTTTTGTCTCTGAAAATCTTTTTGTGCGCATATGTTTCAAATTTTATTTGAACAAAACGTTCTTCCTGTGTAAAACGAATAAATGCCGAGTAAACCAATAAGTTTTTTAAAGTTCTATGAATATGAACTAAATTTCCGCTCGTTATTTCGTTATAACTCGTCAACGGACAGATTAAAAATCGCACAAAACCTCCACGTTTCGCTAACGAATGACATCTTCGCGACAGTTTACAAATCGCACAAATCACAGCTTTGTGATGTTATGCGATTTTTAAGCTATCCTTTGAGGAGTTATAACGGAATCGTTATAAAGGGCTTGCGAAAAATGTCTTTTCTGTCCTTAGGAGGCTACACTCATACTTACTGAATTAACGGATTATGGATAATATCTTTATTGTACGGTGTTAAACAGGAGTTGAGCTTATCCTTGTTGGAGTAAAATTATTACAACTCTTTTAACACTTATTTTTAGACAATATCACTAATTTTGATAAGCTTTACAACTTTTCAGGTAAAACTCTATCCATATTTTAACACCGATTAGGAGGATAACAATTTATCCCACAAATTTTTGTGTGTATGACGTCTTATTTTGAGAAAAGAATTTGTTATTAGCGCCGTTTTCTGTATAAATTTAAAATTTTAGGAATTGCTTGAATTGAAACGCCATTTTCGCGAGTATAAATTTTAAAGCTTTCAGTTCTCTGTGATTCATTTATTTAAGTTTGACTTTATCATAATAAAATTATCACAGAATGAAGTTCTTTCACGTGCTTCAAAATTTTCGCTTAAATTACGCTTTTTATAATCGCTACTGTGGGCAAATAAATAATGAAAGTATTATTTATAAACGAAATTAATTAAAATAGTAAAGTTAATAACACTGTATATCATTACTTTATGACTTTTCAAAATGGTTGACCCCATCTAGCAAACAAGCAATGAATAAAATTTCATGAAGTTAGCAAAATCCGGTTTAGTTTTACCTATCAACTGATTAAGCCATAAAACATAATTTGCAAATACTTGACAGTCCACAAATCATATTCATCAAATAAATTAAATAAAATTAGGAAAGCGCTGGCTCTGGTTTTTACCTGGCCATAAATCGCACGCGGAAACTACACGGCCATAGTAAGTTTGTAATAAACGAGTGCAGTTTTCGGTCGCAATAGAAATATAATAAAACGTTATATTTGATAAAATGCGCTTAAAGCACCGATATTTCAGTTTTAAGTTTTGCTGATATGAAACTTTTCGCATGGTCCCCACTCTTCTTTTAGTGGAGAAGACGATAACCATCCTGCTTTAAACTTAAATTTCGCCCGTCAAACGGAAACTATTTCGGGATTTATTAAAACGATTTCTGGACTCACACTTTAGGAAAATTTTAGCAAGTACTGCAGCCTAAATAATTTTATTTCAGAACCGATTTAATCGATTTTAAGCGGCCTGGAAATATATAGTTTTAATTTTTAATAAATTCCCGGAATTATGTAAATATATAACTGAAAGTTCGGTCTCCCCCTGTTCTTCTGCAACTTTTTCTCATTCTGTTACATTTTCTGGTCTTAATGTAAAAATATTAAAGTTTGACTTGTGGAACTGAAATGAAATTGAGTCTCCGGTCGACTTTGTCACCTAAGTCTGAGAAGTTTAAATCCGCACCTTTTCAAATAAAGTTTTAAAATATGCATATGTAGCTGCTTCTCCGTTTAGCCTTTGCTTTTATAATTTATTATAAAACAGATTACGCAAAATATTAAAACTGACTTGTTTATATTATTAGAGATATTTGAATTTCGTAGACATTTTTTAGTGTTCGTTAAAAGATTAAAAAGAATTTGTTGTAGATGCTAGAAATGTACATATTGCAGTGATTTGTTTTCAGTTTGATTCCACTTTCAAATGTCAAAATTTTAAAATGGTATTTGTAATTTTTCTATTTTTGGGAATCAATTGATTATATATTTATTCTTATTGAAGCGTATGGCAGGGTCTAGGGTTCTTTATAGTTAAGAAAAACTTTTCTTTTTCTTTATACAAGCTGTTTCAAATTCGACCCTCACCATTGGGATCTCGCTTATTAGAAGAGATAGACGGTAGGTTTAAATTTGACAAAGTTGCTAAATTTTATGACCATTAATAATCCGTAGAGAAATAATTTCTATGTTAACTCTTATTCGAAATAATTGTAAAAAAATTTTCCTCTATCTTCTTTATTTGAAGAGATATCAAAAAAATAAAAGTACTTTCTTAAGACACTTTTGAATTCTCTACACATTGATGAATACCATTTTGCTATAACACGTTTCGTCAATTAGATATTATCATCAAGTTCATTTTTTCTTATAGGCGCCATATTGAAATTTAGTCGCAAAAGAATCTACTCTTCCTGCCGATTACGGCAATATAGCACATGTTATCAAAATTATTTAAAATAAGATCATAATTACAAATATTTGATATGATATAAGAAAAGTTGTAGTTAACAGAAGGTAACTTTATAATTAACAGAAGATCAAATCAAGAGCAATTTATTTTATGTAGCCACTAGTTTAATAAACATTACCGGCACAGTAAAAAGATAAGATAATCAGAATACTTATGTATGTTACGTGTGTTTTATTCGTACAACAGAAAAGCGAAAACAGCAAGTGTACTTGCGAACCTACTCGGGGAACAAACAGCTTACAACAATACTTTTACAATTAGACAAAAATATTGAAGAGCAGAAATGATTTACCAGAATACGTATCTACTCTTTACAGTAACAAAAATTTAGAACTAAATTCAAGATATAGTAATAATACAAATAAATAAAGGCACTCAAAATAAGACAGAAAGAAGACAAAAATAAGAGATTTACATTAAATGTTAAAACAAATTTCCATTTTGATTTATGTCTACATAATTGAGCTTGTTTGCTTAAACTTAATGCAGCTCTTCGAATGTTCAAAATACCATGTTTGTGTAGCACGAAACATCTCGTTTTTCTTTATTGCTAAACATTATGCTGTTGTTATAATAATAATAGTTTATTTACCCATCTTTTGACAGTTGTTTAATACATAGATACATATTATGTTAATATTTAGCAACAAGTATGTATTAATATGACAGATTATACTATTTTTGATTTGAATCCAAAGACACCTTCCACCAATTGCCAATTGTCTTGTCCCACAAAAATAAATTTTAATTTTGACCTTATTTTAAAGAATTTTGATAACATGTGCTATATTGGCGTAATCGGTAGGAAAGGGAGATTCCTCTGCGACTAAATTTCAATATGGCGCCCATAAGAAAAAATTGAACTTGATGATGACATCTAATTGACGAAACGTGTTAGAGAAAAATGGTATTCATCAGTATGTAGAGAATTCAAAAGTGTCTTAAGACAGTGCTTTTATTTTATTTTTTTTATTTTTATCTCTTCAAATAAAGAAGATAGAGGAAAAATAAGATAATGACAATTTGTCGTTTTTTACAATTATTTCGAATAAGAGTTAACATAGAAATTATTTCTCTGCGGATTACTAATGGCCATAAAATTTAGCAACTTTGCCAAATTTAAACCTATCGTCTCTCTCTTCAAATAAGCGAGATCCCAATGGTGAGGCTCGAATTTGAAACAGCCTGTTTTTCGAAATTATCAACAGGTATGAATAAATTTCCTTATGATCTTTGCGAATCGTCTACAATTTATTCCTTAATTGAATAATTTCAGGTTTTATTTTCTTTAAAATTTTATTTCAATCTATTTAAATGTCTTATCTACGATCTTTGCGAATCGTCTTTAATAAACATTCGTTGATTGAATTAAAATTTTTGGATAAAATTTGTCCAATAAGTTTAAATGCCTTAATTACAATCTTTGCAAATCGTTCTTAATAACTTATCCAAGTTTTATTTATCTGTCATGTGCATCTGTCATTTGTCAAAATTTTCTTTTATATACAAGGTGGTCCAGAAGTGTCCAGTTTACGAAATATCTGAACATATCTTTTATGACCAATACACATCTATTACTTCTTGGACAGAAAATAATCGAACACAAAATATCGTAAAAACTACGTTGCATTCAAGCTAAAAAGCAAATATCTGGAGAACGGTTAACTTTAGCGCTATTGAACAAATATACCTAATTGATTTAGAAAAGATGGGGGAATAACTGTTTTTTGTTAAAAGTTCCACAAAAAAGTGAGCGCATTTTAAAAGCAAGGGTGGTAGCGCATGTGGTGCCCTCTACCTACTACATCAAGATTATGGCCATATTAATATATCTCGTCGCAGAAAACACCCATATATAAGTTTTTAAGGCAATATGTCAAAAACTTTAGGAATTATTGAAAGAAATTGAAATAAAAATTTTGATTTTAACGCCCTGTATCTCCTTTATTATCAACTTTTGGACTAGGAGAGTTTTGCTAAATCGCAATATTTTGATGTCAGGAATCCACTGTTGTGCTGTGTCCTTTTACTTTTGGACCACCTTGTATACACCGTGTTGATTCGTTTTTCAGAGATAGCAAAATAGCATGTAAAATTAAATATTTGCAAAACGGTAAAAAAATGATTTAAATTGAATTCAAATCTAATTCAAAATTTACTTACCAAAAATTATTTTAAGTTTGGGAATAGATGCTTTAAAGGGCAAATTGTGAATGAATTTTATTTTCGCTAAAGGTTTATTTACACCTCCTATATATCAATATTTTTTTACCGTACTAATCATCTTTATGGCAACCGTCCCTTTCTCTAAACGTATGTTTCGTACTACAGGCCGTATTCTGTGTCTCTTCAAGTAAATTTTAACTGGAACAGTTTACGATAGAACCACAACGAAATATCGGTATTCCTCTGTATTTAAAAATTTTGACTACATTACGTTTCTTTGGTCCTGGTAGTTATCAGCTCGATGTGGGATTTAAATATGTATTTCCTTTAAATTAGCCGTTGCATCAGTAAAGTTTCAAAATTGTTCGTTACAAATTTATGCAATTCCTGGATTACTCTTCCATATTCACAGCAACGAAGTCAAAGCTGGATTTAATAGTAATAATCAATATTCAGACATTACTGGTGTGATAGATTGTTCACATAAAAAGATTATAGGGCTTTCTTTTATTCATCCTATTTATCCAGGTCTTAATCCAGCTGCACTTTATTATTGTAGGAATAGTAGAAATTATTTAATAAGTGTGACGTTGAATATTCCCTGGAACTATGTGTGATGATACCCTTAACAGAAGCTCCGGAAAATACTTGCATAAATTTATTATAAAACAATAATTTTCTTACGGTCTAAACATTTTGTAAGTTTATTAGATATTTTTAACACATATACAGGTGCCCGTATTTCGTAAGGACAACATGGGTAACTTTTTATATGACTATATGGAATTTCAGGTAAGTAGTATAAATATTATTAATATCAGTATCAAGATGATTTTGAAAATTAGTTCCTCTTTTTAAATAAGTTTACTTGAGGAAAATTACATTGAGATTTGAAGACAGTTTTTAGCATCTTTAACTCTTTAATTAAGACAACATTTTAGTGACATTATTTTACTGACTGGATTCTACCTCAAGCAACAAAGAAAAAAAATAGATATTTTGATAGGTTCGCGACTTGTTCTACACTGTTCTGGAATGAGTGAATTACTAATACTGTGTTCGTCAATGATAGAATTTTCCGCTCTAAAATAATTTTTTATTGTTCGGATGGCGTTATATGTACAAAAATTATTATCCTTAAAGGTAGTAAATAGCTCTTGCGGAATGAAAGATTGATAATATTTCAGAAATGTTCTAGAGGTAAATCTTCAATTATTATATTGATCACAGTTGTGCGCGCTATTGAAATCAGTAGTTATTCCGAAGGCGATAAGTATGATGCAGCAAATAAGTAGAACGTTTAAATTATAGAAATATTGTTTTTTTTTTGCAAGTGTAAGTAGCAGCTCGTTATTCTTGTGTTTTTATTGTGTTAAGCGACAGTGGACATTAAAGTGTTTTTAAATTAAATAAAACCTAAACCCCGAATTCGTAATAATATGACGAATTCGTCCGTTCATGAAACTGTCTGTTCAGATTGGCAAAAAAATCGTCATGCTAATGTCAGTTTTTCTTCAATTTTCCTTCAGCTCATTCTGACTTTAGGTACCTGGCAGTCCAGAGTAGAATCAAAAACTAACACAGTAGTAAAAAGAAGTGGTATGTTAAAACGACGCTCCGTTTTAAATATTGGCGATAGTAGATAAATTTTAATTAAATTTAATTTAGTACAACAATCGAAACCGTAACCGAAAGATTAACGAATTTCAAATTATCGCTTGGCTCGCTAACATTATAAAATATTCCATTTATAAATTCAAATTCATTTAATTAATAATTTGTAAAGGTGAGTTGCTCCATTTGATAATAGTGACCAGAATTAAATACGAAGTTTGGAGATGTGTCAAGGTCACTAAATAATTAACAATTCTAATTCATAAATTAGACGTGTTTCGGTTGCAGGAAATTAACTAATCATCAGGGGGCTTGTTTCTTAAGTACTTAAACCATATTTAAACAATTACTTTCCTGCAACCGAAACATGATGTCGGATGATTATTAAATTTATGAATTAGAATTTTCTATTATTTAGTGACCTTGACACATCTCCAAACTTCGTATTTAATAATTTGTATTTATACAGATTGGGAATAGTTTCAAATAGTTCCTTCTTACTTCAATTCAAATATTAACACCATGAAGCAAGGAAGTATGACATGATTAAATAAACAGAGCGTGAATAGAAGCTATGAAATATTCGGTATCTACCAGAGCTGTGCGAGTATTTACTGTTACAAATACAAGTCAATTACAAGCACAAGCACTTTTGGACTCGTACTTGTGCTTAAGCACAATTAATTACAATTGTGCTTAGTACTTGTACTTGTAATTATACTTGTGCTTATTACCGCAAGTACACTTCACAGCTGTGCGTATACTTATCGTTATACGTACAGTCGTAGAAGTATTAAAATGTTAATGTTAACATTTACAAAATAACGCAAGATAAATAAAAATGAGATTGTCCAAAGTGAGGTACTTGCAATTAGTTTTAGAATATAATGAGATTGTTTTTCCATAGTTAGGTACTTGCAATTAGTTTTAGAATCAACAAATGCACATAATATATCTATCGCTGAGTTATTTTTATTTTCCGCATATTCCTTGATGATGCGATACGTATATGTACATATCTAGAGAGACGCGGCCTATCTGCGCGACAAAATATTGATGCTTCATAGTCGGCCGGCTGCGAGTCGTTCCCCCACTAATAAGTATTTATAAGCACGAGTCCAAATACAATTACTTTTGGATTTGTGCTTGTATTTAAGTGCAATTAAGCACTATTGTACTTGTGCTTGTGCTTGTTGTATTTATAAGTAGTACTTGGCACAGCTCTGGTATCTACAAAAGCTTCGAAATAAAATATTTCTTATGCCTGTTTTAGACGGTCATATTTTTGTATGAAATTTATTGCGAAGTGAGAGAGATGAGCTACCACAGTGAATGTTGATTGCTTGAATTGGCACTTCTCACTCACTTTGTAATAAATTTCATACAAAAATATGACCGTGTAAAACGGGCATTAAATAACCCACCCAAAAGAAAGATATGTACGACGTAGTTCCGGTGACATTTGAGACCATGATATGTAATCACATTGCAGGAAAGTTTTCATTTGAAAAAATTTTACGCGTAAACCATATTGTGACGGTAGAGCATCGTCATAATATGGTTTATGATACCAACTTTAATCTTATCAAAGATGTGCTAAAGATTATTCGTCTTCCATCTTGCATCGTGCTAACGTTTATATTGAAGTAGAAGGAAACCTACTGAACATTAGTAAAAATTAGAGGTGAGTCATTTTGTTATAAATAAAAATTAATTTAGTTGTCTTCTTTTTTTTGAATAACTCGCTAGCGAAGGTTTTGTTTGTTTTAGCTTCCTGAATCGAATCCCACAAGTATGGTCGTTACTTTTGAGATACTCTGTATATTGTCAGGAATCTTGATATTTTAAGTTAATTTTTTTACGACAAAATTTTAAATATTTCAACATTAAAAATGTAACAAATATACAAAATTAAATTACTACCTACTACTGCCTACGCAATATTCTCAGACATTTATCATCTTCTTTAGTATAAAACAAGTTACACTTGGTTAATTTTTAAACACAAACTTTAATAATCTTTTTCAGGCAGCGGTATCACCTAATTACCTCTCTAATTGACCTAATTTTCATCTCGTTTTGCCTTCATCATAAACAGTTAGATATTAAAGACGAGCAATAATAACGTATGTGGTAATGTAAATGAGATTAATTAGTAATTATGCATAAATACATACTTGTATCATTTTTTTCATTTATTCCAGCGCGTCATACATGGTTTCAGAAAAGCATTGGGCATTGATGAACCAAGGGAAACTGTGTCAAATATTGAGATCACTATATTAAAAATGAAAACGGAGACGAAATGTGTGTGGACTATCAGCAAAGAAAGGAAGATCTTAAGAATAAAAGATGGCGATACAATCAGCTGCCCAATTGTCAAATTGTTTAAATACTACTTATACCAATAAATGGAACGGAATTATTTACACAATTATTTGCGAATTTGTAACCGTTAGTTTAGAAATTACTAATAATTACGTTGCGTAAAAGAAAAACTCAGACTTCCGTTCCCCAGCTGTTGAACGTATAATAAAACGAATTGAAATGTGTTTCAAGATCGCATTGTATGCAGGTAAGAAGTCAATAAAATAATAATAATAAAATTTAAAGCCCTATTATACTGCCGCATTTATAGAACGTGGCGTCGTATTTCGTATGCAGTGCCGGAGCTTGTTTTTGGGGTAATTTTTTAATTAAATATAAACTGTTCAAAAGAATTTTTTAAACATTTTTCCCGTAATCTGTAACATTGATTTTATTATGCTCTTTTTTTGTCGGAACAATTGTCATTCTATTACAAAAGACTCTACTTTTGACTTTATATTTCATTGTGGAATATTTTATTTTTAGCAGAGTATTTCATTTCATTACCTAATTTAAAAAAAATATTGTTTAAAACTTGTGCATGAAAGAGATTTCGCAGACTTCACGTTTCGTTTACAGTTTTCTTTTAGCGCAGATAGATATTACGAAACCTCAGAGATTCATATGCAACAATTTCTAATTTCAAACTCGCAATCACCTTGGACCCGGCGAATTTATAATCTACAAATATTTTGATAAGCTTGCCCACATCCTCGACGATATTTATACGGGCGAAAGACAGTCTGCTTGACCGCAAATTGCACTGGATTAGTTTCGTTCGTTCGTTCGAGCGCAAGAATTTTTCCTGTACCAACAACTATCACTAAAAAACAAACAAGGAGCAAGCCAGGACAAGTTTCACCTGTAACCGCGACTCACTTGAATAAATTAATGGAGAGGCGCGTCATATATTAAACACACCTTGAATTTATTGAAGTGTTTAATTATTTCATTTTATATTTATTTCTTCGGAAAAAAAAATACTAATATAGGCGAGAAGTGCCGAAGATAACAGAACCATTAGAATAAAGAAAAATTAAAAAATAATACGGATATCATAGTGATAAGTTTGATTATTTAATTTCTAACGAATGGAGCGCCATCTCAAAGTCAGCGTCAAAATTAAATGGTTAACTCTAAATAATCTCTGTAGTATAAAATAAATTTCTATTGAACATTGTAGGTAGTTGTAGCGCAATGAAATACAGATGGTATCTGAGTTGTTTTCACTTTAGGGAAGCTGCGCAACAGGGTTGAAAGCGACAACATTGCTTACTTTGGGGGTAGTCCTATTTAGTCCTTGCGGGAATGTCTGACGTCCTGGTCGATGAGTGAAACAGGCGCATGATTTAAAATAAATTGCCGACCTGCAAGTCCCCTACTTTTCACTCAGCGGTAAGTTCTAAGTGTTGCGAAAGAAGTTTGAAAGTTAAATCACTGTTTTAATCGGTAACTGAAAAAAGCTCTTAAAGTTCTCAAACGGAAACATAATTAAAAATCGAATTAATGGATAATTTATATTTGGTGTCAGTTATTTAAAAATACGGCATGCTTTTATTTTATTTTTCCTGTTGGTTGTAAAGAAACATTTGGGCGATGAAAAACTGAAAGAATTTTCTTTTAACAAAAAAAAAGATAATTTTTATACAATTTCTTGCTCTATATGATTATCCTGTCTATTACTACAATCATTGTTATTGTCCACAATGTTAAGTGTAACCAATCAAGTACTCAAAAACGTTACCGGAAACAGTTACTAAAAGTATTTTTTCCTTACGCTTCGACTGTTAAATTCGAAATTAATAAGATCTTTGTATCATATGCTTCTTTAAAATAGCATTTAAGAATTTAAAATCATTTAGATCGAATCATGTTTTTCTTGTGACAATTTTGGATGCAATTTATTAACCATTTATACGTCTCGAAGTTACCTACTTAATTCCAAATTGTTTCTAAGAAATGTTAGTTTTATTAGTATTCCACGTAATTAAAGCTGATTTTCTTTTATTTTTCTAGATTTCTGAAGTTGCATTTAGGAAATACTTGGAAATATGTGGTTATCGAGTTCAATAATTTTGCATTGAAGTTATTATTAAGAAACTACTCCTAATAATTTATTGTTAATTGATATATTATTATTTAATTATTTGTTGAATTCAATATTGTTTTTTTGCTTCACGCGTAGAACAAAGCCATCGTCTTAATATAAAATAATGACAATTATTATAAAATCATGTAATATACCGAATGATTCTTAATTTTTTTTTAACTATTGGTGCTATTGCCATGAAATTTGGATGGGCATGTCTTAGCTTAACTGAAAAATAAGTTAAGCACTCCTGGAGGTTATTTTACAGTAAAGCAAAGAAGTCAATGGCATGCTGTCGAAATTTCATGGCAAAAGATGAAATTTTTTTTTTAAATCATTGGGTTTGTTGTGTATTCATTTCGATATGGTATAACAGATTGGTGGTTATCGTGAATGTAAAATAAATTCACGCAGAGATAAAAATTTCCTGCGTTTTAAAATTGGCTTATGAGATTCATATCAGCTGGGATTGCTTGAAAAAAAATATTGTATACATATGAGTTGTTCAATTGAAAAGTTCATCAAAGAGAATTTTTCATAACACTGTGAAGCAAGTCTTGTATTGGATCAACCTAAGTTGCGTTCGTTTATTTAACTCCATTCACTCTATTTACTCTTTTCGCACTTTTGTCTCACTCTTACTTATATTAAAACTTTGCGTGAGTGGCTCTCACTCTAATTTTACACCATCCCTGCACCGTCTGGATAGCACTCGTCTGTAAAATGTCTCTTTAGGTTATGCCACGTTAGTTTATAAGCAAAACATAACAACTGTTTGAATACTGTCACTTCTTCAAATGTCAACTGGTTTAGGTAGTCATCTCGTTTTTGCTCTATTTTCTTTCATTAAAAAATCAAAACCAACTCGATGAATTTTTCAATTGAACACTCGTTACATGTGTCACACTGCAATTCAAATACCGTGAATTTATTTTAACGTAAAACATTGCTGTTACGGACGAATCTGAGAATCCATAGCAATATTTACCATTTGTAAATTAAACTGTCCTTTTTAAAATACCGTGCCTTCAATTAAATTCCTCATTAAGGTAGGCTGTGATTTCATTGTTTTTTCTCCTAAAGATTTGTAGCACTGCATTTAATTAAACATATGTCAAATTGACACTTTGTATTTTCATTTACAAAATGTTAGATAAAATATTTATTGTTGAAAGTTATTTTCAAACCGGTAGAAAATAGACAGTTTGTTTATTCAATTAATCAGTGTGTACAGAATTTTCGACAACAGTTTCCTAATCTTGCAATTACTTATGAACAGCTATGAATTGTGTACCGCCAACTTTATAAAAATATCACAGCTTACTTTAATGAGGAATTTACTTGAAGGCACGGTGGAACATGAGATGACAGCTGTCACAAATCTGTTCTGTTATTAGTGATTTCGATATACTTGTACTGCAAAATAATAACGACTCTTTCAATTACATTAGATAAGTTTATTCTTGTTTAAAATAAGTAAACTTAAAACATAAGGACATCAAAAATTCTTTAATTCAAAACTAGCACCACAACGAGTTTTCAAAAATTTCTTCATTTACTTCCATGCAATATCCCAAACGATTATAAAAGTTGTTAATTGCATTAGTTACTTGTCCAAGAGTAATTCTTCCTGATACATTTGCACTAACTTTCTTCGCCTAATAGATGTTCCAAATTAAAATGGACAAATTTTTATTTGATTTGAAATCCTAACGACGACGATCATGCAACGACATTTTTAAAAATTGGAATTAGTTTCCAAAGTAATATGAACAGCAATGTTAAAATAAAATCACGATATAGTGAGTATTGTGAAATATTTCTATTGTTTTCAATGTCTGTTTTGCAATGAAAGTGTTCTTTATCAAATGAAAATTGATCATGTTGATTTTGTTTTGAAAAAGAATATTGTTCAGTACGTTAAAAATGCTAGGCATTAATTAGGCGGTAATTTTCTGCAATATTTGCGGAGAAAATTTTATAGCAAACGACCAGACTTGTTCAGAAATTGACCTCACAAACTATTCAACTATTCATTTATTGTCACTACATTATGTATAAATAAGTTCATTTGTAGTCGGTCAGATACATATTTTGTTATACAAAATTTTACAAGATTTACAAATAAAATTAAAAAATAATACACAGCAAAACAATAAACAACAAAACAATAAACAAAATGGAAGTGGTGAATGGAAAATTGTTTCCCAAATTGAAAAGTGATATTCCTTGCCGAAGAAATGATTATTCTGAAACATTTACCTACCTTGTGCTATTTATCAACATACGTTTATCCGTAGAACAGATATTGATAACAAAAAGGTAATGAAAAATCATTTTCTAATTCAATTGTAGAGTTTGGTTAAAAGCTGAACACTACACAAATTATTAGGTTTCCTTACCATACCTAAATTGAACATTTTTTTAAGAGCCACCATGTGTTTCGCCTACGAAACGGACAGCATCAACGATAGAGAAATATCGAAAAATTTTCACTTTCTGTAGTGCTGATGATATCCGTTTCGCAGGCGAAACACGTGTTTGTTCACACAAAGGTGTGGTGAGGGAACCTGATTTGTGCAATTTACTTATATTCCTCAGAAGTAGTTAATGAAAAGAGAACCAAATAGTGCAACTAATGACTGTAAGTCGGCTTTCACACCAAAGTAACAAGCTGCATGCTCCTTGCATCCTGGATGCACACTGCATGCCATTAATTTTAGAACCTATGTAAACAATTGATAATATTCACACCGGTGTAGCGTAGCATTCATGCGACTTGCCACTTGCGACGTGCAGCTTAGCTTACAGGACAAGTTCTATATTTTGCTACGCCGCTTCTCAGAAGAGACAACGGTTTCGTCTTAAATTAAATCATTGTCAAGCTAAATGAGGGTTCTTGACAACATGTTGACACCAAATCATCAGGAACCACAATGTTGTGGTTCTTGATGCTTTTTCATCATTTCTTACACGTGCTACAAAGAGCATGGAAGTCTTTAACAATTACACCTTCTCTTTCTTTTTCTCCTTCTAGCAACCACCGCTGCAATTAACGCCATAGCTTCATCTGCGGATGACATCTTGATTATAATAACTCGCAAGACACTGCCAATTCGCGAATCGCATAGCTTGCTATGTTACCTTGATGTGAACGCAAAATTCTAAGATGCGCTGCGCGGCACGCTACTTCTCAAAAGATGCAAGTGACATGCAGCTTGCTACTTTGGTGTGAAAGCCGACTTAAAGTACGAGTCATCATATTATAAAAATATTTTTTCTTAGTAGTGCAGATAATGTGAAAATGACTTGCAGATGAAACTATCAAATAACTATAAATATTTGCAACTGTTTTGAGTGCTGCAAGAATGATATTTTTAAGAGTTGAATGACGCCAATAAAACCACCAAAAAAGTATTCGAGTTTGAAAACGATTTAAAAAGACTAAAACAATTTTATGTTATGAATGACAACACTGAAGGTAAATATTTAAAAATGTAATAAAATGTTTATAAATTTTTAAGAATAAATAATTTTATATTATTTATGTACTCCATGCTGTTTTGTAGGTTTTTAATTAAATTTGAGAAATGAGAAGTCTTTTATATTAATAATATAAATAATAAAGGTATTATTTTTATTAGAATATGCAAAATAGTGGGTTGCCTTATGTATGTTCAAAGGAAGACGAGAGATATTTAAAAGAACTGCAAGAAAGTATTGGAAAAAATCTAATAAATAAAATTTTCAATTGATTCCTATTTAAAAATGTCGTATTAAATTATTTTAATCCGCAATGTGGAATGTAAAAATTTACAAATTTACAGTTTTCTTTTTTTAATTGTGTCAGACTATACTAAAATGAACAAGAATTTTCAAAGTGAAAGTAGGCTTCACAAACACAAATAAACATATATTATACAAGATTTCGTATCTGCATTTAATCGCCCCCCCCCCCCCGGTTAATTGTAATTTGAAGGTGATTAATACTCACAACACAATACAATACATACTCGCAATTTTACTACTATTGATAATCCAAAACAATATAAAGTCTATAAAATTTATGTTTATCCAAAGTAAGAGCATGAGTTTATTACCAGTTTCACTTGAAGAAGTTAAATCTGCATTGCTAAAGCTAAAAAATAAAGCTGCGTTAAATTATTTTTTTTTAATTATCTGTTGTGGTTGCCCAACGGGGTCCTAAGTCATAGACTTGTCAGGACCTCAGGAGCGGGAGTGTATTTTGAGTGTGTGTAAAGTGTTCTATGGCTTTGTTACTTCCAAACCTTTTCGGCGTTTAAGGGAAAGCAGTGTCGAATTTTATCCCCAACACTGAAGGGTGCCTGAAGTCGATACCGACCACCCCCGAGAAAAGTCCCGAGCGCGACTCGTACCGACGACCATGCGATTGCAAGGCCGGTCCCTTACCACTTGGACCGTTCAGGCGTCAATGAAAAAGATTTCTGATTTGATAATTGGTCCTTTGGTAGATATTATCAATACTTCCTTTTCCGAGGGAGTATTCCCATCGAACTTGATAACTTCACGTATCAGTCTTATCTACAAGAAACATGACTCGAAAATGGTTGAAAATTATCAGCCTCTAGCCATAACATCTGTGTTTTCAAAAATTTTTGAATATGTCATGTTAGATAGAGTTATACCTAAACAATATACCTAAACAAATACAAAATTTTGTCTGAAAAATCAATGTTTTTGTTCCAAAAAATCAACTTTAACTGCAATCTACTCTTTCTGAAGTGAGATAGTCGATAACATGGATGCAGGTGAGCGTCCGGTTGGGGTTTTTGTGACCTCAATCGGGCGTTTGACAGTGTCAACCATGAGATTTTAATCAAAAAATTTAATGATATTGGTATAAGGGGTGTGGTGTCAAATTGGTTTCAATCGTATTTATCGTAAAGAAAACAGTTTGGCAACAATGAATTCGGTCAATATTGGGGTACCACAGGGATCCGTTCTGAGTCCAATTTTATTTATTTTATTTATTAATGACCTTTCAATTTCTCCCCCAAATTATAATTTAATTTTGTATGCTGATGACACCTCAGCTATTGTAACCAGTGACTAACTAGAAGTTAAATCTAATCATTTGTTGGAAGATTTAGCCAATTGGTTTCGTCTTAATAAATTATACTTAAATACTTCTAAAGCATATTTTCTACATTTTCATAATCAACAAAATCGATTTTTGAATCAGTTAAAACTACGGACTGATAATGTAAATTTAGCGAATGAAGTCAAATTTTTGAGTATTTATTTGGAAGATAATATGACTTGGAAAGTTCACTGCGCTAATGTAACTTCCAAATTAAATTCAGTGTGTTTTCAGTTTCGTTTTCTAAAGCAAATCCTTATTACGCAACAACTTATTGCTATTTAATATGCACAGTGTTACTCAAGATTATACTATGGGATACTTCTTTGGGGGTTATCGCCAGCAGCACATCGTGTGTTTTTATCGCAAAAATGAATAGTGCGTATAATAGTGGGCAGTCCAAGAACAGAATCTTGTCGAAATATATTTAAACAACTCCATCTGCTGACTCTCACTTGTATATACAGGGTGTTTATGAAAGTGTCGCTGTATTACACTGATATTGAGGATTCTTATACACAACGTGTCTAAAAGAGAATAAAGAATTGAATTGAATAGAATTGGTATAATCTAATTTACAATTTCTACTGCAAAGATGATTTGACTATTTAAAGCTTTATTAATTGGGATCAAGCGTTCATCTTGATTAACCACTTTAGTATATAAAATGAAATATGAAGAAAAATCACACCCTCGCTCCGTTTTGCAAGAGAATGTTCCCACGAATTAATTCTCGAGTTCGAGCTCTTTCTCCGATAGCTTTCCTTACCCTTGTTGACGTCTCGACATTCGACCTCGTAATTTTAATTCATCCCACGACGTTTATAAGATTTTCCTTGTTTCAAAGGCTTTAGCAACCTCGCCCTTAAATATTTATAGTCGCACTTGTCACCTTATAAATTCTTTAATATTTGTCTGGCTTTTCTATTTTTATCGACATTATTTTATTAAGAAAACATATTCAAGTAAAATCATCCTACTATTAAATACAAATTAATACTATTTTCTCTATTATAATTAGTTCAAAAGGTATTATTAATTGTTTGAACCTTTTAAGTTTTCACGTGTTTAGTCACAATTGGGGATCTCAGCGTCCATAAAATATAATAACAAAAAAAGAATAATGAAAAGTTCGATCCGACAGACTGCTCCGTTCTCTTCTTGTAAAAACCGCAACATTAATAAAGAAGCACATTTGAAATATAAAATTGCATGATATAAAGTGGAACAAAATGATTCTCGTCTAGTTACATTTGGAATATTTTCACATGTAAATTTTCCGAACATGGTCTGTTGTTAAACCCTACAATTTCCTTTAGGCTCCGCTGTATCCCGTCCTAGAATCATAGGGTCAATATTCTCCATGAAACAATCAATGGTCAACGTTGTAGAGAACAATTGTTGATCCCATTTTTAGAACAGGTGCATCCCGATGAATTTGAAAATGGTTACTTTCAGCAAGATGGAGCAACAACTCATACTATTCGAAAAAATTTGGAATTTCTTGTAGAGTTTTTTTCTGACCGAGTTGTAAGCAGAGGAACTTGACCAACAAGATCACCAGATCTCACCCCGTTAGACTTTTCCAAATTTGATTTTCTTAAAAATGAGGTCTACAAGGAAATAATTAACAATTTGCAAGAACTGATGGCAAGGACCACATGAAAATGCAACGAGATAACACCGAATATATTGCAGCACATTTTTAATAATATCAAACGTCGTGTAGTCACATGCATGCAGCAAAATGGTGGCCACTTTCAACACTTGCTTTGACTTATTTTCGTTGGCTTTCTTTTCAATTTCTATCTCAACTTTGCATTCATATCATCCCTTCGCAATAAATCACATTTTGAATTTTGATGTATATTTTGATATTAGGTTACTGCCTTCCTTATTCTCGTAGAGTGGCATTTCGTATTTTTACATGGCTAATGCAAAGGTAACTAGATGAGAATCATTTTGTTCCACTCTGTACATTCTTATATTTTAATCTGTAAATAAAAGCCAAATGGTGAATAAACTTCATCAAAGTTCTGTTTTGTTAGATATTCATTTTTAAGCAAAAATATAATGCGTTTAGAATTAAAGAATTATAAACGTTTGCCTGCAATGCATCGAGTTTTGTTTACCTACACCAAAACTGTTTACGGTCGCGATGGTATGCTGGGTCCTCTTGAGATTATACAAACAATGTTTCGGGCTGAAAAGGTTTTGCTTTGGAGATCGGGACAGTCGAGCTTATGATACGTAATCGATAGGCGCATTAACAAGAGTTTGCGGTGTTAATTAATATAGAAAGGTGTGGAAAGTAATTAATTAATACACGCACTTAAAGTTGGCCAACTTGCAACTTGTAACTTGCGCTTACAACGCGCAATTCGCGTTAGTTGCATAGTACGCGTGTATTATATTCCTGGCGTGCGTATGCAGGGTGTGTTCGGAAAGTATTGTGCGCTACGTTGGTAGAAGCAGGAAAGCGGTATCTAGAGATAAGTTATTAATTGTAGCTAATGCATGATATGTAAAGAATTAGCTTGAAGTATTTCCTGCATGGTGTATGAATGAAGCGATTTCCCCGGATGAGGCTCGGTTGTCGTGGCAGGTGCTGCATCACCTGACCGTTGGCCAATAGGTCGTTTGGGGTGACCACGGTGACGTAGGGATTGTGACGGCACTTGCATGATTAGTGGTTACTTCGTAAGTAAGGGAAATCGTACTAACAAGGTGAAAAGAGATACCGAGAGTGAACGACGTACTGTTCACGGTCCCATGGTGACCCCTTAGAGACCAGATGCAGCAGATTGGGACCCCTATGGTTATTATATTGTCACCACCCCTACGTGCCGGATGTGGTGGTAGAGAATCCACGGGTCGGAGATGACAAAGACGTAGGGTAGAGTATGTTTCTGGAAATAACATTTCAGAGCAATAGTTTATGAAAGAGTAACAGATATGATATTAAGGCCCACGGTTGGACATCATCAGGAGCGATGATAGAGGCACTAGGTTGAGTTGTCAATTGACCAAGGGGTTGAGCAGGTGCAGACCGCTGGGGCCAGGGGACTAGGGTCCCCGGTGAGTAAATAACTGTTGTCTCTTACAAATGATTGTAAACACATGTTGTTGTTGCTTGAACGCACCATGTCAATGGGAGGTGATGGTAGCGAACGGTGCCCGGTAGCCAAAGGAAATGGTGAGCGTTTTGATTACTTATATTTATGTATACGCATTACCACATTTTAATAATACTGAACAAAAAAATATGTTGGTAATTTCGGCCGACCTTACAGTTTACCAAATAATGTATCGATTTGTTTCTTTTATTACTTAACGTGGAACAAGGAAACGAAGCGAGCAAAGTTTTAGCAACTTCCTACTTATTGTTAGACATACAACACAGGAGCCGATAAAGTTGTAGGAAAAAGTTAACGAGCGTGTGTTTATCAGGTCGCTCGACTGATCCACTGCAGAATCCGGGGGCGGCTTCATTATGCGGGGATCGTCACCAAACCGAATTGCCCCGTTCGCGTTCGAAAGATGCGGAACTGCCTTCCCATCGCACTAACGTCAAGACGTTATAATTAACTTTGAGGCCCTTTTAATTGAATGCGCCCGTGAAATTATTCAAATTTATGGGCGCTGTCTCGTTTAGAACGAAATGTTACGTTTTCATTGCTGTTCATCCGCGTTAACGCCCTAAATAAATGAGATTAACTTCAAAGTTTTAGATGAGCGAACTTGAAACTAAGAACCAAAATGATTTGTATAGTTGAAATAGTTTAGCTGCGTGAGTAAAATAATGAATGATATTTGAATTTGAAAGTGTTTAATGTCATGCCGTTAATTTGTATTCCTTAAATGACTGCTATGAATTCAAGGCGCAGTTTAAGAAAATTTCTTAAGGGATATTTAATATCGATTAGAAGACTATTTTCTGCAACTGTTGTTCTTTAAAACAGCCTCTATAACCTTAACTAAATACCGGCTAGTAATGTCGCCTTTAACTAGTTGCTATTAGTGCTACTAGCCTTAATTTCACTTTATGAGCACCATTTCTTTTAGTAGTTGCAATCGCTAATAGCGCTACTAAAATTTAGAAGAAGTTTATAAGCATGGCTATTAAGCTTTTAAAGTTTGAAAACAAAAAACGAAATCGCAAGGTGGAGAAAATGTTCTATGTTTTTTTTTTTGTTTAATGGAACACGCTATATACAGATACCATCTATCTTGATATATCTTTTGTATAAAACGACTACAGCATGATTTTTAACATTTCAAAATCTTTGTCAAATCTTTGGGGATATTATTAAGTAAGTGAAGGTTTAGGAAATTATTATATTATGAATAGTGTAATAAACTTTATGTAGTTTCTACAAAGGACAAGTGAAAATTAAACTATTGGAAAAGTATCCGTTACATGTAGACGCACTATATCATAATTTGTCAAAATTTATAACTAATGGTACGGTCTTCGCACGTTTTCTCACAGATAGAACTAATTACTACACGGAAATTTATAAAGCTCGGATATAACAAGCGCAGCTCCAAACGTGCCGATACGGTGCGGCATTATAAACGCCCGACTTTTAATTTTAGCGCAATTAACTTCGGATGAATTTCCGTTTTGCCGCGGCCAACTGGATGCAACAGCATTAAAATTGTGCAGCTTTGATCCGGGCGTGGCCCGGAGCGGAAAAGTTTTTGCGCAAGTCGAATCAAATTTCAATATTCTTTAACGCCACGTAAATCCTGCAATCTAGTAAATGAGCTGTACGACAAGGCAATGAAACAACCCCGACGCTATATAATTTTCTACGTGATTACCCCAACACGCCCTAGGACTGTAATTTTGCGGCGAAAAATTATTTTTACCCCAACATAGCGTTGGCTCAAGATACTGCTCCAGATGGTGCTAATGCGTTGAAGCTAGTAAATTACAAACATTGCTTGGTTTGATGTTTTCATAAAATTTATTTAGAGGTCACTTACTACTTTCTCACTCATCGATTTCTTATGATTCCTACTTTTAATGTTTTGATTTGAAAAAGTAGTTAATTTTCATATATATTTTTAAGTCAGCGTAGAAAAGAAAAGAATCTGTAATGGAATATTACAAGTTCTGTAAAATCCGAATATTTATTGTATTTTTTTAAAATTAATTTGACGTATTATACAAAGCTTTCACATAAAAATTAAGAGCCATAAATTTCTTTTAACTCTATGTAAGGCCGGCCGAAATTACCAATATATATATTTTTTTCAGTATTATTAAAATGTGGTAATGCGTATATATAAATTTAAGTAATCAAAACGCTCACCATTTCCTTTGGCTACTGGGTACCGTTCGCTACCATCACCTCCCATTGACATGATGCGTTCATGCAACAATAACATGTGTTTACAATCATTTGTAAGAGACAACAGTTATTTACTCACCGGGGACCCCAGTCCCCTGGCCCTAACGGTCTGCACCTGCTCAACCCCTTGGTCAATTCACAACTCAACCTAGTGCCTCCATCATCGCTCCTGATGATGTCCAACCTTGGGCCTTCAGTATCATATCTGTTGCTCTTTCATAAACTGTTGCTCTGAAATGTTATTTGCAGAAACACAAACAACATGCAGCACAGATAGCGTCAATGACATGCAAACATACTCGACCCTACGTCTTTGTCATATCCGACCCGTGAATTCTCTACCACCAATCCACTCTTCCGCCAAGGTGACTTATTCCGGCGTCACCCGCATCTCACAGGTGACGCCCGTCAACCCGCATCTCACAGGTTACCGACGCGACGACCTTACCATGGACGCCCCTTCACACCCGGCACGTAGGGGTGGTGACAATTACATAATAACCTTAGGGGGGCTTACTATCCTCTACATAGGGGCCCTAAGGAGACCGTGAACAGTACGTCGTTCACCCTCGGCTGCGCTTTTACCCTGTTATATAGTACGATTTCCCTTCAGGTATGGCCACCACCACACTGCTTAACGAACAAACAATATGTCCAGCAAACCGACGCATGACGTCACAAACCCTACGTCAGCATGGCCACCCCAGCCAACCTCCTAGTCAGCGATCAAGTGATGCAGTACTTGCCACGCTTTGCCGAGCCTAACCCAGGGAAATCGCTCATTCGTACCATGCAAGATATACTTCAAGCTAATTCTCTACATATCATGCATTAACTACAATTTATAACTTATCTCTAGAATACTGCATTCCTGGTTCTCTGGGCGTAGTGCACAATCCTTTCTGAACACACCCTGTATGCGCACGTCAGGAATATATTACACGCGAACTATACAACTAACGCGAGTTGCGAGTACAAGTTGCAAGTTCCAAGTTGGCTAACTTTATAAGTGCGTATTAATTAATTATTTTCCGCACCTTTCTACCATATTAATTAACAACGCAAACTCTTATTAGTGCGCCTATCGATTACGTATCGTAAACTTGACTGTTTCGATTCCCAAAGCAAACCTGTGTTGCCCGAAACTGTGTTTGTATAATCTCAAGAGAATCCCAACATCTTAAACCGTCTGGGTGAACGTAGATAAAACTCACATTGCAGGCAAACGTTTATAATTCTTTAATTCTAAACGCATTATATTTTTGCTTAAAAATGAATATCTAACATTTAGTTAGAATGTGAGTGTAGATTTAGTAAAGTTAATTTTAGGGCCCGATTTTACAATCTTTCAATAAATCGAGTATAACAGAATCCTTGGAATAACGTGACGTAGATATGGAAGAATGTTAAAGGATATTCGGTGAATTATGAATATGTCCCTATTCTGCGTAAAGTAAAACTGGGCCATAGTAAAGGCTGTTTTAGGCTACCCTATTTCTTGTATAAGCTTTGGTTCCATTTGTATAATAAATATTTAGAACAAGAAATTTCTGGGCTGCAGATATGATTTGGAGATAGAACACGTTCTATTTTTTCGGATAGTTTTTGATTCAATTTAATTTCTACTGTTTATTATAAAATTTTAATTGTTCGGGAAATTGAACCAAATCTTGTATAAAGGCTGTTTTACATTATAACATTTTTGGTACAAAGTGAGAGAGATAAGCTACCACAGTGAATTCTGATTGGTTGAATTGGTACTTCTCATTCACTTTGTATCAAATTTTAGATTTAAAATGTCATAGTATAAAACGGCCATAAGAAATAGAAATAGCCTTAATATAAAAATCATAAAACATCAGAAATGAGTGAAAAGATTATATGACTTTGATAAACGGAACAATAACGAATTTTAAGTTCAAAATAAATAACTATATATCGCCGTCGTTTCGATAAGTTTCGCCGTTACATAAACCTCGAGATGTGAATGCTTGTCACGCCAATATTTATGCCTACAAATTCCCGACAATGCTTTCCAATTAATCACACTGTCCGATGGTTAATTGCAATACTATGTCACAGGATCCCTATCGAACCATTTGCTAATCTCCGTTCGGTAATGCCTGCATGTCAGCGTAAAGCTTTGTTTCGGAAGTATCAAAGAAGTCATTATATGTGTATCCGTCTATGGGATTAGAACTGAACGTGACGAGATAACATCGCTGAAGTTTTTGTTGACATCGTAGGTATAGATAGATATTTATACACGTAGTACACAATCATCACATAAGACGCAATTTTTTACATTCATATAACATTCTTTTGCTTTCAAATTAAATTCATTGTTAATCTCAATGCCATAATTTAAATCAACACCGAAGTCCTCGTGAATGTATAGGCTGAGTCAAAAAAAAAACGCCTACGCGAATAGCCGTCGGTGTTTATCGTTGGATTTGAACAATCAAAAAGTCAAATAGAATGGCAGAAAAAATATTACAATATAAACTTTCTTGCATCTTTAATATATTTAAGACAGCTGTCAATTTTTGTTTTTTAAATGTCATGGTATAATTATTGTAAAAAATTCTTAAAGAACTTTTTCCTCCTGCGTTCAATTACTGCTGCAACTTAGTGTTTGTATTGTCCTACAAATTTAGCTTGAATAACTAATGGTAGGTCTCCACACCTCCGGCATACAGCATGCGGCATCCGGGACCCTATTGATTGGTTGATTTAAAATTTCTGAATGGGCAGTTTTATGTACCATTCGCCGGATGAAAGTTCATCAACATCGAACTTATAGGCGATCTGCATGTGCCATATGCGTAAAGAGTGAAGTTATAACCAAGGATAATTTCTTGTTTTTCAAGAAAAACGAATATAAAAGCTTGGCGTTTTCATTTTGCATTAGTGATAATAATATAATTATTCGTAGTTTTCCTTATAATATTAATAATAATTTTGTACTAAATTGCATGTCGTGCGACGAAAGTATGGAGACCACCCAATTTTTTTCAACAATCCGGCGTGTGGGAGCCGTATACCGGATACTAGACGCTGGAGTTGTGGAGACCCACCATAAGGGTGGATTTATACAGATAATTATGAGCAGAGGGCCCACTTTTTGTCGCATCGCTTGGACCACCTAGCCCATCACTAAAATATTGTGAATCACGTCGTCGCTTTCATGATTGCACTATTTCTTTGGCTCGCCGATTGTTCACTATTGCTACTTATGCTAGATTTCACCAACGTCACTTAACTTTAATCATCGAATAAGAATTATCATTCCTATACCTACAACACATGTAACCATGGCAACGTTTACTTTTAACGGATGAATAAATTTAAGTAACGTTGGTGAAATCCGCCATTAGAATAACTAACAGCTTCATTGGAATAGTAAGTCGTAATAATCTAGGAGCTAGAAGATTTGAAATTTACAGAATTTTGTCATGGAAAATTCAAATCCCTTTGTGCTATAAAATCGGTCCTAGGGGATCATTCTAATCGAGGTTGCAAGTTACAACTTGATATGATCCTACTTCTGAGCATTATCGATACTGCACAACGTTGTATCCTGGTACCACCGAACATTGCCCAGATTGCAACTTCTTACCAGTTGCTAAGGAGGTACCACCGTTGCTAGGTTGCAAATTCGATTAGAATGAAACCATAAAGCCCAGTTTTATAATGCCAGTTTAAATTTAAGCCGAAGTTTAAACCCTTGACGACGATTGTTGAAATAATAGTTGCTATGGGTTTAAGGTTCAGCTTAAATTTAAACCGGCATTGTAAAACCGGGCCTTAGTTACCGATGTGAGAGTCTTGTGCGTATATGTATAAAGGGCAGGTGGCATAACTTTAAATGAACATTACAATATTATCGCGTTAAATGAAATTTATGAATTAAGTTACGAATAGATAATACGGGAAAGTGGCTTTTAATTAATTTTGTTTAATCTAAATTATTTTAAATTACAATTATTCTAAGGGCCAGTTTCATAATGCAATTTAAAGGCGACTTTAAATTAAAGTCACTTTCAGATGTCAAAACAAATACGAAAACACATTTGTTTACACATTTGAATGTGACTTTAATTTTAAAGTCTCCTTTAAATTCGATTATGAAACTGGCTCTAAGTCCTTTTTAATTTTAATTGAACTATTAAACTTTAAACTTAATTCTTAATAATTCTACACTTAATTGCTTAACTTTACATTATTCAGCTTAGGGGAGGGTCGGCCCAAGCAGCCCCACTCGCTTTGCGCGCACTTCTAATTTTCTAATCACTTACCCGACACTTAATTACTACTATTTCACTACATGATTACCACACTTTCACTGTTACATTTTTACTGCTTTACTATCTTATTACTGCCTAACTATTTGACTATCTTGTTACTACTTAACTATCGACTATCTAACTATCCATCTTACATGACTACTACCTAATCACTACCTAACTATCGACTCTCGACTATCTTACTACTACCTGACCATCTATGCTATCGACTATCGACTCTCGACTATTACCTGCGGGTTGGTCTCTTATCTTTTATACATTTCTAACTCTACGTCACAATCGGTTCTTTTGTCCTGGTGGCTGGGGGTTCTGTCCAAAGTACAAAGTTCTGTGAATTAATCCTTGCCAGATTTGTTTCTTACAAACGTTCTAATTGCCTCAATCGTAATTGGCACATGTAAACAAACACGCTTACATTCCGCAGAGCTTGCATAATGAAATGTGAGCATGTGTAATGCGGCTGTCCTACTAATTGTCAATGGGTGCTGATCCTGCATAATTTTGAAATGCACACAATAGCAATAATTACGAAACGAATTTAAATTTACTTATTTTCCCACATAATGACATCGTGACAATATGAAAGTTCATTCTTTTTTAATTCAATGTCTATTACTATTGGTAATGTTGTAATGATATTGACAGACCATTTTGCACCTGCTATGACTGTGCAAGGTTGATGTATGCTGGGTTTCATAAAAGTCAGTCAAATTTAATCATTTAGTTAAGACTAATCATTCCTATAACACAATTTTTTAAAATGACAGATAATAATTCCGTTGTTATTGTGTCCTCAGATCGTAAAAAAGACTCTTCCTATAGGGCGTTATTAAACATATGTATTTAATGTAAAGTGTAAGTATAGATTAACTAAAAAAGATGTGAATCAACTATATTGACTGTAAGATTAGAATGTTTGCGCCACATAGAGGCAGAGAACAAAATTAAAAACGCGAAATTTGAAATTATAATACTCCTATTAGTTTATTATTTAGAAATTACTTTTCCAAAATAAATAAAATCACACCTACTACTGTACAAACGTGATTTTCTTTATTTTAAACTGAACGATATTTTCACTCGAGTTGCTGTACCAGTACATCGGAATTTTTTCATTCTCAAAATTATAAATTGAATCAGTTATAAGTTTATGGCCTTGCCCTTAAAACATTTCGTAATTTAATAAAGTACGGATCAAGACAAAACATATTAATTGACTGCAACACCCACATAATATAAAAAACTTTTAAGTATTTACATAAGTTATCTAGTTTCAAATTAAACACGGAATCCTGACTTCCCTTAAGTATAATCGCCTGTGAATAAGGTCAGGATTTTTGAAATCATCGGGCATTTATTATTTTATGATTTCGTAGACGACGGATAGTAGATGTAAATATGCTCAGCCTGGACATTTAAATCGTATCCAGTGATTTCTAAGAAAAGAAAAAAGAATTTCTATCCAAGTTATTATTGACGTTTACCCAATGGTATATAACAAATTTTCTTTTCTTTTCTTAAATACTATTAATGACATAAGTTCAATAATATTCTGTATAATTATTGTATACAGGCTGTAGATAAAATGCATGGACTGGATTAACTATAGATTCCTGGCGTCAAAATAACACGATTTAACCCAATTTTTTTATATCCAAGAATGTTTCAGAGTTCTTGAAAAAAAAGTAATTTTTCTTATAACAAAAAAAAAGAATGCTTGAATCCATTTGGATGATAACACAGTCCAACACAATCGTTTATGAAATAAAGACAGCCAATTCATATTTATTTTGGTTTGTAAAATATTTTTTTAGCTCTCGTTTCAAAGATAATATTTTCCATCTTTAAATAAAAATAAAGAAACAGTAAGGTCGCGACATCTTGCGGCGGATTTTTGTGAACTTAGATTTACCAAAAAATAAAGCATAGTTGTTAGATCACTATATGTCCGAGCTTGACAAAGAAGTTTTATTTCCTTTTTTGAAATGATGGGTAGTTTGGGCACATACGCATTGATATTGTTGGACTCTTCGAAGCTTTTAATATGCATATCCCAACGAATGGGAACTTCTCAAAAGCAAGCCTAAAAGTGATCCTTCTCCATAATGGCAACCTTCAGCCTTCTGTTCAAGTTGACTACTCTATAGACACGAAGGAAAACTACAAAATATGAAACAATTACTACTAATTTAATCTATAAACAATATAACTGGCATTTTGTTCTGATTATTAAGTCGTTGCTCTTCTCGCTAGCCTACAATTGGAATATAGCAAGTTTTGCTGTTTTCTTTGCGAATGGGACAGTAGAGACAAAAAATCAATACATAAGATGAACTTGGCTTTCTCGACAAACACTGAGTCTAAAATTCTTTACTCGTTGAATCTAAACAAAATTTTGCTACCACCACTACATATTAACCTAGGTCTCTTTAAAAGCTTTGTTAAGGCACTGGATCCCAGTAGACCAGCATTTGTATATTTTCGTCAGGAATTTCCAAAATTAGTGAGGCCAAAATAAAGGAAAGTACTGGACCATCTAGTTTCATTTTGCGAGAATCTGAACGCAAAACTATTCCGAACGAACGCCGAACATTGTAATTTTTCTTTATCTAGTCTCTAAAGCTGCCAATTTGTTTTCGTTGTTATTTTCGTGTTTAGTACATTACTCTTTACAAGAATTGAGAATTTTCATTTCAGAGACATTTAAAAAGTTAAATTTTGTTGCTCAGTGTAATTGGTATGAGGATCCGCGCGAAGTCAAGTCACTTTTTTAGAAAGTTAGTAGTTTGCAGTGGAAAGCTAGTGTAAAATACAGTCTCGCGACGACGCAGATGTTACAATAACTTTTTTTTTAGGTTAGGAAGATAACTTTTAATCAATTAATTGAAAGATGCATTCAATAAGAAGTTTTTGTGTCTGTAAGTCTTTTACGGTTTAGTCACGAAATAGGAAAATCTAAATGACTGCATCACCTCTTATTGAAAGCAGTTATACTCCTTATAGTTAGCTATTCACGAAAAACGAGTGCCAAAACATGCACATGCAATTTATTTTCTGAAAGAGTCTTTCATTTGTAAACTTTTTTGTGGCTTTGAAGATATTGATATCTGTTACGGTTAAATAAAAAAAAATAGAAACATCCAAATGACTACAGTGTCGTGTATGCACATTTAGAATTTTAATTTAGTAGGCTGTGTTGTATATCTATTAATGTACTTACTTTCCACCAATAACGTTGGTTTTTCATTTCTCCGCAAAGAGCTTATTTTCAAAAAAGTGCACCGCTGCGTCTTGAGTTTTCATTTTGTAACTAAACCTAATGATATCAAAAGGCTCAAAGATACAAAAAAGTTTACTAATGAACACCTCCTTTCGATCATAAGTTAGTTATGCAGGTAACAGGTATTTCTTCTCAATATTCATATTAATTTGTACCTGTTTTCAAAAAAGATATTTATCTTTTGTAAACGTAGTCGCAAAGATACAAAATGTTTAATAATGTAGGTCTCTTTCTGAAATAAATTAGTTATGCATGTAAGAGGTATTTGTTCATCGTGTTATTATTATGTCATTAACAGTATACTGATTAAAGGAAATCCCGAAACGCAAAGGTTTACTTTATGCAATGACCGTAATAAATTTTCAGTACGTTTTCACAATATTGTCCGGCAACTAGACGACACGGTTTCAGGCAACATCTGGCGACCTCACCAAAATGAATAAGTTTGATATCGAACATCCTGACGCAGTTATTTCGCAGGCTATAACTCAACAGGGCCTGGACCCTTGAGACACGCTCGAAGGTAGTTGATATTCATTTATTTAATATTATTCCTTCGCGGGATTGCCTGCTCAGTGTTTTACGAACGAGCTCCTGAATTTTCCTCGATTTATGTATGCGACGCCGTAATGCAAAACTCAGGATTAACACTTGCAATTCATTATTTATAATTCATACAAAACCCCCGGGAACCCTGTAACTGAAGAAATGCATTGTTGTAAAGTAATTATTATAAGCGTCGCAGAAACTAAAATTTTATTTTAAATTGAATTACTTTGCAGGACTGGCGTAGAAATAGAAAATTGCTGGGCTGCATTATGGGAAAAGGAGATAAACGTGGTTCTCAGCGTTCTGACGGAGGTGAGTTAATCTCTGAAACTGTTACATATGTATGTCTTTAGTTGGATATTTATTTTTTGCGTAAAGTGTGAAGAAGAACTTTCTAGTGAAAATCATATAACTTTTAAAAATTGTATGCGACGTTATTTAGTTAATGTTATGGAAAGAACGGCGCAAGGCTATTTTACGATAAAATTTATGAATTTCATATGAACTTAACGTAGAAAGTTAAATGTACAAGAAGTTTTCTACTTATATGTACATACCACCAAAGTTACTGATATATTTCATGATAAAATGTTTTCTTATAGAACTTAAACAAATAAGAAACATGGTAACACAGTCCAAACTAATTGTGAGATTTATATTTCTCCATGTCAAAACTCTTTAGCTCTTGAGCTCTAAATTTTATATTTACCAGTAGAAGTATTGAAACTACTATTCAAACTGTGTCTTTTAATCTGTATTTACTGTAGTGGTTAGCAAATTGTATGTATGATTACTAATAGCAATAAGAGTAACGAGTTTGATATGTTTATAAAATTGTGAATATCTTTTTTTTTACTGAGGACTTATTTAATGATTTATTGCAATTTGGCTTCTGGCTTCCAGATGTACCGCGTCAAAAATTCTTCTTTCTTTCAGCCTTTCTTTTGCAAAAGGACTTCCTCAAGGGCTGCTGCTCTTATGCTTTTCGTCGCAGAAAGAAGATTTTGTGATGCGGTACATCTAAGTCAGGAGAAAATGAAAGAAATGCATTTCCCTATCCCTAAATTTTTTATATTTTTAAGATATTTTGAGCTTCCTGAAACTATGAGTTTTATAGTTTCATTTAATTTTCTTAAATTTAAACTGAAAATTTTGAATGGACGATTTATGTAAATAACCCGTACATGTTATAATTTTTAAACAATTTTTATATAGTCGCTGTATCTCAATACATATGAATGAATATTGGATATAAGTGTAAGCATGATTTTTTATAATTGCTCTATGACATATTACCAACCGTTTGTACCTAAAGAAAATTAGCTGGCACATGTTTCAACTTCTTTTTATCGAAAACTTACAAAGAATACACGAGTGTAATATCGTAAATTTCGCTAATGGGAAAAAATTTAAATACAAATGAAATTTATATTGGAGCGCGCAGTTATCCGAAACGATAACTGGAACGGACGCTTTATAGCTCTGAAAAGCATGTTTCGGCACCATCACGGAAATCGCAGGAATCTCAAACATTTTAGCTATTCTCTGTCCTCATACAGGGCACGTAACTTTGCACCGTATTATACTATTTCCCCTTGTGCGTTGCAGAAACATGGGCGGTTAAGGAGTTTCGCTTCAGTTGTTCTACATCACTTTCTTTATAATTTGTAAACTTGTCTGTCTTTAAACCACGATAAAAAAAAAGATGGAAACATAAAATATAACTATGTGATGTAAAGAGAAACGACACTAAAATTTAGTTAACAAGAAATCATAAATAAAGATTAATATAAATCTTCAACTGGGAATGCTAATGTTCTTTCGGGTTTTCCTAAAAGGTATAAGAATTTTAATCCTTGAAAAACAATACAATGATTAATGGCGGAATCCATTAAGACGCGAGTGGTTTATAAATCATGTCTTCGGTGACTTTCAACAAATTTGAATAAGTTTCGCTACAAGTTGTAAATCAAACGTAATTATCGTTGCAAAAAGAATGACATTTATTTAATTAATATATTTCATTGCATCATTTTTGAGTATTTTGAGAAAGCAAATGGAGAGCAAAAAAAAAACAACATGGTTAGGAGAAGCCTTTTTTAGTTGCTTCAATATTCTCGTTTCCCGTCTGTCTTCATTACATGAGGCATATTTACGCCTTTTCTAGTTCCGGTTTGTATAGAATTTTTTAATGATTTAGGCAATCTAAACTAACCTTATCTTTGAGGATGAGTTAACAAGTTGTATATACTCGCTCAGAACTTCTAAAATTGCAAACTTGTTGTCAAAGCATATTTCGTCACCTTGTGAGCATATTCGTGTGCTCGATTCAGAGATTGCAGTGAAGTTCTCGAGTTACTCTTCTATTGAAGAGACCTCAAATAGGGTCGAAACAGCTGTCCAAAGGTTGCTCGTGGAATCCATTGCAATCTAAACTATGTTCAGTGATTTTATTTAAAATTATTAAAATTATTTAAAATGATTGTCCATAAAATAGCTCAAAAAATCTAAATTTTGTAAACTAACTCGAAAGTCTCCATTTTTGAAACTGCTATCGTTCAGTACGTGTACTTTTTTTGTAGGTGTTTGCTGCGACCTGAAAAAAGATTGAGAACCATTGATTTAAAACAAAGAACGAAATATACAAAATGCAATGTCGTTGAAAAAAGGTAAGATTTTCTTCAAATAAAAGGGTAGGTGTAAACCAATTAAGTTTTGAATAAAAAAGGAAAATAAAATGTAAACCAGATTTCTATATTTTAGAGGAACGTGTAGGTACTTCGAGACGGAGTTAATGAAAATAAAGTTGCATTTCCTTTAATATGTATTTATGAACGAAGTACTTCTCCAAAGCACATATTCAATTACACAACCACATTAAAATCGACTTACTTCATCAACTGCCTGTGCCACATTAATAAGAATCTGATTTCCCACGTTGTTCGAAATCGATTCAATTTTCTCGATCAGGCGGAATTCAATTTTCTCGCCGAGATGGCGTTCATAAACGTATTTAATTCTGAAGCGGCGAGCGGAAAGCTTTTATCAAGTATTTCCACACACTGTCCTGGAGCGGCAGAAGGGTGTGAAGTTTTTGCGAATAATAATGAGGCGTATTTGTCTTCTGGTGACAAAGGATTCTAATTAAGCGCAGCCTTTCGCGCTAATGATTCTACGAATAGCGGAGCACCGTTTTGCGGTTTATCATTTTTCATTGGGGGGAGAAAAGTATGCGCACGGTAAATAATGAAACAATCTCTGCTGTGGAAATTAGCGGAAAATTCTACGGAATAATTTGTTGTATTTTGAGATAAAGTTTTTGCCTTAAAAAATGAAAAAGTTTCGTTGTATATCTATCAATAAAATGGACAATTTCATTCCTTTCATAAATTTTTATATGCGGTAAAATCTACAGGTATCCCCATAATAGACTACCCGTTTTCATATTTAAATAAATACTATTCTATAATTAGATAACCGAATAAATGTTCCTTATCTGTATATTTTCTATGGTCCTTGGGATTTAAGTCTACGTATATTAATCGAGTAGGCGCCTGTTACAAGTCAGATTAAAAATTAGTAACTTAGTAAATTAGTAATAAAATAGTAAATTAGTGGAACGTCATTTTTCTATGAAAATTTGTTGATTAACAACAAATTTCAGACTTTGTGACATTATTCTAACGTCAATTTAAACTTTCATGAATTATTTAGGCTTCTTCAAATTTTGTACAGAACCATTTTCACGTTAATAGCGAACCCTCTTCACAACAGTTTTACGTTTTGGGACATGACCCTATTGTTATTGAACTGACGTCGGAGTGCACGTTTAACTTACTGGATCGAATTACTTCTGATGTAAGTTTCTACACAGAAAACACGTTGTATGAAAATTCATCAAATGGGTGTTAGAATAATGTCTGAAATTTTATGATAAACAAATTTTCATAGAAGAATAACGCTCCACGAAATTCTAATTTAAATCTGACTCGTGAAAGGCGCCTACTCCATTAATATACGTAGACCTAAATTCCAAGAACCTTAGGAATATACAGATAAGGAACAATTTATTCAGTTATCTACTGTCTGTCCCAAAATTAAAAACCACTAACCTGTTGAATTGTTCCCAAAAAACAAAATTCCCTATCATTTTTCTAAATAACAACCCCCCTTTAAAATCAACCTATCCCATCTCTCTTTCGGCTGATGACGTAACCAATTTTGCACCGCAATTTTAACTTCCTCATTACAGTAAAATCGTTTGCCTCCCAAGAACTTTTTGAGTGGCCCAAAGAGATTATAGTAACTTGGGGCCAAATCTGGACTGTATGGAAGGCAAGGCAGTACTTCCCGGCCCAATCCAGCCAATATTTCGTTTGTTAGTTGAGCTGTATTTGGGCGAGCGTTATCGTGGAGAAGAATTACGCCCTTGCTTAAGAAACCACCTTTTTTTTCGAATGGCTAGTTTTGACTTTTGCAAGAAGTTCACTATAATAAGCGGCATTAATTGTTCTTCTATCTTCAAGGAGATCGACATAAATTGGTCCAATGGAATCCCAGAATACAGTCGCCATAACTTTACCAGCTTTAAATTTTATGGGTGGAGGTGAGTTTGTGTGACGCCATTCCTTGCTAACATTTTTGCTTTCTGGGATATAATGTTGCACCCTTGTTTCATCAGTTGTTATGACACGCGACAAGAAGTGATCATCATTATTACCATAGCGAAGCCGACCGGAAATTCCACCAAAGCAGTTATGTCAGATAACCGAATATACTAATCAGTATTTTGTTGACACTGCAAAGCAGCATGATATTGAACTAGGTCGAAGTGCAATTTATACTCCTCAACAGAATGGAAGAGCCGAATAAGAAAATCCAATATTGTTAGAGATGTCAAGAACGATGTTGCTAACACATGGTATGAGCAGTAACCTGTGCAGCCTATGTTTTAAATAGAACTGGAAATAGTCGAAGAAAAGACAAGACGCTTTTCAAAGTTTTGGTATGATCGACAATATTCCTTAAATCACTTGAGAACTTTTGGAAGTGATTGCCTTGTTCGAATTCAACAAGCAACAAGCAAACGAGGAATTTTTGTTGGGTATGAGGAAATTTCTGGAAATTATAGAGTTTGTATATCAGAAGAAGCACGAATTGAGATTAGTCGTGATGTGGAATTTCACGATTTCCTATTTCAGAGATTCTGATGGATTTAAGTCAGGGAGAGAACGAAGAGGACGGTGAGATGAATCAAGAGGAACTAGAATCACCAATTTCTAAAGAAGAAAATCAGCAAGACCAAAGGATGACTCAAGAAATACAACAGTCAAGAACGAACAAGAGGTATCAGCTTAGAGACCGTAAAAATATTCAAAAACCAGAACGGTATGCATACTTACGAGTATGTCATAAAACAATCACTGAACCGAGTTCTTACACCGAAGCATTACAAGTACCAGAAAAAGAAAATTGGATTGAAGCAATGAATGATGAAATGAAATCTCATTGGAAAAATGGTACATGGGAGCTGGTGGAACGTGAAGAAGAAGTAATGCCATTGACAGCCAAATGGATTTATCGTGTAAAAACAAAGTCAAATGGAGAAGTTGATCGATTTAAGGCTAGATTGGTAATTTGAGGCTTCGAACAGAAGTTTGGTGTCGATTACAACGAAACGTTTAGTCCTGTTGTCCGATATGATTACCATTCGATTCTTATTTTGGCTTGTGATTGCAGAAAAATTAAAGGTTAGTCAATTCGACTGTAAAACTGCTTTCTTGAATGGAAATTTAGAGGAATTAATTTTCATGTTTCAACCAGAAGGGTATGACGACGGCTCTGGACGTATTTGTAAGCTAATCCGAAGTTTATACGGACTTAAACAAGCACCGAGATTAACCAACGATTAACTCAATAATTAAATTCAGTTGGTTTTTCAAGCAGTATTTACGATCCTTGTTGTTTTATCAAACAAAACATTGATCACTTGATTGTTATTGCTATTTATGTCGATGATGGGCTAATCCTTGCAAAACAAGAGGACGGCATCAATCAATTATTGATACAACTACAAAAGGAGTTCGAGATGACAATTTGCCACGAAGTAAATCAGTTTCTAGGTTTACAAGTAGATCATCTTGAAGGTGGAAAATTCATCAGATATTTTAAAGACTCTAAAAATGTTTGAAATGAGCAACTGTCGACCTTCAAAAGTTCCTGTAGATAAAGAAGCCATGAAAATATTGAATAATGAAACAGATGATGAGCATCCTTCCGCATCCGCGATTGGAAGACTCATGTATTTGGTAGTTACTACAAGACCTGATCTGGCATTTGCAGTTGGAAAAGCATCTCAATGGTTGTCAAAACCGTCAACTGGTCTTTGGAAATTTATTAAACGTATCATAAGATACCTGAACGGAACCATTGACCTGGGCATTGTATACAGCGGTTAAACTACAAATTATGTAAATGTATACAGCGACGCTGATTATGCCGGAGACATTGTAACTAGACGCTCTACAACTAGGAGATGGAGCAAATACTTGGAGTAGTCAACGCTAAGGGTGTGTAGCTGTTTCAACAACAGAAGCAGAATACATAGCTGCATCAACTGCTGCCAAAGAATTAGTTTGGCTGCATAATTTGGTTCAAGAATTTAAACCTGGGATTTAAGCTCGTCTGTTGGTAGATAACCAAGCGGCGATAAGATTAGCGAGCAACCCCGAGCAGCACAAACGTACGAAACATATTGCAGTGAGATATCATCACATTCGAGAATTAGTGATGAACAAGAAAATTTCATTAAAATACATTGACACAAGTAGTCAGTTAGCAGACATTTTTACAAAGCCGCTAGGGCCTTTGCAATTCATAAAGCTTCCAGAAAAAATTGGTTTATATGGATGAATTGAAGTGCAGTTTTAGGGAGAGTGTTGAGATATAAACTTACACTTCAATCATTCATTCGTAGTGTGCTTTTATCAAAATGATAGTTATTGATAGTAACATAATAAGTTCAGATGTTTTACTTGTGTGCAATACTCTGTAACAATTTTGAATAAATAAGTTCCACGAATAGTGTTTTGGGCATCTTATAAATATAATTGTAAGAGAGAAAACACCCACAAAAGAACTGAGTAACTGACCCACTTTAACTGCCGATGCTGACACACCAGCATACTTCTCCGATTACGTAATTACGTAATAAAAATAAACCAGGAACTATCAAATTGTTTCATCGTTCGCCGAAAACATTTATTATCCCTAATATTTATTAATCAATTGTTATACAAAAGCTGGTTCATTCTATCACTTTTAATGTCAACTTTCACTGGTTTCACTTTTTGCATGAAGTTAAAAAAACAGCCTGTATATTACGTATACAGAGTTACAACTAATTAAAGGCTGACCATGGGGATCTCGTAAACTAAAAGAGATACAAAGACGGTTAAATTACTAAAAAGTTGCACTATTTTAGGGTCTATAAACAAACATCTCGAATATATTATTTATTTATTAAGGTTGAATCACAAAACTCGGCAATTTTATATTAAATTCGATGGACAATCTAATACATTCAGAAATAGGTTAGGACTGTCAACTATCTTTTGCCTTATGGGCGCTATCTTAGATATTCGTACTATGTGATGCAAAAATAAAATCTGACTACGATGATATGACACACTTATGCTCTCGTTTTAAAACAAAACGTTAAGTTACCTACTAAGAAATATTTTCAGAAAATGACATTTTTTATGTAAATACGTAAATACTTTCTATAATTCAATAAGATTTGTTAATTTAATAGTAATTTTATTTCTTGATTGTTGTAAGCATCTGCCAACTAGATTAAAAATTTTATGAAAATATTAAAATATTTGAAAGAAAAGCATAAGTGTAAAATATTATCGTATTCGGATTTTATTTTTCACATGGTATGAACACATATCTAAGATAGCGCCCATAATAATAATAAAAAAAAAACAGTGGACAGTCGGAATCTGCGAAACTGTCAATTCTAACGTATTTTTTCTAACTGTATTAGATTCTTCATCGAATTTAATATAAAATTACCAAATTTTGTGGTTTTTTCTTAATAAATAAACAAAATATTCAAGATTTTCGAAATTGAGAATTTTCAGTTTTTTTTTTCAGATATTTCACAAATATAATAATAAATATAATTTCACATACACGTACGTCACGTACATAAATTTATTTCACTTAAAAATTTCAAACTTATTTAATGAAAAAAGTAAGTTTTTTTTTTAAATTAATATTACGTTTTTTAGAACTACTCGTTTGTAGTTTACAACTATCCTTGCGTTAATGTTAAGAAAATGTGTTTATACGAGTTTTATAAATAAGGTTAAGCGTTAAAAATTTACGAGGAAAATCATTCATATTATAGATCTGTTGATATATTCCATGGGACATAATATGCTTTATCGAAGCAATAATTCTGCTTTCAGATTAATGTTATGTGTATACTTAAGTTATACGTCTACTGTAATATTTGTCAAGTAGGAACAATAGATATAACATAATAATTTCAAATTATCAGTGAAATTATCAAGTTATCACCGAAAATACCTATTATGGCGCAAAGAGGAGCAGCAGCACCTACTTTTGTAGTTGCTCTAGATACTGTATTAATAAAGCCAAATGGCCCGTTGGCGGAAAATTATACATTTTATAAATTATCATTTCCCAACAAATTAAATACCTATATTAAGCCGGACTCAGACGACTGGTGTACTTGGCCAATGTTTGTTAATGGCGTATACTTGCCATGCCGTGTGAGTGTATAATTATTTGTCACTGGTGAATACTGGTCAATTTCCCATCGTCTGTCGGTAAAAATGGCACAAGTCAAAGGGATCACAATTATTGGTCGACTTGACAAGTTCATACTTGTGGTTGCGCTCACACGAGTTGTTAATATAATTGTGTATTGCTTTGCAACTACTATTCATTTTGTATTGATAAGCGGTTAAAAAAGGTAAAGTGTTTATTAATAAATAATTATAAAAAAATTAAATGGAGTGGTCTAATGAAGTGGTACTTGAATTTCTTGATTTTTTATCTTTTAAATAATATCCACAAATTACTACTAAACAAGCTGCACAAGGGGCAACATTTTCAGAATGACCGCTATCCATGATGGCCAGCACTCTTCTATCTATTCAGCCAACATTGTATAAATTCGCTGGTGTATTTAAAAATGGCCTTTATGAGCTGGTACATTTGCCAAGTATACCAATATTGGTATATTGGCCAAGTACACCAGTCGTCTGAGCCCGGCTTTAGAGTGGGTAGCCAGACGAAAGCTAATTAAAAACACAAATTTTTGCTTAAATTGTACCACGGCAATGTCTTTAATAGTAAAATCAAGAAACACGGACGGATATAATACTTGGAAATGTAAACATTGTACAAAAGGAGAGAGCGTCCGCAACGGATCTTTTTTTGAAAGAGGCCACTTGACCATACAACAAATTTTAATAATAATGTACAGCTGGTCGATAGACTACCAACAAAAAGATATTACTCATGAAGCAGAGTTGGCTCCGAATCGACGCATACCATTATAGACTGGTGCTCGTTTTGCAGTGAAATATGCGAACAGGATTTATTAGACCTCTCAGACATAGGAGGTCTAGATTAATACACTCTTGAACCAAAAATTGTAGAAATTGACAAATTGAAATATTTCCACCGGAAATACCAGAGGGGTCAGTGGAGGGAAGGTCACTGGATTTTCGGTGGAATAGAAAGAGGTTCTGGCAAATGCTTCCTTGTAGAAGTACTGGATAGAAGAGCCGAAATATTATCAGCTATAATATTAAGGTGTTAAACTTAGGGTAATCATTTGCATGTCTGCATGGATTTTTAGACAATTTTTTAACTACACTTCTCTGTCTGTCACTGTGGTATATAACTTATTTTCATTTACTGCTAGTGTAATAATTTGCACGCCTGCATGAAAATCAAGGAGCATTTTTCAGAACTCCTACACTTCAATTGTATTTGCAGAATACCGTTTTGAACTCGATTTTTAGTTTAGTATGCTCTGCCTAACAGAAGGTGGTGGGCATATAACGCATTTCATTTAATAAATATTTGTTTTTTTCCAACAACTTCTTTTGATTCAACTGTCAATAAAAGAAAATAGTTAGAATGACCTGTATGTAGGTTTAAAATCGTGAATTTTCACTATTACTAAGACATACGTGATTTATGTCACAGCCAAACTCAAATGTTATTATTGTTATTGATTGTAATTATTAGGTAGAAAAGTTACTCAGTGTATTATGTAATTTTCGAAATAACACAAAGGATGAAAATCATAATCGTAAAAAGCAGAATACACGTCTTTCACAGGTAATATAATGGCATAAAGTTTCGGGGCACGTTTTTATGTAACGTGCACGAGGCGTGAGCATATACGTATCTGGAGTGGAAAATATTTCAGACTATCCTCGTAGGGCAGCGTCGTAGAATCGTGATTTATATGCCCACTGAAATTAAATAGTTGACTTTACGAGCATCAGATAGAAAGTATCTGCAGAGACGTAGATTTGGCGAAGTATTGAATTCGATAACATGGCTTCGTTAACTGAAACGAATTAATGAATTTAAAAAGCAGAAGAACTATAACAATACAAGCCAAGTTTTCAGCAGTACATTGGTGGTGTTTAGATTTTCATATGTATACTTTTAGGAAATTTGGATTATGTAATTCAGTTACCACAGAATTAATTTCATAATTGACATGTATAAGTTTTTCTGCCTTTTAACGCAAAAAATAAGAGTAACTTTGTTATTTCACATTGCAAATTATGTGCTTTGTAGAAATCTCCCAATTATATTGGGATTAGAATTTTCAATAGAGTCCCTATTGGTATAAAAGAAAGTTCTAATATAACTTCTTTTAAACTAAATTAAAACAAATCTAATATTCGCTCTGCTCTGCTATTACAACTGAAAACGTATTTTTAGCTTCATGGCATCGAGATAAATTGCAGAAATCGTCGCAAGTTTAAAACGCAACCCAAATCACGTACGTGCCGTGTGCTTCGTCCTTTCAAAAATCACCTTATTATTTGTCTTGTCTGCCAATGGAAACCTATTTAGAGATAGTCCGTGACTGTATCGAAATTGAAGCCGAATGAAGTCTTTTTCTTGCTTCCGTTACTCTGACTTACGTGTCTTTGAAAATAAATCTGTCAGATGTTTCTTCTTAGAAAGCTCACGTAATTTACTGACGATTAATTAAACTTGCCTACGTTTTCAGCAATTTTAGACAGTAGAATCAGTTGGATTTAATTATTATTCATATCATTTACTCAGGATGGACTAAATTATGGAATTAGGATTAATTAAATTGGGAAATTTATGATAACTAACGCTGTAACTTGTGAAGGACTGAAGCGAATACAGGAAAACTTCATTTTTAACAATAATAAATGATCCACCGAATTTGAAGCTACGGAAAAGAAGTGAGAATATATTGAACTTTTGTTATTTAAAAACTATAAAAATTAGATATAGACGAAGGACGACATTTTTTTCATTGAATTAAAATGAAAAGGAATGACAACGGTACATCAACATCTATCAGATTTTCCTTCTTATATTAACATTTCACATAGATTTATACCTATCGTATGTTTCATTGAAACTTGGAAAAGACAACATTATAGTAGGTCTGTTTGTTATCCTGCACCAATGCATACTTTTTCGCAAAATACGCTTTAATGCAACCTGAAATGTTTGTGGCATGCCAGTACGAATGGGTACAATTCGTGTTGACACCTTATCAAAGAATTTAGGCTTCATTAAAGCATGTTTTGTAAAAAAAAGTGTACACTAGTGCAGGATAACAAACAGACCTAGCATGTAACACGCAAGCGTTCACTGGTTTTCTATGCCACGCCTACGCCACTGTTATTTTTAAATACAAAATTTAGACATTTTTAAGACAATTCTTTTCCGATTAAAAACGAAACCTACGATTCGCATTCATTTTCGTTCAACTCCTACTTCTTAAAAAGATCTTTTTATTACATCGTTTTTACTGCTGAAAGCGGCCTTTTTCGAACGTTTGTGATAAATCCTTTGCAGCAAATACTTATTTTTTTCATTTCACATTTTTCATTTCACAGTATCTTTTTAAAATGTTCTTTGTTTTGTAATAATGACCGGGAGGATTCCACAGGTATTGTGAAAACAGACACTGGCAATTTTCTCAAAATATAACTTCTTGAAACAGAAAATGCAATGAAATAAAGAACAAAAAGAAAGATCGGAACGACAGCAACTTTCGTTTTTTATGCGTACGATAAATAATAACTTTTTCATTTTCTTCTATTATTTTAAATTAATAACTTAATTTATGCCCTTGAAGTAACCAAATATACAATCTATTTCAGGATATGGTTCTAATATTTATAAAGTCAGTTGATGTCCATCAGAAAGAATCGATTGTAGTTATCGCGTATCTATTCACTATGTTATTATTTATGCTTTGGAAATACAGTAATCATAAGTTTCTAAAACAACTCTCTAGTAATACAGAAAATTATTTACATGACGCTCGTAACTCAGAAGTCGCGTTGTGTAATTATCAACGATCTCATTCAGCGCTATTAATTCTGTGCAAATTGCTCACAACAATGTAAAACTATTAAAGTTTATTGGTGCCGGCACGTAATGCGGGAATGAAATTTACTCCATGTCTATTATTAAAGTTCTTCTACCATTTTAAAGAGTCTCTAGACTAACAGTGTAAAAGCAGGAATAAAACTATTGCTGAACTCTGTTATTAAAATTCTTTTAGCTTTTCTTCATCTGCAGTTTCAAATTATATTCTAAGTACAGTTCTCGCAAAGTAGTTCTTTTCCTTTTCTGTAATTAAAATATTAATGACATTTTGAGTTTGGGCAGAAATTTAAATCACATTTTATATTTGAAATTACTAGGTACCAGCTAATAAAAGAATACGTCAAAGGTGTTAAAAAAGGTTTTAAAAACAAAACATACATTTTGTGTTTTAAATATTCGTTCGAGAGTTCGCATTATTATTATTTTGTGAAATTCATCTTTACACAAGGATTTTGACGCATAATAAAAATAGGTTTTGTCACAACTTGACGTCTATCGAACTGTAACGTTTTCAAAATGCTTCCTTCTCAAAGACTTCTGTAATTTTTTAAATCATAATCGTAATAATCGTACTGGTCAGAATATAAAAAGAATGCATGGAAGTCACCCGTTTTTTCTCATAAAACCGAGGCAAGATTCGAATTTATTCTGGAACACAATGCAACTTTGAATTAATAGCATCAAAAAAATTCTTAGAATGCCTACGGTCTCAGTCATAACTTCCTTATCATTATTTCTTATCTGTCTTTACTCATAAGTCTTCCTTAAACAGACGACAATAACTTACAGTAGAAAACAGTGAATTGCATTTTATGTGTACGTTCCATTCAACGTGGAAAAACCTTAATAAAAATGATTAAAAATTATAAATAAGTATTACATCAGTTTTTATACGATATTTTTTTTGTATATTTCCCAAGATTAATTAATTAATTCTTAATCTGAAATTTGAATTTTCAATTAAGCAGTGAATTGTGACCGCAAGTTTTATGATCTAGAAAAAGATGGAATGAACATGTCATTGTGCTACAAAAAATAATATGCGTAGGTATTAAAAAAGTATTTGAATTCGAGAAACAAGTTAATCAATATGATGAACGTTCAAGTTGACACAAAGAAAGGGAGCGAATGTAGTATAACAAAGGTGGGGGGACCAATTGAAGTAGATGCAAAGTAGAATAAAGAAAAATAAGTTCGAATTCTAAAGTTAGTAAAATTAACAAAATTGAAGTGATTGGATTAAAAAAAAATGCAAAACAATTCAATGTGGAATCTAGAATTACGAAATCAATAAGATGATAATGTATGAAGCAAGTTCTACAAGAACAGAAATGAAAGTGCATTTCTCATTTAAAGCACTCCACACACACATACATAAGAAATCAATTCAGCTAAGAAATGCGTTGACGATGATTTGCAAGGATCATAATATAGTTATTTAAACTTGCTGACGTGAATTACTGACGCACACAAACAAGGGTTCACTTCAGCTAAAGAATATATTGATGATAATTTGCAAGGATCAAAATCAATTCATTTTAAACTTGCTGACGTGAATTACTGATACACAGGAGTTCATTTCATTTAATGAATACATATATTGACGATCATAATCAAACCATTTAAATTTGCGAACGTGAATTACTGACACGCACAAACAAGGGTTCATTTGAGCTAAGAATGTATTGACGCTGATTTGCAAGGATCATAATCAATCTATTTAAAATTGCTGACGTGAATTATTGACACACACAAACAAGGGTTCATTTCAGATAAGGAATATATTTGATTTGCAAGGATCTTAATAAATCCATTTAAAACTGCTAACGTGAATTACTGACACGCACAAACAAGGGTTCATTTCAGATAAGGAATGTATTGACGATGATTTGCAAGGATCATAATCAATGCATTTAAACTTACTGACGTGTATAACTTACACCAACACATTCACGTAGAAAGATAAAGAGGGAACGAATTTTTCTGAAAATTAAGTAAAAGAAGAATCCATCACCCTGAAACCTATAATAAATTACAAATAAAAAATTTGTACTAAGAGCCTCTATCTAATAGCAAAACATTGCATAAATTGATTGCTTAATGGGGCAATACAAACAAAATAAATGCATACAAAACGCATTTACGAATTTCAAAAAGCTTCATTAATAACAAATCAATAACACTACAATATGTCATTAATTAAAACTACAAACAGTACTCGTAGTTGCTGAAACATAATTGTCATTTTCCAATAAATGAGATTGAATTGTCGTTGTTTGATGATTATTATTTATGGTAAACAAGTACTGCTTTTTTATTTTTGCACCAATATTTAGTCAAGAAAATTATTAAATAATATGTTATCGTTAACTCTCAGTATGCAAAGAAAATGTATGTTTTCAACGACTTCAGAATTTTCGTTTTTGCACTCTTTCAGTATCTTCAATTGTTTAAAGATTGATCGATTGATTTGCATGCATGAAATCAAATCAACGATTAAATACGTGAACATTATTGGGAAATTCAAAATTTGGTCACGACTTCTGGAGGTATATTATGGAACTAACGTTTTACGTAAATGAGCTGTGACATTTAAACGGTGCTTGAAAGAAATTGCGAATAATATCATGAAGAATATAAATTGTAGTGTATTTTTTTGTTATTCGCGCAAAGGAAAAATATGGAATTATGTTTTGATAGTTTTCCACGTAAAATAAAACAATACTAGAATAATTAAACTTGGCATTGTTGAGAAAGCGGACAGAAGATTAGCAAGGGAGCAAATTTTACTATTAAAGAAACCAGCTGGAAAATGTTTGTTTAATAAAAGCGACTATATTCCAACAAAAGATAAATTCAAACAATATTACAAAAATTACAATCCACTATTCGACAACAACAAATATGATGCAGTGTCCTTTTTTGTAAGCTTTTATAGCTTCTGGAAACGGGAAGTTCCTCAGCGCAATATAATCATAATTAAGTTCTTCGTGAACGAAAATGTTAGTCCCAAAGAAATTTGACTCAGATTGCGCAGTCAGTACAGAGAATCGATGCTTCCATAAACACAAGTTAAATTTTATCGAAAAGAATTTGATCTTATGAATGAAAAGTTAAAAAAAAAACTGTGCGTGTGACACGTTAAGAAGTGGAAGGATAGGTGTTCCTGCATTACATAGTGACATGTAATGAGACCTGGGTGCACCACTACACGCCAGAATCCAAGAGAGCTGATAAGGAATGTCGATAAAAGGTGCAGTATGTCCAGTAAAGACGAAAGCTCGTTTGTCAACCGAAGGACCATAAAATCTGTACGAGTACGAGTAGCTTGTCGGTCGAAAAGATGAGACTACCCCATTCGAAACGTGTTACTCTTTCATGACAATGCCCGATCGTATACTGCAGCCCATTCACAACAAAAATTGACCGAAATGTTTTGGACTGTCCTTGAACACCCTCTCATCCTGTAATTACAACATATTTAGTTCAGTTAAAGTTGCACTGGGAAAGGAGCATTTCAACAACAATCAACACGTGAAGCAGTTTGTGTGCAATTGGTTAAAGACACGTATCTCTCTACGATAAAGGAGTTAAGATACTTCCGATTCACTGGAAAAATGCATACAAAAAGGAGAAAACTCTGTAGAAAAATAAAAAAATTTTCTTGTAGTCATATTTCAATAAAAAAATTAAAAAGTAAGGTCGTTTTATATTTAATTTACCTTAGTAGAAGAGCCATGGCAAAGAAAAGGCAATTAAGGGTAATGAAAATAATTAAACGATTTTAATTTAATTTAATGATTATTTTCGCAGTTAATTAATAAAATCTTCGTCTGCAAATTGAATTTTCATATTTAACTTATTCGCGGTGATATTTAGGCGATTCGATCAACAACAATTGTATCGGGGCAATTTCTGTGCAATTTTCGGGCGATCCAACCAGATCTCCTGAAAATCGACGCATCAGTGGCACCTTTTGCATGTTTACAGGTTGTAATCATAGATTTAACTTGTGTTCTGTTGCACAACTATATTGGGCTTTTAAATCTGTGATATTAAATAACATTACGTTTATAGTGGACTTTGATTTATTATGCTTCCAAGGTTTATCGAGAGTGGCCCCTCTGAGATTCAATTATGAATCACTTATGATAAAATATAAGTAGTAGTTTCTAGTGAAAAACATCTTTCTAGTTAAACGTACCTACCAATCATAAAAACTAAAATTATAGTTCCATGGTTTTCATAATACCTACTTGTGATAGCAGACAGAAAATATAACTTTATTACCTTGTCTTTTTACCAATGTCGAAAATCGAACATAAGAGAAATGTCCTGTCTGCAGGCAATTTTAACTTAATTAATCGCCAATGTGCGATACGCTGAAGATCTGAAGATCAAGCATAAAAAATATATGCAAGCACTGCAAGCAAACAATTTAGGGGAACTGCAGAATTAATTGAATTTTTTGAGTAATTGTTACTTTATATTATAGGGGCAAGGTAGTATTTACAGCGTGTAATCGAATAAGTTTCACATATTAATACTGTAAATTCTTCATCACATAAGGAATTGATTCTGCAAATATCAATGTTCTTGCTCAAAAATAAAAAAAAACTGACCTACCACAAGAGCGCATCGCCTTTTGTTTGAGAACCTCTGCTCGTTTTTATAGACGCATCGTAAAATGATAAATTCTGCAAATGTCACGATCACTGGGTTAATGTCGCCCGCAATATAATTTGAAACGGAATCTTCTAACATCTGTTTCATTAAATAATTCACAATAATTACATCGTGATATTTCACACTTCGTAAACAAATAACACACAATGTCATACAATAATTTGTTAATTTCTTATGTCAAAATAATGAATGTAAGTTATAAGTACATTGATAAGAAACAAATTGGTGACAATAGAATTTTGCGGATGCGAACATTTTTTTCGGTTCCGTCAAATAAATAAATGCATTGACTGCACTAAATACAAATGTTTAGTTCAAGGCTTTCCCTAAGTTTTGAGAATATTCTTAAATCATTTACTGTAATAAAATAATTAGGTGCGATTTTATCGCTCGAGTTTAACAGTACGATCGTTTATTGTTTAATTCACGTATAAATTACTATTTGCTTTCAGAATATTAAATGATGAAGAACGTCTAATAATTAAAAAGGCAAATTACAACACAACACTTGCAACTATCGTAATCAGGTGACACAGTACCTCTGCGATTTTTTGGAATTTTTTTTGCTTACTCTGAACGCAATAAAGAATCATAAATTAAGGGATAATAAATTCGGCGCTTTTTATTCCAATAATACTTTTAGAATGTTACCTTTATTGAATTAATTGTAACCTATTTTTTTACTTATTGTTAGATAAGATTCATAATTACAGTTTTATTTTTAATTAAGGAAATAAAATTTTTATGCAAGAATTATTTTGTGAAAAATCTATTACTTAAATATTAATGTAAAAAACAACTGGGAATCTCCGTATTCTTTCGTACGAAAGTAATAAATGACCTACCTCAACGTTTATTGTATCGCATCTGCGGGTTTACTGCTCTATCATTTATTGCGTAATTATAATAGTAAATTCCGCTCAGCCGTTCGGGCCGTCCGGGGCTTTAAATCAAAGCTAGCGGTTCTCAAACGTTTTATGTAAAAACTAAACATATATTTTTCCGGAGTTATTATTGACATTTTTTCAAACGTATGTCGTAACTTCGCTTCTTTTCTTTTGTATTAGTTGTGGTTACAATTTGTGAAACTTATTCGATTACACGATGTATAATAAAATAATTTTTTTACCTTACTTAATTTTTACTGTGAATTTCCTTTAGAATTTATTTTTTTATTACGTTTTGGTTTTCTCCTTCTCAATAGAGCTACTAGAATCAGAATAATTAATAGCTAATTGCTAAGAATTTTTGAAAGGTACATAAGGTTTTTAAAAAAATGAGTAATATTATGATATTCTTTCTAAGAAACTTTTAAAATTGATAGTTATTTATATCCAATAATTTTAATATCCCATAAACTTTTCTTCATTATTGTTATAAAACAACAACTTGACTTTGTGGTATTGCTATTTCAATACAAAATTCTAGGGTTGTGAGTGAGTGTAAATGTCTTTCGGACAAATGTCAAAAATGACAATTGTCTGGACAGGACAAATGTTATTTGTCATCAAAGTGTCATGGATACTGTCCGTGACATGTTAATCCGCATCAATTTAAAAAATGTCGCACATTTGCTTACCTTTTCCGGCTAATCCTGTAACAACGTAAAGCCTCTGTCACATCATTAGTCAGTTTGATCAAACTGAACTGACAAACTAACCTAATGACATCACATGATGGACATGGAAGCTGTTTGAGCAAATTTTCTAAATTTTAGGGGCGTCTCTATATCCATAAGTCAGTTTGATCAAACTTGCCTTATGATTGGTAGATTTAAACGCACAGGAAGAGACGCGAAACGGAAGTCTAACATCTAGCCTAACCTATAAGGCTAACACTGTCACTGCTTTTTTCTATCCATTTTTGCGTAACTTTCTTAAAATGACGATTTCCAAAAAAAATTTAATCTCAAAGTTTGGTCAAATTTCTAGTGCTAGTGTGACAGCGCAGTTTGACGAAATAACGAATTTGATAAGTATTGACGTTGTAGTTTGTCAGTCCAGTTTGATCAAACCGACTAATGATGTGACAGGGGCTTAAAATGTGATAAGGCAAATGGTATTGTGTGTAATAAAATTTTTATATTATTTGTTTTTCGAATTTTAATTCTGTTTGCTAAAAGTACAATATAGGAGTGGCAAATTTTTGGAAAAGTGCTTTATTCGCAGTAGAAAATTCGAAGTTGATTTTCATTATGAAATTTTAAATGTCATAAATGTCAGGACAGTGTCTGATATTTAAATTCGTGTCCTGTCCAAAAGGTAAATGTCCGGACATTTTACAACCCTACAAAATTCTAATTTTCTCTCTTTACCATAACGTAAATACGTGTGTACACGTATTTCCACAGTTAGGTTGTCATCTTCAATGGAAAAAATTAAAAGCATTTCTCGTAATATTATCTTTTCTTGACCCTATTATCTTTTTCATTAATCTTTTGACGATTTAGCTGACGGCATGCAGTTGTGCAATTTTTTGGTTGGATGAGTATGAACTGTAAGGTAAGGCAACTAAAGAATGATTGTAAAGGGTTCATCATTTGGTTGTTAGTCATCTAATTAAACTATTGCATAACTGAAAATAACATGTGAGCGCCTAGCCTTAATATGTTAGAATGTAATGTAAATTGACACTCTGTCTAATGGTCCGTTTTCACGCTCAAGCAATTTGCGCAAATGAATTTGTGCAAGCATTTGCGCATACAAATTTGCTTGCGCAAATGCATGCAGTTTCCCAACCTTTTCAGTTTGAGCAAGCAAAAAAGTACGTTTTCATGCAACGACTTCCTTGTGTGCACAAGCACATTTGCGCAAATTGCTTGAGCGTGAAAACGGACCATAATATTTATTGCAATATGATGATGATGATGTTGAAGAATGTACCACAAACTCTTTTAAACGGACACTAAATGGCGCATAAACACTTAACGTTTCGCAGTCGTTCGACAGCTTCGTCTGCGAAACGTTAAGTGTTTATGCGCCATTTAGTGTCCGTTTAAAAGAGTATGTGATACAATTTTCATGTGTAATAATAAAAAAAAAAGGTTTAATAAAAATTTTATTCTATACAAAAAATTATAGAAAGTATAAATACATTAGGAACGAGATCAAATTATACCAATTAAATCTCAACAATCTTACACAAGTAAGTCATACGTAAATGCTGCCTGTTTCTAGAAGAAATGCTACTTACGAGCAACAGACGAAATACACCAACGTCGATAACACAGTGATTTCAGCTGCTTGCGCAAGCCTATCTAAGGCGAAACATGCGCCACGTATGCGTAATAAATTAACTAAAAACTAAACGACTAAGCTACATTTGATATCACCGGGTATGTAAATTATAGATAATCGTGGAAGTCTGTATGTATATACACGGAAAGAAACTATTCTCATCGAATTTACGCGTTAAAATAAGTGTCAGCCGATCCTAGAGCTGCATTAGCGAATTTACTGTCGCACGGATTCGAACCCCAAAATGGTCCTGGACAACCCCTCTGTTCGAAACAGTTTAGGTCAATCTCGTTGGAATTTGCTGAACAGCATGATATTATAGCGAATACACAATTCATAGATTGACGCTCACGACCAGGCCTTTGCGTTTGTAGTGGTGGTGGTGGTGGCACGGTGGTCGTAGGTCTTTTAAATATCTCGTCAAGTTGAGACTGGACAACAGGAGGAGGAACATACTCATTTGCTTCAACGGTGTTTATGGAACTGTCATCAACTTCATCTCTACTGTCGGAAATGTGCAGCAAAGGAGGGTGCGTTGTAGTTTGGCCTGGTCTTCTTGTTCTCCTAGTTGGTGTGGGGCGACTTGTCGTTGTACTGGGGGCAGGTCTCGTAAATGTTGACCAGATTGGCCTGTCATCTTCAACTTCAACTTCTTCGCCTCCAAATTTAGGCCTTAATATAAACGACTTCACAGTTGTTGGTTTAGAAGTTGTTGCAGTTTTAGGTGGTAGATAACCGTGTGTTGGAGGATTATCAGCGGGATAACCTGGATTCACGAGAACGGGTTGCGCAGGGAAGTATAGAGGAACTTTTCCATTTGTCCCCCAGATCGGAACGTAATAAGGGCGAGCGATCTGATATGTCTGAGGCCTCCACACTGAATAACTTATAGACGCGGGCGTACGTATAATGTGCGTGACCGGGAAGTTAGTATGACGCCATTTGCGCTCGGGTTCGTCCAAACTGCGCCTCCTCCGCTGTTTCAGTATCTCGTGACCTGCTAACTTTGACTTTTTGTTGGTGGCCGTTGACTCAACGATGAAACCATCCCCACAACCCACTTGCAGATCGGGTACGATGTCGTTTTTTTGGTGTTCGGCTTTGGGACTTGGCTTTTTCAGTGGAAGGTCGAATCGGTGAAGCTTGTGCATTTTAAACGACTGATCTGTTGCTTCGTTAAACAGCTGCGGCGGTTGGGACCAATCCTCGAGCGCTTCGTATTGATCTCGTGCCGATACCGGGGACGGAGAGCAGTACGTTGTGTACACCAACATCAGTGTCAGTAAGCTCGTTCGTAATACTGCCATCCTGAAACAATACAATCAAGATTAAATTGCCGATCGAACGATAAATTATGATATGTACTATAAAATTACAGCCATTTGCTTCCCGAGAACTTTAACTTTTCAAGTCTAATTAAAAAAAATGCAAAATATTTGAATTTTGAACTAGGGGATCACTGTATTATATTTGTTTACTTTAAGTCAATAAATTTGTTGTATAATTATTAATTAATGAAAAAAATAAGTACGACATTAATTTTTAAATGTATAAAAAAATTCCACAAGAATTTTTGTTCGATTGTAATTTAAAATAAATATTTGTGACTGATTTGCTTAATGGGAATTTGCTACATTTCCTATAATCTGTTTTCAAACCAAACGGTCTGGTGTTTAACGGTATATTAAATATTTTCTTAATTTGGGACGTTAACAAACATCGAGTAATTACTTAAATTTTTCATTTTGATCGTATCTTTGCGTCGACGAAATTTCTTTTTCCAACAGTGTTTACTTTGAACTTAATCGCCCCAAACCAGATTTAGTAATTTGCTATATACACGGATGAACCTTCAGTAAAGTTTGAAAACTTGAAAAAAAAATGAAAGCACTCGTCATAAAATCGAGATTAAAGATGCATTCCCTGGTATCTGTTCGTTCAGAGCAAATACGCTTTGCGCTTTGATTGCCGACTGTGAATTGCTTTCGGCAACGTTTGCGATCCTTAAAGCTACAGAGCGCTTGTATGAATTCCGTCCAATGATAATATTACCTCTGCCGCGTTATTTCGTCAGGGAGGAAATTGACGGGAAGGGGTGTGAAATTCGAATTTTTTTCCGACACGAACGAAGCGCAATTTAACCAAAACATGCAACACGAAAGCGCTCTCATCACGGTAATTCGTTCAGCTTGTATTTTATTGTGTCTGCTGCAACCAATTAGTATCACATTTGGAAATATGAAACTCCGGAACTGAAATTAAAAATTGAAAAATGCAAACCGAATTGCAACACCCACCATTAATTGCAACCGTTCGGAAATCGAATTAATTTGGATTCAAAATAGCAGCCTGAAATTGTGGAAACAAAATTGTTAGTCAAATTGATGTGAGATAGTTTTGAATATAAAAGAAAGCAAAATTTGTCTTCATTTATTGTTTTGAGGAATATTAAATGAAATAAATTTTTTATCTTATAGAAATACAGAGATCACTTCAAATTTATTATTGAATTTCTTTATTTTTTCAATAGTCAAAAACGAAAGAATTATCTTTATTGTAGTTAAAAATATGGAAGTCGTCAAAATTGTCTCAAGATCGCATGAATTATAGAAATTTAACGTAATAATAAATTAGTTGCTATTTTATTAATAATTGGAAGGAATTATTTATAACTTTAGAAATTAATTTATAAAGTCAGTGAATTTAAGGACCTAATCGGAGAGAAAAAGGAATGAAGGTAAACTAATATGCTATCGCTAAAGGACTGTTCCCCTTAACGATGCAATCTCTAGGAATTTCAGACAAATGAGTCACTTTCGCAACAAGGTGAAACCACAAAAATTCGATTCAATAGTTTCATTCATAAAAAGTGCAATAAAAATAACCCACGATACCAAAATAAAATATGTATGAAATTATAATACGTAAAAGAAGAAATGAGAAGATTACTATGTATATTCATCTAGTAATTTCGGAGTTTAGCAAAAGTTTGCATTTGCAATTGACGTACGTTTAAATTATAAATTGAAATTTCAAGTTCAAATTTCCTCTTTTAAACTTAAACATATGAAAACTGCTGATGTCTTTCCTGAGATTTATCCAAAAAAAAATCAATCCTTTCAAACCCATCAATTTTTTTAATACAATAGTGTTTTGAATCTTCGCTACATTTAATATTGAAAATGATGAAAACTGAAAGGAATAAACAGATAGCATCTAAAGTATCAGTTTCACAACCAATCAAAAAAATTAATTAAACTTAGACGGTGACTTTCAAAATAACTATCACGTTTAAAACGTTACGTAACACAAAAAATTCAAACCGCACTCCTCAGTCACGTTTGGACTTTTAACTTTTAACAAAACCCCAAATTAACTGGTTCAATATATCATGATTCCGTGATTATGTTATTAATTATAAATAGAATAACCACTTAATGCGTGAATTATGCAACGTAGCTATACTTACAATTACACGTTTCTTCCAAAATTTACGTCAACTAAAAACCACAATTACTTTTGTTATTTCTATTAGAAGATAATTTAATCACATTAAACACGACGCGACGCACCATTTACAAAACTGTGCGATCTGAACAGAATGAATGTGTTTGTATCACTGACCCAGCAACCGCATTTACACGTATTTATTTACAACTTCTTGACGAGTGACGTCATGTGGTAGTTCCTTCCTTCCGGTTCAACGACGTCAATCGCGTAGTAAAATTTGTACCTTGTCCTTTTCGTTACATCACGCTTCTAAGGAATCGTTACACGGACTTATTGATTTTTGTTAAACCGCGTATCGTGCGTTTGTACTTATATGGAAAATAATTAATGAAGACGGTTTTAGAAATCCAAGATGGAATGTGTGTACATACATGCGACATCTTAATTCACAGAGGCACGTGAAGATTGATTTATGGTAAAAAGTTAACTCGGATTTTAAATCGTTAAACCTAGCCCGAGTGTTGTTCTGAATGTGTATTCATTTATAGGCGTCGTTTCTATTCTACGCTAACAAGGTCATATTCATAATAACAATAATTAAGGCCGAATTGAAATAATTAACGGCGACATTTTTCGAACTAGTTTTAAATAGAAGATCCGCTCGTTTGAAATCTTGTTTTGGTTGGTGACTAACGACGTTGTTTTTGTTTCGTATTTGACGTAGGCATAGAAAATGTTACGCAGAATACACCTCTCATTTTTTAAATGAAACATTAATATGAAACTAGAAAGTTCTTTTATTTTTCTATTTTTCGGGAAATCTTTTTGAAATTTCGTTTTCATTGGTGACTAACAACGTAGTTAGTTTTTCTTTAACCTGCATATAGAAAATGTCTCGCTTATTAATTGAAACTAGAAAGTTCTTTTTATTTACCTATACTTTGTTTAAAAAAAAACCTGCAGGCCATAATAATATAACGAATATCCAAAAACTTTTCCTATCTTGAGAGATTGTAGATTTTTAAACTTGTGTCTTTATTAGCTTGACTATAATGTTAATCAAGACATGATTAAAATGACAGGTCGTTAAAGGTATGGTTACAGCTAAATATTTGAGGACCCCAATCGGACAACTCTGTAAAGACCAAATTTGCAATTTTACAGGAGAAACAACACAGTTCTTAGCTCTACATGTATGTACGTATTGGGATTTAGTATGGAACTACGTTAAAAACCAGATTTTACCAAAATGGTTTTTACCGAGTTGTCCGACTTCATTTTCAAAACGGTTTATCAGAGCTCGTTGACATTTGGCACACAATATGAAATGTTTAAATTCCATCATCTGAAATTTTTTTCAGTTTTCTACCGTTTTTTATTTTAGAGATAATTGCTTTTTTTTAATGGCAAAAATTTAATTCAAAAAACGTAAAACTTTATCTATCTATCTATCACTTGCATATTACCCAAAAATTAAACTTGTATGTAAGTATTGACTCTTTACTGAAATTCATTCGGGAGCCGATCTCCAGGTTACGGTTTTAAAAACATTACGGTGATTTCAAGAAACTGGTAGCGTTGAAGACCGTGCAAGGACATGGACGACCAAGAATTATTACCAACGAAGAAAACTCTTTCAATGTTAGGTATGTTGGATGTGGTAGAAATTCCAAAAAGTTCAATACAACAGTTGGCTCTGAACCACAACATGAGTAGAGGACCCATACAAAAATAATTATGTAATGCGAAAAATATCATCCTTTCAAAATTCACGTGCTGCAAAAATTAAGTGAAGCGATTTTGACCCCAGAGTCGCGTAGAATATAAAATTTTATTAATCGCGTCACCTTCTGTGTTGAGTCAAATTTTAATGTAAATGGACATGTTAAGCGCTATAACTCTAGATTTTGATCTGACAGAAATCCACATTGAATGGAGGAGGTCCTTTTGCAGAAAATCCCCAAAAAGTAATTGTTTGGCGATGTATCATTGGTCGAAGTATCATAGGTCCTTATTTCCTGTTCGAACTTTTTTTAATTAGGGTAAATCATTCAATTATTGGACAGTTAAGCGTTTCTCTTTGTTTCAAATTAATGTCAAAATTTTATTTTTAGGCTATGGACTTGTGTGTAAAACAAAATCATAGGTAATTTGTTTTGCCTTTAAGTATCAGTATGCAGTTTTACCTGCTAATAAATATTTTTCTCGTACTATACAAAAAAGTAAACTCATGGCAAAAATTTTAGTTATTGGACATTTTTTTTAGTAATTGGACATGAACGATTTAGTTATTGGACACAAAGAAAATGTGATTTAAATTTATGAAGAAGGTAGAAAATGACATATTACAGGTATAATTTAAGGTTTATAGCTAACTAGGTATCTAACATCATAGAAGCTCTTCTTTGGCATGACTAACAACTAACTAAAACATAAAATAGAACGTCTAGTTACGGGACAGTTAGTTATTTAGTTATTGGTAGACTGCGGAAGTTTAGGCAGTAACGAATTTACATTTAGGCCCAGTTTTATAATCGTGGAATAAGGACGAAATAACTGTTCGCAGAATATCTTTTAATGTTCCTACGCCACGTTATTCTAAGAATAATACTTATCCGACGATTGTAAAATCGGGCCTTAAGTGTCTGAAATGCCTAAACTTCCGCACTGTAGTTATTGGACATGTGTCCAATAACAGGTTGGAATGTAGATAGATAAACAAAACTTATATCAAAAGAAACAGTGTAAAAGCACTTCCCAAATGTTTCACAGTACTTACACATAAAATTGGCTTAAATTAGTAATTGGACAGCAGTCCAATAACTAAAAAACTGTATTACAGGTTTTAGTTACTGGACACCCTTGTAAGTTTTCAAATAACTAAATACTACATTAACAAAGTCATAAAACTCATCTTCGTATATAACTGAGTCACATTAAATGTTGGGTTCCACCAATCTTTGTTATATCCACTAACTAATACAATAATTTGCCGCACACTTTCTTAGGAAAATACTAAGAAACACTAGCACTTTTCACATACCAGACCAAAACTTGGTACGTGAGTACGTGCTTGGCGGTAAAAAGCTATCAGGTAAAAGATAGCTAGTGACACCTATGAATGGGTATCTAAACTAATAAAGTAAATAGAATTCTTATTTTTAATTATGAAAGACAAACTGTCCAATAAGTACCACGTGTCCAATAACTGGGTGATTTACTCTATTAAAAATCAAGTTAGCCATATATCCCCACAATAGAAATGGTATGCAGTTCTGAATAACTCCTCTAAGTAACATTTTCATATATCTGAAAGATTTCAAATATTTTGATCTCTTCGGTATTTGACATGAGATATTCAAATTTTGACAAATGTATTTTGAGTATGAGACGATTCTTGAAGAATAGATTTTTCTGAGAAATGAATAATAAAACAGTTTCCTATATGTGTCCAATTTTCTGCCGATCACTTTATAAATTTTTGAGACATACACATTAGTAAATGACAAAATCGTGTATGATAATAATGAATTTTGTGGTCATCATAATTAGTTTTGACAGCGGAAAGTCCGTAGTATTACATAAACGTAAAAAATCTGTGTATTTTATTAGAGTTATTCTAATTACTGTTCCTGTTGTCAAATATTACTACATCTTTACTTAAGCACAAGTACAATTACTTTACAATTGAGCTGTTTTAGGAGTACATTTTTTGTTTATTACGTAAAATATAGGCTAAATTATTAATTATATTTATTAAAGATGACAAAAATATGATGATATTTATTGTACTAAAGTGAATAATGTGATGTTATATAGGGTATCTCAAGTTGAGTGGCCTATTAAAAGTTTTCGGGAAGGGATTATACAAACTTTCTGAAAATTAGTACACTGTCTTAAGCGAAAGTGATCTTTCAGATTAAAATATTTTCAGTTTTTATATCACTTCCGATTATATCGAAAGTCGCCATTAAGTTTCTTATTTTAAATGAAATGCTATACTTTTTATTGCAAATTCTGATTCCACACATTATTCTAAATAAAAAATGTTGAGGCTTCACTATACCTAAACGAAACCAATTTTGAGTTTCACTATGCCTACATGCAATCAATTTTGAGATATTTCGTAATTTTGTAAATGGAGCACCCTGTATATTTTTATATCATGAAATACGGAATCAAATTCTACATCGATTGGTATTAGCATTCCCTATACTATTTCTTTTAGTTTCCTTGTTATCAATAATAATTGTTTATTTTAATGACATATTGAAACCTGTATTGGACCAAGTGTTCGTAAGTGTTCATTTTGAACGTGCAGTTCAGCAAAATTTGAGTGAAGTAATAAGTATCAGAACTATCACATCAAAATACATCTGTCAAACATTTGTACAGCCAATCTGCAGTACCGATCTGCATTAATTTTCTGCACTAATTCAACTCTGACTGAGCCTAAAGTATCATTCAGAATTGAATTAGTGCAGAAAATTAGTGCCAATAGGTACTGCAGATTGGCCGCGCAAATGTTTGACAAATGTATTTTGATTTTCACAATCAACTTAGTGCAAAACGTCTGTTGATTGTGAATAGACACATCAAAATACATCTGTCAAACATTTGCACTGCCAATCTGCAGTACCTATTGGCACTAATTTTCTGCACTAATTCAATTCTGACTGAGCCTATAGCTGTAACTCAGTAACCATTGAAAGTAGGACACATGTTCATAATAGCTTTTCTACTCAGAACGAATGATACTATAACATACTAAGAATGTACCATTCCTCCTGAGACACCCTGCATGTAAATAATTTGAGAATGCAAGAAAACCTTTACAATAATAACTAATTTCTTTTTATGCCTCGCGTTTCAATTGCGATCGGATTGGACTAGTTTACCTTGAAAAAAAAAAATGAGATTATTTATGTAGAGCCGCTAACAATTCATTGCAGTTATGAATCTAATTACTGTTTTGTGCTGCACTAAAATTATACCTTCCTAAACGTACAATTTAAAGCATTAGCATAATTGTTGCTTTAAATGAAATTCCATGAATTGAAATTGTTCATAAGAAAATTAAATATTTCTTCATATTTCCACATAATAACAAAGTAACCATTTTTATAATCGTAACCAGCAGAAAGTAAGTTCAATTTAATATAAATCGAAAAGTGCTTTTAAGATTTTGAATAGCCCTCGCTAGATCCCTAGTTTACTTTTGAACTCTCGTTTACTGACCTGGAAGAATGAATGGCTTAACTAATCGTTAACTAGTATCCTAATACAATTCAAAATATTTACAAATTTGTATAAGAGCATACTTCAAATATAAAGAAATTTAATTCAAATAAGTTTCAAATCCACATTCAGTAGAATATTGTACTTAGTGGTGTTTGTTTAAATTTTGTAACTCCCAGAAACTAAAATTCTTAAGTGCCAATTCACAATGGACGTAAGCGTAATAAATACGTAATTTTATATAAATATGTATTTTAAAAAAGGATTGAGACTCATTACTAAACATTACAAGAGTACTGATTGACGTATGAATTGACAAACATTCTAAAAATGTACATTTAGATATGTATCTACTATCTTTACGTATTTCTTACGCTTACGTTCATTGTGAATGGGCACTTATTCTACTTTTTTGCACACACATTTTTTTATTAACGGAAACAAAGACGTAAATGGTTAATTCATTCTGAGAATTACCGTAAAATAGCAAGTACATGAAATTGCAATTAACTTGAATTGCTTACGACAAATACCAGCAATTAACCAATTTATAAAATCGTACAGGAAAATCCGAACAACCGTTATTTGTGTCAATATAATCGAAGTTAGTATAAAAGTAATATACGAATTAATATTTATAATGAAAATTGCACTTCCTCGAAATCAGTTCAACTCCTATTTATCCACTGTTACATAAATTATATTTTATTAAAAACTGCAAACACATTTTAAAGTAGAAAAATGTTTTTAATTTACATGAACAGTCAGTATCATCATAATATAAGCGTTCCAGATCGGAGGTGGCATTGAAAAGTAAGTATAGAATAACAGTTCAAGTTGAAACTAAAAGAAAAGTAAAACACTGCAGGGCATACAGGAATGCCAAGAAGCCGCTATTTGATATGTAAATTCTGTTGCTTTGTTATATCTAACCAGATAAGAATAAAAACAGAATCCAAAAAATACAAGGATGAGAAAACGCAGTCGCTTTGAAAATCTGAGCAGGTATGTTATTAATTCGAATAAAATTTACACCATAAAAATCATAAACAGAAATCCACAAGTCGTTGCATATGTAATAAATTATTTTCAGCCGAATGACACCCATATATTAAAAAAAAAACACTCTGTTTCACATGTATAACGGCCTTCTAAAGCCGATTATGCTATCGCATGTGCGAATTAGTTCTTGAAGCGATAAATGTTATCGTTTTTGAATCACGTTAACAAATATGTGAATATGTGACGATACCTATTGTACCTACTTTTTACGACTTCTGGTAATTTTGATTTTTCAGAAGCTCACCTCATACAGGTGGAAAATTTCCGTGAATCACCGTTACTATTCATAGAACGTGCAGGGCGTTCAAATATTAGGGAAATTTTATAGGAAAGAGTAAATTAGTCAGCTTAAACATTTTCTCCAGAAAAATGTCATGTTGGGGTTGCAAGGTTCCCTAGATTTGATTGAAATTAAACTTGTTCGAAACATTTGGAATTTGAAATCTTTTTATTCATATCATTTTGCCATTGATGTTAAAAGGATAGAGAACTTGACTGTTTGCTTTTAAATCTTCTCAGATCCAAGAAGTAGTTGACCTGATTGAGTCACATGATTACTGAACGTTGTTGTAGGAATAGGAAATAACATAGGTACGTTCAGTAATTTCATCTTCTTCCAATAGTATTTTATGATCATTTTCCTGAGTTGATAAAGTACACTAGGAAGAAGTGTTTCAACCAAGTCAGTAAAATCTTTTAAGTTGTCCCAAAGTGAGCTTTTTTCTGTTTCATTTAGAAAATGGTATTGAGGAAATTAAAGAGAAAATTCGACTAAGAGTGATGTGGATTGTTTAATCACTTATAAAAGCAATTATGAATCATTTAATAAAACTTGTTGAAAAAGAAGTTAAAAGAAAAGTTTCGCCCCTGTTGTTCTCTCCTTTTTTAAGCATTTGCTTAATTGAACGCTAAGCGAATTTCTACGAATATAATAGAAAAAACTTTACATAACGGGGAGCATCCTTTCATTTTCTGTAGGCTTTATTGCAAACTTTTAACAACATGGGAATATTACGCGTAACTTTACACTCTCTACGAAAAAAGGTTATTTATTGATTTCATTTAATTAAAATGACAATTATTATTAAATTCCTGCATGAACAAATAACGCGCATGCTAATGAAGCCAATATCAACATAGTGATAATAAATTTTCAATACTCATCGGTAAGTTTTTGGAGCTGATAATCAACAAACAACTAAATAATTTCCAGGACACAGAAAATATGGAAATTCGCTTTCGGTTTGCAAGTCATTTTTGTCAATATCTGATAGGGAGGTTTCCTGAAACTTACGCCGCCTGAATCACGTATTTGCAGATAGATTTGAGAAATAAAGGCCGATAAAGATGGACGCAGTTGAAACGGAAGCTCAGCAAAGCGTTGGTTTTTCCGAATTAATGAAATCACGCTTCCTTTTACCTTACCTCGCTCTAACCTCACTGGCCTTTCTCTTCGTACTTACATTAGCTAATTCGTTTCACTGCGGTAAAGACTGCAGTATTGGTATTGTTTTGCTAAAGGTCAATGGAATAAAATGTAAAAAAAATGTGCCCTGTGCTATACAAAGTTAAATTGGCGTGAAAAAAGGGGGAAAAACAATTTCTTGTATGCCTAAAAAATTGGGCAATAAACTTTGTTTTGTTTGGTACCTTAGAAAACAAAACAAATTTTACTTGCAATAATTTAAGCTAATACGATTTAGGCCCAGTTTTACAATCGTGGAATAAGAACGGAATAACTGTTCGTCAAATATCCTTTAATGTTCCTCCATATCTACGTCATGTTATACTAATAATAATGCTTATCCGACGATTGTAAAATCGGGCCTTAAAGGAAAGAGAGCCAGTATAATTTCGATGTTATAGGTGTGTATATCCTGCCTCAATGAATTGAATTGTCACTATTTTATTTAAATTTAATATAAATATCTAATTTTCTTAAATAACCACGTTAATTTTAACTATAAAATAATGAGGTCATTAATGCTTTTGTTACTTGTTTATAATTAATTAAAATATTTACAACTTTTGATTTTTTAATGCAATCATGTCGCTACACTTATTTTGCTTCAGTTATTAATTATCTGATTTTCTCCTTTCAATATAAAGTCTCCCATCTCTTCTTTATAAACATATTTGTGATTATTTTTAATTTGTCTTCAAAATATGTTTGCTACAATCTAAATATTTTTTGAACTATTGTCCTTTCAGCTTTTTAATATTTAATGCAGTCTTACCCTTTCTTTGGTTTCAGTTATTGAACTTATTATGATAGTAGCAATTTCTCGAAGCTCATTTTTATTTTCTTTATCAGGTACATCGCAATAGAACAGCTAACTTTTTATCTTATTTATTTTAATTAAAAAATTATATATTTCAGTTACTAATTCTTTTTTGAATTGGAAATGAATTAATATTTTTTACATAAAAAAGTACTTTGCATTATTGTGGCGCGTCTCTTCTTTCTGTAATCCCAGTGTTCAACAAAAAAATTGGGTTTTCCGCAAAACAAGATGAACTTTAAATATTAGATAAGATCCTTAATAAAGATCACATTAAATAAAGAAACACTGCACCGAATGCTTTAGACTTTTTTTCGAAGGATTGAAGGACATATTTCGGACGAAACAACTAATGAAACAAGATATTATAAGGCGCAAGCAAGAGTGTTTTTAGGTAGTATTTTTACTTTTAGCAAATCCATAACATAAAATTTCATTAATGGATTAACAATCCGTAAGAATCAACCTATTTAACTTATAAGTATAGAAATACAACTTGTTTTAAATTCAGAACTCAGAGATGGGTTAAATTATTACTCCACTCTTTATTAGTGCGAGGGATTAATAATTGTAAGTAAAGTAGCAATTTATAGTATAGTCGTCCAAGTTTTGTATTGGTTTTAAAAAATTCTTCAAAGAGACGGGCACTGCGGTATCTGTGTCTCCTCTCTATCGCTTTTTTTATAACAAGACCATAAAGCCGGTATCAAACTGGGACGACTATAAATCTACTGTTTCAAAAGGATTTAGGAAACCTGCAGTTTTCTATAAAAAAATAATTGACTATGATACATAAACGAAAGATATATTTACTGCACAGTTTAATGCTTTAGTAACAAATGAATAAATAATCATTACTAAAGCATTAAACTGTACAGTAAATTTGAAACTGGACCTATTACATAAAACCAACCATTACAATGGTTAATAGTAATTATTGTTCCAAAGAACAACAGTTATAAGTAACTGTTTATCACTTATCTTCTAAACTATATTTCTTACAAAAACTGAACTAATCCACTCTGCACACACTTAAAAATAGAACAACTTTCGAATTTTCCAAGGTATTCACTCGAAACACCTTTATATTTAAGGAAAAGTTTAAATAGCGACATCCTGTGATCGCTTTTTAACTTGACATTTATATTTAACCGTGAAATAATTTATGTTAATAAACCAGACCTAACTTTTGAAAAAATTACTACGTATTATCATAAATAAACATAAAATTTTGAACCAGTCGAACTACATCCCAGCAAACAATAATATTAATTTAGCAGCTTTTCTCAAATGAATTGGGATATTTTTCTGTATAAAACAGTTTATTTTCATATCATGTCGTATCATGAAGTTAAAATCCTTTTTTTGTGAAAAAAATTACCGAGTGCTAAAATTTTTCCATCGCATAAGAAGCCTTGGAAGACTTCCATGGAAAAAAAATGTGTCCCGAAGGTTTGCGTCAGTTCTGCCTCACCGCAGAAGGTTCGCGAATTATCTCGGAAGAGAAGATAGTTGGTATCTAATTTGCTATCTAAATCGGAAGCATGCTCGTAAACAGTCGCGTGACCAAACTCATTAATCTCTTATTATTATTAACACACCGTCGTTATGAATGAAATTTATCGGCTGAATGCCCATCAATTGACTACCGACAACACGAGAAATATGACTTTGTGTTTCTCTACCTGTTAAATGTTATAAAGCGAACAAAATATTAATGAATCACGCAACAAAAAAAAAATTAATTCGTTACTAAGTTTTTGTCTTGTTTTAGGTGTAGCAGTTAAGTACCTTTCATTTTTGAAAGGACAAATCCGAAAATAATAATTATAAAATAAAATAGCGACTTCATTAAGAACAACCAAATAAATAATAATCTGAAGAAATTTTAAATATTAAGAAAAAACTAATGAGAAACAAAATAAAACTAATAGTTTGGAATATTTTATGAAACGAGGAGACAAATAATTTTAAAGATAAAAAGAAAATAAAAATGAGGATAACCAGAATCCGTAGATACTGAAGAAATTTAAACGAAAACAAACAAAATAAACAATTCTCATTCTACTATACTAGATAGTAATGCAAAAATAAAATGAAGGACTCATGTATACAGAGATAAGGACGTAATGAAAATGTTTAAAGTACATTTGAAGTTAACCACAAAATGATTCATGTTAATTCGCTATTAAACATTCGCAAAGGAAATTAATTTCTTTTGGCTTTGTGGATATATTAATTTAAATTAATTTAATAATAATAAAATTAATAAATTCTACACTAGATAACCGAATAAATTATTCTTTATCTGTATATGTATTTTCTATGGTCTTTGGGATATAAGTCTACGTATATTAATCGAATAAGCGCTTGTCACAAGTCAAATTTATTTGTTATCATAAAATTTCAAACTTTGTGACATTATTCTAACGTCCATTTGCACTTTCGTGGGTTATTCAGTTCAGCAACGTGTTTTCTGTGAAGAAACTTACATCAGAAATAATTCGATAGAAAAAGTTAAACGTCCATTCTGGCGTCAACGTCAGTTTAATAACAATAGGGGTCATATCCCAAATCGTAAAACTGTTATCAGGAATGTTATGGTGTGGGTTCGTCATTGGCGTGAAAATTGTTCTGCACAAAATTTGAGGAAGCTTGAATAATCCATGTGTTTTGTAAACTTGTGCGCATGACATAAAATGTCCTACAAAACGCCGAAGTCTCGTCATTACTCATTAGACTTGTTCGGATTCAAATTTCTGAACGGTTCAGAGATTACGCAGAACTGTAAGCACATTGGTCAAAATTCTGAACTGTTTCAGAACGTGCGAAAATCCAACGTTTTGTTTTATTCAATTTGGTTAGAAAATTTCTCTTAACTAGAGATGAACGTGTCAATACGATGTTGATTAGAAATTGAAAAAAATCGTACTTCGCATCTTATCCATAGTAACGACATGTATTGAATTATATTGATTTACAAATTGTTATAAATATTTGCGGTTCATTCATAAACATATTATACAATTGTCACTGGTGGAACAAATGAGTTCCCATTTACCAAGAAACTGTAGAAACGTTGTGCGTAAGAATGGAATTGGCAACTATTAGAAGTACTCGTGCTGCTTGCAATTATTTTCTAAAATGAATTTTTAGAGAAAGCGACTTTTATCTCATCCGGTATAGATGCAAGTTGTTTTATTCAAATTTGTATTTGATATCCTTATACAGGGTTACATATGAATGTATGATTATGTCTATGACTAACTAACTACTTTAACTTTTGACAATTCCTTTAAAACAAAAACTTACTTACTTCCTACTTACACAGAGCTCAGTTGTATTTAGTAATATTTCGAATATTTTTCCGCTCATTCTATTACCCAAACTATCGGCCAAGGCTTGCTGAACCTGTCTGGCTCAGACTGCGACCGACTTAATAGATACTTTATTTAGCATACGCCTTATAAACGATAAAAGAGCAAAAAATCCAGTTCAAAGGAGGCCGCTATGAATCCGAACACAATCAATAAAAAAATGTCAAATTGAATTATTGTTAGGCCCGTTTCACATGCAACTGTTGATTAATGGTGCTTTGCGAAAAGTTTCGAAATGAAAACCTATTGATCAGAGCTGACTATCCGTCGCGTCTTAAACGAGCCTTAAGCTACAAATTGCATTTAAGTTACAAATTGCATATGCTAAGCAATTGTACCTGTTTCAATTAAACGTCTCTGCATTTGTATTATTCGAATTCTTTTTGCTATACATTACATCAATATTGACGGGCCAATATGTCTTGTTTGTCACGAAATTTAATCAGAAATTTGTATAGGCCTTATACAGGGCGTTAATATATTTTTTAGATAAGGGGAGGCTATGAAAAACAACATCAGAGTCTTAGCTTGATTCGAAACTTTTATTCTGACATTTGCTTCCTGACCCCTGTCAAATCTGTTAGTTCTCTCGAACACTGTAGTAGTCATGGGTCAGCAAGCAATCCAACGGCATTTGAAATTAGTCGTTATCATGTTAAAGAGTTTTAACAAAGCCTTATGTATTCAACTGGAGGATTTTTTCCACTATCGTCAAATGTATCTTGACATTTCAATTTTGACATAAGTTAATTTCATTTAAGCAACGACTTAGGTTTTACTTTTCATAGACTCCTCTAATCTAAAAAATATATTAACGCATTGTACGAGTGGAAGGCACTTCATGTATAAGGCTTAAAGTTTATCTTTAAAGGTGACTTTGAAGCTCACAGTTTTTCTTTTTACCAATTTTGTAAAACAGACAATCGTCGTAAGTTTCAAAATCAATTATAAAGCTGTAGGTTTTTAATTTTTCTAAACTTAAATTATGATCAATCTATAATAAAAAAAGTCGAACTTTTTAAAAATAAAAACGGGGCCATTATATCACACACCTGAATTTTGTGAACTGTTCATTGAAAAGCGACAAATCCTTATGCACACGACTACAATATTAATCCAAATTTTTCTAGGAAATCATAAATCATTTTTATTTCGCGATAACAATGAAATATGAAATTATGATACTTAATTATGAAGTGGTGCACCTCGACGTATCAACTAAAATATGGTCCGAGATTATCTAACATTTTGATTATATGACAAGTCTATTTTTCCATGTTTTTTTCGCTTTTAAAATCACAGCTATTTTTGCATCCATTAACTTTAAGTACTGTAACACTTCCTGTTCATTTATTCAAACGCAAAACCATTGTCAGTCCTCGGATTAACAAACTAATCGCTCCGCTACATGTGAACGATAAATGAAGTTGACATTTTTAAACAAAGCACAACGCTTAAAACGGCCGTTAGCCGTGAACTTGTTCTAGAAGTGCGCACACGTAACGTGCAACATTCAGTCGTGAAAGGTTAAACGTAAAACGTAAAGGAGATGGCGTCATCAACGAGCAAATCCTTGTTAGCACCGACGCGTCGGCGATGATGAAGTTGATGAACCCTTTTTTTTTTATTAGTCATAAGACGCTTTACATTCAGTCATTCTTTAATGAATAGTGCAGATGACGATTTTTCTTTATAAAAGGACAATATTAGATTTTTAAAGTCAGGAGTACTTCCTACGAAATGAATTAATTGAACAGAAGAAATTTGCAAACAGGAAATTCGATTCAGGTATAGAAATTACTTCCAACACATACAGTTTCTTGGAACATAAACCAAATTGGAAACTCCGAGAGATGACAGTTGCTTTCAGAATTATTTTAGTAATGAAATCAATTTTAGATCATCTTTAGATTATATTTAGTTTTCATTTGGCATCATTGGAATCATGACATGCATTAATTAAGACAAAAAAACACCAATATGGAAATTTAATTGTATAAAATAGTTGCTTTTTGCGGTTGTTTCAAATTGCACTGGGGGGATCTCCTAAACCGTTAAAAGCTACAGATTCCGTCAAATGGAAGAAAAATTGCATCAATCGATGCCTAATTCGTATCCAATACTAGAATCGATTTCTTCATACTTATTCTTCAGATATAGGGAATAATAGAAGCTTATTTTCTTTCTTGCTTTTAAGCCTTTATTTTTCATCACTTAATTGTGTTTTAATATTGCACACAATGACAATTCAGTATTGATTTTAAAATGTATCATGTTACATATTTTTGGTAATATTCCCATTCACTATAAACCTTTTTTGCTTTCTTTCGAATGTTATTGACTTTTTATAAATTAAATAGGTTGTTTCTAGCATATTTTTGAACATCAGAGAGACTATTTTCTCGACAGTATTTTTTCTTATAAATTATCACGCATAGAAATAGAAAATTCTAAAACTAACATTTTAAATGTTTTTATGTGTTTGCTCCAACTCTAATTAATAATTAATTTTACCTGAATTCTCTGTTTCCTTCTGTCTCTATCTCCTTTTGTTTTAAGAAAGGAAAATAATTTTCCTCTTTCCGTCTTTTTGTTTTGACTGTTTATCATTAAATTTCTCTAATAGAAACGTCATGGGCACCTTGTGGTACAATGTTCGCAGAATTGTCAAGTAGCTCTTAAGCTGCGCACGACTGTACATATATGAAAGTGTTAATACTGATTACATTTCCATATACAGAGTGTTTCATAACTCGAGGCGAAAAATTAAGGAACGTGTGCGGGACGATATTTTGGTAAAAAAATGTAAAATAAATGTTTTGCCGGTAGGTCTTTCTTTCCGAGTTATCAGACTTCAAGGTTTCTGCTTGTGATCAGTTGTTCAATAAATAATAGCAAGCCATGTAATAAATTATAAAAAAAAATATGTCATAAGTGAAGTGACTGAACAAAACATTAATAAGAATTTTCAAGTAAATTTTTTTTTGTTTAGAGACAATTGTTTCATAACTTAATGCGTTAAATGAAGGAGCGTAAGGCAAAAATTTTATTTTAAGTACATTTTTTTATCAAAATATCACCGCGGACGCGTTCCTTTATTTTCCGCCTCGAGTTATGAAACATCCTGTATATTTGTAAATAATGCAAATTTATACAGTACGTGATTTAAATCTTATGGTATTCTGCATACTGAAATAAACTATTAATTACAATAAAAAATTAATTTCTTCTTGCAGACAATTGGACACTTACAAGCATGTTATTAAATATATTGAACAATTTAAGTAGCGACATCTTTAAATCGCTTTTTGATCTGATAACTAGGCCTGAAACAGCTGTACAGAGCCTGCTCGAGGAATCCGCTGTAATCAAAACCGATTTGTACAAAATTTTATTAAATATATTGTTTAAACAAAGGACCAATTGAGCTATTTTTTGCATTTACTTTATCGATTATACATATTTAGGTTTCACGGTTTTGGTTAAGAGTTACCAATTTAAGAATGCATAGAGTTATTACCTGTTTATAACCAAGGGTTAGAAATGTGAAACTATGAAAAACGAGACCCAAAACCAGAGTTGAGCTGATTTAAATAACTTGATTAAAATCGCTGATTTTAATCTAAGGATTTTTATATTTAAAAATCATGATTTTTAAAAACATAAAAAAATCTCATTAAATAAATAAAACTGGGTCCACTTTCCAAAATTAAGATATATGTATTTTAAGACATTTGACAATTGTACAATTTTTGACATAAAATAAAATAAAAGATGATCGATAAATAAATCAAGAAAACATAAAATTTAAAAAATAACAGGCACTAATTTCTTATAAGAAATGCCTTCTTTTATTGCATACATAAATAAATAATAATAAATAAATAATAAAGAAAATTTATAAAATTAAAGAAAAATAACATGAAAATTAAAAAATTCTCATTAAATAAAGAAAACTGTTTGGACTTTCTAAAATTAAGATATATTTTAGGCAAGATTAAGATGATTTAAATTATTTGATTAAAGCCACGTTTAAAATCACTGATTTAATCAACCTACTTTTATTTTTTTAAATCATGATTTTTTAAAACTTGTTCAAAATTATTAATAAAATATGTAATACATTATGTTTTTATAAGATTTTTTATTTAAATAAGTGATTTTTAATTTTTAATACTGCCCAAAACATAAAAGCAGTCAAATTTAATGCATTTGATTTGTTGAAAAAATAAATCTATTTAAAATTACTAAAATTAGAAAAATAAATAAATAAATAAGCAATAAGAAAGAAACCTGATACAACTGCATATGTTATTAAATTAAAAAATGAAACTATCTTACAAACAATGTCCCTTAAATCCGTTTTATTTAATGAGACGAAGAAAGGAACAAAAATTACAATAACGAATTCCACCTCTGGTGTGCGTCGTTTTATTTTCAGGGGTCGAACTCTGTAACTAATATCAATTGCTATTTGCCTTTAACTCTATTCTCTAGGATGTAGTTAGCGGCAAATAGCGATTGATATTAGTTACAGAGTTCGACCCCTGAAAATAAAACGACGGATATACACGACGTTTTTTTAACCCATTTACGGCCACTGATGCGTTAATGCAACGCCATTTTCCAATTTTTTTTTATTTTTTTCCCAGTTTCAAGGGTGCTAACAGTTATTTAGATATCATTTTACAAAAAAAAAAAAAAAATTAAATTATCAATTTAATTTAGTAAAAAGTCTAAGAAAACATAATTCATATTTATAGATTTTTTTCTATGTCTGAACATACATAACAATTTTTTATTTTCATTTATGTTCTTATTAGAATTTTAGTTAAACCTTTGCATAGTACTCTTTAAAAATAACAACTTTATATACCATCCACTTCAGAACTGTTTTTTACGTCTCCTTTTTTTGTAGTGATGACAAAAGCAACAGCGCTGCGTTATCGCAACATCGGCCGAATCTGTCAAGTCGAAATCAAATTCCTGTCAGAACTTGCATGATTCATTTCTTGCATTTTTTCTGTCACCACTTGCATTTCTTATTATAACATTGTTGTGTATGTATCGAAAAGTTGCTGTTCAAAGAAATTTACAAAAATGCCGAAGTATCTCATTCAAACGGAATTGGAACTAGCTTTAGATGGTATTCAGTTCAAAATATGATAATAGAGTATTCGATAAAGTATACTATATACTATATAACAGACACGATTTTTTTTAGAAAAGCAGAGCTTTTAGATTTCATTGGTGTTCTTATTATCTGGATATCATATGCTTCCTCAAGCCGACTTGTATTGATGGGTGAAAGAAGACATTTTTTAAAAATTAAAAGTTGAGACCATAAAAAATGGTCTCAACTTTGAGAATTTATCGTTTTTATCAAGGTTACTGTTGTCATTCAAATGTAAGTTTCTTTTGATATTTCTAAATGTATTTCTGCTCGTGTAGTTTTTCATAATTTCCATTACTTTGTCTTCTTCCGCCGACCAGTACAAGTCAGTTTGAGGCAGCGTATGATATCCATATAAAATAAGAACACAAATGAAATTTAAAAGCTCTGTTTTTGTAAATGAAAAATGTTGTCTCTTATAATCATTACATTTGCAAGCAAATTGTTTTAAAAGATATCACAAACAAAACTTAATGGATCTGGCCAATGTTGCGTTAACGCAACAACATTTTTTCTCAAACTATGAATAAAAATAAATAAATTGTTAATGTTTATGCATAATTTATTTGCTAATAATACCTTTTTTTCTAAAGAGAAATTGTAGCTGCTCTGTATTTCTTGACTTGGCCGTAAATGGGTTAAGTAGAAACCCTAATCTAATTACATGAATTTTGGGCATCTTTAGAAATATAAGAGAAAATATAAGTGACTAATTAAGAAGAACGATTGACGTGATTTATACATACAGTGATAAAAAAACAGGTTACTTTCTACAAAAAATTATAAAGAAAGGTATTCTGAAAGAAGACAATCAAAAGCTTTTGAAAGACAAACGGAGCGGCTCAACGAATGTGGATTTGCATCCTAAAGAACTAACAAAAACTGTTTTGAACAAAGAAAATGTCTTGGAGTTCTTAAGACTGTCGTTGGTGATTCTCATGGACAATTTCAAAGCATTTAGAAAATAATAGTTGGTATGTACAATCGCAATAATTAATCATGACGCTTACAGAAAGCTTACATGGCATCGTATCCATCTCCTTAAAAACTATGAACGTCGAATGCATCCAAATGTTACTATGTACTTAAAAGGGAATAAAATGTGCTCGATAAGTTTTTCTGTAAAAGTTATGTCATGACTAACAATTATTGTGACTACTATTATTATTATTATTAAGTAAAAGAAGTAAATAGCGGCTTAGCTGGAAAGGAAAAGTAACTGTCGACGAACGTTTCGGTCTTATTAGACCTCATCAGGACAGTATAAGCAAGGTGTAAGGTGTTGACACTTGGAGATAGAAAACAACAAATGAAGCAACAGACCAGGAGACCGCATAATTTATTTAACTAAAATTCTGAAATTGAACACATAAAAGGACTGATTTTCACACGCCAATTCAATTCCGCGATATCTACATCATTTAATTAGAAGCGTTATAAAATACTGCATTTTGTGAGATTGAAATATATAAATGGGTTCGGAAAATCGAACACGCTCGTGATAAATTTCACCCTCGCATCTGCAGGATTTTATGCAAAACAGGACTAATTTATTATTCATCCATCAACCGCCGGACTGCGACAGGATTAGCCCATCAGAGAAAAACATTCGGTCCGCAGACGTTCCAATTCTGAAACGTATCGGTTCATTTGTATGCAGACGGGTTCTGAAAATATTCCGAAACGTGCCCGACAAGCTCGTGAACGAATACGGTCATTTGGTTATTGCTTGGTGCGTGCGTGCTGTGGATGAAATCGCTGCGCTCATTTCCCATGTTTATTGCTTAAAACCGATCATCTGCACGCGCAGAATTATAGGCATAAATACCTTAAACGTGCCACCCCACTGGAAACTTCCGTCGATGCCCCCCAATGATTTGGGTCTTTCCGTATATAATAGTCACCACGTGTACTTACTTTGCGAATAATATTAATCGCAGGTAACAGTATTAAATCTATATTATTTAAAAGAGTTACAAAGGGTAGGTTTATATTAACACTGCCACATCACTATCTGTGCCACGAAATTTTCTTTTTCTAAACTCTAATAGTATTTTCTTCTACTTCTGATAACATAATTCCTAGGCTAATCCAATTTTTAAATATGTATATTCAGGCCACTCCTAAAAGATTGCAATATAGTAATACAGAATCAAGGTAAAACGTGTTACAATAACATAATTATAAACAGAACCTTATGACCGATGTCAAACACGTGGTGCCTTGAGGTATACACACGGCTGTCAAACTATTAACGATACTTTCCTCACAGTTGGTTTAATAACACTGGCTAGACTCATGGCATGGCATGTATGAACTTATATTACTAAGAAATTAATATTTACAAAATTATTTATCGCCGATATTAGATCAAGAATTGTAAATAAATACATGTAACCTTTCAAATATTTATTTAACTTCTTTTGTTGATGTTTTTTGCACGTGGCAAATTTAATACATGAAAAGTTTGTATCAACAAATATTTGATTAAAATTAAAGCGACAAGAAAGCGAAATATTATTTTTCTGTGCTTTAATGACTACATTTTGAAATTCATTTAAGTTTCATAAAGTAGCGCTTTAAAACATACGAAATTAAATTTTATAATAGGTCTGTTCCTGCAACATTCTTGACTAGTTTGAAACTGTCAAATATATTCGCCCATTCGAATTAATCACGACTTTCAAGAACTGCCTTAAATGTGAAACTTTGATCGGCGCATGCTTCTGAGGTTTCGAACCAGTCAGGGACTGCTGCAGGAACAGACCTAATATACATACATATAAGGTTGGCGAGAATGTATATAGTGACATTTGTTGACACTTAAATGATTTACTGAGGCTTTACGCCCGCTCCGTTTTAAATTACTTTCAAAGCAAGTATGAAGTATTTGGTCTTCAGCAAAAATAATTCTGTTGAACTAGACTAAGAAACATAAGGTTCCAATACAAGAAAATTAGTTATCACATTAGTTTTCTCGAATTGCTTAATCGCATTAGAACGAAAATACACGTTTCATATCTTCCTAGATTGAAAAAAAAAGGTTTCTTTTTTCGTTGTCATATTCGGATTCGGAATGATATGTAGATTCCAAATATGTAAAAATATATATAGGGTATTCTATTTAAAATAAGAAAGTTGACATCACTTCCGGCGAAAATTGAAGCCCTACGTGCTCGGAAAATTCATTTTTTTTTGTTTAATTTAACTCTTTCAAGTTTGATGTAAGTCGATTAAAAAATAAAAATTCTAGAAAGGTAAACACGCTTGGGACACCCGGTATAGATGAGTTATAAATCCTTTTATTTTTCTCTGCCAGAAACTAACTATGAAATTTATAAGTTTATGATTAATTAACGACATAATAGTTTTACGAAAGCATATATTTTAATGGAATTAAACATAAAAATCATAAAAATGTACCATAAAAATTTATTAAATATAGCTTTTAAATGCCATTGAAATAACTATATTTCGCTGTATGTTGACATCTCCTTCAGGAGCAAATGACATTACAAATGTTTTTATTACAAAATTATAAAATTGTTTGACAAATGGGGATGGATAAGAAAAAATACTTTGATAACAGAATAACAAAATGTTTTAGGTATTTTCTAACAAATTGAATTTTGTGACTGATTTTAAGATCTTTCTTATTTCCACTTGCTCAAGTAAAAGGCAAGGATTTAAAACGTGTTCGAACAATTATTGCCATTATACCTACTGCTTATAACATCCGTAATTGTAATAATAATAATTGTCATAATTTTATTCGTTTTAACAGACAGAAAAAAAATACGGGTGTATACATATTTTAACAGCTAGGAGTGCAATTATTTTTTTTACTAGGATTTCAATACGAGCATGAAAAACACTGAATCTTTGCTAAATTAACCGAATTTCTATTTTTAAAAATAAAAAGTTAGCAATTGTGAATTGTTCAATTTTACGGCTTTTATTTAGCTATCTGAGTTTGCAGAAAATACAGTAAAAGTGCAAGTCGTTTGGAAGAATCTAAAATTCGTTGGAAAAAGAGTTTTTTTTTATAAGTATAATAAATAAAACCAACTCCAAATATAACGAACAAATTCTCGTATTTTTCCCCAAACGAAAATATACAAAGTATTAGGCAAAAAGAAAAAGAATATAAAATTAGCTTTTACAAATTTAAATCGCCGTTGAAATGCTATGACCATGTCTCTTGACTGTAACACCCAAGTTTGACGCAATGGAAATAAACGTGCACGAAAATGAAATGCCCTTTTATTCTTCGAAAATTTCACATAATAATACTAACCTGAGAACGCAAATGTTTGTTTTGTTCGGACTGGTTTATTTCTACTCAAATTTTGTCAAAAACTATTAATAACCACACCCATACTATTCTTGTTAGGTTTGTCAATAAAGCCGGACTGATTTGAAAACGTGAAATGTGCCCCTTTAGTATCTAATTATTAGTATCTAATATAATAGATCTGTGAAATAAATATTCAAGCAGGAATATATCAGGTGATTAAAAAATGGCGCCTGAACTTTCCAGTACGTTATTCTAGAGTTCTAGAGACTTAAGACAGTACCAGATAAATTCTAAATACAATTTTTAAGAAACAGCACCTTCAGAGAAATGTTGAAGACAAAGCCAGTAGAACATATAATAGAGCAAGAACAATTGAGATGGTATGGACATATAATGAGAATGGATGAAAATAGATTGGTAAAGAAAGTATATGAAGCAAGAACATACAAAAAGAAAAAGAAGGGGAGACCCAGAAGAACTTGGACGGAAGGAGTAAAAGCAGCAGTTGAAAAAAAGGGAGTAGAGTGGCGAGAAGTGCAAGAGAAAACACGAAATAGGAGACAATGGAAAGAGATTTGGAAAAGAGCACCCAACCCAACTCACATCAGCCTAACACCCGCAAGGGTAGAAAGGCTTTAGGATTAAGTAAGTAAGTACAATTTTTAAGAATTTTAAGTTTAATTTTTATTTAAGTTCATAATTTAATGAGGTTCTTCTTGAATTTTGAAATAATATGTATATGCAATAAACTTTATGTAGAAGTTCATTATTCAAACTTTTTGTGAATTCTAAAATGTTAAAATAAAACTTTGACTTTTTATATTGTGCAAAATTTGAGATAAAACTTTTTTCAACGTGGTACTTTTAATTGTCTAGAATAACGTACTGGGGAGTTTAGGCGCCATTGTTGAATCACCCCATATGCTATACTGTTTCCTCTAGGTTTAATTAATTTAATTTTCTTTTAAAAAAAAAACTAATGATACTTTGTAACTGGAAATAATTTCTGAGAAGAAGGTCCATTAATTGTATTGTGTTGTTAACGTGTAAAAAATGTATTACACAACGTAAAAGACAAAACTAATGAAGACCAACAGAACTAAACCGTCGTAGATAGAAATTCAAGTACAAGACAAGTTATTCCAAATAACTACAATAAAGAAATAAATGGATAGACAGTTTTAATAATAGGTATCTACGCCAAAAAATTTGCACCAAATGCGAAAAAATTTTATTTTAGGTTTCTTTGAAATAGTTTTTATGCCAATAATTTGACAGATCTAGTAAGCAATTTTTAGTGTGGTAGAACATGACTCGACTCTTATACTAAAATACCAAAATTGAAAATTACATATCAAGCGTTTTTGGCAGACTTTTAGCATGATCTTTTAGGTTTACACTAAATATGCCGTTTGATACCGAAATAAAGTTAATATTTCGAAAAAGATATGTTTTTTGGAAATTTGAATTTGTAAATTCAGTTTGGAACATTACTTTTAGGAATAATTAAATTATTTATTTGTAACTATAAGAATTATTTACAAGAATCTAATTAAATCTATTGAAAGTTTATTTATTATTCTAAATAATGTACGTTTCTTGCAAATTTCTATCTGCAATGTACGGTAGCGAACAATAAAATCCGACTATGCCACTTTTTAACAATAAGTTGGCTATTTCATGGAATATTAAATGTTTATAGAGTTTGACATTTGAAATCTTTTCTACGTTTTGTCAGAAATTTAACTGTCTCAGTGCAAGCCTACATTACCACATTTGTCAATACGGACGATATATCACATTCTTGCCCCGATTTTATTGTGCGCTACTGTACGTATTTACACGTATTTAAACTGTCAAGTTGAATTAGTATTTTATTATTGCTGACAGTAGAAGATTTATAGCTACCATACGAAATATGATAAAAAAACGACGATATTTGTTTTAATAAAACTTTAAACAGTATCGAATTTAATTTTCAGCCACACTAAAAATTGCTTACCAGATCTGTTTAGCTTGTATTTGGTTATCAATTATCAAGCATGCACAAATTATTATCGGCGGAAAAACTTTTTCAAAAATAATTCTTTTGGCATTTGGAGCGAATTTTCTGGCGGTCACTGTATACAAAGAAACTAATAAATAAAATTTAAATTATTGGTGCTGAACGCTACTGCCAACTTACGGAAACAATTGTTTCCTTTAGAAATTTAAAATATTTTGTAACTAAGAGATAATCCGTAAATTTTGTTTAGTAGTACAGAATTAAAAAAAATCCGAGAATCGACATGCATGATTATATGAAATCTCGATATGAAATTTCGATGAACAAAAAATCAGGACAGAAAAAACCGAATTCGATTAGTGCAAATTTAAATTATAGATATTCTAGAAAAATAATTTTTTAACTTTGTTCTCGAAAATAAGTTTGGACAGTGTTCAGCAATTCATAAAATTCTGAACGTGAAATGCGAAAATAATATTTGTAAATATGTTTTTGAATTAAAAGCCCAAAAATAACTGATTTCTGGCGACAGAAAAAAAAAAAAAATTAATAAAAGTATATTACCTGCTTGTTTGGCAATACGAGTTGTTTCCTTTTAACTTTCTGGATGCAACAACACTAACGTAAGCGCACTCGAACTGCGTCTACACAAGTTGCAAATGAAATAAGACTCTCCACTTCCAGCTCCCAAATATATACCATACCAGACATACCAACCAATGCGATTGCCTACTCATTCAAATTATGCCAGAAAATAATGGCACATCTAGCTAGGAATAAAGACAGGACAGCTTCGTCTATGTGCAGACTTAAAACTGATGTCATCCCATTTAATAATTTGATTCTATTGCAAAGAATTTCGAAGCGAAACAATGCGATGATAATTTACCGTCTACATTGTTGTTCCAAAATTGAAAGCAATTTCAACTAGCTGGTTAACATTTAATGCGTTCTTAATTACAGCGGTTTAGAACGTCACGAATACAGTAACAATATTGAAATTGATCAACCATTTTTCTAATTTAGTTCCACATCATATTTGCAATCATATCTATGTACTCCACATAAAATCACCGATTTTACGCTCATTTTTCTTTCGAGATTTCCATGATGGAAATCGTGGAATAAGCTCTATTCGTCGTACAATAACTATTCGCCGAATATCTTTTAACAATCTTCCATATCTACATCACGTTAATCCAAGAATACTGTTATACTCAGTTTATACGACGATTGTAAAATCGGGCCGAAGTATGATCAAATATCACAACTATAAATAATTTTGATTGTAACTGTTATCGCGAATTGAAAATGGCTATTCAAAAATCCATTTGCGCATCTGACTCGCTGAAAAAATTCCGGAAGTTAATCATGGAAACTTTTGAAGGTGGTCGAGACTCATTCATAAAATCATTTAGCGTATCCTACGGAAATATGAAAGGATTATTCATCCGTTCGCTCAGTTAATTATAAATTATTATAAAATACTCTAAAGTTGTCGCGATTACGAGAATATTCGCGAAATATTCGTGATTGATTTTTTTATACAAAATTCGTAATCGCCATGACAACTTTACAGTATTTTCCAATAATAATAAAATGAACCCAGAGAATGGATGAATAATCCTTTCATATTTGCGTAGGAAACGCTGATTTACGGTAACCAATTTCAGAATTATCGAAAAAAACATCTCACGAGAATAATATTAATTTAATTAATTTTTTTCATTTCTGTTTACGATGTCTGTTTCAAAATTTATTAAACTTAAAATGTAAAGTAAGGTTTGTGTGAAGTTAGAAATTAATTGCTTGTTATTTAAGACAATGGACCATTGTCTAGGTTAAATTTGAACTCAATTAGAAATAGAAATAATCAGTCTTTTAACATTTTTGTAAATATTTAAAATAAAAAATGATTCCAATTTTAACATTACCTGTTTATTTTTTCCGAAAGCTTTTGTTTTCATTAATCAATCTATAATTTTATTTTTTATTCAAAAACTATGTATTAATTTTTCATTGGTAATTTTGTAATCCAAATGAAAGGAAGGGGAATAGTTATTTAAACACAAACTGTTTGTACGAAAGTAAAAACTTACTGCATTCGAGGAAAAGAAAGATCCAAGAGAATTGAAATGAAAAAAAAACTCTCTTTTCACTTTCTATGATTAAAATCATAAAACTAAACATACAACAAATTCATTTTTAGCAGTTTTCAATAACCAAGTTATTTCAAATAAAAATTTGATTAAACTCTCAAAATTCAATAAATTTCTGTGACTATTTTATTTTTAGTTTAATTATGAAGCTCTGCCAATTATTTTCCATTGTCGTTTCCTGAAAATAAAAGCAAAGAAGTTAATTTAACTCAAACAAATAAATCTGTAATTAACGAACTCCTGTCAAGACGGACCACGAACGATAATGAGGCAGAAACTGATTCTTGAATATTTTAAAATTCTGTTTATTCGTCTGTTTCTCTTCAAAATGACGTTAACACTTCATCCTTGCCAAATGCAATTTTATTTCTGGAGTTCTTAAAATAAAGTTGGGCGACTTGTTTATTGCATACATTAACGCTTATCTTATGAATGACGTTTACATGAGAATTATGGTGAATCATTATCTACGACTATAATTGATTCTCTCAGGAAGCTTAATTACATTCTGGACCACCAAAACATATTCTAAACTGGGTGCAAGAGGAAACACAAAAAGAATAGATTGCAGAAATTACGCAAGGAATCGAAAATTTAAATACTTGCAAGGATCAAAGAGAAAAGATAAGAAAATTGTACAAGAGACAAGTCAAGCCATGTATTAAAGATTCAAGAAAGGTTACATGTACTTTTTTCTGCCATTTCATTTGATTTCTTGACCATTCAAATTTAACAATAATCACCGACCCTATTCGCGTAGGCATGTTTTTAAACCATACGAACGATTACTAAGAAGAATTTGTCAAACGTTCAGCGAAACGTCGACAAGTGCCCGATCAATTGTAATTTGTAATAATTGTCAACGAACAAGAAAATGCTTCAATTATCTATATTTTAATTGTGGTATGTTGAAAGGGGAAAGTAGTGCAAGGTATCTAAAAAATATCCAATCAAATATTTTTATGAAAACTACTAAACTTAAATATTTGCTTTTTATTCGTTGTATTGTATTGTTATTTTTACATGACTTATTGTTAGTACAACTTTTTTGTGAAAAAAAGCTTTCTCTTTCTAGAATCTTGCGTAAAATAAAACAATTCTAAGATAATCTTATCTGAAAGAAAAGATTCTGTTTAGTTTCAAGAAAGTGGCAAGATCAATATTGCCTAAACCGTTAAGGTTTTAGGAAAATTCAGTCAATATGATTACTAACGATTTAGTTTATTTATACATAATTGTTTTTTATTTTATCATTCTCGCTCTAAAGCTGGATTCACAACCTTGTGATTAGTAATTACAATTAGGCAGTTGATTTGCGAAACGCACAAGTATGTTCATAAGGAATAGAAAAAAAGTAACATTTATGCACTTTAGGGTTAATTTATAATAGGTATCATTTATTGAAATTAAAGGGCTTTATTGTTAATTTCAATTAAACGTTGTTAACGATGGGGTTTCACTGCAAGTATAATTACAATTTTACGTCTTAGTTAGGTTGTGAATGAAGCTTTAGAATCAATAATGATCACCTATCGATTTAGTTTATACATAATTGTTTTTTATTTTATCCTTTTCGCTCAAAAGCTGGATTCACAACCTTGTAATTAGTAGTTACAATTAAGTAGTTGATTTGCGAAACGCACATATAGGTTCATTAGAAATAGAAAAAAAGTAACATTTATGCACTTTAGGGTTAATTATAATATCATTTATTGAAATTAATTTAATTTTAATTTTAATTAAACGTTGTGAACGTTGGGATTTCACTGCAAGTATAATTACAATTTTACGTCTTGGTTAGGTTGTGAATGAAGCTTTAGAATCAATAATTTTGATGTTTACTTAAAGAATTTTTTTTGAGAAAGTTATTATTGCTTCTTATCGCTTTGATCAGTTTTAACAATTGCGGAACTCTAGTATTTGTCCCAGACACACAAGCAACAATACACCTTTGTGTTTCCTCACAGAGGAAGCACATTTTTATTGTTTTGTTTAAACTTACGCCCAAGTTAACCTTCAAAGTAAGTAAACCTATACACAATTGACCAAATTACTACATTTTGGGTAAGACTTGATTCTTGGTTTAAAGATGTATCCACACCAATTGAGACGTTAATTTCAAGAACAATATAAGTCTAAAAATGAAGTTTTGAGAAAATCTGATAAAATTGTTAAAAACTGTTTATTTTAGTAACAGTTAAACATACAAAAAAATTTGTCAGGTATAAAAACGATCAAAAGATGTCGCTACTTAAATTGTTCGTTAAGCATATAGTTTACAACCTTACAAGCGCTGTAAATCTGTATATGTGAGGTTTTTAAACAAACAAATAACACCAACATATTTATGACTTGCAAAAAGATCCACAAGATACCGGTAACATCTCGATTTTGTCCATTTTGGACATATGCTGTTTTTGAAATCAACGCCTCCATTGCTGTATGAATTACATTACGCAGAGCACGTCTCAGATGTTTTTCAAAATCTAGTAACACAAGCCACAAGTAATAGAATATATTTAGATTCAAAATTGATGTTTTAATTCTAAGATAATTACATGTTTTGTTGTATCATTCTGCAATTTAGATTTCCAGAATTTTCTATCGCTTGCACAATTTTCTTATCTTCTCTCTTTAATCCTTACAAGTAATTTTACCAGTACTTTATCATTTCCTGTTCTGGTCCTTTTTTAATAATAATTATACTATTCTGTCTACTATTCGACTCCACTTAGGCCCGTATTCATAAACTAAACTTACGCTATACACTCGATAATAATTCGCTAATAATTCATGAAATGTACACATTTCATGTGTAATGGACGCACAGCCAACAAAGGTTTAACAACAGTTTATGAATTACTTTTCGTAAAAGACATCCTTGCAATGCGTAAACTCATATTCGCAATGTTTTGTTTATGAATACGGACCTTTAGTTCTTTCACAGATAATAATAATCTATTCCATGCAGATTACTTAGGTACATATTTTTGTCACTTTGCTCTTTTACTTTATCTTTTAACTCTTTTCAGTCCATTCAGTTATTGTACCTATATCTGAATAACGTCAATAATGAGTACATTTACACGAGCATCTAAAGTAGGCTTTATTACAACCAACGATACTACAACAGACGTAAATGCCGTGTAAATAAGGCATAATACCCGTTTTAGTAAGACGGTTTACTAAAATGGGTGTTATGCCTCATTTACACGACCATTTACACTGGTTTCAGTAACGTTGGATATAATAAATCCTATCTTTGATGTTCGTGTAAACGTTACTCAATCATAAAACAACACATTCAACTGAAGGATGTCGGGGGAAATAGGGTAAAGTCCGCTTTTATTTGAAATAAAGTTCCTAGATAAAATAAAGTACGGCAATAGGGAATCCATTTTCTGGCCCATTATGCGCGGGAGTTTAAAAATGAAAATTTTGGTTGATTTTCATGACAACGGAAAATAAAATAAAATGTCAATTTTTTTAGAGCCTTAGGGGGTCATTCTAATCGGGGTTGCAAGTTACAACTTGGTATGATCCTACTTCCGAGCATTATCGAGACTGCACAACGTTTTATCCTGTTAGCACCGAACATTGCCGAGATTGCAGCTTTTTACCAGTTGCTAAGGAGGTACCACCGTTGCTAGGTTGCAAATCCGATTAGAATGACCCCCTACCTGCGCAAGTCTGAGCATCTAAACTGTACTGTCTGTTGACTAGTAAAATTCTCCAATAATTTTATTTTTCTACTCCCATCTTTAAAACACAAATTATCGTATTATCGTTTCCACGTTGCTAAGTGATCTTTTAAATACACATTGACAAGCTGTGACTTTGTGCATTTTAGTCACGGCGTCATGGCACAATTTCCGAATTTTAATATTTTTGTGTTGGTAGTAGAAAAAGTATACCTAATATGCAATTCGATTTATAAACTTCTCTAGACACTCCGCTACGCTTCGCTCGTGCCTAATTAAAACTCGTGACTAAAATGCCTTTTATAACACTTGTGGCATAATATACTATTTTTCACTGTTTCCTAGTTGGGATGGAAAAACGAAAACTCTATAACGCAACTGGGCATAAAGTTGGATTAAAATTATCAAAAGCAGGAGAAAAAGCAATAAAAAAAAATAACTTTAAACGGACATTGAAAGTGATAGTGCGCATTTTCAGTGTCCGTTTAAAGAATTCGTGATAAAAAAAAACTGTAATAACGTCCTTACAAGCCTTTAACACGATTAACCATTGTAAATCGATAAAAATAAACAAAATCCAATAACCGTCACAAACCACAAATGAACAAACCAGGAGCAACCACGGGGCACGGACGAGCACCTTCGAGTTTCGAGCAAGCACAAATATTTTACACATCGGCTGTAAGAGTGTCATAACTCAAAACTGCAATATTTCCATTACGTACAAAAACTACTCCATTTTTTCTATCAAAATTCAATATTTTAAGCAAAACTGATTTAATAATCATATCTTCAATATCTTTAGATTAATTATTTATTATGGTGCTTTTAGTATGATTTATTTCGTATTTCTAATTCCTTTTGGACATTGATCAACTGCCAAAAAATCTAAAACACTTTCGTCTCCTTGACAAAAATTTATTTATTCAACTCAAATACACAAGTTTGTTTGTATCAGACTTTGGTATCACGTGACACAGACGCCACGTTTAGGCTAGTTTTTAAAATTTGATCCCAAACTGTGTATTGCCATACAAACATATATCTAGGGACTTTAATTCGAAATTTAGATTTTTGTGTCATCTGGTGAAGCTTGAAGAGAGCTTTCGAACGGCAATATCATTGAAGGGGAAATACGAGGTTAGTCCTAGGGAAAGTAATATTTTCAAAAATTCATTAATCCCAAGAACCGAGACTTTAAACTTTTGTTTTTATTTTTCCAAAAATGTTTTGTAATGGACTTACCTTGTTTTCACCCGACATCCATCAACTATTCTACCTACATGTAACGCATTAATAAAAATTGTCATTACACCAAACAATTCATTGTTAGTAATCAACCTTTGAAGGAAATTGTGATACTTTAAAAAATTGTTTAAATTTTTGTTTCTTAAATTTTCTTGCTACGAACAGGGATTCGAATAGAGAATGGGAATTCCTACGACGCGTTCGTCATTGCAGCACCCTGTATATTCGAATATCAATTTGTCACGTCTGAAGTTCTCCTTGTCAGATATGAATAAAAAGGCTAGTTCTTATCATTTCCCCACGTCTTTGTGAATCATTTGACCCGGATTGTGAATGAAACGCTCATTGTTTAAAATCTTTAGATAGTAAAGGCCGACACTGACATACGTCCGGGACGTCATTGCGAATCATCTCGCAAAAAATTTAATCTCAACTTATAATTTGAGAGTTAGTACGCATAAGTAAACTAATTTTATTTAAATTATTAAAAGAAACATTTTAATTAGTTTATAATTTGCTAATTAAAAAAAATGCTTAGTTGATTATGAATATACCACAACATATCGTAACTATTCATAAATTAAGAAACCGTCACTAGTGATATTACTTTACGCTATTAATAGAAAAAAAATTACCTTAGAATCTCGAAACAAGCCGATTATGGTTTTGAACGACGGAGTTCAACTTATTCAAAATTAATGATAACTCGAAACTCGTTTACCTTTGAAAATCTGACGCATATGTCTAATAAAATGTAAAAAATTTTAAAACATTCAATGATTGAAATTCTTGATTGATTTTGCTGCTTAAAATAAGTAAACGATTATGCGTTTGTACCATATCGATAAACATCAGTTCCGCAAGTCTCTTTTCGAAAAAGTAAATCGTCTCTCATGTGTTTGATAAAAATGGAAACATTCAGATGGAGAATTGCATAACTGTAGAAATTAAAAATTAGTGAGATATTAAATTCCCACGTAAAATGTAACGCTAGTTAAGAATAAGTATAAATTCCGTTTATGTTACTTCATCCTATCAATTCGTTATATTTGATCGAAACATAATCTCCAAGAAACATAATCTCCATATTTTTAATGATTATACTACTGAGAGCAAATTTTGGCAAGAAATCATTTGAATCTTTTGATGAAGAAAAACTAGAGTAGGGACAGTTGTACAAGTAGGTTTAAACTCAAGTTTAACTAAACCAGGTTCAAAGTAAACAAATTCGCTAAATAGGATCTTAATGACATGTGGCATAAATAAAATTTGATGCGATTTTGTTCACTTTGAACCTGGTTCAGTTGAACGTCAGTTTAAACCTCCTTTGTACAACTAGCCCATAGGAATAATAACTATACCGAATAAATACCTGTCAATATTAAAACTACAATGTGAACGTCTTACTAGTTTAATTTAAAATGAAGTAAAAGAAATGATAATACAAGTGAAGAAGAAGTAAAACAAAATACAGATAACCTTTCTAACCTATGCAACCTATATTTTAAAGATGCCAGGAGTTGTGTGCGTGTGTGAGGAATTTTTTCGATTATTAACGATAATGGACCAGAATAAACAATGATTTATTAAAGATAGTGCAAAAAACTTTGCGCCCAACCTTTGACTACCAAAAATAAACAGATGATTCATTTGTATAACACTCACCACGTTTTCCGTATTGCACGCATAATTGTTTTGACGGTCATCAGTTTAAACCAAGGATGTTGCATATGATGCATAATTAATTATCTTTGTAACAGGGATTCCCGGCACGTGAGTTCACCACGAAGCGATTAATTGCAAATGTTTTCTTCTTGTAGATTTCCAATGGTAAATATGTATTAAATTTGGGAATATTGATTGTGGTTAAGAGAGTTCCTTATGGTTTATGGTATTTAAGTGGGGGTAAAAGTAAACGTTTACCGTCAATAAAATAAATTTGTCTATTTTGATTCTATAACGACTACATTATGAAACATATTTAGGTTTCATAAAGTAGCTCATTAAAGCACTAAAAATTTTATTTTGTTAGGTTGGCGACAGCACATGTAGCAACACATTTGTTGACTTCTCAAATTACAAAAGTAGCATCCAAATTAACATAAATTTGAAATTATTTTAAGCGTCAACCAAAGTAACCAACTGCTACCTATACTGGGTGATTCTTAACATGTGCGAAAAGGGCTTATTCTCCGAGTAATTTGAGTTAAAAAAGTTCATATGAATATATGTACAGGGTGTAATATTTAACCGGGTCTATTCAATAACGCTGTTCCTATTGAATATATGATTCAATAACGCTGTTCCTATTGAATATATGGAAAAATGTTTTGTACATAACTATCATCTTTTTAAGGTTCGCATGATTTAAAATCATTTTGAAATATACAGGGTGTTTCAATTTGGCTGTACGATGTGTAACTTCGTTATTTTAAATGGAACACCCTATGTTTTATAACGAATTTGAACTTGTTAGGTTATTTTAGGACAAGTTTGATAAAGGTTCATTGGCACCTAAGTCCTAAGATTTTTAAGATAGGTTTTGTTTACGGTTTTCCGAAAATACAGATGTAACTTCTATAATTAATATCTCATTAACGAAGAAAGTTAGAATGCAGATATTGTGGTACTCTTACAAGCTAAGTGGAAGGTATCTACAGCAGTAACAAAATTTACTTTTTCGTATAGTTGACAGAAAAGTGACGCAATGTTTAATCATAAATCGTGAAGAAAAGTGGGACCTGTCTTGTTAGTAGCACTTTTCTTCACGTTTCCGTTAGCAACACTTTTTTTCATTCATTTTGAGGTATCAGAGGTCGAAGATTAATTGATTGATGTCACAGATTGATGTATTATTATTATGTCAACAAATTCTTGACATACCTTGATGTATTATTATTATTCGTCGACACTCTCATAATTTTAGCGTTATTTTTCTGAACTTGTAAATCAATATACTATTTCTTTAAACAGGGATCCAGTAAAAATATTTCCATTTCGACAACAAATGAAGGGCAATAATTTTTGTTTTTTAAATGGAACGGTGTTATTTTTATATCGTCGTTAGATACTCCATAAAATTATCTTTCAATTAGTTATACACTTCCCTATACCAATTACTGACGGTTGAGGACATATTTAATATTATTTCAAAATTTCTGCATTTTAATATATTGATTAAAATCAGGAGTGAGTATTTACTCAAACATGTATTCGTTTTGAGTAAAATGTCAATTTACTAAGTTTTTAAGTCCTGGTTGTTGTTGTATTGGTAAATACATTATTATTTAATTGTATTGTTAAGGCTTGTGGTGGGTTAAACCGTAATGAGGAAAATAATTTTGATTGGTATTTTTACTGATTGTTAAGTTTACTGAAGTGATATTGCTTAATCACACGATTAACTTGATCGGGTGGTTAACTACGTTTCATTCAATTGGCCCTAAGACTTCTTGTACTAAAGTTTAACTTTTGTTTTATGTCAAATAAGAAAGTGCGCTCTACACATTACGACGAAGTATTTATTAATCATATTTGAATATTACAAAACCTTTGAAAACTGTAAGAAGAACAAAATAATTCTAAGATGTCTTGTGATTTTAATTGACACGTTAAAATGCAGGAATTATGAAATAATATTAAATATCTGCTCAACCGTCAGTAATTGGTGTAGGGAAGTGTATAGCCAATTGAAAGATAACTTTATGAGGCATCTAACGACGAGATAAAAATAATACCGTTCCTTTTAAAAAACAAAAATTGTTGCTCTTCAATTGCTGTCAAGATGGAAATAGCTTTACTGAATCCCTGTTTAATGAAAAGTAAATTTTGTAACTGCTGTAGATACCTTCAACTTAGCTTGTAACAGTACCACAATATTTCCTTTCTAACTTTATTCGTTAATGGAATATTAATTATAAAAATTACATTTGAATTTTCCGGAAACCATAAATAAATAAATATTAAATATCTTAAAAACCATAGGACTTAGGTGCAGGGAACCCTTATTAAACTTACCCTAAAATAACCTGATAAATTCAAATTAGTTATAAAATATAGGGTGTTCCCTTTAAAATAACGAAGTTACACATCATACAGCCAAAGAGACACGCTGAGACATGCTTTAAATTAGGCGAACCTTGAAAAGATGAAAGTTTTGTATAAAACATTTTTCCATATATTCAATAGGAACAGCGTTATTGAATAGATCCGGTTAAATATTACACATGTACACATGTTCATATGAACTTTCTTGACGCAAATTACTCGAAGAATAAGCCCTTAAAGTTTTTCGCAATTGTTAAGAATCACCCTGTATATCAGAACAGAATTTTTCTGTAATTTAAATTACATAATAATTCAGATTCTTAAGCTTTTTTTTACATTTAAGAACCAAAATAGAAAAAGTAGTATAAAATACAAGTTTGTATTGTACACATTGTGCGTCTCGTTTTCTAACCGTTACAAATTAGATAAATATCGTCCCGTTTACACCAATTTTTTAACATAATTGACAAAATATTTTTGGATTGATCTGCCTCTATTTGTTAGACATGCTTTCATCCTACATGTAACTTCACTGTTTGTAAGTAATCTTTTAATATTGTTACCCTTTTGGTCATTTTTAAATTAATTACAGCGTCCTGATGCAGGAAATAACCATTCCCGAAAGCTCGACATAAATTAATAGTATATTGCTTCACAAGTTTAGAAAAGTGACAGTTTTCCAGTGAGTGTAAATGTTTGAATTCACGAGTGAGCGTTAGCTCATGAGTGGATCAAATGAATCAAACATGGAAATTCACTTTTCTAACGTGTAGATCATGGTATTTTTTCGTGTAGTTGACGAAAATAACGCTAAAATTAGAGTGTCGACGAATAATAATAATACATCAAGGTATGTCAAACATTTGTTGTAACAAAGTATCAATCATATCAAACATAGTAACAAAACATCAATCTGTGACATCAATCAATCAATCTTCGATCAATCTCCGTTAGCAACAACAAATGTTGCTAACGGAAACGTGAAGAAAAGTGTTGCTAACAAGACAAGTCCCACTTTTCTTCACGATTTATGATTAAACATTGTGTCACTTTTCTGTCAACTACACGAAAAAGAAGTTTAATTTAACATTTTCTGACTGCATCCCCAATAAAACATTCATTTATTGAATTACCAGTCAAGACATCAAAGTTTCTTCATTTCGTGTTTTGTTATCTGTTTTTTTAATTCCTAGTTTTTCTACATATTTTATTTCTTGGACGAAGCGCTCAAATTTTTCATCGATTTGTATTCTATTTTGTTGGAACATTTTTTCTTTTTTTTTTCATATCTGCTATCGCTTTAATTTATTCTCTTGTGGTTAATTCTTACATCCGTCTCTGTTTTCTGCTTACGACAATTTCTTTTCAAAAAGGTCGTGCTTTTACCGGCATCCCGTAGTTCGCACTTTTAAACCTTTATTTTGACTATAACTCTAAAGCTATCTTATTCAATTTATAACTCCTATTTTAAATCTAACTTTAGGTACATAAATTCTCATTATTTGGAAATTTATTGGTCGTAATTTTACAAGATTTTGGGTGTAATTACGGAGCATAAACTCTCCAACCTTCTAGCCTGAATACTATAAATACATACATATAATATGAGATTAAGTAATTCGTCAAATTGGGAGCCACAATCCTCATAAATTGTTTGAATAATTTAGAAACCTCAACAAAGTTCTCTTTCAGCTAATTTCAAAATACCACGCGCTTCTTCCAGTTGCACAAACTCGATTAAAATTAACTTCGAATTAAACAGAATAAAGTCCTATGTTTAATCTACGATTAGTTAGCAGCGATGATATTAGTAAACGAATGCGTTATATCGATATTTTCTCCTAACGGAAATAGGTGTAATGTACAACTATATTTAGAGCACATTACGAGTAGAAACAATGGAATAGTAATGATTATGATTGCGGTTTGAGCAAATCATGCTAAAACTATCCGCACATGACTTTTATCTATCCAGCAGTTTTAAGTGGGTTTCCTGTGATTGTGTCGGCATTGGCAGTCCGTCAATTTCACATGGGAAACAAAAAATTGACATTTTCAAAATTATAAAAGCACGTGGTTTGTTAAGAATATAATTGCTAAATCCTGTGTGATATTCGTCAATTAACATCAGTGATTTATCACCGTACTGCGGTCGAGAGTTGACATTTTGCGAATAAAATCTATTTTAGTAAAGAGAAAATAATACATAAAGTACACATCACAATATGCATATTACTATCATAAACGTTAATCACACATAAAAACGCATTAAATTTAATATTCAGAAATGGTTCTCCAAATAAATTATTTTGTACAAATTTGAACGTGGAAGTATTCTTTGAGCAGTTTTATTAAGAAAATCTGTTAGTAACTGGCAATTTTTTTAAGTCATTGTAATAAATTTGTTTTTCAGTCAATAATTAAAAATACTCTTGAATAAAATTCTATTCGAATTAGCTAATAATGAACAACTGAAACTAGGAACACTTATCTTTTTAATTTCTCATTTTTTTACAAGACTGTATTTTACAGTGCCTACAGAACTCGATAAAAAACATCGATATTAATAAGTGTTTCTCCATCTTAAATGATTTCAATTTTTATTAATTCTTGACTATAGCAGCTTAATGGATAATGTATAAAATAAAAACCGGTAGCTAAGTTAAAATATACGACAATTACGAAGCACTTTATTTAAACATATGGGAGTAAGTTTTTAATTCAAAATAAAACATATGATAATTGTGCAAAAAATAGATTTACTGTGGTATATGTATAAAAATTAAAAGTAAGAATCAGGTAAGTTGGTCAAAGAATCGCAGAAAGAGATTTTAAAATAAGAAAAAAATAATAGCCAAGAAAATTTGATCCAAGGAAACTAGAAGAGACTACGTATTTATTAAACCTAACGAAGAATAACAAGAATTTTGAATTCTAAATACCAGGTGGCAATTTAGAAATAAAAATAAGAACATTCATCAAATTTAACATTTTCTTTTTTTTTTACTAGCCCTTTGTCATTATGTAAGAACCCGAAAAATGCGTAAAAATTTTTTAAAATTATTTTCTTTTTTAAACTATACCTGTTATTCCCGAAACCAGACAACAAGAATCACCTATCGCTTTATGAGGCTACTTTCAAACCAGAGACGATATTAGGTTGCGATGATAAAATTTCTCATTCCCACTGATTCAGCATTCGGAGATGAATGCGCCGTTTGGCTAGCACCTCTATCCTTGAACCCGCGACACATGGCTAAGAACGGCGAAATCAAGATGAGTACGCCATCTCGTGAAAGGCGACTCGCCGACAGAAGCTCAAATCAACCACGGGTTTTGCGGGAATGTTGTTGAATTTGAAAAAAAAGACCCTCTCTGGTTTTCAAGGATGGTAGCGAAAGCTTAAATAGCCGCCGCGAGAGAAAAACGAGCAGTTCCGGGTTCTTAAGCTTTGTCCGCGTTAATTCTCGTCGAAATTTTGGTTTAATTTAATTTCTTTTTTATTCTAAGTTCGGTTTTATTTTTGATTTAATATTAAAATTGTTTATTAAAGTTTGTTATCGGTTTCGGGGTAGAAAAAGGAGAAGCTTTTTCCGTGTGGTTTTTGTGTCATTTGTTTTAAAATAAATTCGCTCGCTAACGAAATAATTCTCGTAAATTTAAATCAATAGTGTTTTCCCTAAAATACGGATACGAGAAAATCATTTAAGATTGCCCCCCGGTAAGCTCAGTGTTGTTGTTGCTTGAGACGTAAATAACTATTAACAAAAAAGTATATTACACCAATCTCTCTTCTTGTCGAAGTTTTTGTTTTGTTTTGTTTTGTTATATTTTTGAGGGTATTTTACATTGCCTATGTTTTATCTGTTTTATTATTAATTTGTTACAAAGTTCTTTATAGAAAAGTCGGATTTTGTTTTGTTCAGAAGTCACAAAATTAAGACATTATTAACTCTGTAGTTTTACTCGGTATTTGGTTTTGTAATTAGTTTCATGTGTTTGGTTGTAAAAATTATTTTTGGTTTATGATATTAAAATTTGTTACATTTTTGCTTAGGTAAATTCTATGTTCTCGTTAATTTTTCTTTAATATATATTTTAATTGTTAAACATTCCGAATTTTATTTAGTACTCGAAGTAGAATTTAGAGAACTTTTAGAGAGAAACTTTTTAGGAGAAAGATTCAACAACCCCAAAATAGTATGTCTGAGAGTAAGAAGGGCCAAAATTCATGCCAAGTCAGAAGAGAGCGGGCGGAACGACTTCTGGCTATTTTTTTTAGCTAATTCCAGAAACTCTACTGACAAAGGAATCACCTCTTGCATCTCGATTCGGTTTGAAAAAGTTTTGGGTAACACAGGATGGTAAAAATTTAAAAAAGGAGTCTAGTGGAAGCCAAAGTTGGGACATGCTAACTCTCGAACTTCCCTTGTAGAATTCATTTTATCATAAAATTCGGCTTTATGCGAAAAGCCATTTTATCAAAATATAAACCACCCTTTCCCGTACTCGCGGTCTTACAATTATAACTTAATGGAGTATTTTTAAAACAGTTGTATTGGAAAGAATCTTGTGTCTTGGCTGTGATTTACATAGCAAGGGGTACCGAGTTTTAAGCCCATCTACAACTAAGGTTCGGATAGTGTCATCGGTACGAATCATTGAGAAGGAAAAAATATCTAGAGAAATCGAGTAATGTGTAGATATATTAACTCGAATTATAAAAAACAAGATGTTTCATGGCTGTACTTCAGAAGGAACTTAAACTTTTTATTATGTGAACTCATTTGTTGAAACTATAAGCTCTTCAACTTACTTCAGTGATTGTGATTAATTATCAACGGTTCATCAGTCAGCAGTATTAAACAACCGGATAAATCATAAATCCTAATGGGCAATAACAAGAGAACGATTCTTACATCTTCAATTCTACTTAACAAACCGCAAGAAATTTCATAACAGGAGGATTGTTATATCGTTAATTTGTGAGTATTTCGACTTATGTACAACTTTTTTTTTGGATGTTGGTTCAATGGACGATGTCAAAATTAAACGAGGTCCTTGAATTTTCATCCCCTCTTATAGAATCGAAATCGTTTATCTACCCATAAATTTTATTGTAAACTGAATTCAGTAGAAGTAGAAATTTAAATTATGCACTAAAAGCGGAATCACTTCTGGTGTGAAAAAGTGTATTCGTTTTATTTTACAACTTGCCACAACTGTAGTGCCGACATTTCAACCACGTAGTAATTACTTTACAATGTTAACCTCGTTTTCCCCACCATGCAATCTTTCAGAGCGTTCGATGGAACGACTGGCGATGATATTAATTGAACACAAATTGATTTGGACTGGCTTCGCTCTGCGGAAGATTTTGCTGTCGATTTTCTATCGCCTTTTATATCGAATTCAGTTCGACGCGTATTTATTTCATTCAGCCGTTTCCTGTATTGTTCTGTCCTGAATAAATAGCCCCTAGTCTGGCCGTATCGGATTTTAGATATGTTAGCGCGTTTTATGATCCGAACGTGCCGCAAAGAGGTTTTTGAACAATCGCTAGTAACTTTGTTATCGTGTATGGAAAACCGCAACATACGACTTTAGGTTTTTCTATTGAATCAACTGGTGAGATAATATAAGATTTTAACGCAATTGCGGTGGCAAGATAATCACATGGTTTAAGTAAACGCGGCTAAAATTTTCTTTCCTTTTGTTGTATGGGTTTAATAAATACCCTACGGAAATGTTGAAATTTGACCCAGGAAATTAAATGCATTTTTACCACAAAGATTTCCTACGTTTAAAAACTCAAGACGAAATTATTCATTGAATATCATTTTTCTGACGAAGCTGTCGAACGACTGCGAAACGTTAAGTGTTTATGCGCCATTTAGTGTCCGTTTAAAAGAGTTTGTGATATAATAGAATTTTAGTAATTTTAATTAGATTTTAAAACGTAATACTCAATAAGGGTTGTTAGAGACAGCGATTAATCGATATCGGCTAATTCTCTGTCATTATTTTTACTAGCATATTCATCGGTTAATTACTACACACATAAAAATCTGGAATCAATTCTAATTTTTCAACTCCTTTTCGGTGTTCCCTCGAGTCCATCCGTTTCTGATGTTAAAATATTTAAAATGTTTTAACGTTGTTTTCAAAAGTGGCATTTTAGTCCTTGCGGTAGTTATTTCCATCTTTCAAGTAGAATGTTATCTAGGAAAAGAGAGTGACTTAACTTCTGAGGTAGTGATTTGTATCCCTAAAGGAGATAGTATTAACCATAAAGTGTAATGCATTTCTATCCATGCATAATATTGCATCTGTTACAAAGATTTCCTTATACCTACCTCAAGATGTAAAACTTTACTAAATAAATGTTAGTTATGCAGGCATTAAAGTCAAATAAAAACCGTCTTTTATCTCTTATTCTTTTGTGCGGAAATAATTGAACTCCTTATTGCAGGAGAATCTGGAATATAGATATTCACAAGGCCTTGCTAATATTACCCTGTAAACAAGGTTTTTAGCATCTATGGTGTCATTTGTTATTATATCACTATTTTTAACCCACTTGTTGTTGCTATTATATTTAAGGGTGTGTCAACAAAAAATCCGGACAAAGTTTAATTAAATATATTTACTTAATATTATTTTATATAAACAAAATCAATTAATAACTTACTTAATCTAATGTGAAATAACATAGTCGGGACGAAAATTGGCTGCTTGTCTTACTTTGGTTTTAACCCTAGCCATTAACCTTTCGAAGTGATCCAAACTAAACTGGCGAAGTTTTCTTTTAATTTTGTCTTTCAAATCTGACATGTCTTTCACTCTTACGTAATAGAAAATTGTTGTTCTCTTGTAAAAATTGGTAGAGCTGAAATAAAGGCATTTATTATTATTGTTATTATTATTCTCATATACTTTTTTAACCAAAACCAAAACCTTTTTGTAGGTCTTTGTTGAGGAACATTTGGTATATTTGCCAATCGAGGAATCTACCAAATTTGATATTGCTCGAATACCTCAAAGGTGCTTTTCACGTAGTGAGAGCTGTCCATGTTCGGTTTGATTTGTTAATTGGTTCCCATTATATTTAGGCGCCGACTTTCGCTTTCTTATCACGATATCATTTTTTTTAAATACTTTCCAGACTTATTCAAATGAAATATTAAATTTTCTTCCCAATTTTCTATATGATTTTCCTACCTTCCCGATAGCCTCCATTTCCAGTTGCATTTTCTTGCGTTCCGACATTTCTCAGGTCTTTCTACCACAATCTGGCTGTCCATCTAATGTTTTACCATCGCTAACTATTTTTAATATATCATAAATGGTTCTACGAGAAAGTCCGATATTTTCAAACAGTGAAGGTTTTTTTAAGCGTTCGGTGCTTCATGAAAAATTCGCCAACTAACTTTTTGCTTTCATTCTCTTTGAAAAATTTCATTTCCTCCAGCAAGTATAATTCACAAAATGTCTTATTTGATAGATACTATCGGTCAGTAAATGACATATAAGACAAAATTTCTAAAACCTACGACAATAGATTTGTATTCATCGAATTAAATTTGTCTGGATTTCTTGTTGACACAACCTTAATATGCAAATAAAATGACGGTTGCATTCTAAAGCAAGCATTCACATCAGTTAGGAGGCATATACTAGTCATAATTTGTAATGAGAACATCAATCTCCTTCCCTCATACAGCAGAATTTACCAATAAACGAAGTCAACTAATACCCTTAGCTTGAGACTTACTTTTTTGGATTAAATGAGGTGATGGTGATGACTTTCACCAATGCAGGTAGAATATTTTACTATTTAGCGTGTCTTATTTCCTACTTATTGAATCAACGAATTATGAATAATATCTTTACTGTACGTTGTTAAACAGGAGTTGAGCTTATCCTTGTTGGAGTAAAATTATTATTTCACCGTTTTTAACATTTATTTTTAGACGCATTTTTATCGGAAACAATATCAAATTTGATAAGCTTTACAACTTTTCAAGTAAAACTGTATCGATATTTTAACACCGATTAAGAGGATAAGAATTCATCCTAAATTTTTTTATGGAATGAAAAAGAAGGTGACAAATGAGATTCAAACCGAAATAACTTAATAGATGTATTTTTATAGAATTATCCTGGAGTATTAATATATGTTTATTTTTTCATTTTCCCAGTGTTTATTATGGAAAAGCTTTTCTTATTACAGCAGAATTTTATGGTCCCAAAAGTTAAAAAGAAAATGTTTCAATTCACACTAGGTTTTTTTTTTTTACTAAATTTGAAACCATAAACCTGCAATACAATATACATATTTTATTTTCCCTGTTTTTACTTAAAATTTTTAATAATTAATAAAACAAGTCGTTCGTCTGAGAATGCAGAATATTAATAAAAGACATGCTTGCAAGATAATAATTTCGGCAAAAACTTCCTATGAATAATTTAAAAACTTTTTATAGATTTTTTGTTTCGACAAAGTATCTTACACTAGCCACTTGTTATAATTACTAATTCAGATACGTAGGCTACCAAACTTTTTAACCCGCTGTATTTCCAGCCTCTCGGGAGTACTTAGGGCCCTTGTTTTTCATCACAGTGCTTATCTTTAAGCTCACAAACGAAACATTCTTTTAGGTATTTACTTCACCTCGAGTGTTTCCAAGAAAAATATTTCCTTTTTCCTCGACGACGAGCGAAAACTTTGATTTATTATCGTCTTTTGTATTACCCTCACAAATTCACGTTTGTTTATCGGGGTGCAACTTAAATTTCAAGAAAAAATTAATAAATGAACGTCGTAAACATGAATTTGCAAACCGATTATAACAGGCAGGGTTTGAATAGATGAGTTACAGGCGGAAATAATCGCAGTATATTATATGAATCACTATTGATAAAAGTCCTAGAACTTGGCAGTAATGGGGAACATTATGATTACATCAAGCGTGTTTTTTATAATGTAATTTTTTTTGTGATTTCAATTCTGCAAATTAAATTTACACATTTTCGATTTTCGCATTTCAAATATTCAGTTTCATTTTCTTCTTGCATTTTGCGAAAGTTAATTCTCCTGCTGGCAACATTGCAAACTCCTACGTCAATTAAAAGTTGATTTAGGCGCCTTAAAAATCGGAAACTTTGGTTCCTTTGAATTGGTGGTGCTGTTAGAGCCCGAGATTTTAGTTTTTAATTTCACTGTCTCGAATATGTAAAACGAATTATCTCATTGCAGCTTTCCGCTTACGTAGTATGCAGAGAGGGAATTTTTCATAATAAAAAAGAAACTAAAACCGTTTGGCTGGATCGCGCGTATATTCTCATTGTGGAATGAAGATAAGAATTCGTGCTTCCCTGCTTCCAATAATAGGTTTTCCTGGCTTTCACTAACATACAGTAAGTCTAGACTGTAAGAAATTATTTCTCACCCTTGCAGGATGTATAGTCATTACTTTGGAAATTTAAGAACACAAGATTAAAACGGATGCGGAAGTTTATACTAACACTACCGCCGGAAATTCTAATTTCCCAAAGAAAACACTATTTTGTAATAAATTAGATATCATATTTTTCAAAGTTTGAACAAAACTTTTAAATAAATTTTCTATTTCTCAGGTAAAATAATTTTTTAAGGATTCCAAAAAGCTTCTTTACTCCTTACACATATTTCTCAATTTTGGGATTTATATTTAATAATCATAATAATTCTACTACATTATAATTTACGATTTGTTTTGGACAAATTAAGGGCTTAAGTTGAGTCACTTTTTTAATTCTTAATATCTGTCGATTAGATGCTATGTCATGATTTTTTCAAAATTCTTAAAAATGAAGCAAACTATTGAAAATGCATAAGAATACAAGTCTCATTACTTTCTAAAGTTCTATCGATTCTTAAAGTCGTTATCAAGATTAAACCTTAATCATTCTCTATATTCCTTCGCTAACGAAATAACGAAAAATTACATTAGAATCCAATTTCAATTTCATCGATTTATTTATGAGTTATATTTAACCGTGGAATATAAAATACTTCTTAAAAAAAAGTGCTAAATTAATTTTTTTAAGCGTACTTATTTATTTGACGTTTCCTAAACTTTTGTAAGAAGTACCTCTTCAAATTAACATTAGTTTGCATTAAGTGGCGTATCAATTTTGTGGTTCAATGTCATATGAATGGTTTGCATCTTAAGTCTTTCTTGTGTGTAGGTATTACAATTTTTTAAAAATAAATTGTTATTTTTTAAAAATAAATTGTGTATAATAAAATCGTAAAGTTCTTTATTTTTATAAGACCTATAATGATATATTGATTGAAACTGTATTACATTTTCTCCTACATGTCACACTACTAGTTAATAAGTTCCGATTTTGTTGGCTCCGTCTGTGTATTCATTTTTTATTGTATACCGATTGAATCAATGAATAAAACGTGACCTCCGAGAGCAAGCGGCAAAGCTATGTCACAAAAGATAAAAGGAGATAGCTATGTAAAAGTTTTAAACGTATCAATTGATCGACCGGCATATAATAAAAAAATGAACTGTACTTCTGACAAAATCACTTTTATCATTCATTTTTGATAAAGGAATGAATTTTAACGGTCGTTTAAAATACCATCCTGCTCGTTTTAAAAGATGTTTTATTTAATCTACTTTTAATTGCATGCGACACAATTTGTTCCGGCATAATTATCTTGTCACGGATTTACAGTTAGTCACCCAGAACTTTTTACTCGATTCTAGTAACTACCTAATGCTAGTTCTGTATTATGTATGTTTTGTTAGATATTCATTTTTAAGCAAAAATATAATGCGTTTAGAATTAAAGAATTATAAACGTTTGCCTGCAATGCATCGAGTTTTGTTTACCTTCACCAAAACTGTTTACGGTCGCGATGGTATGCTGGGTCTTCTTGAGATTATATAAACAATGTTTCGGGCAGCAAAGATTTGCTTTGGGAATCAGGGCAGTCGAGTTTGAGTAGACGTTATCGATAGGCATTAATATGAGCTTGCGGTGTTAATTAATATGATGGAAAGGTGCGGAAAATAATTAATTAATACACGCGCTTAAAGTTGGCCAACTTGCAACTTAGGTATAACTCTCATTTGCAACGCGCAACTCGCGTTAATTATAGAGTATGCGTATATTATATACCTGGCGTGGGTATACAGGCTGTGTTCGGAAAGTACTGTGCGCTACGCTGGTAGAAGCAGGAAGGCGGTACCTAGAGATAAGTTATAAATTGTAGTTAATGCATGATATGTCGAGAATTAGCTTGAAGTATTTCTTGCATGGTACGAATGAGCGGGTCAGGCTCAGCAAGGCGTGGCAAGTGCTACATCGCTTGACCGCTGACTAGGAGGTTGGCGGGGGTGGCCACGCTGACGTAGGGTCTGTGACGTCAGTGGGCATGTGCATGTGGTGACCATCCTTGAAGGGAAATCGTACTAACAGGGTAAAAGCGCAGCCGAGGGTGAACGACGTACTGTTCACGGTCCCATGAGTGACCCCTTAGGGCCCCTATGTAGAGGATTGTAAGCCCCCCTAAGGTTATTATGTAATTATCAGGTGGAGGTGAAGTGAGTCACCGTGGCGAGATGTCAGCCACTTGGCGGAAGAGTGGACTGGTGGTAGAGAATCCACGGGTCGGATATGACAAAGACGTAGGGTAGAGTATGTTTGCATGTCATTGAGACTATCTGTGTTGCATGTGACGTGTGTTTCTGGAAATAACATTTCAGAGCAATAGTTTATGAAAGAGCAACAGATGTGATAATAAAGGCCCAGGGTTGGACATCATCAGGAGTGATGATAGAGGCACTAGGTTGAGTTGTGAATTGACTAAGGCGTTGAACAGGTGCAGACCGTTGGGGCCAGGGGACTGGGGTTCGCGGTAAGTAAATAACTGTTGTCTCTTACAAATGATTGTAAACACATGTTATTGTTGCATGAACGCACCATGTCAATGGGAGGTGATGGTAACGGACGGTGCCCGGTAGCCAAAGGAAATGGTGAGCGTTTTGATTACTTAAATTTATATATACGCATTACATTTTAATAATACTGAAAAAAAAATATGTTGGTAATTTCGGCCGACCTTACAGTTTCTAGTTTCATACAATTGAACGTTTTTGTATTTGATGGATAATCACGAATTTTTTTATCGTCACTTTAAAACCTCTTTTGGTAAATAGTTTGTGTATTTGTATTGTATATTTTATATTTGCATGTTTCAAATTTTATTGAGTAACATTTTACTTATTTAAAAAAATATATGTAAATAAATCAACAATTATGAATTAGTTGTGGTTTCTTAACTCGACGACTTACTATCTTCCCGCAAAACAAGATATAACTTTTGCATTAGAGGCAAGTTTCAGTCGCTTCAGCCGTACAGACAATGCGTTTAATGCAACAGTAACTGTGTGGGAATTATGCATATTCGTAATGCCTGTTTTAGACGGTCATATTTTTGTATCAAATTTGTGACAAAGTGAGTGAGAAGTACCAATTCAACCAATCAACATTCACTGTGGTAGCTTACCTCTCTCACTTCGTAACAAATTTGATACAAAAAAATGACCGTGTAAAACAGGCATAAGAGTAGAAAACATTAAGAGCCGAGAGTGAATGCTTTTGTGTATCATACCTATTTAACAAATACTTTTTAAATCAACTTGCATCTGATAATTTTAAGTGAAAAAAATTGTTGCTGTTGGGAGATTGTAGCATGCACATGGTTTTAGGGTGTTGTACATAATTATGATGACGCATAAACAGGAATTCACGAGCAAAATCAGAACGATTGCTCGGCCGACATAATTCTTATAAGGCGTGTAGGAAGAGACATTAATAAAATTCAAAAAATGTCGTCATCTTGCACAAGGTTAGGGGAGTGGAAATACCTCTTGGAAAACGTTTTTCTCATTTACATTCTAGTTTTAATACAATTAGAAAAAGATTCATTAAATATTCCAGTGAGAGATTCTGTTTATTATCTGAAGTATAGTCGTGCGCAACTTAAATGCTACAATTTGACAGTTCTGTGAATTTGAAATTTATCTTTGCCCATTTGACATGTTTTCAATTAGTTGCGTAATTAAGCCCAGTTAACTTTATCTATCAGTTTAATCCCTTAGTAACGATTGTAATATGAGATAACCACTATCTCCAAAAATGTAAATTAGATTAAACTTGCCCAATTCGTATCTATGCGCCTAAATCGTACCACATTTTCTCGTAGGCCGTAATGATGATAAGCGCTTGTAGCACCGGAAACTGTGAATAACAGTGAACTACATGGTTTAACCTAGCCATGTTATTGTGGTAGGGCACTTTATGAAAAGTTATTGAAAAAATAAGTTTTTGAACTAGTTTTCAGTAAGACTTTTACGTCACTCATAATGATTTTACATCTATTCTAGTGAAGATAAAGAATGAAGTAAGTTTTTGTGCACAAATACACCTATCTGCAACATTATTTTTGATTCTTTTACCGCCGGCCAGTTATTAAAATTTTCCTTGGAAAATTTAAACTCACGGTAGCGTTTGCGCCTATTGCGTACCAATAGCTCACAATAGTTCTTTATCAATTCGCACTCAAATAGAAAACATATCTCCGAAGTTTTAAATGCTTACATGTTTAAATAAACTATCCGAGAGAATTATGGACACCCAAATTCTTACAGAAAATTCATACAAAACAATTTAGATGGAAAGTTGACTAAAGTAAAGAAGAAAAGCACACCTAAGAACTTAACGGCAAATGAGACTCTCAAGAGGAAAAACATCACTAAAAAGACAGTCAATAAAGACAAGAGAAAACGAAGAAAAAAAAATAGGTAAAATGGTAAAGTATCGTCTTAACAACTTTTGAGGTCAACACAGAATTACTGTTTATTTAGAAGATCGAGTCCTTGAATAGGTTCATTTAACTAAAACTTTATTTACTCATTGTCAATCAACCAAATGTAATGTATTTACACGGATGTTTATGTTTACTAAAGAAAAAAATACTGAATTTCTAGGATTTATTCCTTAATTAATTCACACGAGTTAATTTGAATTACTAGTGTGCTTGAGTATGGTAACTCGCAATTTCAAGCGGAGTTAATTAACAGAATAAATTAATTATTCCGGGAGATGATTTGTTACAACAGAATGCATGATTTTAATTTGCAGCGCATTAGAGAAACGAAATAGAAAGTATTCCAGTTAAATTCTACTGGTAAATCAAATATTTCTTAAATACGTGTAGATACAGGGAATTGTCTTTCCATCCTTTATAACTTGGTTTGGCCCATGCCAATATTAGAGGTAAATTTTGTTCGGCTACTGAACATCTGTTTTGCACGTGGTGCTTTTTTAAATACAGAATGTGAAACAATAGGTAAGTATGTTGCACGTGAATAACAATTTCAATGTTAATAAAACAATTTCATATTGTAGGTGCCGTTGATATGAACTGCAGACGTAACATTATTCTAAAAAAAGAATTGTATGTAATTTAAGCTGCAGTATCAATTATGAATATTCCTGTTGAAGCCATTCCTCTTGCATCATGCAACGTTTTCTTATCGGAGAGCTTGCAAATCTTCATGTGATATTTTCCGCTGTTGACTAATGAGAATTTTTATTCGGTATTGTATTTCTTTTACGGTTCATTTGATTACATTTTTAGTAATAAAACACTGACTAACAGTTGCACTTATCACTCTTTATGCATAAATTTTAATATGTAATGTATGTAGTCAGTTGTGTAAATGAATGCGTTGAATTTGGGAGGCGTGGCATGACGTTTTACTGACGTCAATAATAATTATTATAAATAAACAAATGGTTATGTGTTTTTCGGATAATTTTGACCTGCCCCCTCGGTGTCACTTTTATAAATAAAAGTGATAGTTTGCGTGATGCACCAGATATCACAACCACCACCGATCTTTTCTTCAAAATTGAAATGTTCCGCACGTCCCTCCGTGAAAAATTTCAAAAGATTCTAACACCTATTGTAAACAGGTGAATTTTTTCTTAAATTATTATGCAGTAAATATACAATAAATGCAATATAATAATTATAATATAATATATGAATGAAATGAAATAAACCTTGCAACATTTGCGCCTTAAGTTAGTCCACTTTGACCACAGGGTAGATATCGCGAAAAGAAGCCAAAAAATTAATTATGTAATTCCGAACTAAGTCTTTAAAAGGGGTGGTTGTGATGGGCACTGATGAAGCTCGTGTTTTGACAAAAGTACCTATGTACTTGAAGTTCCTTGGTTCCTGACTAGGTTTTAAGAAAATGTCAAAAGTAGATGATTTAATTAATATGTTCAAATATTTAATTTTTCCTTTTGGCTTATGTTAGTATCAATTAATTATATTTGAAAAGACATTTAGAAAATTTAGAAATAATTTCAAATTAATTTGATTGAATTTTTAATCAGATTTTAATATCGCTTGCTTACCTTTAATTTTTTTTTAATGTATCACCTTAAGAATTTAAGTTTATTTATAACTACTAATTTTATATACCGGGTGGAAAGTTTCAAACCCGAACATAGGAAACTTGCATTGAAAAGTACGTTTATGGAGATTGCTGCTCGCCATTTAAAGATACAAAAATGGTAATGGTCTTAAAGGAAAGAGAAAATGATGATCAATATTAATTACTGTGCTAAGATTATTGCTAAATGTTAATGATTTCGTAAAAATAAAATTTTTAAATTTCATCTGAAAAATCTAGTTTCCAGTATGTCATGTTTGAAAGATTTAATTATTTTCTATTGATTGAAAATAATTTCTCTGTCACTCAAAAAGTATCATAAATCTGATTCAAATCTGATACTAAGGAAACAAATTTTTCAGATGAAATTTGAAAATTTAATTTTCACGAAATTATTAACATTTAGCAATAATTTTGGCATGGTATGGCAAGGTAATATTGGTCATAATTTTTTCTCTTTTAAGACCATTACCATTTTTGTATGTTTAAATGATGAGCAGCAATCTCCATAAACAATGCAAGTTTCCTATGTTCGGGTTTGAAACTTTCCACCCGGTATAATATATGTAAGTGAACAGTATTCAGAAAAATAGAAAACTTAACTCGGGATAATTCATTACCTGAAAAAAAAAATGAGGCGAACGAGGCACGTGAGCAAAATTGTAATAAAATAATTTATTAAAATAAAAAAATTATTTGCTCTATGTGGTATATGATTCAAGCATTCAATTAACGTTAATGAATTTTAATAATTTGGTTTTGATCTAGTTATAATACAAGGTGTTATCGAATAGACTGGAATAATTTCATAGAGCGGTAGCTTGGATCAAGCCGATCAAAAAATTTTATATAATGTGATATTGAAATATTGAATTTCAAAAACTTACATTAAAATGCGACTGGATTTGAAAGTCTTCCATCGAAAGTAATATTCCCATTGGGAAAAACAATGTTTTTCTATAAAATTTTTACGTCAGTTTCGCGAAAATAAATTTGTTGCTTTAAATTTCGAATCAATGAAAAATGAACGTCTGACAACCCCCCCCCCAAAATCTGCATATGGCCGAAAGTATTGTATGCCTTTATTTATACATTCATAATTCGAAAACAGTTACATTTAGGACATCATATTATATAACAATTTTTGATCGAAGCTACCACCCAGTGAAATTCTTCCACTAGATTCAATAACACCCTACATATCCAAAAAACATTTACTCTTTTTATTTGTTAGTTATTTCATCGTTTCATGATTAAGTGAATAAATACATAATAAAACAGCAAATAAAATTTTATACTTCCTCTACAGCAAATTACGTAAGTTATTTCTGAATAGGCGTAACATGTTACAATCGTAAATATTATTCGAGAATAAAAATTATCCGTTAAAACTACATGGTTTTTTGAGCTATTTATTTGTAAAATAACAGGTGGTTGCAAATAAATGAAAGAAAAAAATCGGATGGTTGGATCAAATAGTTTTACTTTACTTTGCTCCAATTATTTTTATCTTGGTTTCCATCTGAACTCATTAAACTTCGTCACCGTCTGCAAATTCACGAGTTTGTAAACAACTTCTTCTCGTTATTTTCATGCTCAAGAGGTCAATCAACTCTGCAGAGAATGGTAACAATTTTTTTTTATTTTCGACGTTAATGTTTTATCTGTTACTGTTATTAAAAGTGCAAAAGTGCTAGATAATTCAGTTTACCCCGATCAGTAATTAATTACCATGGTAATTATTGGGATATTCAATTTCCTTGTCGGATGACTATATCATACATAATTACAATTAGGTACAGATGATTTTTTTACTATATGCCGATTGCATAAATATGAGTTAAGAAAATATACGACGAACTGACGTGGCATGACATGACAAAAGCCGCAAGGCAGTTTGACGAAAGTTAGAAGGATAGCTACATAAAAGTTCTTTGACTTATTGATCGACTGATGGGCACAAAGTAAAAAAATGAACTGTATATTGTTGAAGTTGCTCTTTTGTGTACGAACTAGTAATATGTCACTCTATATCAAAAACAGTCTTCAATATCTTGAGTGCTTCTTTCAAAAATTTTTATCTTACGCAGAATTAAAATTATAAAAATTTAACAATCTTATATTGAAATCTAATTCTTTCATGGTAATTCAGTGAAAGATAAAATTTAATGTCTTTCTAAGGTATAATGGTAAATTGCATTGCTCTGCCATTTTAATTAAGATTCTCATTAAATGATTTCAAATGATAAATTAGAATCCTGCTTTTTCAACTGGTCGATATTTATTAAATGTTCCGAAATTCAATTGTGATTCATATCAGCTCTTTGCATATCTATTGAAGCAGGCTAATTAATATGTACGTAGCTGTTCGAAATCTAAATCAACATCGCTACTATGGTATTGTTTCATTTATCAAGAATTATGTCCTCTTCAGGTAAGGTATTAGGTATGTACAAGGGTTTTTCAATTCTGATGTGACCAGTTTCTTGTTTTCCTCTTCTTATTTTAAAATATCCTCATTTGAAGAAGTTTTGTAATATAAATATTTAATCATAAATCAAAGTACATTTTTTATTTAATGATGGATGTCAAAAGAATTATTTCGAACTTGAGCGACCGTGTAGATAAATAAATATCATATTTTGAGTCGTATTAAATAATTTTTCAGACACAAGTAAGAATTAAGTTCAAAAGTTTTTTTGAATGGCAACTTCGGTATCTGCTGATAATACTTTTGTAAAATACTACTCAAAGATATACTTTCACGTTGTTTTTGTTAATAAGTTACAGTCTGAATTAAATAATTTTGTGCATGCTCATAAATTACAAACACAAAAATAACTGAACTGAATGGGACAACAAAAAGCTGTGCATCATACTCCTCTCGAAACAAGATTGTATATACAAACATATAAGTTGGCTAACCACAATGTCAATTGTTATGAGGTTTTCCCAAGTCAAAGCAGAATATACATATACGCCTAGAAACTTACGCGGAAATGGACTTTCAACGTCTGATATATCAAATAAGTAAACATATGTGGACAGAGGCTTCGTTGAAATCTGCCTAAATAATAATTTATGGTTAACCAATGGTACGTCTCTGTTTAATAAAAATCCTGCTGATATTATCGTAGTGATATCATCACTATGTCAGATAAAAAGAATAAAGCTAAAATATTTTCTGAATAGTTTCCCAAAGCTCAGATGATTTTCCTGGTGCATATGCACACTTATAAAATGCAAATAGAAACTTAATCAATTTTTAGTTAGTGACCAAGCATATGAGAATGTCTTTAAAGTAACTGAATCAGAAACTGAAATTTTCATGCGTTTAATATATTAACGTCACTAAAAAAACATGAGTTAAACATTGTTTTATAAAATAAAAATGTATTAATTTAATTTCTAATGCCTTTGCAGTGCAATTTTCAAACCAATATATACTTTTCAGGTGTGACTTGTGTAATGGACACTAATTTCTATGCGCCGTTTACTGATTTCATGCTGTTCATTATCGGACTAAAATAGTTTCCTGGGAAAATCACTTTGGTGAAATGTTAGTATTATCAATTATCTTGTCGCAGAAGTTATAAAAAAATCAAGGAGGAAAACATTAGCCTTTCAATTTGGGTGATCTTCCTAAAAGTAAACTTTTCGTCAAGTAAAAAAACATGTATTTTACATGTGCAGATGTGCACTTACACCGGGCATTTATTCAACAAAATTTGTTCAAATTCCCCCTCCGAGATGGACAAACTTGAACGTGTCGATTTACGATGAGAATTTCGTAAGTTTTTTTTATTATCCAAATAAAAGCGTCTTCAGTTCAAGGAACCGGGTTAATCTCCTTCACTGAAGAAATAGTTATTTTGGGGATATTCATAATTTTATAAATACTCAATGCTTTTAATGGAAATAGGAAACAGTGCTTTGACATATGTACATATAAGCCGTGCATTTTCTTTAGTCAACATTTACATGTTTTCGAATAAAGCTCCATTACTCGAATTTTTATAATAAATTTGCGGCATCAGGGCGTTGTAATCATAACCGGCTATGAAATCAATAAATTCTGTTCGAAAATTCTTAATGCAGGGCCTTATGAATGTCTGCTATTCTGCCTCTTATTTGTCAGCCCTTTAGAAAAATCTATCATATCCACTAACGATTTTTTTGTTTGTTAGCATTTTCGAAAAATCTTTCTCTTAGAAAACCTTCAAATTCAAGTCGAACATCATAAACATTTTGAATTTGACTGTTTAATATTACTGTTATACTGCTTTAGTGCCGATTCATAATGGACGTAAGCGTAAGAAATACGCAGATAGCAGATACATAAACGTAAATTTTCAGTATGTCATAACGCGTCCGTTAGAAAACCCTTGTTTATTTACTTTTACGTACAAGTAAATAAGCAATAAAAATGTACAAACAAACACAACTTAACCCAGCGACAGTGAGGTGACTAAATCCAACGTTAACTGTGTGGTGGGGTATGGCATACCCCAATTAAAAAAAAATTGTAAAGCAATACCATTTCAATAAATGTTTGCTTACACCATTAATTTTATTTCTCTTAATTCAAAAAAAGTAACAGTAATTTCTTTAAACAAAATGTGATAATTTTATTAGAAATTTTAGATAATAAAGAATATTACAATGATATTCAAAAATACTATGAACCTAATTCTAAATTAAATAATAACAATAAAGTAAACTTTTTTACTTCTTTTTCCACCGGTGTTTTTGCAGATCTGGCAATTGGTTTGACACCCGGTAAAAGAGTTATGATATTTTCAAAGCGAGTTCTGATTGTTTGAGCGTTGATTGAGTATAACATTTTTTGGCCCATTTTGTTCCATCTCTACCAATAAAGTATTTATTCGTTGCAGGTAAATCTTCTCCTGCGGAAGAATTTCCTGTCGTGTTACTTTCTGCACGTTCTTCTTCCGTAATCAGAATTATGCATATCTACACTTTCATGATCGAATTCGTTTTCACTTTCTGTTCCGATAGCATTCTCTTTTTCGTCAAACTCTTTCCAAAGAGCTAGTGTACGCGCTTCTTCAACTTCGTACGACATTTCAGTTGAAGCAGACAACTATAAATAATATATTTTGTAAGAAATAGAATAATAAAGTTAAAAAATTATTTCAAAATTATCAGAAAAAATAGTAACATTAACTGTGTGGTGGGGTATGAGATACCCGAACAAACTTTTAGATCGTATAAATATAGTATTCTGCACTCACCAGCTTTCAACTATCACTGAAACCAAAGTATAGACTCTAACTTAAAGATACTGAGAAGAAGAAGACCGGAAATAAACGAACACCAACGTACAATCCTATCAAAAAGTAGTGGGGTATGGTAGACCCCACAACACTGTCGCCGGGTTAAAATTTATTGCCAAAGAAATAACTGTCCCGTGGGATTCCGAAAGGCCACCCAGAGTTTACTACGCCAAATGCATGCACTCCTAGACGTCCTTTACAGACGGTCGCTACCTGTTAAGTGCCTAAAGACCTAGCGCCGGCGCTAAAGCTAAAAGGTTAGTTTTAACTAACCTTTTAGTTAGTTAAAACTAACCTTTTAGCTTTAGCGCCGGCGCTAGGTCTTTAGGCACTTAGCAGGTAGCGACCGTCTGGAAAGGACGTCTAGGAGGCCTTACTGGCCTACTTCTGTTTACAGTTGAACGACCCTTCAGAGAATTCGCTTTAATTAATAATACTTTTGATTATGGCACGTGATCGTTGTGAATAGGAATCTACGTTATGATATCCCGTTCTTCTTGGTGCGTAAGTGATCAATTGAATGAACAAAGGAGCGGGTTACATTAATAAAAACACGAAATTGGTTTTAATGAATTATTTATTGCAAAAAAAAGTTAAAAACTCCTTGTACCAGCCACTACGGGTTCTGGTATAATGAGCGAAAAAACCTTTCGTTGAAATTAAATACAAAGGAACAAAAATTACGATTTTCAGAAAGTACACTATAACCCGCTTAACCGATTTCACTTCCGAATATCGGCGCGATCTACTTTCTTTCGATTCACACCGTTGGTGGTTTAACGTCTACACAGATATTTGTTGGACAGCTTTGCTCTTTAATTAGATTAACAATTAATTGAATTTCAACTTGTCGAGTCTTGGTGCTAGTGGTACTTGGTACTACAGTGTACTTAATTAAAGGAGTTAATTAATGAATTAATCAGATGTTCTGGAGAAGTATGTGATACAAAATGCCGCCCTCGGCGATCAATTTGCAGGACAATCAAAAGCAATCACCAGTTTTTCAGGGACTCCTTTTTTGGAGGTGATGGAATACCCTAACACTGGCAAAACTAATTAATTAAGGTCGATGGGTAGGGTCCCTCCCAGCTGCTTCCAAACGCCTTGAGAGAGTGACTCCTGGTCTCTTTTTTCAGATCTCTCTCTCTTCGTCGTTTTTTCGTCGGCTAACTAAATTATTGTACAAGAACCCAGTTTTGACTGTTTTTCGACACTACACTATGGGTGTTTATGACCATTTCAGTCTCTTGGCGAATCTCTTCTAATTAACCTGCAAACCTTTCGGTAAAGACCACAATTCGGTTCACACACATACAGGGTGAAAGAGAAACTTTGTTAAGAAAATGGCTATGAATATGCAGTTCAAATTGTTCGGTCTCATAGTTTCACGAAATTCGTAATGACAATTAATTGGCCTTGATTTCTTTGTTTATATTGTGCTGACGCACTTGGTTCTAGCGGCAGATATAATTGCCTCACACCAGTGATCTAGATCGGCGACTTCCCTGTACAAATCTAAAACAACCGTTAGCGTGCCGTGCCGGAGAAAGTCCCCAAGGCTGAAATTATTTCTAAGAGTACACTGTATTGAATTCCCAGGTAGATGTGGGGAATTGTTAATTGCTGTTGGTTGATTAAATTACAGAATTGGCCTAATAATTAAAGAAACAACGACCAAGACATTTTTCTAAGATGAATGGCAATAGTGAGTTTCAATGTAAATAAGAATAGTTTGATTAAAGTCATCTAATTGCAATGGTAACATGAACTTTACTGACTCTTTATTCACTAATTAATGCAAATTGTCCCTACGCAATGGTTACCACCAAAGGTGCGATGAAAGGAATACAAATAAATGTCAATTACCTAACCGTATAATCCGTGTAACACACGCGCACCTCGCACTCTGATTTAATCACTCGCGTCGCGGCGCGCACGTGTTTGGTTTAATTGCCCTTCTTACACACTGTATTTTAACCGTAGCCAAATCAAAAAATGATTTATCTAGAAAATGAGTTAATGACTGTAAGCGCTACAAAAAGAAACCCTATGTCAAACTTTAAAATTAATCGACTGTTCGTTCGAGAGATTCAAACGTTTCTGCCTGTTTTTCGCGCCCCTGCCTTTCAAGTAAATAAATTAAACACACCCCTCGGATATTGCAGCTAAATTTTGAAATAACTTCGACCAATCATAGTCGTTGCATTTAGTTCCCACTTACGCCTATTCCAGATGCCCGCATGTATCAAGAGACACCCCATTAGCTTATCAGGAACACTCGCTGTCGTCTGTCGCGAATGAAGCACACATAACTTTAACTTTACAAGTGCACAACCTGACATTTTTAAAGTATCTGCCGCCTGCTTGACGGAAACCAGACTACAGCGAAGGTTTCACTCGCAATGTAATTTGATATCTTTACCCACATGAAACATGTATCTGAAATTTTAACGCGACAAAATATATACAAAAATACAAGCAACCCAATCTAAAACGTCAAGTAGGTTTGTTTTATGACGTCTGTGGAAGTATAATATATCTGCATGGCGCCTGCGATTATAGAATTTCTAAAGCACTCTTTGGGTGGCAAGCCAGCCCCTTGAGAAAGGACAGGCGTCGGGCTTAAGTTTTATATATGTACTAAAAAAGGAACGAGACTCATTATTAAACATTACAAGAGTACTAATTGATGTAAGAATTGACAAATAGACCGAAAATTTACATTTATGTATCTACTAATTTACGTATTCTTACGCTTACGTCCATTGTGAATTGGAACTTAGAATTACAAAAAACCATCAACAATCTTATTTTGGATTGGAAATCAAAAATTAAAAAATCCGGTGAGTTTGTTTACGCAGAAAATTTGTCGGATGTGCACAATGAAACACAAATAAAATTAGTGTGTTTCGTGCACAAGGTTAATGTATTTCGAACGTGTTAAATCTCACATACGAGAATCTCCTAAACCACCGATGCATTAATTAATGCTAACACACGCCATCAGAGCTTAATCTGACCGCAATACCGTAAAGCAAATATTTAATCTTTTCCAATAAATAAATAAAAGCCAAATTTACGTTTTGTGTATAAATAATAAAACATAAATATTCTTTGCGCGGTTTCAGCAAGGAACAATTTAATTAAGTGATCTTAAGCATCTAATTCTGTAAGCTGAAGGAGACGTGCAGTGCAAAATTACTGTTATTTTGCATCCCTCTTAATGCAGCCCCGCGTCTGTGCAACGATACAGAAATTTGTAATAAAAGGATTATTTTCTTAATTAACTGAAGTTTGAATTTTAATTAAATGAAGTTTGTTTAACAAACAACTCGACGTGCACGTCTTAATGAAATAAAATTCAATAACTGCTTTATGAAGATGCAACAAATTCTTTATGTTTTTTTGCAAACAAAAATAAACAGTAATTAGATTCATTTGAAGGTCATCATTTGAATTCCTTATTTTTATTTCTTGACGGGACTTATAATCCCGCCGTCTATGCCGGAACATGCAATTATTTTTTCGCTTGGTTTCAAAACCATTTTATAATTCTTATTTATCAGGCATCTTTTCCTTTTGCCTGGTAATTCTAATAATGGAAAGCTTCAGTTTAGAAAATAGAATTTTAGTTATTCGTCTGTACTTTCAAGGAACTAGTTATCGTCAAATACATGCGCACCATTGATGGAAATGTTTCAAGATATTCAAATTCCTGCTGTGTGTAGTCTAAAGTAGCTTAAGAGCAGCGCTATGAAAAGGCTGAGAGAATATAAATTAATATTTAAGAAAATAATTTCAAATCTAAAGTATTAAAAAAAAAAGAAGAAAAAAATACTGTCCTCACTTGGATTTGATCTTGTGACCCTACAGTTTCGAAACGCGAACAAATAATTAGAACCACGAAAACCGTGTATAATCTTCGTTAATATTAAGCTTGGACGGAAAAAAAATGATTACTTTTTCTCTTAGTTTCTAAATAATTAACAACTAAAATAGCATACATTTAGTATCAAAACACTTTAAATGCCATAATCTTTCCGGCAATAACCTACAGTTTCATAAAAATTTACTCAGGCAGATAGTATAGAACAATTTCTGTTTTCCCATGTTAAATCGCTATGTCTCATTGTCAGAAGAACACCCGGTATACCATAGCATGATAAAAATCCAGAAATAGATTTTCTTCCTAGTTAATTTCAAAAAGTGAATCACATATTCTTCAAATAATAAACAGTTTTCCGAACATTATTCATGCATTTCCAAGGTTTCTTCCATAACTTCAGATTAAATGAATAATTTATATTTATACTATTTATAAATTATCGTTTGTGGCAATGTGAAGTAAGAAGTCTAGAAAGATATAAATGCTTTTTGAGCAAAGAAATCCTTCCAGACTTTTGAACGACGCCGACGCGACTCTAATGACACGAGAAACAAATTGTCTTCGCGCAATAAAATATTCTCAGTCAATTTAACTCTAAAATTCACACTTCATGCTCAAAGCAAGGACAGTAATTAAAAAAAAAATGCTCACACATATCTTACAAAATTACGCCTCGAACTTTTTCTTTGCCTTAAACGTCATTTTGTTCTAGATAAGCTCTTAAATATTTCTAATTTAAAAATTCTTGCGGACAAAGACGGATTGACCTGAGACTGACAAGTTCTTCACAACAATACGTTAAATACAGTAAAAAACTACTTTAATGCTCTAGGTAATTAAGTCTCGTTTTCATTTATTTTTGGATGTTTCTACCAATTAATGCCAGAAATATTAAGACTATACATTTTCAATTATAACAAGGTTATACAGGGTATCTTACAAAAAACGTCCCAAGCCATAACTCCTTTATTTATGGACTAATTTTAAAAAACAAAGAGACAAATGAAATGAAACTAAAAACACTATAAAGTGTGGTTAGTTAATTTATTCTTTTTAAATACCTTCATGCTCAAACGACTGTCAACTTTTATTTTTTAAACGGCTCCGTATATTTTTTATTATTGTATCTGGTAGAGCTACTTTTTCTAAATTCAATAATGTGCAACACTTTTAAGTTTTGACCAGCAAATATTTCAGAAAGCATTAATGAAAGAGTTGAATGTGCAAATGTAAGTTGCTACTTAAAAAAAATTTAGTCTAAATGTTTGGTGTGGCATTTTAGGAAATCGATTAATTGGACCATTTTTCATAGATGGTACCTTAAACCAACAAAAGTACCATGAACTTTTGACTGAACGCCTACAAGACATTTTAGATAAATTGCCATTAACTGAATTAAATGACATTTATTTTCAGCAAGTCGGAGCTACACCACACAATACCAGAATTAACGTTAACTGACTAGATAGAACATTTGGGGCAAGATGGATAGGAACTTTCGGACCAGTTCGATGACCTGCACGTTCCCCCGATCTTACGCCACTAGATTTTTGGTTGTGGAATTTATTTAACACGTCCTGAAAATGAAGAAATATTGCGGGATAAAATTATTAACACTTGTCGTGCAATACCTCCTGACACTTTATTGCGCTCGACTTACGGAGTAGCTAAAAAATGTCAGCTTTGTATTGAAGCAGGTGGTCATCAATTTGAGCAACTTTTGTAGATTTTTTACACTTATTTTTCTTTTCTTATGTCGCTATTTAGTTTTTTGAATAAATATTTTCACGTTGCAGTTGTTTTTCGAAGCATACTTGACAGTTTTACGTCAACACCACTCTTTTAAATTTCGATTTTCAATTTTTTTCACAAAGCAACTTACATTTGCACACTCAATTCCTTCATTAATGTTTTCTGCAATATTTGCTGGCCAAAACTTAAAAGTGTTGCACATTATTGAATTTAGAAAAAGTAGAGCAGAGCCATTTAAAAAATAAAAGTTGACACTCGTTTGCCTATGATGGTAATTAAAAAGAAAAAATTAATTAACCACACTTTATAGTGTTTTTAGTCTCATTTCATTTGCCTCTTTGTTTTTTAATAAAGGAGTTATGGCTTCCGGCGTTTTTTGTAAGACACCTTGTATTATTTATTTAAAACCTGATAAGGGTCAAAAATAGGTGCTCTAAAAATTTCAGTGTAGTTAGAGCTATATGAGATGTCTGTTATAGAAAAATGTAAAGAAGATTCTCGAAAGAAATGCAGGTTTTCAATGTTCCATAAGCGGTTTACTTAAAAGACCACATTAACTTTTAAGTAAAACCAGGACTCATTAAAAAATCAAGTTCAAGGCATCGTTATTGTTTAAGGGTGGGTTTACAGGAAGCAAATCAAATATTTAATTTCGAATTAAAGTAATAACGATTAAGTTGCCATTGCGAACTGTCAAATTAACAACGTCATTAATATTTGATTGCAATTAAATTTTCTGTAAACTGGCCCTAAGTTTTCCAGAAAAAGTTACAGTACAAAACGCTTTGATTACAGTTTGCGGTTAAAAGTTCTTAATAGGTACATTTGTAGCCTGTATGGATACATAATTGTCTAAATCTTATTTTAGAATTGTACGGCAAGAACCTTAACTTAATTTCATTTCTTGAGCAAGTCTATGAATTGACTTCAGTGGTTTGTCTTGCATTCGATTCCGCGCTTCATCAATTAGTTGTTCGAACAGACGTCTACCAATTCCCTGTTTATGTGACAGGCTTACCTGTTTCTTTGAAAGTTGCTACAATAGTTGTACCTAATAGAAAAGTCGTTAGGTATTACTTCCACATCAGGAAACTTCTATGAATTAATTAAAGCAAGCTTTTCTCAAACACTATTGTCCAACCGTTATCTATTTCGAAAATATGACTCTATTTTAAATGTTTGTATTCTCATAAGAACATTTTGAAAATTCAGTAAAAAAATTTATAAATCAGTTTATTAATCAACAAAATTTATTAACAACTGTCAGATGTCATAAACACTCTCACATCTTGTGGTTTTATAATACACATGACTTAAATACACCCTCGATGAATCTATTTTATGTTCGTACTTATAAGGATTACTTTCTTCACAAGAGATTTTTAGTTTGAACGAAAGAAAGAATTATTTTACAATTTTGTCAGCGAAATATAAAATGGTTTTTGAAATTAAATTGCCTTAACTTCTAGGTAATGCAGATCGATATCTTAATTTTTTTTTAAATATTTTCTAAAATATTGTACACTATACCTAGATAGAAATCTCATTTACATAATCTCATTTTAAGTTAAAATGAAAGAATAAAAAAATTTAAATTTTGCTTAGTTTCGGAGTTACCTGAACTTAAAGTTAGATAACCAGAAGTAGTTATTTATGCAACTAGTGTGTAAAGTAGGTCTTTTTAAACTACTGTGAAAATTTTCGCACTCGAGGCGTCAGCCAAATGCGCAAATAATAGCACGAGATAAAAAAAATACGTTTACACACGTGTTGTATACAATATTTGTTCTACAACCGAACAGATTTCACGTTCTTTATCAACTGCTTTGTTTATGATATGATGTAAAAAAATTATTTCAGTTTTTTATTTTCACACTCAGATAACTCCGAAACTAAGCAAAATTAAATTTTTTACTCTTTCATTTTAACGTATATTTTGTGTATATTAATGTTATTCTGTGAGTAAAAAATAATCTTAACTTTTGCATAAGAATTAGATAATTTTAAACTTACATAATGCAGATATTCTAAGAGGAAAAACATTGATAGATCACAGAGTGATGAAATAAAACAAAATTCCCATAAATTCTATTTCTATTTGTGAAAGTAACTATTTTATTGCATAACCTCTAAAACAACTCCTACCGCAAAATTAAATGCTATTCTTCAAATTAAATATCTCAGTAGTTCTAAAATGGTTCTAGAGTCTTGATTGGTGCCGAAACAATTAACGTAAAATAAAAATTACAACTTGAACTCCTTTGGAACCTGTCGGACAAACACCAGCAACAGCTTTACGACTTCCAAATTAACGAGGCCCGGCAATTTGCATAACTTCAGATTCAAGCAGATTTTCTGCCCTAATTAAATCAGCTAAATACATTCTCATTGGAACGGCACGTTTCCTTGACGACTACATTGCTCCGAATAATTAAGACGGTTAATTGAAGGAAATAACCTGTGATAACAAGGCAGAAGTAATAAACAATTTAGCTCTTCAAATAAAAACAAAACGCATGCTCTGGTTTTCCCAAACTTAAAAACTTGTTTGTTTATTCAGAAATGTTAATTTCAAAATGGGTCTGCTGGTTGGTAAATACGTGTGTTATGTCTTTTTAAACGTCACTTGAATTCTTTTTTTATAATTCGCTGTCGCCATCCTCGCAAATAGTGCTATTACGGCCGCTCAAAGTTGGGAAGGTAGTTGTTTAGTAACAGTTATACACACGTCGTAAAGTAAATTAAGTAAGTGAAGTAAGCGTAACACGTGTAGTACATTTAACACAAACAAAAATATTCTCTAACAGACTTTAAACCCTACTTTGAATACTTCCGCTGGCGCTAGTGTATAGGGGTTGTTTGTGGAGTATTAGTTGCTTTCCATTTAAGTGATGAAAAATTATCTGATGTAAGGTATTTGGCCTCGCTTTAAATCAATAGTGTTTACACGTTTGGCACAAAATGTCACATTCAAACGCGAACTCGGGCAAGTAAGTATAAAAGTAAGACGAAACGGGGCGGTAAATTCCTCAGATCATTTTCATCAGTAGTTGTAAATGTAATACGCAAATAAGTGAGGTGAAGTGAGGTCATAAAGAAGATAAAGATAAAAAGAAAACAGCTATTATTATGCATAAAAGTGAGGTAGAATTCAAGCCTACACTTTTCAGCGACAACATTTCAAAATATGTTTTCTCGCTCAGTGATAAACGTATTGTGCATTATGTGTTACATGACGTTATATTATGAATTTTAGAGACCTACCGACAAATGTATGTATATTATGAAATGTATATGTCCCAATATACACTACATTCGTAAAAAAGGCTGCATGTTGTGCCATTTTAAGTTGAGAAATACACTCATCAAAATGGTCTAGGGGACACGTCTAAAAATAAACGCTGTTGCAAATAGTGGAAGTACTATGACAAAACCTTGAAATAAATGGTAAAGTTGAACAAGAAAATTTTATTTTTAGCATAAACCACAACGAAGTTACGATAGTTTTGTTATAGAGGGTGTTCAACAAACCTAAAGCAAATTTATAATTTAAAAATTATAACGAAATCGGAACGAAAATGAGAGATTTCACATTTAATACAGTGTATGGCCACCTCTGGCGTTAATCACAGCACGGCACCTATTGGGCATACTTCTAATTAAATTTGTTGCCACTGGTCGCGTAAACAGTTTGACAGCTCCTGCTTTGGTTGAAACACCATGCCATGATTCTGGATACGTCTTTGTAGCACATCCCACACGTGCTCTATTGGATTTAAGTCGGGGGATTGCGCAGGCCACGGTAATACTGCGATATTTTGCTCACCCAAAAAATTTCTAACTGTTCTCGCAACGTGTGGTCGAGCATTGTCGTCCATAAGTAAAAACTATCCCCCGACTTGTTCTGCCTGTGGAAGGATAACAGGTTGTAGAATTCTGTCCCGATACGCGTTAGGTGTTAAAGAGCCTTCCACAAAAACGAGGTCTGTTCTACGGTCAAATCCAACTCCAGCCCATACCATCACAGTTCCCCCTTGGCACCGCTCCATTTCCTGAACAGTTGCCAAACGGTTTTCGTTTCCAGGTCTTCTCCACACCTTCAGCCGTCTAGAATCTGGCCTCAAACCGAACTGGATTCATCAGTAAAGAGCACATGATCCCAATCTTGTTCTTGCCAATTGACGTGTTCTTCAGCCCATTCTAATTTTCGTGCGCGATTGCCACACGATAGCACAGGAACCCTAACCAGACGTCGAGCATGGAGTCAATTCTCATGTAACCTGTTTCTTACAGTTTGATCACTGACACCTATGTGATGGACATTTTGGAGCGCCATTTTTAGTTGGTTGGCCGTAAGATTTCGATTACGAAGTACTTGCATGCGAAGAAATCTATCCTGTACAGCGTTTGTTTTTCTAGTGGGGCCAAGATGTCTTTCTTTTACATCACCAGTTTCTCCATAACGCTGCCACAAGCGACCGATGGTACTTTTTGTAGAATTTACAGCCTCCGCCACATTTCGAATAGTCATACCACCCTGTATCATGCCTACAGCTCTTAACTGAATTTCACGACTAAGATGCCGTCTCTCCATCTTTATTAATTCCAAAAACACTATAAATCTCAACTTCTAATCCTCTCAGACAAACATCAAGTAAATTAATGTAAAACGTATTGAGAGCACAAACAACACTTTGTTATAAATGTCATTAGCTAACTCTCATTTGATTACGGAGACAAAGCTAAACATCGCCAACTTGATCCTAAGGTTGCCACATTAGAGCTCTGTTAGCTATATTCGCACAAAATTTTGATTAATGTACGCAAGCATACTTCTTACGTTTGTCCCCTAGACCATTTTGATGAGTGTAGTATATTGATTTACAAGTTTAGAAAAGTGACAGTTTTCCAGTGAGTGTAAATATTTGAATTCACGAGTGAGCGTTAGCTCACCTGTGGATCAAATTTACACGAACATGGAAATTCACTTTTCTAACGTGTAGATCATGCTATTTTTTCGTGTAGTTGACGAAAATAACGGTAAAATTATGAGAGTGTCGACGAATAATAATAATACATCAAGGTATGTCAAGCATTTGTTGACATAGTAACAAAACATCAATCTGTGACATCAATGAATCAATCTTCGACCTCTGATACGCCAAAATGAATGAAAAAAAGTGTTGCTAACGGAAACGTGAAGAAAAGTGTTTCTAACAAGACAAGTCCCACTTTTCTTCACGATTTATGATTAAACATTGTGTCAGTTTTCTGTCAACTACACGAAAAACGAATTTTACTGTTGAAAAAAATAGATTCTTATTCTTAGTTTATTAATCTATTGTGTCTAAGTTTCAATGGCAAGAATATTAGTTCATATAATCTTCACTCGAACAGTATTAACATCGTTTAAGTGACATACTATGAAAATCACGGAACTTGAGTGCTGCGTAATCAATCGCCGAAGCAAGAACCGATAATTATTTCAGTATTATTTCTTTGTTAACGGTGAATGAGAAAAAGGACGGAGTTATGATTCAGGAGTCTGTTGATACAACACCAGACAATCACGCAACGATCTTCTCTTGTGAATAATACATTATTTTGACAAATCAGTACATAGAAATGTGTCGTATCTAAGTACTGATTGGTCAAAATATGTTACTTAACGATTGTCGCTATTTAACGGTTTCGTTACTAGTTACAGAATAGGGGGGTAAATATTAGTAATCGATTCGGGTTTCAAGAGAGCTTAGAAACTCTTTCTCAAACATCAAATAATTCTAGTAAAAGTAGAATAGTAAGACACTGGGAAATTATTTTTCTACGTACATATTTGTCTGGGAAAACAAATTGTTCGCTTTGAAATATTTTATATACAACATGTCCCCGGATTGACTGCGCGTTACGTATAAATGGAGCAAACATTTTTGAATTCAGGTTTCACGCTTTTAGTTCAGTCTGCTTGGCGCGAAATGAAATTGTGTCAAATTTGACGTCAAAGGTCTTCAAGGTGTAGGAATTAATGCAAGAAGAAATAAACTACAGTCTTATAAAGTTCTCAGTGTATAATACAGGCTACTTCCATTTACTACGGGATGCCATAACTAAGGCAGAATTATTTATTAGCGGGAGTAAATGTCTTGTAACCATTTAATTTATGAAAGTCAACTATTTAATCTTTTGTGGTATTTAAAATAAATTAGTTTTTAGGGAAATCTCATCCAAACAAAGTAAGCATTGTTTACCTTGGTTACTTAAATCGACAATTTTTGATTTTGGAGTTGAAAAATAAAATCACTGTGACTTGCCAAATGTGGCCGTTTAGGTACCGCAAATTGAGTAATCTACGAGCCCACTTCAGTTGGCCCACTTATAAAATTTCCAATTATTAGCACTCGATCAAGAAAATTCTAAACAATAATTTATTTTTCAACAAACATTTTAGAGATTATTTACCCAAACTAAAACCTAAACTTCAATATAATACTAAGATTATAAATCGAACAGAAAATGAAAAATACGGATATTTAGTGTGTAAAACGTGTTGGATAACATCATCTCTTTCTTTCAACAATGGCCATGACTCTTCTAGGCATAGTAGTATTAATTAGGTTTCATAATTTCTTAAAATACACAGAAAAAATTAGTATTGTACTCAGGACTACAAATTTATTCATAAAATTTTGTAATTATTATTGTCGTATTTTTATAAAAATGAATTGTAGGTGATTGTATGAAAAAGTTTGTATTGAGCAAATTACAGTTTTAATGTGTACAGTTTGTTGATAATGTACACATTCATGTAATCAAACAAAGCCTGTTTAAAGAAAAGTCATGCAAAGATGTGAAAAGATTTCATGCAAAACTGAATTACAAATGATTATGACAATTTGCCACAACTTGCACTTATTTACTGCTATACAGGCTGTTCACGGGAAGGCGCTACAATAGCTAACTTTTTTATTTGAATTTTTACGAGGTAGCTTAAATTAGAAAAGTTTGAGGACCTTTCCTGCTGGATTTTATGGCAACATCAGAAAAACAAATGACTGTCAGGTTTTCGAGATTCTCAATTGTTTTCAACTTTTTTAAATGGAACGTTATATTTTTTAACATCGCATGGCGTTCAAGGCGTCAAATTAATTATGTCTCTAAAATATTAGGTACCTTCCAAAGCCTACTATTTGAAAACAATTTCGATGTTCTCTTGTTTCAACGCACACTATATTGTGTTCGCCAACAAAAAAACTGTTAATATTTTACAAGGTTACAAGGTTTTACATGGTTACATAGGTTAAATTTAAACAATTATCATATTCTTTGCTACATTTTTTTTTTTTTCTATGTAGTGTTAGAAATATCTGCGCTGTATTATTTTCACCAATTTCGTTTTTATGTTAAAAAATTAAATACGATTCAACATATTCCAGGTAGGTCAACTGGAACGGAACTGCCCTCATAAAAATTTATATGTAGATGAATTTAATAAATAAGTATTAAATGCAAACTGCCAAATCTCAGTTGAATAGGGAGAACCCTTACACGGAGAGACCCAGTTGTTTACCACAAATAAATTAATACCTTTAACTTAATTTATTTCATTCAAACAACAGTTTAGTTCATTCAAAAAATGTTTTCAACGAAGCAAGAAATTTGGTTAGAATATTTTTTTAAAGCAACAAATTTACTTTTTTGAATGATTTTTCAATGAAATTACATACGGGCCCCAAGCTGTAACTCATTTATTTTTATTCAAACACCCAATAAACTATATATATATTCTTAAATGGAACGTTGTTCCCTAGAGAATGAAGTACAATAATATTTTTTTGTTTACACTCTATACGAGTGATGACGTCATCGACAATTTTTTTAAATGGCAAGATAATATTTTTTTTTGCGAAATATGATCTTTTCAACCATATCAAACTTTTGTATGCTTACATAAGAACATTTTCGAGAAAAGTTAAAAACATAACTTCCTTGGCTTAACTTTTAAAGCATGTTAATATTTAAAGCAGGCCATGAATAGAACAGAACTTCAAAATAATTTGACTGAAATTTGTCATATTGTATTTAGTTTGTAAAAAAATTGTAACAGTACCAATTTGAACATTTAATTTGATATAATTTTATTCATTTACGATGTTTTATATTCTAGGTTTACTTATTTTTTAATTGAAATGCATTTAAGATCGTTAAAATTAAAACTCTGCTTTTCAGTTTTCATTATTAATTTTCTCAAAAATTTTCTTATAAAAGAGGTCAAAATTTTTGTAGCATCGTTTTGACAGTCACGGGGGTTATCGAAATATCAACTCAAACTTGGGGGTTCTCATTAAAAAAAAATGTCAGTGACCTCATCACTCTTATCTGTGACGGATATGTGACAGGTGTAATGCCAAAGGACGCGCAATTTAAATAAAAATTGACCTGTTTTTGGAATTTTCTTAAAAATCAATAATTTACGCTTTATACTGATTATTCCAAACTTTACACTCTCACTGTACGTATATAGTTAATATAGGAATAGTTTCTTTTTTAATTAATTAGTGCAGTAAAATCCAAATCGTGGTTTTTCTGTACGCTGTTAAGGCCCAGTTTTACAATGGAACGGAACTGTTCGCCGAATATCCTTTAATGTTCCTCCATATCTGCGTCACATCTACGTTACGTTATTCTAAGAATGAAGCTTATACGATGATTGTAAAATGAGGCATAAGTGTTCAACGGTAAGCTTAAAAAACACGAGTTTTTTCAAACTTTTGCTAAGCGTGGGTTTAAATTGATTGACATTTCTATAAGTTACAATTTGTCTCGGGGCACAAATATAATGAAAACGTTCGAAATTTAGCGTGTTGCGCCAGTGTCATGTAGATTACGTTGTGTTCCTGTATTTGCGTTAGTTTTTACCTGCAATGCTGTAGCACTAAGTGATGGACGTATTAAGTAGAGTAGAAGTACCGGTTTTGGTCACTGCACCAGTTGTGGCCATTTTGAGTTTTTCATGGTTGAAATAAGGAAAGTATAAGATAAGTGGGAACATTACCACCAAATGTTTGAAGATATAGTGGTTTAACTCTATATTGGCGCTAATGGTTTGGCTTTGAAAGGCAATAATTTTATATCCGTACAACACGAAAACGAATTTCAAGATCAAAGTGATAAGTGCAATTATTAAATTTTTCGATAACTTCTAAAATAATTTCAAGTTAAACTTCAGAATCTGTGAAATGTGGATGGCCAAAACCAGTACATTCATAAATAAAAATGTCTACCAGAGTGACCAAAATTGGGATAGACATTTTCCAGTTTTGGCCATTAGTTATAACTGTCTGCGCACATTTTGGTTCGTGCTACTACAGCATAAAGAAATTTTCTAAAGATTCCAAACATTAATATGACGGGAAAAACTGTGAAAATAAAAGATTTGCTGAAGAAAGGAAACAGAATTTTCTTTATGATAAGGACCACTTAATAAATGCATTAGATGTCATAACAAATAAAACTTCAATGCAGATTGTCTTAAAAAAATTTAATGTAGATGTAGTATCTGAATGAAAAGCAATAAAATCGAAATATTTCCAAAATATTATAAATTTTTCTTACTATCTATCAGAACAACAATAATAATTTCTACACAACACCGTGCAGAAATAAAAATTATTGTATTCAATCATTGTTGATCGTAGTGTATTTGTTTTTGTATTTAATATAAATTTCTAATATATATATATATAATTAACATGTGTTTTTAATGAAGTGGCCAAAACAGGAGCACAGATGTGGCTAAAAGTGGTGAATGAGTGGCTAAAACTGGTGGAATTAGCATATCCAACATTTTATTTATTTTGCAGTACCAAATAAAATTCAATCCATTTTAAATTTGGTAATATCTTCCCAATGTCTGTCTATGCCCTTTGGACGTATTTGTTTCGATATATTTTTCAACATGTGACGTAAGGACAATGGTAAAGAGAAAACTTCGATTAAAGTGGCCGAAACTGATGCCTCTATCCTAAGTATAATAATGTTAGCATAGTTTTAGATATCTCTTGGTGATGGGACCGATAACAGAAAATAAGAAAAAACAATTTAACTTCTAGGGACAAGCTATTGTTGATTTGCTTGGTGAAAAATGCATAAGACTAGAGAATTCAAAGAATCTAATAATGATAAAAATATTGGAAAAAAAATTAGAATGGATTACAATTAAAAAGGAATTTAATAAACAGTCAACCAGGGCTTTTCAGCAAAGACTAAGATTGAATTTATTGCGGTCCAGGGCTCCAGTGCGATGAGCTACACATCGCTAAAAAGGGGAAAACGAAAACTTTTCGTTGATTAAGACTGCTTTTGGAGAATCGTCTATGGCAAGATCTCCTGGTTTTCGATGGAATAAAGAGTTAACAAATGGTCGGAGAAGCGGTGAAGAATGGTGTAGAACGATTATTACTACGCATGAAATTTGAGTGCACTGTTATGATCCGGAGATGAAACAGCAGAGCATACAATGGATAGAAAAAGGAGGACCGCATGTAAAAAGGCACACACACAAAAATTTGCGAATAAAACTGTGGCCATAACATCTTTTTATTACAAGGGGATGATCCCACATGGTACTATAGTAGACGCTAATTATTTTAAAGAAGTTTTACGTCTGTTAATGAAGAATCAGATCCAAAAAAAACCTGTGCTGATTGTAAAATGGAAACTTCACCACGATAACACTCTTTCGCATGTGGCTAATGATGTGAGAGAATTTTTGAACAGTACAAATATCAGCTTAAGACAAAAATTAAGTTGTATGTTCACTTTTGAAATGCTAAACCATGAAAATTCTATCTTCAAGTGAAAACTAGTGGAAAACGTGGAAAATACATAGTTAACAAAGACACCGAAGTGCTAGGAACAACAATGGAAGCAGAACCGTGTAATTAAAATGCGGACTAGGTAACCCACAAACTTTTACGAGACCTCAGCAAAAGTTTAATCGACTTAAAATTTCGCTTGGAAATTGCGCTCGCCGTTAATGATGCTGCAATAAATTTCAATAATAGAAACAAGCCGTGCAGGCGGAAACTGAAAATCGATTCTGTTTGTTACCAACGTTTCACGGATGTTCCTAGGACTGAAAGGAATACCGTACGCCTCTATTTGTCGCAGATTTGAAAGCACCTAAAAAAAATGGAGACACAGCTTTAAAACTATTCTAAAGCCTTTAGTTCAGTGAATAAGTTTTCAAACGAAGAAAAAGTTCGAATTAGTACGAAGTACATACTTTGTGTTAATTTGTTTATTTTACTTAAGTAGGTAATCTTCAGATATAAACTTTAGAGAATTAAAACGATGGTAAAATAAAAATGTACCTACTATTTTGTCAGTAAATGATAATTATAAATTTAGTTTGAAGATTATTTTGTTAGTTACGTTATAATATACAAGGTGAATGACAATTGTACCGACAAAAAAACGCATAAAAGAATCGATGTCACAGATTACGGGAAAGTGTTTAAAAAATTCTTGTGAACAGTTTATAATTAATTAAAAAATTACCCCAAAATCAAGCTCCGGCACTGCATACGAAATACGGAGGCCACGTTCTATAAATGCGGCAGTATAATAGGACTATAAAGTTTTTTATTGACTACTTGCTTGCACACAATGCGGCCTTGACACACATCTCAATTAGTTTTATTACACGTTTAACAGCTGGGGAACGTTTCTTTTACGCGACGTTGTTATCCCTTGCGTGGAGTAATCTACTTCAGGTAATTTGGTGCATGCATTTGTCAAATAAATACTTTCGAGGCCGTATTTCACGTCGGGCGTTCACCTAAAAACAGAGTTGTGAAATTCATCTTAAAGGCCAAGTTCACGAAGCCACGCCGCCGTATTCTGAAACTACAAAAAACTTTTATGACAGCATTTATTTCGTTCATCTACTCCTCGACTTTTTAACCAGGGGCGCATCGTCTTTTTGGGGCTAATTTTTGATGAATTATATCTCAAAAACTAAAGTAGAAAGAATTATTTTAACATTTTTCCCATACATTCGGACTTCGCTTCTTATTGTGGTTTCATTTTGTCCGGTTAATTAACAGTCACCCTGTACCTATAATAAAATCAAATAAGAGGAGAAAATAAATAAATCCAAAAAGGAAAATGCCAACGTTCTTCACAATAGAGATTCATCATTTGCAAGGAATGAGTTAACAAATTGCAAGCGAATGCGTTCTGATAAATACATCAATTTTCGACTTCAAAATGAACTCCATAATGAAAATAAATACATAGAAACTCTCTGTGCAAGAAAAAAATTCTGCCTCATATATGTATGTCTAATTTAGAATTAAATTTATCGTTTATTTGTAACAGATATTGAAATTTGTGTTGAATTTAAAATTTAAATCTTAAATTTAAAAATGTCGGATTTAAAATTTAAAAAATGATAGTAGTAGAAAAATTTATTAAAATTCTGCAACTCTAAACGTAAAGAAGATTGAAGGAGCTAAAAATTTTCTTAATTTTAATTAATATTATCAGTTTGTTTATGTGATTAGTGGTGACGTTAAAAAAATTGTGCAATTAGAATGCATGCGCACATATGTTTAGGTAACTTAGCCTTGTAAGCCACAGACGGATTCTTAAATAATTATATAAACACACTTCCAATGTGTTCGACCAATAGAAGTAAAACTTCACACATAAAAAATCTCTTACTACAGACAACTTTAGAGGCAGCTAAAGATCATTAGCAAATGGAAATCCCGACAAGCTAATGACTCGTATGTTTATGTTTACGCCGTTTAATAAACAACGTGTGAATATAATCTGAGTGTTACGTAACTCAATAGGAAATACATATACTTATATATTAAAACAGACAAGACATTACCAAAACTTCAGATTAAGCTTTACAAATGATAAGGTTATAGGTAAAATTGAATGAAAAGTTTAAGTCGCGACATCCTGCGATCGCTTTTTGACCTAACATTGCATTAGAATTGACAAATTGGAATCAAAACTTTCCAAAATTTAATGTCTGAATAATCTTTAACACGGTAGCTAAAGGTGAAAGTTATATAAATGTGATAGACATCTATAATATCATCTATCATCTATCATCTATAATATTTTTCTTGTTTCTTCGTGCAAAGGATTGTACAAGTCACTCGTTACTGTTTGAAAGGATTATTATTTATCAACAATTGTCTTTATTAATTTTCGTTTTCAGCATTACTCTAAATGTTCTTTGTTGTATTTCTTGAACACTCTATTCTCCTTTAATAAAAATTCTTTCCTTTTTTTTCTCTAGGGATTGTAAATAAACGCTTGGGCTTTGATTTTACTTGATTTTTGTAAAAACTAGTCAGTTCAATTCAGAACAATACAGTTCAGAACAATACGAGATGTATTTTAAAGTTCTTATTTTTGATTTGCTTAAGAAAACGTTGATTTTCACGTTAGTATTTTTCCCTTTTTCTTAACTTTTCCTTTTTTCTTATTATAATCTCTCTGAAATGATTATGTCCCTTATGTTCGAATCCCAAGAGTGAAATTTAATTTTTTGAGTAGATAATTAAATTTCATTTGTTATTATCTTTCCTCACACCATGGAACTGTGTCTAAAAAAAAATTATGTGCTTACTTGTAACTTGCTTCAATTAGGCTGCACACGTAAGTTTCTATTAGGTTAAAACCAAAAATTCCCGTCCTTTACCGGTTGCTAAACAAAGTTCAGCAAATTATGAATTAGAGATGTCGGTCACGTAAAGTGAGTGAAATTGGCAATGTCCCCTATGGCAAGGTTTCTTTTGATTTTAATTCGGGCTTATTAGAGACGGCCCTGAGCTTTGTAAAAAAGGAATTTGATTATGGTTGGGAAATTTCGTTGGTTTTATTATAAAACTGGAATATAATAATTATCTTTGTAAACGAAGAAGTCGTGCATAATCTTTATACATTTTATTGGTGAACAAAATTCTATTTTATGTTTAAAATCCTTTCACATAGAAAAATTACAATATACTTTTGCGATGGAAAACAGAATTTCTTAAGCAAATGAGAACCGCAAAAAAATTATTACTGATAATACCTTTCATGCTGCCCTCGTTCCAAGACGTTTTAAGCAACCGAGATAAATGAAACACGCTCTGCTTACTATTGTGCCCTTATCTTCAATATAATTTACTGTAAAATTCCTTCCTCTGTATTGAATGCGTTTGAAAGGAGACCGCTTACTTCAGAAACGTCCGATCCATAATTTCTGCCTAAATTACGGTATTCGTCCGGAGTAAATTAATCGCAATGTTGTAATATAAAGGCGCATTATTGATCAAATTGCGTGTTTATTAGTAATTAAATAAATCACCTACGGTTTAGGAAATTGTAACTGGAACGGATGACGACCTATATAATTTATTAATTGCCATACAATAACTGTTTAAGGAAACGTGGAATCTAAAAATATTAAATTTGTTATTGTTACTTATTAATGAAAAGCAAAATTCCACAACTTTTAATAAATAATTAAGTAATTACAGATCGAGGTCTTAGAATCCCTCAAAACAAGAAAAGTATTTTAAAAATTAAAAAAACCCTGACAACATTTTTCTCGATTTTTTTATTACCTACGGGGGTAAATTTTTTACATAATTAAACATAGATTTTAAATTTCTATTACAATCCGTTCTGAAAAATATCCATAAATAATTAAAAAAACGGTTACTGCGAAGCAATCTCGAAGATCTAGAAGTTCTGAAAATTGAAACCTATAACATTCAGTGCAACTCTTCAGAAATGAGAAAGTTATTTTAGAAACATTAAACGGTGAATCAATCACCTATAGGTATATTTTTAGTAATTTGCAACGAATTCACAGGTAGACGTTTTAAAATGGTAATTTTCTTTTCATTTTGTGGTTTAAAAAGATCCCCAGGTATCAATGTTCCAATAAACGATGTATGTAATTATGACATGTTTTCAACTTCTTTCATTCATCTTGTCTTTAGTAATTAATCTTTCCTTCTACGTTGTTAGGTCATGTAATTGTATAATCATGTAATTATAATCTGTTCAATAATTTTTTCCTTTACGTACCGATCCCAGAGTTTTTTTTGTCCTTCTTTTCTGGAATATATACTTTACACAACGTTCTGTGATGTAACAGCAAATTTTCCGCATTTTATTTATAATTTACGGATACAATTTTTTTTTTCTTAATTAACATTTTAAGAGGAAGATTAAAGAAGGTTTCGGTGGTAAAACTCTCACATTTTCTCAGAATCCACTGAGCTTGGGTTTAATCAAATTTTGTTGGACACGTTTCAATTAAAGTATTTTTCAAATTGTATCCACGATGTTTTAATAAAACGGTTTGCTTATTCCTAATAATGATGTGAAAATAAATACACTTTTTTTTATTTTGAACCTTTACATTTACATTTTCATAGTGTCATAGCCATACATTCATCTTCTTCTAAAGCCTTTTTTTATTAAAAAGAAGAAGACAGAAGAAAGTGAAAAGAAATAATAACTTAGGGGATCATTCTAATCGGATTTGCAACCTAGCAACGGTGTTACCTCCTTAGCAACTGGTAAGAAGCTGCTGTCTCGGCAATGTCCGGTGGTAACGGGATACAACGTCTCGATAATGCTCGGAAGTAGGATCATACCAAGTTGTAACTTGCAACCCCGATTAGAATGACCCCCTTAAACAATAACTTAAACTTAGTTGGTTGCAGCATATAATTCGCAGGATTCGTTGGCCGTGTAAAAGTTTTAGGTAAGACCAACAAGGACATAAGGTGATGCATATTAATAGAAAAGAAGTATACGAGTACATATAACTAGCTCAAACATAATAAAATAGTACCTAATTGATCCATAATTGCTTGTGAATTTTTTAATATATGTATTTAGAAAAGATTTGGATATTCGGTATAGAAGTTTAAGTATTAATTATTAAGATAATTATTTTTTATCCAGTGTTACCTTATCTGATTTATGTAAAGACATTTGTATAAAGACGTTCCCTTTTCAGTCAGAACGAGTGATGGAGATAGTTACATATACAAATTGAATTTATTAATTGGCGTGCGTAAAAAGATTGAACGAAGAGCCTTATCTGCGTACCGTAGCAAGTTGTTAGATGTTACATACTAACAGAAATAAAAAGTATGAAGTACGCAAATCATTTTGATTGAGTCGTGGACGAATCGGTAGAAATGACGGCAAAAAGTAAAAGAAGCAAGTATCTTGTGTAAGAAATTTATGATTAATTTTACCCACTACTGAGGGATAAACACTCATTACTTATTACTGACTTAGTCTCATTATTGCGAAAGGAACGTGTAATTTAAGTGAGGAAGGAGAAGTGACGTGAGATTACCTTAAAATCGTTGGAGATCTACGAAGGAGTATTAATGTATAGTTAGCCTAGGACCTTTCCCATAATAATAATAATAATAATAATAATAATAATAATAATAATAATAATAATAATAATAATAATAATAATAATAATAGTTTTATTCATTAAATTGGCTGATAACAAAAATAAAATAACATAAATAATTAAATTTAAATTAATTAAATTTAAATAGAAACAATTAGTATACCCAAAAAACGAATCATAAGGTTAACTGATGAAGAATTATATAAAATAAAGAAATTCCTATTACTAACTTACAACTAGGGGGTGAATTTAAAAGGAAAATAATAAAAAAGAGATTTAATTTTAATTCTGTGATGGAATATAAAGTATAAGTAGGAGAATTTATCAAATCAAAATTGTGCATTAGACAAAGGTATATAAATTAAGATAATAAAAGAAAAAATTGTCTTTTTAAGGCTCCTCTAAATCTAATCGAGGATTCGAGATTTTTCAAGTCTTGCGATAATTGATTATAATATTTAGCTACACAATAACTAAATGACCTTTCATATTGAGAAGTTTTATGCATGGGTGGCGTAATGGTGTTTTTATGTTTAATATTTAATGTATGTACATCTGTTCTAAATTTTATTTTATTATATAAGTACGGTGGATGCTTTTCAATTATTATTTTATGAAATAATGTCATTGTTTGCACATATCGCCTCTGCTCCATATTTAACCAATTGATACAAGCAAGTTTATGAGAGATGTGGTCATATTTGCGAATACCAAATATTAACCTCATACACGAATTCTGCACTCTCTGGATGCGCCTAGACGCTTCCTGAGTTAAGCACGGACCATATACCGGAGCACAGTATGAAAATTGCGATAGTACCAATGAGTCACAAAGCAATGTTTTTATTCGTACAGAGAGAATGTGCCTATGAGGATATATCAATTTTAACTTTAAAAAGGCATTTTTTATGCAGTTGTTAATCTGCGTATTAAATCTGAAACTATTATCATAAACTAATCCTACATTTCTAGCTTCACTCTTGATATCATTTATTTTTAAATCGATTACATTTTTTATAACGTCACAAGCTAATTTATTACCAAATAATAGTATTACAGATTTGGAAGGATTTATAATTAGAGAATGTTTAATAGAAAGTTCATTTATCTGTTGCAAATCAGTTTTAATATCATCAAATGCTTCAGGCGTTTCAGAGAAGTTAAATGTATGATATAACTGTATATCATCTACATCTATATCATCTACATACATGTGCATTTTACAGTATTTAATATAGCTATGAAAAGTTGATGTATAAAGAGAAAACAACAACGGCCCGAGTATAGAGCCTTGAGGCACACCACGAGTTATGCTTAAATCTATAGAATTAGAATCATTACACCTTACATACTGTGACCTTTCAGAAAGATATCTCTTTAGTAATAGGATAGCATCCTCTGCAAAACCACTATAACGGAGAATTGCAAGCAGAATTGTGTGATTTATAGTATCGAATGCCTTACTGTAGTCCAGTAAAACAAGCGCAGTTAGCTTACTTTGGTCACAAGAAAGTAGTAAGTCATCTGTTATGTTTAAAAGAGCAGTTGTGCAACTATACCCTTGCCTAAATCCAGAGTGATATTGTGGTAGGATACTAAAACATTTTAAATGATGCTTGATTTAAGCAGCAATAATTTTTTTCTAATATTTTTGACAAAATAGCTAACAAACTTATCGGTCGCAAGTCGGCAATTTCCTTTGGAGTATTTCTTTTAGGAACCGGTATAACAATTGCTCTTTTCCATGACTTAGGAAATTTATTTTCAAGTAAACATGAATTAATAATATTAGTCAAATGAGGAATGATATAAGGACAACATATTTTAAGCATAAATAAGGTAATATCATCGCAGCCACAGGCATTGCTTTTCTCATTGAGGCTCTTAATTATCACATTCATATCCACTGTGCTAAAACTAAATAAGCAAACGTTGTCTCTGATTTTATGAGTGTTATAAAAATCTAGAATTTCTAAGTTATTTTGAACATTTTGGTACAGAATTAATGAAAAAATTATTAACTTTCTCGGGATCCAATAAGGTATCCGGTATAGTAGTCTTTTTTTCAGTCATTACATTTAAAGATTTTAACTCATTCCACATAAGTTTTTTATTCGAACTTTTAAATTTGAATTCTAAATATGCCTTTTTTTCAATTTTAACGGTTTGCGTAGTTAGATTTCTTAATAATTTGTAATAATTCCAATGCACCTCTGACTTAGTTCGACTAAACTTACGTTTCGCGTCATCTCTCAATTTCATTAATAATTTTGTATTATCAGAGAGCCAGGGTGCTGGGTTTCGGTTAAGCTTAATAGTTACATATGGAGCATGCAGATCGAATAAGTTAATGATAGTATTTGTGAAAAGTGAAACTTTTTCGTCTACATCTTTAATATAATATAGTCTATCTAAATTTGACGAGTGTAAATCTCGATAAAAATTATTTAAATCATAAACAAAATCGAAAATGGTTACCGTGACATGTCTGTTCTTAGACAATTAGTTTTTCTAATTTTGATGTTAAAAAGTTTAGCCAATTCTTCACTGTGAATTAAAAAAAAATGTCAAACGAAAATCTCACTTTTGATTAAATTGAGTATCGGTCGGTGATAAATTATTTATTTTGGAAAGTGTTGTCCGGCAAATGTGGATATGATACAAAGAAGTATAATTTTATTGTCCTTCGTATGTCACCATAAAAAATCGGGTTGCAGAATTTGCTAGGGGAAGAACAGGTGAAAGACGAACACCGTCCTGAAAGACTCATTTTAGTGTCCATCCACTCCAAGAAATGATGATACCGTGCATGACATCATTTTGAAGAATCGAAGAATTGGGCCGAAACGTAGGTATTTACGTGATTTGCGCATGAGAAAAATAACTGCTAAATGGTTCCCTAAAAGCCTGAACGCTGATTAAAAACGACTCACGGTGATAACTTCGACGTCATTTTGCCGGCGTTTTCAAAAGGAGTATTGTAACTTTGGATCGAATTGTAACTATGAACGAAACATACATGAGTCACTACGATCCAGAAACGAAAAAACAATCAAAGAAATTTCATGTCCAAAAATTGGCAGAAAAGATCCTCGCATCAGTTTTGTGGGATAAGGATGGAATAATTATGACGGACTTATTAGAACATGGTAAAACTGTAACGGGAACATATTATTAGAAATTATTAACCAAACTTCTGGAAAAAATTATGGAGAAACAAAATTGGCAAAGATGTGCTTTTTGTTCAAGACATGTCACAAATTGCAAAAGAAAGATGAAATTGGCTTCGAATTAACCATTCATCAGATTTAGTCCCTTCAGACTATTATCTATTTCCAAAACAAAAAAAAAAAGAAGTTCTCATTGAATGAAGCCAGTAATAACTACTGGGGAGGAGTGGTTTGCAGACCAAGAGAAATTTTTTGTTAGATCATGCTTAAATCTTAAGTAGATTTTACTTGATTCATAGACAAAGCCCTGGTTTTGTCTCGATGGTTATGTTAACAGCCAACATATGAGAACACGGGCAATAGATAATTCACATTATGTTTATGAAAACACCGTACAAAATTCCATTACAGAAACGTTAAACGAATTTACCTCCGATACTCTGTTGAATGTGTTTGAAAATCTCAAGAATAGAGTGTAATTATGTTTACGAAACAATAATCAACATTTCCAATATTTTTTATGACCTTTTGTAATCAACAATCGAACAATATCGCTTCAAAGCAATATTTGTTGATGCGATCGTCTTTATCTTTCTGAATTAATCTATGATCAGACTTCGAAATCCCATGGGTATCTTTGACTAGAATTTGTATTGCTCTCCCGGTGTAAAGAACGTAACGAGTATTGACTAGCACTGTTTTTAATAGCAATAAAAAACGTGGAATTTAAAAACGTTTATTATAAAAGATGTTGAATATGCCCTCCACCTTCTTGATAATATTTAATGTTTTTGATTCCATTTCAAGGATTATAACGTTCTCGTACGTTATAAACTTATTTTTTTTTTTTTTTTGTTAACCTCGGTTAGGCAATCAAGCAAGGGTGAAGGTTCGACGTCATTAGGTGAGCACCTTTTAGGTAATGGGCTTTCTAGGCACATCAAAAGAAGAAATAAAAAATGCAATGCGGCTCAGACGAACTATAATGATTAAAAAGAAAGTGAACAAAGCCAAATAACAAGATCGGCAAAAAATCTGAAGGCCGATTTAACTCTCAATAACACAAACAACTATGAGACTTAAAATTAGCCAACCGCACACTTAAACTAAGTAAATAATGCTACCGCTTACCGTTCACTAGCGCTTACACTTCGCCACCGTTTTCAATTACGTCTCATCGTCCGGATTGCTTCCGCAACGTTCTTAGACGCACCTCCTCCAGTCCGCGTAGCTTCTGTTTCAACTCAAATCAGGTTGCTGGCTTCCGTGGCACCCTCAATTTAGGTTCGACGGTCTTGGGATCAGAGTCTCTGCTTTAATCGCAGCTATCCACGAGACAAAGGCGAAGATGGGAAAAAAACACAACCCACCAAAAAACTGCAGCGAAACACGCTGACTGATGTGACTTCCAAAAATCTCTTGGGACTTTAAACACCACTCTTTCCCAGATTTCAACTTTTGGCTTTACTTCTGCACAAAAATTCAAAATCGCATAAATTTGCGTGATATCACCGTGCCGTCCGCCAGCCAAAAACCATCTCCTCGCTCCGGGCACTCACCGGGTGAAAAACTTGAAAACCAGCTCACGCGCTTTCCACCAGCCCCTCAGATACAAGGTCCCCACAATCGTTACACGAACAATAATTAAAATTACAGAAAAGCGCCATGGTAGCATAAAACTTCTTAAATAACTAGAACGCTCTTAATTACAAATAACGAAATACTTAGCACTAAATACAATTAAAGAAACAAAAAAAATGTAACAGGGCAAAAAAACACGTTACACACCCCCTTTCAAGTAAAAAAATATTGAACATATGAAGGTGCAAAAAAACTTCATTAAAATTTTTTATTATTTTTTTTTTTTTGGAATAAGGAAAACAGGATTAGGTTTCCAATAACAAGGATTTATCTCCTATATTCTCACTAGATTCAATCTCATAGGGTTTTAAGTCCTTGACGTGAAAACGCCCCAAATGTTTTCCGTTATTATCCCTTAACTCATAGACGAGATCTGAAACTTTTTTTTCAATGGTACATTTTATGAATTTAGGTACCAGTTTGGAGGAGAAATATTTTGAGGCATCCGATAAAACGAAGTTTCTCTTCCAAACTGTTTCACCTACATTAAAACTGATTTGTCTTTTATTACGATCATAATATGCTTTATTGAGGCGATAGGCTTTATCAAGTCGCTGCTGCACAAGTTGATAGATTTCAGGCAATTGCTCTAACTCCTGAATGTAAGCATTACGATCTTCAATTTCAATTGGGACGTTAATAGAGTTGTCATAAAATTTTCCCGTCAGCGGTGTTGCTCTTCCAAAGTTTAAAAAGTTTGGACTAAAACCGGTCACATGATGTACGGCTGTGCGTAAAGCACTTCCAATCTTTGGCAATTCTTTGTCCCAGTGTCGTTGTTTATCCTTAATGTACGAACTAATGGCAGTATTTACAACGCGATTAACCCTTTCGGTGGGGTTAGATTGTGGGTGATATTTGGCGTTGTAGAAGATGTTGGGTACTTCATAGCGCTTTAAAAAATTTTTAAATTCTCCACTGACGAATTGAACACCATTGTCGCATACGATGGTTTGCGGAACACCGAACATTAGGAATACATTCTCTTCTAAGAAATTTATTATCGTAGAGGTGTTGGCTTTTTTCATGGGATGCAAAAGGACAAATTTTGTAAAAATGTCGCAAACTACCAAAATATAAGCATGCCCAGTCATGCTTCTAGGGAATGGACCGACAATGTCCATACTGACTGCTTGCCAAGGAAACCGTACCTTCTTGGGTTGACCCATAAGACCAGGACGAGCTAGTTGCGAGACCTTTTGACCTGCGCAAACCTGACAATTTCTAACATATTTAGCAACACTTTGCATCATTTTTGGCCAATAATAATTTTGACTTACACGCCTAAAGGTTTTAAATATTCCTAAGTGAGCTGCCGTCGGATCATCATGATTTTCACGAAGAATTTCTATTCTCTGGGCGAGAGGAACAACATACTTCCATGGCGAGACGTTAACGTAATTTCCCAATCTATGTGGCACATGCTTGAACAGATTGTTGCCTTCAGTTCTCCAGAGCGGAAATTTTGCAGGCTCTTCGGAGATTTTCGCCAGCATTCCAAGATACCACCTATCAAAATGAGTCACTTCAAAAGAGGCCACTTCTATGGGTGCTCTGGAAAGACAATCGGGTACAGTATTTAAGTTACCTTTACGATGTTTCAGTTCAAAGTCATATTGTTGCAGTTTTACAGCCCAACGACAGAGTTTTCCAGTAGGATCTTTCATATTATTTAACCAAAGTAAACTGTAGTGGTCGGTGATCACCGTGAAGTGTGTTCCTTCCACGTAAGCTCTGAACTTCTCTAAAGCAAAAATTACAGCCAAACATTCTCTCTCAGTCACGCTATAATTTCTCTCTGCCGCATTCAGCGTTCGGCTAGCATATGCGATAACCTTTTCTTCGTGACCTTCACCCTGAGTTAATACGGCACCTAAACCCCTGTCCGAAGCGTCAGTTTGAATAATAAAGGGTTGGCTAAAATCTGGGCTAGCCATTACTGGAGCGGATATCAAAGCTTCCTTAATTTTCTCAAAGGATTCCTCGGCCTTTACATTCCATGTGAGAAGTTGCTTTTTAGCCTTGCCCTTTATAAGGTCAGTTAGAGGAGAAGTGAGTGTGGAAATGTCTTTCAGAAAACGGCGGTACCATGATGTCATCCCTAGAAATCTCTTCAGTTCAGTAACATTGCGTGGTTTCTCATACTCCACGATGGCTTGAACCTTTTCCGTGTCGGTATGGAGACCTTGAGAATCTACAATATAACCAAGAAATTTAAGTTGAGATTTACAAAATTCGCATTTTTCAGCATTTATGGTGAGTCCGCTTTTCTCCAAACGGTGATAAACTTCCTTAAGAATTTTTAGGTGTTGGTCGAAGGTAGGTGAAATGACAATGATGTCGTCTAAGTAAATGTGAACAAAGGGTTCTAATTCAGGACCAAATAGATTATCCATCAATCTCTGCAAACATTGCGAAGCATTTTTTAAACCAAAAGGCATACGAGTAAATTCGAACAAGCCCTTACCCGGGACACTAAAAGCTGTCTTCTCCATCGAAGAGTTGTCTAGCGGTATTTGCCAAAAAGCTTTACGCAAGTCTATCGAAGATAGAAACTTGGCGTTCCTTAATTTGTCAAGGATGGATGAAATGTAAGGAAGAGGGTAACCATCAGCTTTAGTTACTTTGTTTAGCTTCCTGCCATCAAAACAAAGTCGATACTCACCATTAGGCTTTTTTACCAATAGTACGGGAGAAGACCATGCACTGTGACTAGGTCGAATGACATTCAAAGATAACATCTTATCCAACTCCTTGTTCATGTGGTTCTGCATCACCGGCGATAATGGGAAATGACGTTGCTTGATTGGATGAGCGTCTCCAGTATCGATGTTGTGCGTTACCAGGTTAGTAAGACCCAATTCCTCGCGATTTAATTGAGCAAATAGTTGTTTGACCTCTTCTAGTTGAAGTACCTGTTTCGTGGTTAGATTGGAAACCTTCTGTAATTCAGTACAAGTCATGACTTCTGGTTGTAATTTTGTATTCCACGATTTATTTTTGCATTCCAAACTAAAGTTATATAAGAGACAAAAATCCATTCCTAATATCAAGCCGTGCAGAATTGAAGGAACAACAAGCATTTCTAATTTACGACTTTGCCCGTTTACAGTAAGCGGCACGAGAGCCGTACCGAGTACTTCCTGTTTGGTACCGTCGGCAGTAGATACCTTCAAATCTTCACAATGATGAATGGGGATTTTTGACTTAACCAGGGTTTTTAAAGCGAGTCGACCAATCACAGAACGGTTAGCACCAGTATCAATCATAGCTCGAAATTTAGCTTCCTTTATTTGACAGTCAACATAAATTCTATTGTCTGAATTGGTGGTATGGAAAATGTGATTGATGTCACTGTTACGGCAGAAATTCTTAATTTTAATCAACCAATGTTCCCACGAATTTTTATCTTCCTTTGGTCGTTTTTTTATAGGGGGGTTTTCCAGCGACCAAGATTTCTGGGCCCTCCAAATTAGTTTTTTGAACAATTGGGACATTCTCTGATCGTGACACCTTTAGCCCTACAGCCAAAACAAATCTTTTGTGTCATGATTCTACAATCTCTGTACGCATGACCCGTCTTACCGCATTTTTCACATTTATGACTTGAATTACGCCCGTGAGCTACAAATGTTGAAGCGTGAATTGGAGAAGCAATTTTTTCCTGATGTGAAAGCAAATCCAAGCGGGTCCTTGAGGATTTTTTAAAAGTTAAATCAGGTTCTAGTGTGATAGGATTTTTTGAAAATGAGTTAAATTCAAAAGATCTGTTACGAGCATCCTCCAATACTCTACAGGCACTCTGTAATTGATCCAAGGAATTGATTTTTTGAAGAGCAAGGTTAGTTTGATAATAGGGTATTAAATTTCTTAATATGATGGCAATCTTATTTTCAAGATTTGGAGGGTACGATAGGCGTCCAAAATAATTCTCCATAACTGCTATGAAAATGGCCACCTTTTCCTCATTGCCTTGCTTACGAGCCCTAAGCTCATCCCAAAGGTGAATCTCGTAATCAGCAGGTAAGAAATCCAGGCGAAGTTTGCTAACTAATTGTTCCCACGAGTTAACGGATTTTTTTATTGAGCGGTACCAGATCAAAGCATTATCTTTAAAAAGATCTGCAGCTGATTGAAATAAAGCAGTTTTATCTATGTTCCTTGCCAAGCACAGTTCCTCCACTCTCTCGATGAAGTTATTTACGTTACTAGACTTACCGTTAAAGCAAATTCCTAATTTAGAGAGATTGATTGAGCGCTTGTCACACAAATAAAATTGGCAGTGATTATCTGATGAAGTCGTAGGATGTGAGAAGGCATTATTTCCCTGCAATGGGTTTGGATTAGCTGGATATGCTGGGGCTGATTGATTCCCATTTCCATTTGTGGGTCGCGTCTGTAAGGTAACGTGTCTAGAAGTAGATGAAGAATGGGTTGGCGCAATTTGTGCTTCAAAAAATGATAAATCCAAGTGAGAGGGATTTAAAAGTTGAGATTCTACATTAGGAAGATCTAGTAAGGAAATTGAATTTCGGGGATAATTGACAACCATAGTATCTGCCACAGATGTGGAGTTATAGGCATTACTTAAAACTTGAGGTTGAATAGCATGTGAGATGGTATGCGAGGATGAAATGCCATTAGCAGAATCTACAGTTGGAATAACCTCTGTTTGATTGGTTTCGTTTTCCTGAAAGGTCATTAAATCTCCTTCTGCACAAGAACTACAGTATAAAGCATTAAGCAAGGAGTGACAACGAGTAATAATACTACGTTGCAGTGTCAATAATAATTCAGTAGTGGGATTTAAAATATTAACCCTTTTTAACATGTGCGTTAATCGGCTAATTAATTTTTCCTTTTCAGTAGCAATAGTTACATTTGCGACATTAGCAGCGATAGAATTTATTTTTTCGGAACAAATATCGATTTGTTCCTCTACATCAAGTATTACATCAGGATCGACTTGAAAAGGCCTACCTCCTTCATTGCGTAACAAATCCTTTAATATTAGGCGCTTTGAAGCGGCGGAAATATTTAAATTAATTTTTCGAATATAAAGTTCAAAATTCACTTCATCAACCGTTAAGTGTTTTGGATCCATGGTAAAAAATATTGTTAGTGGGCAAAAAAAACTTGGTTACTTTATGTTTTAATGAGCGTTAATGCACCAATCTCTTGCAAGTTGTAATTACACCAATGGTGAGTTGTGTAAAATGCTTCCCCTTGGTAGCATATTCTGTCACAACATTGACAGATAAATAGCAATTTATACAGTATATTACTTGTTACAGGCGTAATTGTGTTTGCCCAAAATGATAACACACTAAAAATTTTATGTAGATTTGACACAACATACAATATAAATAAATAAACAAGGAATCTAATTCCTTGGCTTTTATGTGCAACACCCTGTACCTAAAATGTGCGTTTTGATGGTACGCGGAAAGACAGTACTAATAATAGCAACGGCGAACACAAATTTTATCATTCTTATCAAAAATTAATTCGGGCCCCACGTTGGGCGCCATTATTTATAACGTTCTCGTACGTTATAAACTTATTTTTTTTTTTTTTTTGTTAACCTCGGTTAGGCAATCAAGCAAGGGTGAAGGTTCGACGTCATTAGGTGAGCACCTTTTAGGTAATGGGCTTTCTAGGCACATCAAAAGAAGAAATAAAAAATGCAATGCGGCTCAGACGAACTATAATGATTAAAAAGAAAGTGAACAAAGCCAAATAACAAGATCGGCAAAAAATCTGAAGGCCGATTTAACTCTCAATAACACAAACAACTATGAGACTTAAAATTAGCCAACCGCACACTTAAACTAAGTAAATAATGCTACCGCTTACCGTTCACTAGCGCTTACACTTCGCCACCGTTTTCAATTACGTCTCATCGTCCGGATTGCTTCCGCAACGTTCTTAGACGCACCTCCTCCAGTCCGCGTAGCTTCTGTTTCAACTCAAATCAGGTTGCTGGCTTCCGTGGCACCCTCAATTTAGGTTCGACGGTCTTGGGATCAGAGTCTCTGCTTTAATCGCAGCTATCCACGAGACAAAGGCGAAGATGGGAAAAAAACACAACCCACCAAAAAACTGCAGCGAAACACGCTGACTGATGTGACTTCCAAAAATCTCTTGGGACTTTAAACACCACTCTTTCCCAGATTTCAACTTTTGGCTTTACTTCTGCACAAAAATTCAAAATCGCATAAATTTGCGTGATATCACCGTGCCGTCCGCCAGCCAAAAACCATCTCCTCGCTCCGGGCACTCACCGGGTGAAAAACTTGAAAACCAGCTCACGCGCTTTCCACCAGCCCCTCAGATACAAGGTCCCCACAATCGTTACACGAACAATAATTAAAATTACAGAAAAGCGCCATGGTAGCATAAAACTTCTTAAATAACTAGAACGCTCTTAATTACAAATAACGAAATACTTAGCACTAAATACAATTAAAGAAACAAAAAAAATGTAACAGGGCAAAAAAACACGTTACAGGATATAATAAGGTTAGATGTAGTGTGGCGTCATATTGAATAGGACTGCATTCTTTAATTGTTTTTAACGTAAGAGAGAAATAGATAGAACAAGCATCCTCTAAGAAAGGCGAAGATCACAAGATACCGATACCACTTGGTGTGGGTCAAATTCGAAATTCTTTATACAGGGTATTTCTCAAGTTCATACAAAAATGTGTGTATTGTGTATGCTATGATCTCATGAATGCACCAAAATTAAAACGAGAAAAAAAATTCTTACCCATAACAGTAATTCCGTGAGAAATGTTTGAAACACATCTTGCAAGCAACGCATTTTGCCGGGCTTTACCATAAATTAAAATCATATCCACAATTTCACTATTTGAAAATTCTGCCACATTTGTAACACTAATTTACGTGCAACCGTATCAGCATATGTGCGAGTTAAAACTCAACGGGTGAACTGATTAATCGATGATGAAGATTTTTTTTCCATATACGTTGTAAAAATAAGGCTGTTTACCCTTACGCAAAAAAGATTTAATATTTCTAAAATTTATACATATTAAAATCATCTTAAAGTTCAGAAATTTAGTGTGGAAATGAAAAGTATAAAATTAAAGAATGTTGAAATGTAAGTAAATAATAAACACAACTCTTGATAAATTACAACAAGTAACTTAAAATCGAGAAAATAAGACCACAACAAAATCACAATTTAAGCACTATCGCACTAAAAGGCATAGCTACGAATATTTTGACCTAACCCAGCTGATCGGCGCCATCTTTCTCTCTTATGTTCGTCGCAATACCTACCTCGCACTCTTGAGCATATCTACCTACCATACATCCAAATAAATTCTTGATAAAGATAGGACATGGAAGTGTAAACATATGGCGTAACCGTGTCTGAGACAAGTCTTCCATCGCCTACCGTTATCAAAAATTTATTCGGACATATGGTATTTATCAAATCGATGTTCCAGTTACAACATTTTGGAATAAACGCGGAGAGTTATTGATTTCCTGTCACTTATCAAAGGTACGTTCTCTAAGGTCGTTCAAATTATTGAAAGGCGTGGAGTATGTTATTTTTGATGTAAGGCCACATAAATAAATCACGAGGAGTTAAATCAAAGGAACGCGGGGCAAGGGAAATTGCGTATTTCGACTAATAATAGAAAGACCACACCAGGTTGCGACATCTTGTCCTCGAACACTCCCACCAAGAAAATCGAAAAACTCGCTGGAAAACTGATTTTAACGCAAAATCATTATTAACAATGAAGTGATTTCAACAACAAATTTTGACTTTAGATTTGACTGCTTGGCGGTTGAACTTAGAAGCGACGTGCATGCAGTTAACTAAATCACTAATAACTGACAGATATAACAATGATCGCATTCGTAAGAACCAAGTAAGAACCAACTGTTATCGCTACGCTACTTTTGCAACTATTAGGGCCGATTTTTCAATATTGGTTTAAACTAAGTTCAGAGTTTAAACTTAGTTTAGAGTTAAAGTCGTTTTTCAAATAGAGATCAAGCAGCTAATTTATATGACAGAGAACTGAGATCAAGTGATGAACTGAGTTCACTTGAACTGGAGTTTAAACCAATATTGAAAAACCAGCCCTTAGTATCTTATAAACGCTGCGCTCTGAGATCTGTCAGATTTCAAATTAGACAGTAGAAGTCAAGACTTAAAAATCATGTAACTTTTTACAAGCAAGTAAATTACAGTTATAGTAATTGTAATTGGACAGAAGGTTGTTAATTCATAGGTTATCAAGTAAATAAATAAATGGCTGTAGTAATTTGAGAGAAACGTTTTGTCTTCCATGACCTACCTTTATCAAAAAAGTATTTGGACATATGGTATAACGTTTGACAACTGTCATCCGTTAAAAGTCAATCGGTTTGCGAAATCATCCTATCATCAAAACCAACTTGATGAATTTTTCAATTAGTAAAGAGTCATTACTGATGACTCTAGAAGATGACTAAATGAACCCCAGCGTTTCCTCATTTTCTTCTTTAACAATTCACGTATTCATCTTAAAATGTGGAGAGCTTCTTTCACAGATTTGAAAATGTGGCAAACGATTCATTGGTGTTGAGAAACAAACATTCATAATTTTATTAAAGTGATATGGCAGCATTTACATATTATATTCATAATTAAACAAATATTATTTTTATAAGTCATATTTCTTATTCATATTGGAAATAACTCATTCCATTACATTACAGTAAAAACTTGACATTAAAAACGATAACAAGCAGAAAGAGCAAGAGTATGATACGATTAAATCAAGGCCGAGGAAGAGGTAACTGTTATATTGGGTTGAATATTAAAGAAAGCGTGAACTGGTTCGCGTGAATTATTCTTCCATCGTAGCCTCCACAAGGATGAAATATAAACATAGGCGGCATGTATTTCCATATCCTGTCGACAGCTAACCTTCGCCTGCAAAGTCGAAGTTATGCGATATACTGTTACACATTATTTTATTTTAATTATTACTATATTTTAGTTGTTCGTCTCACTGTGTCTATAAATAAATAGTTGCGTACAGTTCATATTTTTCTGAAGTATCAGTTAAACAGAATAACATTTTTGACATTTGCATACCACGTGGACGAATATGTAGATACATACATAATGTGTCATGAACAAAGGTTGTTGCATAAACATTGACATACTTAAAGAAGTCGCGCAGCATTTAATTAAACACGTAAAGATTAAGCAACTTCGGATTAAGCAATGTGCAGCTGTTTAGAGGAAACAATTTCCATAATATACTAAATAAAGCGGATAACTGACCTCATGTATGCTGGTTGCAACAGATTTCAAGGTCCTGACACTTCACACGCGGTTTAACAGCGCACAGCAGGTTCCCCTATCGCGAATACTCGGATGCTGGCTAAAACATGATGGCATTAAAGCGCATTATTTTCAGGACTTTGCCCCTCCTGGTGGATGCCTCGCTCCGGGTCATGGTGGGGCCCTCTAGCCTTGTCTCCGCGTTTGCGGTTTTTGCGGTCCGCTGAATTTCTACTGTGGTGCTATTCTTAATTCGGATAACAAATAATACTTCCGTTGTCTATTTTCAGTCAACTTTCCTGAATGCAATGACTTCTTCGTCACAATCGTAAATATTGGCCTTAACACAAAGTGAACGCAAGAGTAACAATTATTAGATATTTTTATTTAAAGCTGCGCTATAAAATTTAATTGAAAAAGTATAAAGAAAAGAAAGTGAAAGAGGAAAAAAGAATTTACTTTAAAACAAAAACTAAACTGAACTGTATTCCTCGGCTTTTAAAATTTTTCTTAATATGTATGTGTATACAGTATGCAACAAATGGGATTTTTCTTTATTAGAGAGTTTGCGCCACCCCATTATTACGTTATAAATGCAATCGTTATAAATTAGAAAATGTAATTATTGCTTGAGAACGGACAGAAAAGCACAAAATTTTAAAAATGTACACTTAATTTTCGACAATTTTTCAATATTGTGCTTCCTCTGTTCGTTCTCAAACACTAATTACATTTTCTAATTTATAACAATTGCATTTATAACATAAGAATGGGGTGGCGCAAACTCGCAAACTTTTACATTTAAAATGTCACTTACTTTCTCATCTTCCTAATAAAGGGTGAATTTTATATTTTTTAGATAGGGGGCTGTAATTTTATATTTCACAATAACTTTTTTCTAAACATTTTCTTGTATCTTTTAAAATAAGGACACTTTACTCTTAAGCTGTCTTCACTTTTCAGTGTCCACGCTGTATACCGTAAAAGATAAATTTCATCTGACATTTCCCAATTTGATTTAAAGGAATGCAGAAGCATTTTGCATCAATAAAATTTAATAAAGATCTAGTAAAGAAAAGTCCCATTTGTTATATACACACTTTTTGAAAGGCACTGTACATGAAAAAAAAATTTGGTACAGAAACTTTCGACATTTTCGTATTCATGTATAATCCAAAATAATTTTGGAATATACGTTTCTGTCGAATGAAATAGAAGATGCTACCTACCTAACTATATCAAATTAGTCGACCTCGAATAGATTGCGAAAATTCGGGGAAACTCCTTTACGTTGGTGAACAACCTACCTGAAATTATGCCTAGCTCACTGGAAATGGGAGTGGGCTACACAATAGGATCGTCGGTAGCTCGTTATCTAGTTGTTAATTACAATTACAAAATTTTCAAGCCTTTAACTACTCATTATGCAGCGTAATTGATGATTAACCGAAGTAAGGAATGAAAAGTGTACAGTAGCACTCGACGTTAAGTCCGGTCGTCTGATGCCATAAATCACAACATTTACATCGAAGTCGAGAGAGGGCTTTGATCCTACATGCACGTCCGAACTTTCGCGGTGTTTGTTGGTAGTAGAACTAGATGACTCTCGTACGGCTTTTCTGTTTACTGCCTATCACCTGCTACAATTTGCCTCACATAACGTGAATTTGCCTCGTATAATATGAAACTGCTCCGTATGACGTGAAACTGCCTCGTACAACGTGAAACTGCCCCATACAACGTGCTAAAGGAAGAAACGTGACGATAAATTTGACAAATTCAAAGTTGAATCGGAAGACTTACCCCTTGTCTAAAAATAAGGGCCTATTAAAACCTGTGACACATCAGTTTGATTGTGTGATTGAAGTTGGAGTTCGTGACGTGAGTTTTATCTGCTACTTAAGCCTTGGCGATATTCCAATCAACTTTCTTGAGTGTATAAAATCCCTATTGACTGCTAGGTGGTCGAAATCGACACGAACCACATGAATTAGCTTCTACAGCAAACGAAAATGACCTACACTCAGGAATTCACGAACATCAAGATGGAGATTTTAATATTAATTTTTATTTTCGAATCAACAAACAAACAAACGAACGCCAACACGTTTCCTTTTGTTCCAAAACCGAAATTAACCAATCTACACGCACGAGAAGAGAAACAAAAAGGTAGCCCTTAGAGTTTCAGTTCAGAATAGAGCGATCAGAGAAGCCAAAACAGAACTTTAGAGTTTGTTATCAAATAGACCATCAAATGAAGACAAAATTTTAACATTCCCTAAAATAAAATCGTTAAAGCGAAATCGAACCGTAACAAAGAGTTCATTGAAAAGTCAATAGATTGTTTGTGTATATTTCAGTATAATTGTAATTGCGAATATAAATTTAGACTTTACCTTAAATATTTTATATTCAAACGAAAACTTATTGAATAAGCATGCTCAAATATCACACCTTGGTTTAGTACCTTATGTGAAATGTGTAAAGCCAAGCCAAAGCCAATAACTTTTGACAAAACTGAAAATGGTACATAATTTGAAAAACGATTGATTCGGTTTCTTTCCCGTGTTAAGCAAAATTTATTATTCAAGGCCTTGTAACAAAAGTTCTTTGATTTCCATTTAGTAATCGTTTCATTTATTAATACCATTTCACGTAACATTACAATCATAGACTGACATTTAGTGGAATATTCTATTGTTAATAGGTTTGGTTCAAATTATTTACCGTGGTATTGTAAATACAGTCCCTGGCCTTTGATTTACAACCATGAAGGTTATTTATAGGTAGGTAAATTTATTCACTTAAATGATTCTAGCAACAATTCTTCGTAGTTTACTGTTAAGACAACTACATATTACGCTTTCTTAATTTTCGGACATTTAAAGCCCGTTCACAATGACTGAACGTAAGAAAATTAAATTAAGGAAATTAGAGTGCTAATTTATGTGTTCGCAATGAAGGAATTTTTTGTTCTTTGCATGCGCAAGTATTTGCAAATTGTTAGTGGTTGTCTAGGTTAATAAAGGATAAAATTCTTTTACTCAACTTGAGGACTCAAAGACTACACTCACTATCCTGTTTTAGAACGCTATTGATTGATTGTACTTAACAGAGTTAACCTAATAATAGAAGTTGTCAACTTAAGAAACGTAAATTAATAGAATTAGCCAATTAGTACGCTTACATTTCTAACAATGCTTCCAACTTTTATTAAGTGATTAATTTTGTTACGTTAAGTTATTGTGAACGTGCTTTTATAAGTCTTCAATAAATTTTTTTAAATTCTTGATAGAATTCGTTGGTAAATATACAATGTATTTATTTCATTTCTTTTTAGTCACATTGAAAACAAATTAGCAAAAGAAAAGCAATATTAACAGAATGTAAAAAAGTTATTTAGCGAGGTGAACCTGATTCAATAGTTAGAAACTGAATTTATTTATAAACATACATATATTGTGATCTCTCGTAGTGCTCTAGTGAACATTTTGTATTGTCATGGCGGATGCTTCCTGAAAAACAAACAATCGAAAATCATTGGAGCCAAGCCAAGTATTTTATATATTCGTCCGATACTTCTGGTGTATTGATATTTCAATTCATATATCGGTTATTTAATAGTGGTCCAGATTTATAAGTGAACACCTATACACATATTTGAATTTTACCATACCTATAATTTTTACAAAAAAAAATTATTTTAACATAATGTTTGAATTATGTATTTCATTCCGGTAATTCAAATAATTCAACTGTACAATAATCCACGCCCTTACTCTGCAATGAATGTTTTCTTAAGATCCCGCTAATTGTTACATCTAATAAAATAATTAAAAATTACAAGCACGAGCAAAAGAAACATCCAAGGATAATGCAAATTTTTGTTTTTATGTTCTCTTCAAGCGTTTTACGTTTTATAACAACTCTGCTAGCTCAGCACAATCCATAAATTTGCAATGTGTCGTTGATATTTAGATAAATGTTAACTACATGTGCTAATAAGTTTCAACCCGGTAGCATTTTATTACTCAAATTTAAATGCCGTTCGCCTACGCAATCAGCTAAAAACGCAGTTTCGCATTTTGTCGGATGTGCCATCGAATATTAAGCGTATTGGTTCGCATTTATACACCTCACGTCTTTTTTTTGGCAAATCCGGATGTATGCAAATTTACTTTGTGGTCGCTCAAGACAATACTTCATCATTGCTTGGCGTGAATTCAGCAGAGAATCCCCTGCTTGTGTCGTGAATTAAAAAATACTCGTCAGCTTGAGGAACGTAATCAATTTTAACAAAAGAAATTTTGAAAAAGGGTCAGAGAGATATTTTTGTATAATTGTCAAGGTCCACGGACATTCGTGCTAATTAAATCGTTGCCGAGCATGTTTTAAACAAGAGCACGTTTAATTTTATTAAAAATGATTAGGATGGGCGAAATGACAAAAAAAGGAATGACCCAAACCTTCTGTTTCATTTGTACGGATTAAACGAGCAAAGGATAATGGTGATTATTCTGTTTTCCAGGCTACTGAAAATTGAAAGTTGAAATTATTATGTATTTGTAAAAATATATAATAAGAAATGGTTTATCCAATATTTTTTCTTAAGTGTATTAAAATATTTGTATTACATTATCGTGTAGAATAAATCCATTAACTAATCTAAAGTAATGTTTATTATTGTGCAGGCAACATAACGTTTGTACACTGAAGATAATACTAACTGTAAGAGCAAATATTATGTAGTATGTACAACGGCGCAGAAATATTAAAATTGCCCTTCTTAGACTTATTTCTCTTTATTAGAAAGAGCCAACTAACAATTTCATATTATTGTGTGTTTTGTATTTGTAAAGCAGTTCGCAACAAGCGACTTGGCTTCTTTATAGCCTTCTTTTCTTTAATTTCAAACAGTACGTACTAGGAAAATAATGGCAAAATGGAGACTTCAGTTGGAAACTCCTTTCACATCGTCCCTGCTGCAGTTCCCATTTAGTGCCATCTGTTTGATTATTTGGACAGCAATATTTCAATGGAAAGACAAGGTTAATATGAATGTCCTGTAACGATTCGGGTATCAGGATAAATCTTCGGTATTAACGTATTAGGTACGTCCATACTTTAATGTAAATGTAAGTTTCCTTGAAGAATAAATGTTCTTTCATTATAATTTTGTCTCTACTCTGAAATTAAATTTCTCCGCACTCTCACATCTGGTTCATGTTATCGTTTTTACTTAGGTATTAATACTTCTGCTTTTAGCATATCCCATAAATTTTAATATTTAAACCTCTTGACTTTTTCGGTTAAAATATCAATAGATGCATAAAATTTGTTTCTCAACAAAAAAATATCGTGTGGGTCATCTTTTTTAGTTGAAAGAAATGTAAATTCGGTCACACACTTAGATGAAGGACGAAGTGTCGAAGCGCGGTGATGAATATTAAATTGCAGTCCATTGAATGGATCTGATTTGTATTCCTGTTAACTTATTTAATAGGAGTATTAACGATAATTAATGACATATGGATTACAACTATATTTGACTTGTGTATCTTTTCTAAGCCAATTTTATCCTACATCCGCCATACTTGTTCCATAAGATTAAGTACAGGACAGATGTACACAGTATTAACGTTCGCAAGAAGGATTTCCTTTCCATGCCACGCCATAGGACAGCACTGTTTCAAAGGTCATTTTCATATAATATCGTGAATTGTGTTAATTGCCATTTTCTATTATTCAAAACAGTTTCGTTTCTGAATTTCAAAAATAAGATGCCGAGCTTATGAGAGAACAGTCGTTGACACACAGAAAGTAAATTAATTTGATCGACTTTAGTATTAATACACAGAAAATAATTAAACTGACTTCAATATTAAATTTGTAACTCACTTTGTAGTCACCTAATCTAAAGAATTTCGGAATCTCTTGGTCCTGGATGAAAACCACACGTTGTTTAACAACTGATCCCAGATTTAACAATCTGATCCCGCACCAATTGGTTTTTTTATAGATATACTTTTTTGTCATTTCATTTCGTTATTATATTCTGTAAAAAAAAACCAATAAAGACACTTTACTATTATTATTATTATTTAAAGTTGGTTCTTGTCCGATGAAATTTGTATCACAAAATCTTTTAACCGGACACTAAATCTCGCACTATACACTTAACGTTTCACCGTCATTCGACAGCTTCGTCAGAAGTGAAAAATATAACACGTTGTCAAAATAAACTAGGTTGTCAACGGAAACTGAAAAGGTAAATTGATTTTTTTTTTTTAATAATAAACATAAATAATTTATTTTAATAAATGTTAAAAATTGACAGATCTATATTCTATTTAAAGAATCGAGAAAACTAGAAAATGTATCGTTTAAACTCGCAAAATCTGTACGTTTGTTAATAGAATTCGACGACATTTTTATTTTACACATTTCTATAAAACGTCTTTTAAAAATATTAGACTCATAATATAAAATATTAGTTTTTTCAAAATCAAAATTATGGTTATTTTCTAACGAATGTTCAACAAGCATTGAATGATTTTGATTATTTTTTTGGATATGATATTTATGTTGATCTAGACGTTTTTTTAAATTTTGACTTGTTTCTCCTATATAACATGAATTACAATTTAAACATTTAATTTCATAAACCACGTTAGGTTGTTTTAATATCGGTGTTTTTGTTTTTAAATTTGAGAAAATATTATTTAAATTGTTTACAGATTTACTAACTAAAATTAAGTTGTGTTTTTTGAAAATGTGTTTAAATATGTTATATAGTGGTTCAATATAAGGTAAAGATATGTATTTTTTGTTTGAAGTTTGTTTTATATTATTGTAGATTTTTGAATTTTGTAGATATTTAACACGATTTTTAATTACTGATTCTATAAGATTTATTGCATAAGAATTTTGAATAAGTGTCTTCTTTATTAAATTTAAATTATCATAAATGAAAAGTTTATCTGAAAGTAAAACAGCTCGATCTGTTAAAGAAATAATTGTTGCAATTTTATAGTTTTTAGATGTGCACGAATGAAAATTAATATATCTACCTGACCACGTAGGTTTATGAAACCAATTCGTTATTAATTTGTTATTACGTCTGATAATATTTACATCAAGGAAACTTAGTGAATCGTTAATTTCTTTTTCTACTGTATGGCCGTATTTTTCGCCCGTTCGACACGAGCCCATTCTCGCCTGCCCAACGGCCATCCACTGCCTAATTATAAGATATTATTTTAATTTCTACTACATTTATATTCACTTAAATAAGCTGGAGTTTTCATATTTCTTTTAGGTCTTCCCTCTAAACATGATTCTGGAATTCTTTCGTCCTTTTCATTTTTCTTTTTCTGGACCTTCTGTGAGGTAGGTGGTAAAGTTTTTGTAAATGTCTTCTATTTCTTCGGAGTGTTCCATTATCGGTTTCAACATCATAAGACCTGGGTTCCCCTCTCTTTTTTTTCAATTATTCCTTCTTTATTTTCTGTTATTATCCACACTCTTGTTCCCTCTTCTAATTCTTCTAATTCTCTTGTCCGGTGTCTTTTGTCTGTCGTAATTCTTCTTCTGCTGTTCTTTCTCTTGCTTCATATTTTCTTTTATCCTATCATGGTCTGGTAGTTTAGGTTTTAGGATTTTGTCTTGAATTGGTAAGTTTTCACGTAATCCTTCAAATAAACTTGAGAACAGATTTCGAACTTCCTCCTTAATAAATAAATATTTGGAGTTATCCTCGCTTATCTGTGAGATTTCTTGACTAGTTTCTAGCCATTGTAGAATTTTTAGCGTTTCCAGTGCAAGTCGACCCAGTAAGTTTTCTGTGGTTTTTACCACATATAACTTAATTACTTTTCAGTTCCTTGCCAAGCAACTGGTACTTTGACAACACCCTTCACCTTTAATTCAGTTTGTTTTCCTTCTCCTGGCCCGACTAATCTTATATGTGTGGATTTTAGCTTACAGTTTTCACGAATTTGTTTATAAGTGTTTGTCGTTATCACTGTTTCGTCTGCGCCCGACTCTATTTTGAAACGAACACTTTTACCTGCTACATTAAGTTTTATTGTCCACGGTTTTGACACTACACTTATATTTTTAGTTTCGCCTACTTCTGTATCGCTCGTAGTGGAATTTGAGCCACTTATCTCACTACTACTGTCGGTGTCTCGAGACAGGTTTTTTACTGATTTTGTTTTACACATTGATGCATAATGTCCTTTAATCTTGCAACGGTTGCATTTTTCTTTAATTGCAGGGCACTCTCTGGTGCGGTGTCTAGGTGTGATTCCACATCTTGAACATTTTTGTTTGTTTTCATGATTACTAGCTTGTCTTTCTGCATGTCTTTCCTTAAATTTAGTTTTATATTTACCTTTGTTAACGCGATCTACTTCTCTCGCGGTTCCTTATTCTGTTCTTTAACTGTGTAATTTTTTCGATCGCTTTTTCCAATGTTAAGGGATCATCTAGCTGCAACATTTTGGAGAGTTTGTGATCTCTAATTCCCACTACCAGGCGGTCTTGGATTAGTTGGTCCATTAGATGCCCGAATTCACAGCTTTTTGCTAACACTGTCAGACAATCTATGAATTCTCTAGCATTTTCTCCTTCTTGTTGTGTCCTTAGATTAAATTTTGCCCTTTCATAAATTACATTTCTTTTGCTAATGAAATCGTTGTCGAATAATTAATTCCCTTGTCTCCTTGTACGTTGTAAGACTATTCTCTGGTTTCTTGAGTTTCTCTAGTAATTTGTCCACTTCTGGCCCCATTTGCAACAGTAAATTGGTTATTTGTAGTTTCTCGACTGCTTTGTTTAGCCTTGATACGACTCTATAGCGCTCATAATGTGAAATCCATTGCGGCCAATCGGTCTTGTCAAAGCTAAACTTTTGCATTTGAGGTAATGAATTTATCATTGAGGTGTTACTACTTGCAACTGGTTCTTCATTTTGCCTAGGGTTGTGTACTTGAAGTGTTGCTACAATCTGTTTTAACTTCTGGAGTTCTTTTTCTAGTTTCTTTTGCTGTTGTTCTATTTTCAGATCCTATTTATATTGGGTTCCACTAAAAAGTTTGTGTTTTTGTTTCACGTTTTGTGCACTTTAAACACAGTTCTTTCTTCTACAGCCTGACAACATGTTTCGTTTTCCTGTTAACATATTTAATAGGAGTATTAACGATAATTAATGACATATGGATTACAACTATATTTGACTTGTGTATCTTTTCTAAGCCAACTTTATCCTACAGGATCTTTCTACAGACATTAACAAACGGCGACAGTGGTAAATACGATGTATTTTTTTTTTAAATCATGGTTTTGATAGATGGCGTGACTCTTGAATTTATCATTTTTATTAGTTAGTTATACAATTATTGCAGTATACTGATATGAATTCTACTTTTATGGAAGGATTGATCTATATCTATAATTTTTTCGATATTTTACTGTACTTCTTTGCAAAAAGTTTCACGTACTGCAGAGAATGTTACTGGGAGATGTTTCCCTACAAAACACAAAAATGAAGGGTCGAGGGGAACAACGATCATGATCAGTTTTGGAAATAAATTGATCTGGTGATTGGGTTTTGGAGTACCTTTCAGACTCATAAGCCTTTGGTAAAGAACGACTTCAGTCAATTGTAAAATAAGGTTTGAAAAATGCACGAGTTGGGGAAGAATGATCACCGTCAGCAAACGCCCAGGAAAAAACGATCAATGTCCAAAGATCAAGAAGAGGGGACGGGTTCTTACCACGTTCTGTTTAGGCTTCTATTCCATTATCAGCTTGTTCTGTTTCTCACACATACGTATGTAATTCATAGTAGTTTTTGGTCGTGTTTTTTCGTAATAAACATGGACACTAACGATTTTTTGTCTAGTACTTCGAACGAGGATAATAGCAAAGTTGAAAATCATTAAAAAAAGCGAAAAAACCTGTAGGCCTTCTGAAGTCAACTACTCACAAACTCCGGCTTCACTGCAAATGTAAACGCTACCGTTGCTTCGAAATCATTCCAGAACTTCAACAAAAAAAGAATTTTGAAAGAGTTTGACGAGATTGGCAATATGGATGATCAAAACTCTTCCCGCAATTCAATGACGTAGTCGAAAATATGTGAATCTCAACAACGCTTCATATTCCTACCGTGTCGAAGTGATAGAAAATGATGTGACCACGGATGTGACAGTTTATTGCAAAACGTTTACCTCTTTACATGGTATCACACATCGAAGAATACAGACGGTTAGAGAGACACTGACTGGAAAACCTTCTGTTAAGATGAGAGAGAAGCACTCAACAAGGCCACACACACTTTCGGATGATTTTTAAAAAATTGTCGACTTTATAAAAAGCCTTAAGGGGCACAAGTCTCATTACTCTCTCAAAGATACAAAAAAAATCCACCTCCCTGAGGTGAATCACAAAGTTGCATGAAATGAAACAAAAAATGCGAACAACACACTTTCGTATGAGTCTTTCAGAACGATTTTCGAAAACGATTTTAATATTGAATTTGGTTATCCAAGAAAGGATACCTGAAGCCTATGCTATGCTATAGATGTAGCAATTTTGAAAATCAAACTGATCAAAACTGATCAAGTTATTACTATCGAGCAAGCCACATGAAGAAAAAAAAAGCAGTTCGCGTCTAAAAATGCAACCGTTTCTATGAGCTTGATGCCGCAAGAAAGCAAAAAAATCCAATCACAATGGATTTTCAAAAATATCTTGGAACCCCCAGTATCACAACCAATGAAATGCACGTCAATTGAACTTTACTACCTTTGATATTCTCATTCTGAGCAATTCGAAAAGAGTATTTTGTACCTACGACGAGTCTGTTGCTAAGACAGAGGCGGCCGAGGTTTATTGATGGCTCACTTTTTAACAATATTCTGTCTCCTGAAGTCGTAGAATTGTACATATTCTGCGATTCCTGTGCAGGGCAAAATAAGAACTTCACATTGTTCAGATTATTTCATATTTGGTGATTGAATACAAAAAATTTGAACAACCGTTATTTTTCCCACACGAGGACATGCGATCACAACATGAGTTATGCAAACCAGAAGGCATACACAGAAACCCCAGCAGATTGGCGTGATATTTTGCAGACCAGCAGAATAAAACCATGCCCTTTTGAAGTGATTGATTGCGGAGTTTCCAAATTGGACCTCTCATTTATCTTCTGTCTATCCTCGTAAAAATCTTGTGTTTACTAGACCGATACGAATGCTTCATTCCAACAAGGACAACCCTCTGCTCTTGTCTCATAAGGAAACCTACAATTGGTGCTACGCAAGTGTTTCAATTCGGAAGGAAGCTTGAAAAAAGAATAGCAAGAGGCAAACTCAAGCACAGATTGTACAAGGTGGCGCAAAAGTCCTCACTCGATTTCCCAAGGCAGTGTAACTTTGTTTGTAAATAAAAAGAATTGGTTCTGTTTGTTAATTATGTTTATTTAGACGTTCCATTTTCTTTCCATTAAGCCGCGAAGATAATATCGGTCATGTGGCCGCCGCCAGAGATGCACATTCGGGCTCGTTTCACAGCATTTTCCATGACTTCTCAAAAATTCTGGCGATAAATTCTCCACTTCTAGTCGGATGTTCTCTCTCTAGGACCGCCAAGGTCTGTGTCTTGTTCGTATAGACCCGTGACTTCAAAACAAAATCCAAAGAAAGAAGTCTGGACCGGTCAAATCGGGCGATCTCGCTGGCCAGTGCAAATCGCCAAAACGAGAGACTAAGCGGCCATTAACACAATTATTCCGCATTCTTGAGGAGGATAGCGGTGCATGGTTTGTCTGCGTGTATTCTGCTTCTGTTTACTTCACAAATATCAAAATCGTGATGACATAAAACGCCATTTGCAAAAATGAGAGCATCTTCCGATAGGATGATGACTTTTGCGCCAATTTTGGAGAGTTTGTGATCTCTAATTCCCACTACCAGGCGGTCTTGGATTAGTTGGTCCATTAGATGCCCGAATTCACAGCTTTTTGCTAACACTGTCAGACAATCTATGAATTCTCTAGCATTTTCTCCTTCTTGTTGTGTCCTTAGATTAAATTTTGCCCTTTCATAAATTACATTTCTTTTGCTAATGAAATCGTTGTCGAATAATTAATTCCCTTGTCTCCTTGTACGTTGTAAGACTATTCTCTGGTTTCTTGAGTTTCTCTAGTAATTTGTCCACTTCTGGCCCCATTTGCAACAGTAAATTGGTTATTTGTAGTTTCTCGACTGCTTTGTTTAGCCTTGATACGACTCTATAGCGCTCATAATGTGAAATCCATTGCGGCCAATCGGTCTTGTCAAAGCTAAACTTTTGCATTTGAGGTAATGAATTTATCATTGAGGTGTTACTACTTGCAACTGGTTCTTCATTTTGCCTAGGGTTGTGTACTTGAAGTGTTGCTACAATCTGTTTTAACTTCTGGAGTTCTTTTTCTAGTTTCTTTTGCTGTTGTTCTATTTTCAGATCCTATTTATATTGGGTTCCACTAAAAAGTTTGTGTTTTTGTTTCACGTTTTGTGCACTTTAAACACAGTTCTTTCTTCTACAGCCTGACAACATGTTTCGTTTTCCTGTTAACATATTTAATAGGAGTATTAACGATAATTAATGACATATGGATTACAACTATATTTGACTTGTGTATCTTTTCTAAGCCAACTTTATCCTACAGGATCTTTCTACAGACATTAACAAACGGCGACAGTGGTAAATACGATGTATTTTTTTTTAAATGCCATAAAGGTTGGCCATGAAAATTAAAACTCATGTCGTAGCTTGACATCTAACACAAGCCAAAACTGACAATTTAAAGTACATGAGTGGAGCTAAGACATGAATTTTCTTTTCCACAGCCACCCCTTATGGCATTTTTAAAAAAACACATAGTACAATTTGCATATGCACCAATCTACGTGACTCGTTCAGACTGAAAAAAATGTTTGCCCTTACAAATTAACAATTTTCTAAGTAGTCAAATTATATAAAAAGTAAAGAGCAGGATGTAAGTTGCACACCCTCTTTCAAAGTGAAGAGAAAAAGAATTTGGCCAAAATTATTGCACAATCCCAAACCAAGGAAAATCCAAATCAATATGAATGCAATATTTCATTCGAAATTAATAGGATTTAAAAGGGAATGAGCGCAATTTTCTTTACAGAGTGCCATCTTTCTCTCTTTCATTAAATTCGATCACATCAGGCTTCAAATCTTTTACGTGATAACGACCCAACTTTCCCCTCTCATCAGTCAACTCGTATACCAAATCAGAGATTTTTCGAGCTATGAGTGTCTCAGCAAAATTTTCCTGAGAATGGTGTTGTTCTGTCAAAACTTAAGGAGTTACTGGACTATAACATGTGATGCACTTCCAAACTTTGGTAATTCCTCGTCCAAGTGTCTTTGGTTATTTTTAACATATATGGACGAATGGCGGTATTCACTACACGGTTAACTCTTTCTGTGGGATGATATTTAGTATTACAGAATGTACTCGGTATCTTACGAGATACCTACGACATTCCAAAATAATTTTAAAGTTTCGACTAACTAATAAAACGTAGAAACTTCTGGCCTGGGGACCGGACCGATAATATCATTGCTGACGGCTGACCATGGGAATCTCACTCTCTTGGGTTGACTCTTTTCGAACTTAAGGCCACGCAAAGGCGAGCACGAGTCATGACGAGATACAGGCCATGAGAAGGTGGCTTTATCTTCTATCTAACTAAAACTTACAGGGATTCGCGACCGAGCTTTGAACCGACCGGTATCGTTCTTGTCGTGGAAAACTTTAATCTTAAACTCTTCGTTATTAACAGTGACCGAACGTTTTAAATCATATATTGTGAGAGAAACGTATTCAACAGTAAGTACCTGTTTATTTTTGAGCTTGCTGCTTGCTTCCCTAGTGCATTAGCCTTTAACCTACCTGCTGCACGTGCACCCCGCTTTACTTAGCTTGGGCTAACTAGCCCACAATGAGTGATATATCACCGGGGGAAAAGTCCCCCGGCGAGTCTGATGATATTTCCTACGTTACACCGATTGTAATTTCGCCAGTAACACATTCCAAAATCCAAAAAGCCATTAATATTGCCTCCCAAGACAACAATATGAACGTTAATGTTGTTGAATTAGTACCGGAGAACAGGCCAGAGAAGTTGAATTTATATAATAACAAATCGCTTGGACCTTTTATGATCTACGTACAATACAAGTATGTCGATCAGGAAAGGGATATTGGATCTATCCAACCAATGACAATAGGAAAAATTTTTTCAGAGGGACAGGTTTCGGGCATTAAAAATATTGTAAACAAAGATATTACGAAAACATGGCTTACAGGCATTTATTCCTAATTATTTAGTATCATGCCAGGGAATCATTAGAAATATTCATACGTCCCTATCCGAAGAGACAATTATAAATAACCTACATTCCCCTGTTAAGGTTCTAAAGGTGAGAAGGCTTAAACGCAAGGTCATTAAGGACAGAAACCAAGATGAACCGCTTGGAGAGGGTTCCAGCTCTGCAGAATATGTTGACACACAGACACTGGCTGTCACATTTGAAGGTACAGTTCTCCCCAGGAGAGTACACCTCTACTATACTTCGGTGGAAGTTAATGTTTACCAATATATCGTTACGCAATGCTTTCGATGCCTTAACTTTGAACATACTGGCAAACAGTGTAAGGCCAAAGAAAAGTGTCGTAATTGTGCAGAGTTTCACAATTCAGCAAGTTGCACTAATATGATAATAGTATGCGCAAACTGTAAGGGAGATCATAAAGCTACTGACCAATCTTGCCCCAAATTCATTCGACAAAAGAAAATCAAGGAAATTATGGCATTTCAAAACATTCCCTTTTTTGATGCTGCCAGCCTGGTAAAAGACAAACCAGAACATTTTGTACCAAATCCTCAAGATTCTCTCAGCCTAAGTAAACAAGATGACTTGCCTATACCATCCCAAAGAGGATCTCGCAACACGTATGCACACGTTATTTTCCCGTTAAAAGGAAAAAAAAACCCTTTCTAACTCATATAACATACAAGAGCATAACAGTCAATTAGCCTATCGCAATGGGAATCCTATTGCTGACCCCTCCCAACCAGTATACAAGACAAAAATAAACACTACGACGCCCTCCATCTCTTCAACTAGATTAAATAATGACATAAACGTTTTGACACAGCTTGAAGAACTAAAACATAAATTAAAATATACTCTCAAAGAAAACCTTTTCGCTGAACCTATTCTTAATCTACTACAATCCGCCTTAGATCTTTTACACACAGCTAGCCAATCACAACCAGGAACTGTCAACTTTCAAAATGGACCTTAATATCTTACAGTGGAACCTTCGCTCCTTACATAGTAACAAGGAAGACCTTCTTTTCATATTGGCAGAACACTCCATACATGTTGCATGTTTACATGAAACATGGCTGAAACCAGACCAATTTTGCCATATAAAGGGATACAATATCATCAGGAGTGACAGAGCTGACGGCAAAGGAGGATGCGCTATTCTTATTCGCCGAGGGATTCCCTTCGACGTCATAGTGTACCTAAACCCGAATGAGCTCCTCCAGATTACATTAGTAAAGCTAAAGAATGTAAGTGTAGGGTCAATATATATGTCACCAAATTCCACAATGTCGTACAGAGAAATGTCAAATATATTGAAATGTTTCCAAGGACCTTTTTTTACTATGTGGCAACTTTAATGGTCTTCATACTAATTGGGTTTGTGTTACCACCAATACAAGAGGTAATACTCTGGCTTCGTTAATAGAAAATGTTTCGCTTAATATTCTTAACACCGATTCCCCTACTCGAATGGAGTTTCCTGGCCGGAGTGCCAATGTGATTGACTTGACCATTTGTTCTCCAGACATCCACCCATTCTGTTTTTGGAAGATAGGAAGGGATAATCATGGCAGTGACCACTTTCCAATATTTATAGATTTTGTTTCTCGTCACAACACTGTGGAAATAACGAGTCAACCAAGATGTAACATGAAATCAGATAAATGGAATATGTACAAGGAAGACATCAAACAAACCCTAGTGTCGCTCCCTAATAACAACAACTTGGACCTCACAATTTCGGAAGTAATTTCCTCTGCGGCAGATAGATGGCTTGTTAAAGAATGTAGATCTAACTACAGTAGAAGATCCCCGGTATGGTGGGATGATGAATGCTATGCTGCTGTGCGGGAAAGAAAATTGTTCATCAATAAATATAAATCAATCATGAACACTGAAAATTACTTACTAGTAAAGAAAAAAAGTGCTGAAGTCAAGAAATTGTTAAAAAGGAAAAAGAGAGATTGTTTCAAAGAATTTTGTAATTCCTTAAACCCAGACACTCCGATTAATAATATATGGAAGAAGGTTAGACAGTTATTTCTTGCCACTCAAATCCCAGATTCAACGGAACCTCCACCGCCACAAGAAGACCTGGACTACAGACAAAACAACTTTCTTTCGAAACCCTTCACCATCGAAGAAATATTAAGTGTTACTGAAATCTCTAAATCTACAGCTCCAGGTCCTGATGATGTACATTTCAAAATGATTTTGAATCTCCCCTTGAATGCTAAAGGCATTTTATCTGTTATTTACAATAACTTTTAGATGGGCATAAAATACCTGTAAAGTGGAAGGAGTCTAGAATTGTTCCCATTTTAAAACCGGACAAACCCGCTGGTACACCGACATCCTATAGGCCTATATGCCTGGCATCATGTCTTCTTAAAACATTAGAAATGGTGGTTAAAAACCGGCTCGAATGGTGGATAGAAAACAATGACATATTACCCAATAGCCAAATAGGATTCAGGAAAGGTCACTCCTGTAGAGATGGAATTCTTCATTTAATGTTGGATATTTACAAGACCTTTGGCGAGAAGAAGTTTATGGTGGCAGCATTCTTTGACGTAAAATCAGCCTATGATAATGTAAGTTGGAAAATATTATCAGAACGGCTTTGTACCGTAGGGTTCCCAAAAAATCTATCTTATTTAATTATGGATATTATCACCAAGCAGTCATGGTCATATATATTATCACTTTTGGCCACTTTTGGTGAAGTACAACCAGAAGATGTTTGGTCCAAGAATAACCTCCAAGGGACTCCCACAAGGATCCGCACTTAGTCCCCTGTTGTTCAACATATACACGCATACATTGGAAAATGTGAGCCCCAACCACTCTAATACGCAGACCATATCGTCATATACAGCTCGGGGAATACTCTGGATACTGTTATACGGCAACTGAATTCAACTTTGGGCACATTGAATGAGTGGATTGAATCCAGTATGATAGAACTGTCAGCCTCTAAAACACAAATAACAATTTTCACCAGAAAACGGATCCCGCACAACCATCTGCCCATATTCTTGAATAATCAAGAAATTCCTCTTACCTTTGATGTAAAGTTCCTGGGAATGATCCTGGATAGGAGACTCACCTTTAAATTAGAGGTGGACAATGTAAGCAGGGAGTGCTGTTCCAATATGCGAATTATACAATCCTTAAGAAGAACATGGTGGGGTGCTCATCCCAGTACCAGGTCACATATAGACTATTCAAGTGTTTTGATATTCCCCCTTCGTAAAACAATTGCACAGAAACTTAACAGAGTGCAATATAAAGCCCTAAGAGTTTGGCTAGGAGCCATGTTATCAACCCCTACCGAGGCTCTACTGATTGAAGCGGCAGACCCTCCTATTGAACTTCGAAGTAAATGGTTAGCGGGTAAATACCTACTTAATAATATGAAAGTGTCCGAAAATCTTTTATTACGCAAACTCAGCAACCTTAGTACAATGGCGAGAAATGCCACACTATGGAGGAAATTTCCTGCCCCTATGATGATCCAAGCATACAATGAGTTATCGGAATTGAAAACCAAAATACACTCTACACCTAAACTGGCGTGCTATTATTTTGCTTTGGAATGCCAGTACAGAACCATCCCAGTGGATGCAATTTTTGGTTTCAAACATAACCTGCATACAATATCTCCTGCATTTACCGAAACTGTTTTTCAAGCTGTAACACGTGCTAAATGGCCGATACACACAAATATATTTACAGATGCATCGGTCAAAAATGGCCTGCAAAAAGTTGGAATTGCTGTACCCATAAGTCCTAATAATGTTACAATTAAGAAATAATTACTACCTGAAACTAACATTTGCAGGGCTGAAACACATGCTTTACTGGAAGCACTTAATCTTATTGAAGCATGTAGGATTAAATCTGCTTTGATCTGCTCTGATTCACAAAGTGCATTAACTTCACTCAAATCCAATGACTTCTCGGCAAAATCAGACCCTTTGATGTTAAAACTGAAGGATAGTTATTTCAAACTGAGCGATTCTGGAGTTAAAATTACGTTCTTGTGGATCCCCGCACATAGAGGCACTCTTGGCAACGAGAAGGCAGACCAACTGGCTAGAGAGGCGTGTCTTATGGACTCTGAGTGTACATATAACACCACTACTCCTAATGATTTTCTGTCAAAACTCAAGAGTAGCATGAAGGAAGAATGGCAATATAAATTGACAGAATATTCTGAAAATATAAGATACCCGGTGTGACATGGTTTGCGAACATAAGTGTTCCTAGAAAATTGATTACGACGATGATTAGAATCAGATTTGGGCATTCTTTAACATTTCCACACCTATTCAGAATGGGCAGAATAGACACTCCCAACTGTACATGCGGAGAACTTGGCGATGTCAACCACCTATTTTTCAACTGCAGGAATAACAGAATCAAACAAATCAGTTCGGTTAAGTACAAGAAACACCACATGATAATATTGTGGCGCGATCTTGCGGATTTGTAATACGTTTACAGTGATGTGTGTTTGGCTGGAATGGTATTTGCCAAAAGCCAATTAATTGAAGGAAGAAGAAGAAAAAGAAGAAAACTTACAGGAGAAGTTTTGAAAAAGCATATTTAAATTGGTAAAATAAGACATAAACTGAATTTACAGCAGTTATTTAAGAAATCGTTTGCAAAACGTGACTGTAAAAATGTAAATAAAATGTACTCGAGGCAATTTCGCTCTTATTGACACACATACAAAGGATTTACCGGACTATAAATAATATGATAGATTTTTTCAGTACGCCTACGTTAATTTGCATTCTCATCTCCAACAATATCTTTATTAGAAACTGATTTAAAAAATGATTATGTAAATATTTCTACTAATGCGTGCTCGTAGTCACGTTCACCATAAACATATTCACCGTTCACCATAAAAATATCTATTTAGTTAAAAATGATTAATTTGGCCACAGACAACTAGGGTAAATTTAACTTTTTCATGCCCTGTGCATCGATCAATTTTTTACAAGTATTGTGTATGAATAATAAATTATTATTAAGCTGAAGTAGACTTAAATCTGCTTATTCTGTCTGAAAATATTAGGATGTAAATTGCTCAACTTTATTATAATAACCCGTTCACAATCACTTAACGTAACGTAAATTAATTATTTGAATGCACTGTTTGTTAATGTAAACGAAGTAATTCTAAATTTAAATGATTTACTGTTCATAATTAAACACATTGCTTAGTGTTAGTCTAGAATTTTAAGTATTTACATTAAAACAAAACACTGTATTTAGAGGTTAATTTTGTTGTGTTAAGTCACTGTGAACGGACTTTAAAACTCGTCCACACTTGTAAAAATTTGCGCTGTATTTTGAATCTAGGATTTGCTACAAAAATTACTTTTTCGATAGATAAAAATTTTTGGGGATCCGCCCTATGTCTCTGATTAGAAGAAAGATCTGATGTTGTGTATACAATAAAATCCATATAATCCATATGATCCATATAATCCATTCATTACCTATTTACCATCGTAATAATATATGCCATGAAAGTCTAGTGAGAATGTGGTTACTCATGTATGTAACTAAATTTTGGCAATGATTCTCATGTCGATTTTGATTTTAAGGCCACTCCGAATTAGGGAATGCTGCAATATTTTCTTTTCATCACGAGGTATATTCACATCCAAATTTACATACATAAATTGTAAAATATTTCGCTTCACTTTTAATTTTGACTGGGTTACTTTTCAGATCTGTTTCGTTGATCTATCTGATTTGAATTGTTACAATTTGGTGTATGTTAAAATGACATCAAATTAAATTTGTCTAATTTTACTATGAAAGCCAACCGACTAACTTAAAATAACGACCTACTACGATGGTAAACAGATAATGAATGGATTATACAGTCTGTGGCATTTAACCGGGTTCTACATTAACGCCGTTCCTATTGAAAATATGGAAAATGTTTTATACTAAAGTTTCATCCTTTCAAGCTCCGCATAATTTAAAATTATTTTCGAATATACAGGATGTCCAGTTTAGCTGTACGATGTGTTACTTCGTTTTAAATGGAACACCCTATATTTTGTAACGAATTTTAGCTTATCAGGTTATTTTAGGGTAAGTTTGATAAGGATTCCCTATACCTAAGTCCTATGTTTTTTAAGATATTAGGCTTTGTTTTTGGCTTTTGGAAAATACGGATATAACTTTTACAATTAATATCTCATTAACGAAGATAGTTAGAAAGCAGATATTGTGGTGCTGTTACAAGCTAAGTGGAAGGTACCTATCGCAGTAAAAAAATTTACTTTTCATTGAACACGGATCTAGTAAAACTATTTCCATTTCAACAACAATTGAAGGGCAATCACTTTTGTTTTTTAAATTAAAATCAGAAGTTAGTATTTACTCAAACATTTTACTTGTATTACGCCGAATATGCTAGTTAATGTCGAACGTAATTTTAAAAAGAGGATTCTGTTATGTCTAGAAAAAAACTATGCACATTTTGAACACTTAGGGCCAGTTGCTCGAAAATTTGAACCATGGTTCAACTCTGAACTTGGTTCTATTACAATGGCAACATTTATAAAGGCATATGTATCATAGAACCAAGTTCAAAGTTGAACGATGTTTGAGCAACTGGCCCTTACTGTGAAATTACAAGACGTTTTAGAATTATTGTTTTTCCTATAGTTTTTAAAAGTTTCGTTTTTTGTTTTGCAAAATCAGTATTTAATTCTCTTAGTCATTATGTTCAAATATGATTATTAAATATTTCGCCAATAATGTGTATAGTATAGCATACCTTATTACTTGGCATAAAACAAAAGTTTTAGAAACTCAAATTCAAGTCTTAGGGAAAACTGTATAAAACGTAGTCATACGATCAAGTTAATTGTGTGGTTAACCTATATTACTGGAGGAAACTTAACAATTCACAATAAAAATATCAATTAAAATTATTTTATTCGTTACTATTTAACTTTTCACAAGCCTCAACAATTAATCATGTCTTCAACAGAATTTTATACAACCTGGACTTAAAAAACTTAGCAAATTGATATTTTACTTAAAACACATAAACTGTTTCAGTAAATACTCAGTCCTGATTTTAATTAAAATGTTAAAATGTAGAAATTATGAAGTGTATAGCTAATTGAAAGATATTTTTATGGAGCATCTAACGACGATATAAAAATAACACATTCCATATAAAAACAAAAGTTATTGCCCTTCAATTGTCGAAATGGAAATAGTTTTACTGGATCTCTGTTTAATGAAAAGTAAATTTTGTTACTGCGATAGATACCTTCCACTTAGCTTGTAACAGCACCACAATATCTGCTTTCTAACTTTCTTCATTAATGAGATATGAATTGTAAAAGTTATATACGTATTTTCCAAAAACCACAAACAAAGCCTAATATCTTAAAAACCATAGGACTTAGGTATAGGGAACCCTTATCAAACTTACCCTAAAATAATCTGACAAGCTCAAATTCGTTATAAAATATAGGGTATTCCATTTATAATAACGAAGTAGTACATCGTACAGCCAAACTGGGACATCCTGTATATTCGAAAATAATTTTAAATTATGAGGAGCTTCAAAGGATGATACTTTTGTATAAAATATTTTTCCATATTTTCAATAGGAACGGCGTTAATAAAGAAACCCGGTTAAAATCCACACCCTGTATATAACTTGTAGTTTGAATACTTTATACTTTGCACCGGTAAAGTATACTCGCAATCAAAGCTGTTCTCATGGCGTCGGCGTCGTAAACTATTCCATAATTAAACTTTGTTATGGAGTTACCATCGTAAACACAAACTAACGTAAACGGTTGATTAGAAATTTGGGTAGTTTTAGTCAGATAAAATTAATATGCTTGACATGAATGTAAGATATTATAGGGAATTTCTTCAAACACGTTTTAACAATAATTAATGCTTAAATTAAAGATATTGTAATAAATGTTGTTGTATAGTTATCAAGTTTAGAACTTAAGAAAGTTTATCCATTCTCAATATACACTGCTGAAAATTTGACGTGGGACACTTAATAATTTTTGTATATCTTCCTAATTAAAGTTTTTTTTCTGTATGTTTATAAATTTACCTAGTTTTTTGCGTATTAGTCAAGTCGCCTATGCCAATTTTCTGGGAACCTCTCAAAGAGAAATTTTCAGAAGACTTGGAATTTCAAAAAATGTGATTAATCGGGTATCTCAAAGATTTCAACGTAATAATTCGCTGAGATATACACATGGAGGAGGTAAAATGTGCAAAACAACTGCTGCTCAAGATAGATTATTGGTAAGAAATGTAATGAACCGGCATCTTAATACAACAATGGTGCGAAACTATTTTTTTAATGAAGTTGGTATGGACATTTCCACACAAACTGTCAGAAATAGACTGAAAGAAGTTGGAATCAATGCAAGAAGACCTGCAAAACATCTTCTATTCACTGCACAACATCGTAGGCGACGGCTTCATAGGACGAGAGAATATGTTAAGTGGCAAGTTGAGCACTGGACGAACTGTCTGAACTAAAAGATTTGATGAAAATTTGATGATCCCACGAGTCACTTTTGGAGGAGGTGGAAAGTTGAATATAAGGTCAATATTTTTTGGATCAATATGGAATATACCATTATGGTTTGGGGTGGTATCTTTTTAGGAGGGCGCACAGAACTAATCATTTATCGGAATTGTTCAGTTAATGCGCAAAGATATCATGACGACATTATTTTGCCCATTGTACTACCTTTGGCGGTCAGAAAAGGCCCAGAACATGTATTTGTTGATGGTAATGATAGGCCACATCATACCGCTCTTGTAAACCAAGCTCTTGAAAGAGCGCGTATTACCATAATGGACTTGCCAGCAAATTCGCCAGATATGAACCCGATAGAACATCTATGGGACTACCTTCAAAGACAATTGTCAAAGGGGCACATCGGCCAAATACACTGAATGAATTGAATGGTGCATTGAGAGAAGAATGGCTTGCAATGCCACAAGAATCTATTAATATTATCATCAGAAGTATGCCAAAAAGGTGTCAAGCCTTAATTCGGTCTCGAGGAGGCCCCAATAATATTAATAATGATCAGGAAGTGTTAAAAAGAACAGAACAATATTTTGAAATAATTTTATTCCGAAGCAATATTATGTCATTTTTTATGCTAATTATTCAACTTTTGTTATACTTAGTGCCTTTTTTCTTAATGAATATGCACTTAAATGCAGAATTAAAGTTATAATAAAAGTTCTGCCTCTTATTTTCGAGTCAAACACAATTTTACAAAAAAAATAAGTATCGCACTTCAAATTTTGAGCAGTGTACTTACCAGCACGTTTGTTTATTTTGTCTATGGTTTGGTAATATGATACGGAAATATGTGTCGGGCAGAGGGCTGTAAAAAAAATAGAGCAGGCAGTGTCTAGGTAAATCTAAATACTGTGTGATAAACGTGTTGGAAATGTACAAAACTTAGTTGCGCCCGCGAGTGTGGATGTAGTGGATGTTTAATAAGGTTTTCTGCGTAGGCCTTGAGAAGGCGATAACTTGCCAGAAATAATATCGACCCTGAGATGGCGATATTTTGACAGAGATAGTTTTGCAATACTTCCATCTTGACTTGGAGGGACCGTTAGGGATGGTGGGCTTTCCTAAGCACTCGTCGAAGATGGTATTGTATTGTCACCAGGATTAGTCCAAGTGCAGCGATCACTGATAGGCGCTGAATACCTGACCTGGTGGATTGCATTACGCTTCCCAAGAACGGTCATGACTTAATGCAATGCCGCAAACACTGGTAGGATGCAGTTGCCCTAATGATTCTGAGAACGTGCGCTCAGAAGGCAAGGTTTGCTAATAGCACTAGGATGAACATTCGAGGACATCTTCTTCGTGAGTTTCTGTTTCTACAGGGAGCTACTGCGCCTACATTCGCCGCAGGAGTTGGCGAGGCCGGGAAAAGGCCCCGGTGAATAATATGTGCCATTGAGTAGATCTTGAGTAGATGCTCGTAAATGGTTATTTGTAATTTTGCATGACACCCTTATCAAATCGAAAAGCGGCGCCCAGATGTTAAGACGTTTACCCTCTGCACTGTACTGGTCAGGATAACGAGAAAGAGAGAAAAAAAAGTATAGCAAGAGAGGCCTAACCGATGGTGAGTAAATGTTAATTGTAACTTCATCCTCGCCCAGCATTACCGGTCAACAGAAAAATCTAGACAACATAGTAAATTAAATAATTTTTGCAATTTACAAACAAACTGACTGATAAGATTTTACTTAGCGTTGTTAATACATATTTTTGACAAAATCAAAACCCAATTAGTTATTGTCAACTGTCTCCTATATTTTGCACTCTCTGATTTTTCCATATATGCAAGGCGCAAGTAGGCATTAATATTATTAGGTATTAACTTGCCAATATTTACTTCCAAGAATTCTCATAGTCAGTGTTGTCAAGTATCATACTTCATATGTACAAATTTTTGTTTTATTAATTGTTAGAATTTCATATTTATTATTGCTTAAATATTAATAGTCTTTCGTAAAACTCGTGTTTTATTTGAATTCTAAAGTAGAATGATTATATAATTAATAATCTAAAAAATAGTAATCTTAAGTTTTGTTTGGTGCCAACGAAATTAGCAGTATTTAGTTTAAGGCAAAGGCTTATTTATATGAAACAGCACGTGTCAATCACAGTTCACCTTGTGTTATATAGCACATAGCAGATATGAAATTGGCTGATCAGATTTTGAAAACATCACCACGTTGTAAAAGGTGTTAATTTGAAAGTGGATTGATATTTAAGAGTAATATTTCTTCAGCACAAATTTGCTGGGATACTCGATATATGCTTCCTTATTAGTTGTCAGTGTGTAAAGTAACTTTCTGAGGTCGTCCACAGCAGAAAAGCCTGATTGACATCCTGATGTTACAGTTAGTCTGTTTCCGCCTCGATGAAAAATAAATCGTGGAGAAAATCGGCTTAAAATTTCCTGTCGTCGGCAAACAATGCACTCCCGGCCAGGTGAACAAGGGAACGAACGATCGATGATAATCATTTTGGTTACTATCCGGAAAATTTATTGCTCGGAAAATAAAACGTCTCGACCCTAAAGAAAAGTATGATTAAATTTTTCCAAAACTTTGCACTTGCGTGATAAACGTCGTAGATACATCGACCGTTTAATTTATTTAACAGCAACTTCCCGGTAAATATTACGGAACAACAAAATGAAGCGGAAGAGCAGGTGATTAGCATCGCGTAAAATAATGGAGGTCGTAATTACGAAAGTTAAGGTGCTCATTTGTGAGTAAGCATGAGCTAATTTAAATAAAAGTTCATGTAATTATTTTTTATGAAGGAAGCAGTAAATTACATAATTTTTATTTTCTTAAGAAATGTTTTATAAAAACGCGAATGATAAAATGTTGAATTTCATACTCAACGTAGATAAACTTTTGATTTATAAGTAATTTTTAAATAAGCACATGGAGGGTGATTCTTGATTGGACCGACAAAGAATACTGACGAAAGAAGAGACTTCCCAGAATGAGAAAAATATTTAAAAAATTTACACAACAATTTATAATTAATTAAAAATTTATCCAAAATGTACGTTACGTCATTGCATAAGACGAGAACCAAAAGTTTACATCCTTAAAAGCGTTTATGGTGTTACGCAGAGAATCAGAGTCGTTCGGCTGTAAAACTTGACTGTGAACTAATAACACACAGTTGTACAGCATTTTCAAAAGTGTACAAAAGTGAAATACTTAAATCGAAGCGAACAATAAATAATTTAGGATAAAAGCAATTCCGTCGCTTGAAAAATTAACACATCAAATGCGCCTATTGAATTTTATTACACTTTGTACAAATTTGTGTTAATAATTGTTTTGTATCCTTATAATAATAAAAATCTTGTTTCATTTGAGGAACGCCGCATACAAAATAAATAGAAGTATTGCATATGACAATAAAGTCCGACGTTCGACTGAATAAATACTAAACTGATGCACTAAACAAAATAAAAAATCTATAGGTGTCCCATGAAGTTTTGAGTTACTGTTGTGTCCACACTACAGTGGCGTCATGTAACTAGTGTGGAGTATTCACTGCAGTGGAATAAATAAACTGTTTCGTACACCCCCTTAAAGGTGGAATTTTGAAGTTCTCAGTATGATGTTTTCTTGTAAGTGTCTAAGATAATACCACAGAGACTTACGAGTAATCCTAGAGACCTGGGCAAAAACATACCTTCCAGAGAAATTCAAAATTTCATATTTTAATAACTGAGTTACAGATTTACAGATCTTACCGTTGTGATCGGGGGTCAATGTAGGGGAAACAGAACTATTCGTAATGTAAGATGGTCGTGATTTTAAACTAAACAAATAAAATAAATTTCCTAACGTGTTTCAATTTAAATTAAATTTTTAAAATCTGTATGAGTCTGCCTGGTAAATTTTATGTTTCTGTAACTATATCATAAAATTTATAAACGCGTTACATGCAAATATCGAGAAGGGTATTTGTGGTTTGTGTACCAACTCGTTTTTACGATATGGTTATAAAACTTTATAATACACTTTTATAACTGTATTTATTTCGTTCATCCCCTACTACTTGCTCGCCAGGGATGTATCGTCGTTCGGGTTTTTTTACATAGTCGAAAAGACAAAAAAATATGTTATCAATTTCGCCAGAAAGAGGTGATATAAATTGTAGTTTAAAAAAATCAACGATGACGTCCCAATACGAAATTATGACGTCATAAGAAAAAATGAAAAACGTCAATTTATGGTAAATAATTTGCAGTTCTTCTATTTGAAAGGTTTTTTCGTTAGAAATATAATAACGACTCTATCATCGATGTTCTTTACTTTTACTTTTACTATTCACCCTGTATATACAGGTTGCTAACTGCTCGTAAGGTCAGTACGCGAATATACGATCGTACACGAACAATGTTAATCATGGCGTATTGTAGGCGATCCCTGAAAATGCGAGCGTTAAATGCTTCTATGAATGCGTTGAAAAAGATCTTAATAGTTAATAGGTCAAATACGTAAATACAGAAAATCAACATTAAATTGAGAAAAATAAAATAATAAATTTTTAAATACTCTAAGCTACGTTATTCTACTTGCAATAAAAAAATGTTACAAGGCGGTAGTACATACATCTATTTTTATTTGTATGAAAAAAGTCCATAACTAGTAAATTTTAAAACAGATTACAAATTATAATAAAATAATTAAATATTATTTAACGAAACAAAATAATATAAATATTAAGAAAAATTGTAAGGAAGTAACGAATGGAGCAAATAATGATGAGGTCCAAACCACTCCGCACGAAGAACGGTTATGGTTATTTATTTATGGTTATTTATGACCTTTGCAGCAGTTCGCAATCTGTATAATGACAATGAAAAATAACAATGTAAATTAATGAAAAAGATTTAATTGTAAATAACGAATATTGAGTTATTCGCGAATAAATGTTTCCAGTAACAAATTTACTAATTTATTATTACTTATTACTCATGATGTAAATCTGTTTATTAATCATTTTACTTCGCGTGACAAATAAACATTTTTATGTTTATTCGTGCCGACGAATAAATCTGACGAATAAATAAATTATTCGTCTTCAAGAATAATGAGTAAATTGTTTACCTTTATCCTTATTCCTCAGTCGAATAAATTTTGTCCAACTCTGATTCCTAATGTTGATAGCGTCCTCGATTCACTGCTCTAGAGCGTTCCCAGACTATGGTCATCTTGTTTTAACCTTATGTAATAATAGAAGACGGAGATACTCTGCTAGTACTCTATCTAAAACGCTATTTATTAAGACGTATTGCTCAGACAGTGCATTTATATGACGTCATTTGTCCTGCAGCAATTTTTATTGTGCACATGCTCATTCGCAAATATATGTGAACAATAATTGTTAATTAATCTCAGTAAAACCACTCTAAATAAGACACTAGTGGTGGATTTCACAAACGTTACTTAAACTTAATCTTGCATTAAAAGTAAACGTTGCTATGGTTACATGTGCTGAAGCTATAGGAATGATTATTCTTAATCAATGATAAAATTTAATCGACTTTTATGAAAGCATAAGTATTCAGAAACTGGCACCTTCCATTGCAAATTTTTGTGTACAATTTTCATTGCATTGCATTGCATACGAATGAAGCGGCCTTAACGTTTCGTCCATTGCTGCAAGAAAGTTTTTGGAGTTCTATTTATAATTACTACTACTACTATTATCAATCTCTATTATTCGAAAGAACTGCACTATGTGGATATTAGGAAAACCACAATTAAAAGTTTCTGTAATGAGTATTGCTTAAACATTAGACAAACATTGTCCTGGCCCTGGGACGCAGTTTACTGAATACTAGTAATACATGAATAAACATTATTACCTAATTGATAAAATTACGTTTTGTTTCAAATAAAAGTCGATGATCAACATTGAAAGTGAAATATAAAAAATGAATAAAGAAAGGAAGGCGCGATATAATTTAAAACCTTTTGCGTAGTTATAAAATTCCAACACAATCGCATTCCACAAGCTGAGGATCGTTATTGTTTAAAAATATAAAGAAATATCATTGACATTCATTTTTTTTTTCATTTAACTAACGGAGTAAAAAAGAAAAAAACTTGAAGTGAAGGTAAATTATCATTAACATTTGATTTAAAGTGCAGGTATGTAATTATAATTCATTATTTCAAAGTCCTTCAACGAGTTTGCATCTGTTAAATAACGACGATCTCGTTTAAATTTAAACTGTCTTGTATTTATACCAAAAATAAATAAATATAATAATAATCACAAGGTTATCGTGTTTGTACCTTTCCTCTTCAATTATTAATACCAACACACTTGACATATCGGCGAACTACATTCCCTAATGGGTATTAAGTGCCTTTTCCCTTGTCAAGTCGTCCCATTATTATTTATTTATGAGTTCGTTTTTGATATATAATTATAAGCGTAAGCTCCTTTCAATTTATCCCCCTTCTTTACTATCCACTAAACTACCTTCATAGTAGTTGGTTTCTAGACTATTATACAGGGTTATTCACGGAAGCAGTTTATTAAAAGATGTTAAGGAAGAAGTTTAGATAGAAATTGGAAAGTTAAGGAGCAGAGTTATTTCAAAAGGAATTGTTTAAATAATTACGTAGAAAGATCTTATGTTTTAGTCGTTATAATTATATTGAAAAGTTTTAATCGCGACATCCTGCGATCACTTTTTACATAACATTGCATTAGGATTGACAAATTGAAGCCAGTTTGCTACATAATAAGTCAGAGATATTTTAGAGTGATTCGTCGTCCTGCAATATATTTATAAGCTTTTATTGCAAACGGCGATTGCTTTATTCTTCAGAAAAATGTTGTTTTTGCTTTTTTTACAATTTGAATATTGCTTTAGGAAGCTCCAAAGCAAACAAAACGAGAATATAGAAATGCCAAAACCTGCCTTCTTTGAAAGTATTTTCAAAATGGAAGAGTATACACGATAAATCTTTTTGTTTCAAAATCATATTACAACTTTTGTTTGTTTGTTTGAAACTTTCATTCTTGAATGTCATTATCGTGTCTGATTCTTATACACAGTTCAAATTCAAATTTCAATTTTTCGGAAAATTTTAATTCTTGTAATAGATCCAGTTGTGTTTTTCCGGCTTCCAATCGTTCCGTCTCTTGTTATGTCGTCAATATAAACTAGTGGGCCAAAATAAATGTTAAACAAGATTTTTTGCAAATACCTGCAGCTTCAATTTTGCCATATACAAGGTCGTCAAATCTTTATGGCTCACGTGTACGTTCACTATATTCGTGGAATCAAAATTAAGTTTTCATTGCAGTCAGTGGTCGCGAAAGTTAAAAGTTAGCAAATTCCTTAATTTTTGATCAGCAATGTTTTGGTTTCTTTTGAAGCTTTTTCTATATTTCAATTAGCCAATTATTAAAGATAATCCAGATTTGCCCTAATCTTTTATGAAGGTTGAAGTATCATGAGAACTTGTTTTTGTTCGATGGTGTTTGCAACTTGTGGTTGCTGCCGTAAAATTAATCGATAATTCGTGTATGCCGTCCTAAATTATTAATTACTTTCGTGCATTTTTATATCACGACAAGATAAGAAGTAGTGAAACAGCAACAGGATACACATTAATCACAGTGTTAATTCTCATCCTTTAAAAAAAATTACAAGAAACATATTACCTTCTTCAGAAATAGAAAGAAACTCGTGACCGATGGTTGAGATCAGCGTTCGTCAGACGTGAGGTTAGTGTGATTCACTATTGTTATACGACTTTGGTTCTGAAATCTTGTTCGCAAATAAATTCAGACTCGAACTTATGTCGCGGTTTATCGTTTGAAGTGAGTCCCAAGAATTTACGGTTTCCCTTTTGTCATCTTATTTCCTGAAAGCGGATGAATCGCCTTCTTAATGTCGTCACCATGGAGAGTCTTATCGCAGGATTCTCAATTCAATTAGTGTTCCGTGTTCTCAAAGGTAATGCCGACGTAAAGAAGGAGATACTTAAACATAATAGCTGGGGAGTGTTTGTAGGTGAGATCACGAAAAGATACGGTTAAAGTCCTCGTCCCGATAAAGTCTGCAAATGTGAACATTTTTACTTGAAATTTATAAAGCTTTACCTCAAAATATATTCCCATGAAAGCTATCGACGAAATGTGAGAGTAACTTTAAAGTATATATGTTTGAGTGATCTTTCAACCTTTTACCAAAAGAAGACTACAACAATTTTTCATAAAAAGACTAAAGATACATGTGGGAAATTTTTAATTTCTCCATGAAATTTTATAGAGATTCCAACTTTGAAGTAGGGCAAAATTTTACCAAGTGCTGCATAATAGGTGATCTCGACATTTTTTTAAAGAAGCTATCTATGTTAATGACATCAATGTACATCATTCTATACTCTCCTCCAGTGGTCTCATTCGCTAAAATAATGCGGTATGTTAAAGTGTTGTATTTAATACAGTACATCGTGAAACATCGCCTGTGTCCCCGGATTTTCTGCAACTGAGGGAAAACTTTTTTATTTCTTTCGTCCATTCTTTTATAAATATTCTCAAATGTTCTGCTCACTGTTGCATTTTTGTCGATTGCGAGTTTTTTGAGGTCCGCAAAACAGGCCGTGCATGTAAATTTCAAACTCCTTTATTATTCGCTGCTCTTCAGTTCTTGCCTAGTAATATATCCTGAATAATTCATCGGGACAAATTATACGTTCTAAAGAATGTTCAGTGTCAGCTTTGTCTCTCAATGTGCTGTAGCCAGAACGGAAGGCGGTGAAAACTTTTCCAATTATTACAGATTTTCGCGTAACTAGACATAAAAATTTTATCGCGGTTATTGATTTAATGACGAAAGGATGCCGAGGTACTAAAATTTTGAAATTTTTATATCGAGCTTTAATATGTTCTCGAAGGAGCACTTCGGTTTATTAGTAAAGTTAGGCGAAGTGCTTTTCAATAGATCGAATTAATTAGGTAGAATTTTATATGTAACTAATACATAAATAAATAAATAAATTTCTTACCACAATAGTAATCTTCTTGTTTCCGTAGATACATATTTCGACAGCTAAGCTACCATCTTCAGTACAGACACACATACACGCTCACAAGTTAAAAACACTTTATGGATACGAACCAGAGGATATTCTCCTCACGAAATTTCCAGTAGAAATGCATTACCTTCTTTATTTAAGAACATCTTGAGCAATTTTTGAAACGAACGTTGTTATGGGTTTAAGCTCCAGCTTAAATTTAAACTTGCATTGTCCCTACAATTGGGCCTTAATGATGCAAAAATTATTGCCCTGCGGTGATTAGAACGACTATGACATCCAATTGATTTTTTGTTTTGTTGTTGGAATATCTTATCCAACTTTTTATCGGTGAATTCAGCACAGAAGAGAATTCAGAACGAAAATAGAGTGCAAAATTAGAATTTCAAATTTGAGGTACAGTTATTAGTTTATAGAAAATCAAAGTATTTTGTATAAATTATTATTTATATTCCATCACTGACATAAGCAGTACAAAGAAATAAAAGTTATGAAATAATCTGGATAAACAATTCTATATTTTTCATCATCAACAAAACTTATTCTTAGAAATATTTTCGTAAACAAACTTTCACCAAATTAAAAAATCCCCTTAGAAAAATTCCTCGTGCACAATACCGGATAAACAAGACTACAAAATATGTACTAATCATTATCATGTTTCGTAGAAGCAGACCGCTACAGATATTTTGCATTTCCTTCGAGATTATGATATGTTGCTCTCATCTAATATAACATAACTCTTTGTTGCGGAGAAAAATTATATTAATTACATGTAGTATGATGTTAAGATTACGAATTCTTTTTAGGTTATGCAGTATGTCGAGGATATAAATATTCAAAACAAGGACGTCTGCGTTTCTTTTCTGCTAATTAAACAAGTTTTGTTATCTTGATGATGTTAGTTTGCAAAATATACAAAAATTAGAAGCAATCGTCCGATAGAATTCATTATTTTTTTTACATAAAAAGTCAAAGAGCAGAATGAATAAACTTTCGAAAAATTTATTATACGAAATAGAAATTTTCCATTCAATAGTGAAGCAGTAAAATAAAGTTTTTTTATTGAATCTAAAATGGCAATTATATTAAATTGATAACAATCTATTCTTTTTTGTCTCTTAAAACTTAATATTAAAGAACGCTACTGTTTCATACTGTTTTGTAACAGACATAGCTTACTTTCTTGGATTTCCTGGATTAGTTTCAAAAGTTACAAACAAAGTTACAATTAGTACAAACAGAGCCCATTTACCAGTGTAAAGTTTTGGCATTTGCTCCGTCGTTAACTCCAAACAGGTATCAACGTCTAAAACAAAAGAAAAATTAAATTTATGCTATTGTAAAAAAGTTTGTATATTCACAAATTGACAATTTGCCGAATTGATAGGTTTGCTGTTGTTTTTGTAACTCTGTAGATCTTTTTGAATGGTGACAGATTTACCGTACTGATCATACTGTGTTTTTCATTTTCAATTGTCGAAATATGTATTTGCATGTTTTATTGTTAATGTTTTTATTTTTAAAGAGATTAACATAATTAATTTGAATCTACTTTATGTTGCAAGTGAACAAAAAGCTTCTCTCTTCTTTGTAAAGTTAAAAAGGAAACGCTTCTTTGTTCATAAGAATTAAAAACAAGTTATTCTGTTCTTTTGGTAAATTATGTATTTTCGTTTATAAATCAAAAACAAAATAAAATAGCAAATTTTTGTTTTTACTGTTGAATATAACATTTGTGTTTGTTATTAATTATTCTAAGTGTTACGAGCACTGACTTTGATTCATTCTGTTGTAGTTTATGAATCAAACACTAGCAAAAATATTTAAGACAAAAACCACTTCTATAAAGTAGTTTTGAAACTATACCTATTTTATTTGACATTTTAAGGGTCACTGACTCACTGTAGTAGGAAATAGATTTAGGTGGTTACAACTATACAAGCATAAAAATTTTAAAATAATTAACATTTGAAAATATGCATTAAGTGTTTATAATTAAAATTAGTTGCCGTGGTGGTCAAGTTTCCAAATATATTTTTTTCAGGTTGAAATAAAACATGATGAACATGATGGACTTTCTGAAGAATTCCATTTGAAATCTATAAATCTTTTCGGCACCTACGGTATCTAGTAAAAGAATCTTATGCAACGCATGTAGCGAGTGGTTTTGACACTAACTTGATATGTTATTTATCTAGGCTAAATGCGTGTCAGCAGCAAACGCTCTTTGCCATTCTTACATAAATAACTAACATCCTACTAACATTGCATTGCAGTTTTAAGTTTCACAAACTCCCTATTCCTTGAATAAGACGTCGCTTTTGGTGTTGGTTGTATAATACGCTATCAGTTATTTGCAAATATTTTTTTCTTTAAATTGATAATGATAAACAATTTGTGACTAAAAATGAAATTGGCACAAAATTTTCTGGAATGTGTGACTGTTTCTACAAAGGCTTTATAAGTAAATTTTTAATACTAGTTGTTAATTATTTATTAATTAGGGGACGAAAATTTTCTCAAGTGATGGAAAACTATTATTAAATCTGTAGAAATTTGGTTGCCACGCAATAAAAAACGGTAGCACTTTTTTTCGGGCAATGATTTAAAATGTCCCCAACACTTTCCTTCTGGTAAGGTGGCAGATGCGAGCTCGTGTGCAAACCCCAGAGAATTAATTAAGAAATTTTCTATTGCAGGCAGCACGAATCTCGTCGGGAAATTCACGCAGAGCGTGAGGAGAATCGTGCAGGACGTGAAGGACGAGGGCACGGCCAGTGGACAGACGAAGGAGGAAGTCATAGATACGAACGAACGCCTGAGAGCCGTACGAGTGCGTTTGGACGAATCATACGACACCGCCAAGAAGTCACTTGTCACGTTAATGGCGAAGTATAACGACAGTAAAAGCGTCCATAATATTTTTCAGAGATACAACTTACTCAAAACCATGATAAAGGTAATAAAGAAGTAGCTCTGAATTTACGACTGCGATAGACCTATTGATTAATGTAGGAAAGTTCTGTAATTTGCTCATTACGACAAGCAATCTTTTGGTTTAATCGGTTCTTTAGTTTCGAATAGCAGCACTAAATTTCTCATGCATCTTAATCACTTCTATGACGAGCGAACTGCTTCTTTCTAAAGAACTATTAAAATCGAATAAATATCTTTTATTGTTGTTTATTTTATTTCTTGTATAGTTTTGTGATTTGTTTGTTTATACGAGTAATCTTAGAACACAATAATTGCCAAGAATTACAATAGAAATAAATTGTTTAATAAATAATCAATTTTAAAATATTGGGGGGAATATAAATTTAACCTGCACTTTGTTATACAACGATAGCAATAATTACAGTTAATGAAACGAATTTTATTTTTCAAAATTATTTCAAAATGATGTCCTTTCTTTAATATAAACTTATACCAACGGTAAGGCAACTTGCAAATACCGACAGAGAAAAATTCTTTTGGTTATCTACAAACTACAAGCAAAACAAAGTCTTTGTAGTTTATCAACTATATAAGTGTCTTGATTAATATTAAGTAAATTTGGATATTGTGCGTTGTTATAAATCTAATTTCTACTAATAATGTACTCTACTAATAATACTTAAAGCAATAAATTTATTACATTTTTAATAGTTATTTGTTGCACTGTTTGAATACTTAATAAATTAATTCATTGATAAGATAAAGATTAGTTCGTTATAAGTTCATATAAAATATTCTTATGGCTTTTAGAAAAATAACAGAAAACTAGAAAATTCCAAATGAATTCAGAAAGAAATATTTGATATTTAATTAATGCATGCGCACGGTGATGAATTTAATTAAAATTCTTTAAAATTGTGATGCGAAGGGGCATCTATTTAATTTCTTTTTAATATGTCTCTTTCGTTTTGTGGCATTTATCTTTCGTAGGAAGTAATACGGTTAGAAACCCAATATTGGACGCTGGTAGACATTCCGAAACAGGAGAAACAGGAAACGGTTCCGGCATTCGTCCTGCGAGCTTGTGCCATCATGGAAAAGACGCAGAAATCCGGAGAGGGGGTGAAGACGTCAGCGAAGCTTGCGGAAGAGGCGCAAGATCGAAGAGAGCGAATTGAAAGACTCGAAAGTAAGTAAATTAAATTTAAATTCTGGCTGCTTTGGATTGTGAACATCGCGTCGTGCCAGTACTGCTCCTATTGATTAAATCTTTCGAAAATGTATGCTGGAGGAGCCAAACAAAAATTGTGAAAGCCATTCGAAACGTAATTGCCCTTTCTGAAACTTTTTCAGTGTTATTGTCTCCTTAAGAAACATAAACTCTATTTTTATTGCTCACAGAGCAGTCAAGTTATCGACACCCTCGTCAAATATGACGTAGATATATCTTACTTCGGGATTTTATTGCGTTAGCTGGAAATGTTTACGTAACACTTGATCCCATAAAGTAAACAAGGCCTACCGATTTATTAACCCTCTAGATTTTTCTTAAAGTCAGGGAGGTATTTTCACACTTTTAGGATCGATGAAATTGTCTTCAAATTTATACTGAAAAAATAATTGTTACATGTATGCTAATTATTATCATCATAATGGAAAGTATTTCTAAATCAATAAAGAAATAAAGTAAAAAATATGTGATATTGGTATACTTCTTCAGATATCTTTAAAATCGCCCACCTATCGACGTTTCACTATGACGATTGACAGTTTCTTCAAGATTCAACCGATTTAGCGAAACGTGGATAAGTGAACATTTCGGCGATTCACTTCCCAAAATTGGTTATAAAATATACAGTGAGAATTTTTTAACGTAGAACATACATAAGTGCTATTGAATTTTTTTAAATCGAACATAGGCCGAAAAGTACATGGTTAACATTAATTGTCATTATTTTTCTTTCACACATTTGACAATGCAATTTGACATATATTCAACGAATGAAAGGACACAAATCTATAACTGGTATCGAGCAGGGTCAGTTTAAGGCAATTAACAATTTTTATGACCGTTTAGGATATGTTCTCAATCTTCCAGAAAACTGATTAATGATTATTTTTATCTACACTGCTCAAAATTTGAAGTGGGACACTTATTTGTTGTTTGTAAAATTATGTTTAACTCGAAAATAAGAGGCAGAACTTTTATTATAACTTTAATTCTGCATTTAGGTACATATTCATTAAGAAAAATGGCATTAAGTATAACAAAAGTTGAATAATTAGCATAAAAATGAAAACGGACATAATATTGCTTCGGAATAAAATTATTTCAAAATGTAATTCTGTTCTTTTTAAAACTTCCCGATCATTATTAATATCTAGTGGGACCTCCTCGAGACCGAATTAAAGCTTGACACCTTCTTGGCATACTTCTGATGAGAATGTCAATAGATTCTTGTGGCATTGCAAGCTATTCTTCTCTCAATGCACCATCCAATTCGTTCAGTATATTTGGCCGATGTGCCCGCTTTGACAACTGTCTTTGAAGGTAGTCCCAGACATGTTCAATCGGGTTCATATCTGGCGAATTTGCTGGCCAGTCCATTCTGGTAATACGCCGGTTCGATGTGGCCTAGCATTATCATCAACGAATACAAATTCTGGGCCTCTTCTGACCGCCAAAGGTAGTGCAATGGGCAAAATAATGTCGTCATGATATCTTTGCGCATTAACTGAACAATTTCGATAAATGATTAATTCTGTGCGCCCTCCTAAAAAGATACCACCCCAAACCATAATGAAGCCTCCTCCAAAAGCGACTCGTGGGATCATACAATTTTCATCATATCTTTCACCTTCCCTCCTCCATACTCTTGATCTTCCATTTTGATGATTTAATAAAAATTTTGATTCATCGGGAAAAAGACAATTCGTCCAGTGCTCAACTTGCCATTCAATATATTCTCTCGCCCAATGAAGCCGTCGCCTACGATGTTGTGCAGTAAATAGAGGATGTTTTGCAGGTCTTCTTACATTCATTCCAACTTCTTTGAGTCTATTTCTGCCAGTTTGTGTGGAAATGTCTACACCAACTTCATTAAACAAATAATTTCGCACCATTGTTGCATTAAGATGCCTATTCATTACAACATTTCTTACCAATAATCTATCTTGAGCGGCAGTTGTTTTGCGCGTTCTACCTCCTCCGTGTGTATATCTCGGCGAATTATTACATTGAAGTCTTTGAGATACCCGACTCACCACACTTTTTGAAATTCCAAGTCTTCTGGAAATTTCTCTTTGAGAGGTTCCCATCTCTAACATTGTACTAATCCGGTACATATATTCATCAGTAAGTCGTTGATTAGGCATTTTTTAAACAAAATATCAGAAAACTAAATATAGCAGACTCCTTGTTGAAAATTACAGGACTTGCTGATATCAGTAAGCAATATAAGCTATGATGCGACAATTAATAAAACAGTTTTGACAGTAGTAATAAAGGGAGAAAATTGGAATAGGCGACTTGACTAATACGCAAAAAACTAGGTAAATTATATTTATAAACATCCAGAAAAAAAAGACGTTTAATTAGGAAGATATACAAAAATTATTAAGTGTCCCACTTCAAATTTTGAGCAGTGTATTTCGGAAAAAGAGCTTCAGTGCTAGACAAACAAGTACGAATGGTTTCCATAGTAACGAAGCCCACATACATATTAAGCCTATGTTCAATTTAAAAAAAAACACCTTCAATACTGTAGCAAGGATGCATATGTTCTACGCTAAAAAATTCTCACTGTATATAAAATAACGAAGAAAAAATGAATCAGCCTGTATATTTTAAAATAAAATTTTAAATTAGCGGAGCTTGAAAAGTTTTAACTTTTGTATAAAACATTTTTTCGTATATTCAACAGGAACAGCGTTTTTGAAGAAACTCGGTTAAATGCCACGCCCTGTAGAATTTCCTTCACACTTGGGGCCGTTGTTTCCATCTGCCCATTAAAGATATACGGCGAATAACTTGATTTTTCTGAATAGTTGATTAATTTTTATGAATTGTTTCCATGGTAGATATTCGTCTAATAACTATTGGTCAGTTTATTAAGAGATGGAAAGATCGAGCCTTGGATATATTCATGTATTTATTGGGTCAACGAATATTATCCTCAACCCAATCTAATATAGTTAACATTAGTAATTATCGTAATCTAATATATTAACCCCATTTTCGGTTACTATAATCGAGATAGCCCGACCGCTTAATGAATATTAAAATCGCTAGTCCTGCAACGTTATTTCTCACACCCTCATCTTTCAATAAATTCTTTAACTTCTGCAACATAATATCAACCTTCAATGTCATCGTGGATGCTCTGTTCAAATCTGCGTTGCATTTAGCAGTCTCATTATCGTAAAATCAATTTTATTTAGTTGAGCAATTTTCGATGATAATGCCGAATAAATTTTGGATGAAATTCAAGCGGTAATTCTCCAGAGATGTCAATTAAAGGTCGATGTCGGACTGAATCTTTTAATTTGTGCGGTTTGTAATCTGATTGTATTAAAACTCATAATACGGCACGAATCTGTCTTTTGTTTGTTCAGTATAATTAATGCAGCTCGATAGGTCTTTTGTTCCTCTAATGATGGGAAGAAATATACAGTGTGTTGCTAAATTCCGTGGACACGGTTTAACTACAGATTCCTTGGCTCAAAATAAGACGATTTAACCCAACTTATCTATATCCAAAAGTGCTTCGTTAAGCCGGAATTCTACTTCAAAGTTCTTGGAAAAAAAAATTATATTGATTATAACAGAAAAACCCTTGAATCAATTTGGATGATTTTTGGTATAAGGATCCACAGGAACGTAATTCACATTTTCAGATAATTTTGGTAATTTGCAGTGGACTGCTAGTACAAAAAGCAGGGTTGCCACTACCCTGATATTACTATAACTTTTTTTGTGTTTGCCAGATAGCTTTAATTAGGAAACTTTTTTGTATCTTTGTAATTTTTGATGTTTCTTACGGGTTAGTTACAAAATAGAAAAATCTAAGAGACTGCTTTTCGAAAACAGGTATAATCTAACGGGTGTGCAATAATTATTGTAGTGCTAGGTGGCCATGAAATCAAACATTTTTAACTAATTATCACAACTATGCATATTGAAAGTCATGAAAAATTTCTGATACTACATTACCTGTATTTTGTTAATTTTAAATTGCTTCATTAGTCCCACAATTCAAAACCGTATCGAAAACTGTTTAAAGTAAGCGAGTTGATAGCGATTTCCGGTATAAGTGGAAGTGTCTTGAAGTCAGTTTTGTTTTATTTGAAAAGATCAATCATTTGCGTGAATAGCACTATAGAGATAAGAGCTTACATGTTACAGATAGTTACATGTGTTGAAGGTATAGGAATAATAATTCTTAATCGATGATTAAAGTTAAGTGACGTTGGTGAAATCCAGCATTAATTATGTATTACAAAAAAACCTAATGTGATGGATTTTTTATATTATTTTTCCAACTAGCAGAAACCATTATCAGAATTCCAGAAATTTTTTAGTTGCATAGCTGTTATTGTTTCAAATTACAATAAAACATGAAATACTTACATAAATAAGAATTTGTTTGTATTTTGACAGTCAATATTTGAGGCGTCAATTCAACGATGAATCGATGCCTATTACAAGCATAACTAATTTATTTTCAGAAAGTGGTAGTAATCTTTTTACATCTTTTGATATCTCTTACGGTTTAGCCACAAAATAATAATCTAAGTGGTGCGGCGTTCTTTTTTGAAGAACAAAATAAATTACTCTTACGTGCGATATTAATTATTAATAGCTTATTGTTTGTCAAATTTGTAAAATTCATTAAAAGAAAATAACTAGGTGTTTTTGAATAATAATGGTTCTAACGTACACTTATGCTGAACAAACCACATGTTACTGGTTTTAGGATTTTGTGAAGGAAATCGTCGTAAAAGCGTCGTCGTGTACCTAATCACAAAACATTTACAAACGTAGAAAGATGTCTTCGTGAAACAGGGCGTTTTTAAATATTGCCCACATTAAGTTTTTCATAATTTGTCCTGTAATTTCAAATCCTTACGTAATAGAAATTTTTTGATGGTATCCTAGAAATGTGTAAACACATCTGATCAAATTTACACAAAATAATCCAAACCTCAGACAAAAACTGTAATTTTGCCGGCCTGTGTTATAATTTGTTTGATAGAGTGTACTTTATAAACAAATTCGTATCAGTACTTTGCAATATGATTTTATTTATTACAAACTTATCCATAGACGTAAAAAGTTTTGTGCATGTGAATCATGCAAATGTATCATTGAAGGTAGGGACTGTCATTGTAGAATGTAAAAAACTTCGGCGAATAATAAGTATTACCTCTTTCTATAAAACGAAAGGCGGTTATTTTGTGGCTAAACTGTAAGAGATATCAAAAGATGCAAAAGTTTACTAATGAACACCTCCTTCTTAAAATAAATTAGTTATGCTTGTAATAGAAATTTGTTTTCCGTGTACAGTCTACTAGTACTAGATTATACTTCTTTTCAAAAAAGGGCAATGTAGCCTCTTAGATTTTTCTATTTTGTAACTAAACCGTAAGAAATATCAAAAATTACAAAGATACAAAAAAGTTTCCTAATGAACGACTCTTTCAAAAAATTAATTAATTAAAGCTATCTGGCAAACACAAAAAAAGTTATAGTAATATCAGGGTAGTGGCTATCCTGCTTTTTATACTAGCAGTCCACTGCAAATTACCAAAATCATCTGAAAATGTGAATTACGTTCCTGTGAACTCTTATACCAAAAATCTTTCAATTTTTTTTTTCTGTTATAATCAAAATAATTTTTTTTTCAAGAACTTTGAGGCGGAATTAACGAAGCACTTTTGGATATAGATAAGTTGCGTTAAATCGTCTTATTGTGAGCCCAGGAATCTGTGGTTAAGCCATATCCACGGAATTTAGCGACACCCTGTATGTAAATGTGACAAATCCTCTCAAATGATGTTAGGATATTATCCTAACAAATTATGAAGTTAATTAAACGATGTTCAGAAAATTATATCACAAATTACATAATGTATACCTACCAGAGTTGTGCCAAGTACTACATATAAATACAATAAGTACAAGTACAATATGAAGAAATTCACCTATTTAGAAGTAAAACCATACTTTGCATTAAATAAATACAGTAAGTATAAGTACTTTATAAGTTATAATGTTGACGGGATCAATTCAATCTAAACTTTTTATACATATAGTACTACAAAATAAGAACAATTTTTGAGATTTTTTAAATAAATTTCGCTTACAATCTGTTGTAGCTATTCAAAACGACATATACAGTGTGTTTTACACTTTTGATGAAGACACCTAAATAACTATTTTATTAATAACGCAATTAGTATGAAACTTTTAGCAGTTATTATAGTGGCCATAAAGGTGAATATTTTTGTAGGAGTGAGATTTTTTGAACTCCAAATCTAGCCAACTATGATTAAAATAAGCTAGTGTTTCAAGTAAAGTCATAGTAGCGTAAAAAGTATTTACAAAAGTTGTTGGTGTTGGTAGTCACAAAAACACTCCAAATATGAAGTTTCGCTGAAAAATTTTAATGTCGCCAGAAATATTACGACGAGTTGTACTGAATAACAAAAAATGAGTTGAAAAACGTAATCGATATCAGGACGACTTGGTTAAAAAATCGCTTATTCGCTCGCTGCTGCTTTTTTATGAATTTTCTTTTTTAAATAAGTGGGTATATAACATTCCATTAGAACAGAATAAAAATAGAATCGTTGTGTTCTGGTCTAAAGAAACTGAATGCTCTGCAGAAGGCAAAGTATGTTTGTCTTTAGAGCTTTTAAATAAATGAATGAATAGAAACCACGTTTGAATCTTTTACCTTTGATGAATTGAATGAATTGAATTAAACATTACAAGAGAAAACTCCACTCGATTGGGTGTGTTGAAACTAAGGCTGGGAATCATATTCGAATAATTCGAATATTCGAATACGTTCAAATTTAATAATTCGAATTTTCGAATTTTCGAATTATTCGAATAATTCAAATAATTCGAATTTTTAAATTATTCGAATAATTCAAATAATTCGAATAATTCAAATAATTCGAATTTTTAAATAATTCGAATAATTCAAATCATTCGAATTTTCTAATTATTCAGTGAATTGAAAAATTCAAACATTTGAATATTAACTTAATCCGATTTTTCGAATATGTTTTATAACTACTTTTCTAGTTGCCTTCATTATCGACAAACAAAGTTAATAGAATCGTATTGCGCCACTCAGAAGAAGGTATCCCTGCAATCTTTGACACAACAATTTGTAGTAGTGCTGGCAAAAACCGGAAAAAATTTAAACCGGTTAATCGATTTCTTTAAAAATCGGTTTCGGATAACCGGTTTTCCAAATAATGGTAAAAACCGACTGTTCGAATATCCAAAAACCGATTATAACCGGTTTTCGGTTTTCTTCAAAACCGCAAAAATCCAAAACCGGTTAACCGATTATCCAAAAAACCGTTTCGGTTGCCAGGACTATTACGAACAAAATCTGAGTTCTTCGGGCTATGAATAGACCATCACGTCGGTTGGTTCCTTTCTGCAGAAAGTCGTCCAAATAATAAAACCAATTAACTAAATAAATACATAACTTTTTCTCTAATACGTATTGAAGATCATTAAATCCAAAAATATCTCTTTCTAATATGCGCTTATTCGAATTTCTAGTTATTCGGATATCTAAATATCCATCATCCGAATAACCGGTTATTCGAATATCCGATTATCCAAAGAAAACCGAAAATATTCGAATGACCGGTTTTCGGTTTTCTTCAAAACCGCGAATATCCGAAACCGGTTAACGAATTATCCAAAAAACCGGTTTCGGTTGCCAGCACTAATTTGTAGACCCTTTTTTTACGAAGTCTGGTCAGCAGCTATACGTTATAGTATTTCTCACATCATTTATTCGCAAAATATTGTCCAGAAGTGATGTTTGAAAATACTTTAAAATGAAAGTGATAAAGTATAATGTAAATTTTGCCCGTACAGAGCATTTCCATTTCATTATTCGAATACTTATTTAAATATTCGAATTATTCGAGTATTCGTTTATTTAAATTATTTAAGTATTCGATTTATTCGAATTTTTATTCGATTTATTTCAATTATTCGAATTATTCGAATTTTCGAATAAAATTTCAATTGAATATTCGAATACCAACTCTGAGAAAAGTCCCAGCCTTAGTTGAAACATGATTGCCTAGTTTTCTAATCTAATGTTTAAATCGAATTCGTTTCGTCATATTCAAAAATAAAAAATTCAATAACGAGAGATTCTCCATGCCGTTACTAGCTTAGCTTTTTAGGTTATTGTAAAACTTGTTGTCGCTGCCCGCAATGGAACGTAATTAGCTTACACTTGATAATGCCCCCCTGGCCGAAACCGGTCGTGTAATTCTTTAATAAATATTTATACTAGCTGACTCAAAATTTCAATAACCATAAAAAATTCAATTTATTGTTAATTCTATTTATAATGGAATAAAATAGATCAGAGCGTTATACAGTACCTATATCCACGGATTTTCTGCAATAGTCTGTACCTAAATCTCTATACACGCTTCTTAACGTTTCAGAATCAGTTTCGTCAAATTTTTTGATATTTTTAACGCATTAATTGTAACTTGAATGACAGGATATTTTACGTTAAATTTATCAATGATCGTTTGACAAATAGTTTTTCCGATTCTGTAACATTTTACTAAATAAATCCCCTGCTGCAATATCAGCATAGGTTTAACCTGGGTTTAACTAAGAGCATTAATTACCGACAAGCACTTAATGAATAAGGTTAATTCCGGTTAATGTAATAATCCTGAATATAATTTGAACTTAGATAATTTTTTGTTCTCATTACATTACATTAGTTCTCATTACATCCGATGTACGAATCGGATATTTCAAGCGGATGTAAAAAACTGGTTGTTCACATATGTCCGAATTTCGTTTAAAATTATAGTCCTTATTTGAAAGTGTCATTTTTTTTGTAGTAAATTATGAAAATCTCCTTGCTACCGTCTGTTCTTAATAAATGTCAAGAATCCAATTTTTTCCTGGTTTCTCTTTGTTTTTATTTTTAATTAGCAACATAATTAGCATTAAATTCACATAAAAACTTTCGTTGAGGGTAATTGTAATATTCACTTAATTCACTTTCCATTTTCGACAAACATGTAAATACAACACTTGTAAGGTTACAATCGCGTCTAATATCGGAAAAAGTTGGAAATAGTTTAACTTTTTCCGACGTCCGACAGAAGTTGAGAATTGAGAACACATTTTAGCGCTAAAATGTTTAAAAAAGGATTGGCCAATAGGAACGCGTTCCAGCCGCCCGATATCGGACATCGGATGTAATGAGAACTAGGCTTAAGTAAGCCTAAATTTTCTAAATTTAATTCTTCTATTATTTTTGTAGGTTTTTAGCAAACTTTTATAAAGAATAAATTTTTTTCTAAAACGTAAAATAAAACCTTTCTATCTATTGCAGAAAATCCGTGGACACATTGTATATTTACAGAGATAAATAAGTAGAAGAGAATTATACAAATATACAGGGTATCTTATAACGTTCGGAGGAGATTAAAAGGATTGCTAGGGGAGATTAAAGTAAATCGTTTTTCTTAATACTTAAACTTTTAATAAAAACTCAATAACTAGAAAGTTACAGTAAGTTAAAGTTAAATTAATTAACAAGCAATCGTTACTAACTGAAGTAAGAAATTACGTTTTAAATTCAAATTTAAGGTATCTAAGTGTTAGTTAAACAATGTTTAACGAATTAAAATAAAACTAGAAAACAAGTTAATGTAAAAATTTACTTAAATGTCAATTCCTTTGGTACAAGTGTTAAGGCGCGGTTTCTCAATCACAAATTAATTTTATGTATCAGTTTATTTCCATGGTAACAATTATGAAAAAATTATTACCAGAGTATTTGAGAATTAAGTATTTGATAATATTTTTATACAAAATTTCTAAAATAATCCTTTTTGACAAAGTTTGGATAACAAACGTTTTATAAACAGAAAACGGTTTTTAAAACGTCAGTGTCAGAAAAATACAAACCAGATTAATTAATGATTTTATTATTTTTAATTATAAAAAAAACTTCAATTAAAATCTCACTGAGATTGCACTGAACGATCTGGCAATAGTTTAGGGAATGTATAATAGTGCTAGAGTTGAATTCTAATATTAACGCCCGAAGAAGATTTCGAAATGTTAATTCCTAGTTATCTGCAATAATTATTCCCAGAGATTAAAATTACCAACGACAGCCGTAATTACGCCGCTTGAGTTGCAAAAATGCACTAATTACCGCCCGTCTTGCCGTTAACGCGCTCTCTCCATAAACATAACAGCCACGTAGTGCTAATTACCCAGTGCTTAAATTACCGATTCACCTTTTCAGCGGCCATAATAGCATTACGTTCTGCTTGCAAAATGAAATTACACTCCACAGTGTGGCTCTAAAAATAGGCATGCGCGACGGTTGTAATTTCGAAACTTCCTTCGTCCGAAGAGATCGGTCGTCTCGCTCGAAAAATGTGTGGATTAATTCGGAGCTGTCTGATTAAAAAGTACTTCTATGCGGCGTAGGTGTCTTTAATTAAAAGTGATCTGTTTGAAGCGGTACTTAAAACTCTTTCCTGTTTAGAAATGAATGGGAATTGTTTGTTAAGTTTAACAAGCATCAACTTTTAATTCGATCCTCAAAAAGGATATACATTTCAGATCAATACAATGAATGAAAATTCTTTACTATTTTGCCAATATTTAATGCGATAATCAGAGAGTATTCTTTTCAGACCATTTTTATTAAACAAAGTAGAAATAATAAATGTAATCTATGTATATCTCGTCCCTCTGAAGCAGAACTAGCTTATGAAGTCCTACACCAATAATAAGGTGTCAATATAATAGAATGAAAGTATTCTATAACACGTCAAACTGCTCCTTTAGTGCCTTATGTTTTCTTTCTCCTATAAAATTAAATAAAGTGTCCGGTTAAAAGATTTTGTGATATAAAATTAACACAATGCAATAACAACACAATAATTCTTTAGTTTATTTGTTATTCTTTTGTTATTTGCTACCTACCTTACAGTGTCTACCTAACTGACCTTGCGTGAATTGCGAACGTTGGGGGAAACTCGTCGATGTTGGCGAAAACCTACCTGGAATTATGCCCAGATCAGTGGAGATGGGATGGGCTACAATAGGATTATCGGTAGTTGGATTAGATGCTAAATAAAAAGGGCGTCACCTAGCGTTATGTAAGTTGCAAGATACGTGGCACCGCTAGGATTGCGCACGTGGTTAAAAGCGTTTGAAAATCCCTCAGGTTTGATTTCCGCAATAAAAAGAAATGTTTGTCAGACAGCCTGTATAGAACGCAAATATCGGTCAGCCTGTATATTGATTTTAAAAATGCGTCAAACGATAATACGGAGTTTATTAAAAATCGTGAGCAGCGTTGAATTATAAGGAGCAGAACGCTCAACAAATGACAAATAAAGGGGGTTATGTTAAAATTCCCCAAAAATAGTCTCGTTAAAGTTAATTTAATTGAAATTTACGAAGCGTCAGCAAACGCGTAATCACCGGAGAGGATATCCTGTACGGCTCACAAAATAACGTACAATAAATTCTGTCAGAAGGACAGTAGACGTAATTATAAGATCGAAAGTTTAAGGTCGCGTACTACGAAACGCGGTTCTTACGGAACCTCGGCCTTAAAGCAGGCAAGATCGGTATCTCAAAGTGCCGAAGGTACCCAATAATCAATTCAGAGACGCATATAATTAAAAGACAGAGGGTTTACTTTGCACAATACCACACTCGTGTCCCACCAACTCTACGTTAAGTTCGGACAATCTGGGAGGCTACAGTTTACGGTGCTGGCTCGATCCCGATCGGCAGCCCCTTCAAGGTCTCCAACGATGAACTATGATGGTGAAAGTAAACTAGGCTCTCGGACTGGTGATATCTGCATCGAAACTCGTACGGGGAATCCAAATGATTACGTCACGAAAAGCGACACGAATTTTTCATGACTTTTCGATCCTCCGCAACTCTTGGTAATGGAAGAAATACGAAAGTAAGTAAAAGAGTTTGACGAATTTAAAGCTGAACCAAAATACTTACCCCTTTTTAATACAAGGGCCTGAAGCGTAAGTAACTCCAAGATTCATTAGATGGCCAGACTCAAACACAAACTACAAAATTATTTTCTGCGGTCAGCGCCCATGAGGTGCCGTGAATTAACAATATGGCGACCCGGAACAACGCTGAACTTTTTTGCGAGCCGGAAATCGCCGACACGCTCCTTTTCGCTCCAAATTCAAAAGTAGCCAATCTCCACGCAAAAAAAAGAAACCAGGACCTTAGATTTTGTAAACAAATAGAGCGATCATTGAAGCCAAAACATGACCTTAGAGTTTGTAAACAAATGGAGCAATCAATGAAGCCAAAACTTAGAAACAGTCTAAAATGAAAACGTTAAAGCAAAAACGAATTGTAACACATTCTCAAATTTTTCGGAAATTTAGATCAAGCACGAATGTATAGATTGGTCTGTATCTGGTATATCACCTAGTTTAGGGTTCATCATATTCAAAGTTGAAAGGTTTTAAGCAACAAACGTTAAAGATATTTCATCGCCATTGTTTAATTGTAGCGTGATTAGATCACTAAGTTCACCATCCACGATTTTTACACCGTATAGATATAGTTTGTAGGTTTATCGGTGAGAGTTATTTTGAAACAAAGAGATTTATTTTGCACAATTTATTAGACTAAATAAGCAAACACTTAATAACAATTACTAATAATAAATTACACTAAAATATCTTTGTCGGCAAACGGCGGCGCGTTATTGTGCAGTCTGCGGCAGAAACCTTAGGACACTGTCGTTCTGAGACAAGCGATTATTTTTATATTATTTCTGATGGGGCAAGTTTGAGATACCTTTCTTAGAAGGGTTGAATTTGAAAATGCCGTTCGTTCCAGCTACGTTTACTTGGAAAGTTACATCATTCATGACTTTAGGTGTACAAATTTAAACTGAGAATTTCTGAGTATTAAGCCGAGGTATAATGAAATGGAATTTCTAAAACTGCCTTTGTGATATGTTTCTTGTGAACGTATTAATTTGTAAATAGAAAATGTGTTCATGTATTGAACAGCCATATTTTAGAAATATACTTTCTATTTTGAAATGTTTCAATGCATTTTCTCTGAACTAGTAATTAAAATATACAGGACGTCCATGAAAGATCTACATAAAGCCATTAGGTGATATACCTTAGACAATATGTTACAATAATTGGTTAAAATTAATTTCACACAGTCCGTTTTCCTATAAAATCACTTTAAAGAAATGACAGACTTACCAACACCGGAATGAAACTGTAATAGCTAACATTTAAGCCCTTTTAATCCTGGGAACGGTGACGTTAACGATAACGGTAAAATATTTAATCGACGTAGTCCACTGTACAAGAAGAGAACGAAGATTGGTGAATTTTATGTTAATTACGAAGGAAGAAGAAATTATTGCCTTTTTTGGTTATTATTTTTAGTTTATTCATTGCAGCACAGTGTAAAGTTCTGATTGTTGAACCTGTACATGCATTATATCAACTTTCTAATTTTATATTTTTGGGTTTTCGATGACATTTGGTTTTGAAACGCGATTGACGCTTCTTATACGTTTAAATTAATTGGAAGGTGAGCAGTATTGATTTTTTACATTTCAAGTAAGCTCAGCATAAATATCATAAATTATAATGTATTAAATTATTCATATAATAAAATTTGGTTGTAGGTATTAAAAAATAATAATATTACAAATTTAATTTATGTCTTGGAAATTTTGACCTTGGTTTCGACGTTTTAAATTAAGGAACAAAGAAAATTTAAATTTAAAATTTAGGTATGTCTATTTTTATTTATTTCATACGAGAAGTGTATTCTAAAAATTATATACTCCTATATTATTCACAAGAAGATTCTTGATGTTGCACAAAAACATTATTGGCAATTTGTGATGATATTCGAAGAGAATTGCCTTTTCATTTCTTTGTGTAAAAAAAATTGCGCACTGATTTGTTAAATTTAGACAGCAATATTTCAGATATGACGACGTCGCAAATAGACGCCGAGAACACTCAAATGACAAACGACCTGTATCGACTTTTGAAGAAATACTCGGGACTGAGGAATCTCATCAGGGAATTGAAGGTAAAAAGGGGTGATTTCCTATACAATGAAACTTAAAATAACATGCGGTTTAATTTTTAAGTTTAAGCATAATAATTCTGGTTCTAGTCTGATTACATGAATTCGAAATTGTATCCAATGTTTCCCCGCTACACGATGCTCAAGGACATGATAAAGGACATCATGTTGCACCCCGACTACATGGAAGTTTGCCACGAAGTGGATGCCTAGCCCAGGTCTTTCTCGTAGATAGATTAATTTCGTCTACAAGCGCTTGAAACTTGTCTAGCGTTCAATTGAGTCTTGTCGCTGAATTCTGATCGGCGGAGCTACAGTTAATTTTGATGAAACTGTCGATGTGTGTAATAGACTTAAGCAAAATTTATGATGTTCATTACATTACGACGTATGTACATACGTAAATATGAACGACTATTTCGTAGACAAGCGATTCGCTTAATGTGACTGAAAATAAAACTGAAGAAAATAAATCATCTAACAGTTTAAGTACAGAAACGTGCGATACAATTTCTCAATGATAAAACAAAATAGCAGAATTGCACAGTATCATTTTTTAATAAAAAATATCATAAATATAAAACATTCAATTGCTGAATTGTTGAGAATACACGAGTATCTCAGTACATATCAGAATAATAACGGTTTTGTGTAATTATTATTTTAAGAAATTATTTATAGCTTAAACTTCTTGCCTTTAAATTAAAACACTTTAATTGTCCACAGTTGCTGAACACAATAAAAACGCAAAATAACGTTCCAACACTTTTCTAACAGATAACACTTCTGGAACTTAACGTTATATTAATCACTAAGTAGTAATTCAATTAGCGCGCCTGTTTCCGTTTGTATACAGGTGCTTCCATTCTCGAATATTCTGGCAAACATCCGAAAGCATCTTCTATTCTCGGATATTCTGGGAAACATCCGAAAGCATCTAGCGTTCGATTGGAAACTCTCTGGAATAATCGAACGCTAGATGGCATATCAATAGACTTTGCGGCTTGATGGGATGTAACAATAATAATAATAATAATGATGGAAAGACTTAGAGAGACTTTTCGTCTAAGAATCCATTGATCACACAAAACACTTGGTCTACTGATAATATCAAAATAGATTTAGAAGAAAAGAACATATTTACGTAAAATTGCCGCAATGTTCTTGTTAAAAGAAATTCCAATACAAACACAAAAGTTAAAAATTTATTTCTATTCAGTCATATGTCGGGCTTGAGAAATCTTTTTACTTGTAATATACAGTATGATTCAAAAAGATCGCACCTTCACTTGGGCATTCTTTGGAACCCTTTATTTATTCTCAAAAATGTGAAGAAATTTCAGCTTTCTTTAAAAAGATATAGGCCTTAAAATTTACGAATTTTATGTTGATTTTGTATTAATCAAATAATGTAATTTTAAGTTCTCTTAATGAGAGCCGTAGATACAGGCATGTAAAATTTTCCTTGTTATTAAACATAATTTATATTAAGTAATAAAGCAGCAAAAGCTCTTTGGAAACATTAACATTATTTTAGATGTATGGTCGGCAACGGTGTAGCAAAAATTGGGTGTCACTATGACACTATTAAAAAGTGACAGTTATTATTGTGTCAAATTTGATTTCCAAACAATTTAGCGCAAATTCTGTTGTCAACAAAAATGAAGGTACCTATGATCTATGGTTTCAAATTAGTAAGTGCATCTACACCGTAAAAATATTTATATTTGTGCTCCTATTGACGTTCTCTATCCCTATTTCATCGGTGGTGCGACCCTTTTGAATTATACTGTATACATACATATACTTACCTACCTCCGCTTTATCAAACGTGAAATGTTAACTTGTCGATGTCATCATCTCTTGGGATATCAAATATAGATTTCAATTCAATTCTTTTGCCTCCAAGTTTCACTTTTAACTGAACTTGCTGGCCTTTTGGAAAAGAACAGCCGCATATTCTATTCGGGAAAATCTATCGTTACATCAAAAAAAAAAAATTCTTCGTATTTTTACTAACTCTGGGGTAGATTTCCTCAAAATGAAATATTTCTAAGAATACTCGTGCAGCATTTCTTCAAATATCCAAAAAAGCTTACAGGTTTCCTCGTTCTGGAATAATTGGGTTGCGGATTCCAGCACGACTTCATTCGTCGATTCCTGCAGCAATGAAATCCTTCTTTTTCTCATACACTAACAAATTTGTCTTCTTCATGCTCTTTTTCGGTCACCTTTGTTTCTTGATTGAACTAAAGATGATCTACTGTAAACGTTGCATAGAGTTGAATTAAATATTAAGAAATTCAATGAACAATTAATTAAAAATAAAGGCTTAGAACTTGAAGTATTTAGGGATGGAAACAATAAGCCTCAAAGATATAGCAAACAAGATTGCAGAACAAGTTGTTTGTATTGTAAAACAAGTATTATAAGTATGTGAGTATCGAATGCAAGGGCAAAGTATACAAGGTGCGCGTTAATAGCAAGGTATATAAAAGACAGTAGAAATGAAAACCCTCAAAATGATTGCAGATAAAATACTGAATAATAGGAACTTCCAAATGCAAAATCAAAAATAAACTTGGTAGGAAGAAAAATAGAAGTAGTGCTACTATAACCACGCAAAGAGAATGAAATTCTGCTTCCAGAACGACCGTTGAAAAGATGGTTGCGACCACAGGGAGCCTATGCCAGCGAAAACACGTACGTGTAAAAAACATTGTAGAATAACACATAACCAAACGTTGAATTCATATGTTATTGTTAAGTTGAAACAACGAAAAAATGTCGTGGCAATCAATTTCTTTTAAACGTCTCTGTCCACGTGTAAAAAACGTTGTAGAATAATAATTAATCAACGTTGAATTCTTGATACGTTTTAACAACGCTCGAATCAATTTCTTTTAAACGTCTTTGTCCACGGTATTTCAACGTTAAATCCCAGTGCACACATACGTATAAAAAACGTTGTAGAATAACATGTAACAAACGTTGAATTCGTGTGTTATCGTTACGTTGAAACAACGAAAAAATGTCGCGGCAATCAATTGAATCAATTTCTTTTAAACGTCAATGTCCACGTGTAACGTTGAATCAGACAATTACGACGTGTATTAAAGCTGGGTCTAAATCATTAGACTTAACAAACATACATAGCTAATGGCGGAATTCGAACTCACGCCGCCGAGTGACACGACTTTCCAAGTCGGCTAGGCTAGACCGCTAAGCCACTTGGCCCCCGAACCGGGGACTTTAACTTACAATAACTACGCGCCGCCCTCACTCGTTCAATTTCCGAACTCCTTACTACCTACTTCTTCTAACATCCATATTATCATAACATCATTAAATCAATTTTTCTAATTATTACAATCTTAAGCTTATTTTCTTTGTATATACATTTCAAAAATTCTAAATAATTTATTTATAATAAACACGTAATTCTAAATCGCCTATTTCTAAAAATATTTACACTTAAAATATTCGACAAAACACATTTAATATAGTGCCCTCAATTTACTTTATTATTTACAAAATTATTTCTTTATGAAAATTAAAAAAAAATTACATGCTGCTCATAAACACCGCAATATTGTCACGCTCTCTTCGCGCTTGCAATAAATTCAGCCGTTGGGGTAAACGTAGCTCTCGGTAGACGGTTCCGTCCAGGTATGGACTAAAGGCACTTGGGGATAGTTTAACCGAATAACAAAGACTTGCTTATTTTGTCCCGGTTTTCGGCTCTAAAAAGGAAGGTCCTCTTCAGAAAAACCACCGCACCATTTTTAGGCTTTATTGAGCACCCTTCGCTATTGGGCCACCTTCCCGCTCGGTCCCCAATCGACTGTCCCGCGCAATTAATCCATTATCCGTAGTTCAGCAAAATGACCCCGTTAACAATTATACAGAGTGGAAAGTTTAACTGGAATAAATTCTGTAACTTAGAAAATTGCCATTTGTAGCAAAATTCTTGGAACAGGTCAATTTTTATTTTTATGGCGCATATTATAAATGGATTTCTTTAACTTTTCAATTATTTGGAGGGATGAAACAACCCCCAACTATTTTTTTTTTTTTAATGGAAGAGTATGTTGAGTAATTTTTTTTCTTAAAGCTTATTTAATTGGGAATACAGCTACGTTTTTATTTTTTAATTTTTCTTAAACAGTAAAAAATAAAAAATAAATTTTTGACTAGAACGATTTTAACGCATCAGATGTTCAAAATGCTCGCCACCTCTCACTTGGCAATACCCTAATCGATTATAAATTCCATCCCTAACAGTTTGTAACATTTCCGGCGTTACTCTCCTAATTTCATGCCGAATTTGAAGTTCTGAAGTTCTGCTATGTCGGTTTAGTCACATAAACTTTACTCTTTAAATACCACCATAAAAAAGTCTAAAGGGGTAAGATCTGGAGATCTTGTTGGCCCCTCAATCGGTCATCGGTCCTCTTCTTCCTATCCACCTATTGGGAAAAACTTCATTGAGGTAATTACGTACAATTAAAAATTTAGCGCATTGGCAGCGCCACCTATTGGCTGCACGCAACAATACGATAACATATGGAATGCTTATTTCTTCTTATCAAATAATAAAAAAATGGAGTTCCTGAATTTTTGGCATTAAAAACGGTTTTAGTAAAAAAAATTCTTTTTTTTATTTTTTCAACATATCCTTCCATTAAAAAAAACATTGTTAAGGGTTGTTTCACCCCTCCAAATAATTGAAAAGTTAAAAAAGTCCCTTTGTAATATGCGCCAATAAAAATAAAAATTGACCTGTTCCAAGAATTTTTTTACAAATCGTAATTTTCTAAGTTACAGAATTTATTCCAGTTAAACTTTCCACTGTGTATATAGCTGTCCCCAATGAGTATTCGTGACAGTATGTATGTATAATTGATTGACTATTGCGTTCTTTAGTATTTTTAATCACAGAAACAAAATCAAACTAACTTAAAAAAAATTGACAGATTACGTCAACTTAAAAAGAGGTTATGGTTGACTCGTATGTGCAAATCAGCAGTACTTTTCATGCCTGTTTCGTTTCATTTTAAAGCTGCCAAGCAAGGAGAAGAACCTCACATTTCAGAGATTTTTAGTGAAATTAGAATTCAAAGGTGTAAAACACGATAGAAAATCACTGTAAAATTAAGTGTTTTCTAACGTCAACATCACGTTTTGTAACTCATATTTACTCGGTATACGTTAAAATAACGTTATAAAACGTGGGTTAAAAATTTAGTTATAAATTATGATTTATCTAACGTATTAGTTTCGTTAATTGTTTTCTCATTTATTACGTAGAATAGTAAATGTTGAATTAACGTTGAAAAGATATGGTAATCAACGTACGGTAGATACATCGCATTTACTCATAGTATAAAACACGTCGTAAAAAGACAAAATTATTACATATTTATTTCACGTTATAATTACGTCCATATTAAACTGATCGTTAAAAAACACGTTATACAAACGTGGTATAATTATGGTTGCTAATTCAACCAAAAAACAACGTTGCATTTTTCAACGAATAACGTTATTTCCACCGTAACAACGTGAAATTAACGTTGAATAAACGTACATGTTTTCGCTGGGATTTATGTGAGCTTTGTGAAAAGTCGACATTGGGTACTCCGTAGAACACAAAAACTTTCTTACTTAACCCTTTACAGACAAAGTTTGCGGATTACAGATTCAAAATAAAGAGGAGTAAGAAGATTTCTAAAAGTTCGAATTTCAAGAGGTATTTGTTCTTGAGAGGTCTAAATTCCGTTGCCTAATTAGAAAAATGTTGTCTATTTAATATAAGCTAATTTTACAATGCACTCTATCTTTATGAATATCACTTGGGTTTTATGTACTTTTTTGTCATTCAATTTTGATATTGTTTTGCTGAATTTAATTTTTAGCAACTTCTGAAAAGCTGTACGTTCAATAGGGCATAAGCAGTTTAATAGATATATTTTACTAGGTGTAAAATTTCCCAACATAAATCATAAAAATTTAATATTTAATATCCAGTTATAAAATATGTAGAAAATTATTTTCTGACATTGCTCCCCAATGTTTGAACATATCAAACAGGCCAATTTTCCAGAGCAATATTTCGAAACGAAAATTATTCCTTTCACGCGTCTATCTGGCACGGTTCCGTGCGCACCCAAAATGAAAGAATGAATATGTCGGGAATAAATTTCTGGTCGGATTATTGCGAGCTCCCCTGAAACGTAAGCCGGCCGTCTGTCAGAGCAATGCTTACTGAAATGTGTAACGAGAACGCAATGCTCTGCTTAAAAAAATACATACATTTATACTCGTCAGGATTTGATCAATAGAGCGAACTGATTTGGAGCTGGAAGATCGATTTAATGAAACAGAAAATTCGAAAAGGAAATAATTCGCTAGTTCGACTCAAATACATATTCTTTTCCAAATGTATTTTATTATTAAAAGATCTTTAAAAGTTACGAATTTTTTGGAACAAGGAAATTAAATGTCGTCTACAAATATTCATCTAGAATATCTAGATCCACATCAAGTTCAATTTATATACTGATGAGACAACAGCTGATTTTTAAACTTGTACAAGCAAATAATGTTTTCACATTCAAACAATCTGAAAAACATATAATCGCGTGCCAGTAAAACTCTCATGCAGTAAGAGTGCCTTTTTGGTGAGAAACGCGGTGTCATGTAGAATGCTTTAAAAACAAAGTAAAAAATGTAACCGAATATGACCACACCGATATGTTTTGCTGTGTCACCAAAAATTTCCCATGGCAACCGTTACCGCAAAAAAAATCAGTTTCGCAAAATCTCCAAATTGTAACGGTAATTAGCGATAATCTGGCTATTATGTCCATGTCTGGCCGAAAGTACTACAAAGCCAAAATTACGAATAACACACTTCGCGCGCATCTGTGTAACTACATATACTACATCTACATATACAAAGACTAGAAAGGCCACTAATCAGTTCTGGTTCTTCGCCAACCGTTTCCTTTTTGTTCAGTAAAGGATTTGTACTAACCACCAGTCCTCTGGATGGGTCTTCTTGAATTTCATCTAAATCTAGTTTTCTTCTCTTTACGTGAACCTCATACCAGGAAGCGAGCGAGGCAGATTTATTGTGCTTCCCAAAACTATCTTTGGTCTTGAGGAGAGTCTAAAACTGCTCGTCGGCTATTTCGAGATATTAACTCATCTTTGTTCGAGTTGACATGAGCCCCATCGCAGCTCGCAAGCTTCCTGAAGTCCATCTGTGTATCGCTTTTCAAATTGAAATCGGAGAACTTGCGCAAGCAGATGTCGTTGCAGCATTTTCTCGCTTATCTTTCAAGCCTGGAGAAGGTGAGGACTTGCGAATGTATGACGCTGTCGTAATCGGAAGAATAACCATGTTGGTTTGGTATTTTGGTTTTGAAGATCGGGTTTATTGGAGATTGAATTTTCAATTTCCTGTTTTAAGCTCTTGGAGACGTCTTGATTTTCGAGAAGCCCAGAAGGTGAAGGGTGATTTGTACATAAGTTCGAAGGTAATCCTTTTTTCCCTTGATGAGAGTTAAACCTCTTGTGACGACTATTAAAAATATTTCTGTAATTTCTTTCTTGGGGACATCATTTGGGCATTCGTTACCCGAAAACTGACCAGTACAATAGCCAATAATTTGATTGCTATCGACGCCACCCTTATGCCCGGTTGCACCAACTTTTTAAGCAGAGCTTAAATTTAAGTGGTGTTTAGACGTTTAGACTATGACATTATTTATAGATTTAACAAAATGCTAGTCACATTCTAATTGTTACTTAAGTTGAAGTTTAAATGTCAATCAGAATGTATTTGACATTATACTGACCTTAGGTAAATGTCACATTCTAAACATAACTTAAATTTAAGCTTTGCTTAAAAAGTTGGTACAACCGGGCATTAAATTTTTTCAAAAACATTCGCTTGACCTTCAGATCGAATTCCTGAAATTTGGATCCCAACGTATTTCCTACCCTGAACCATGTTAGGGTCGATTTCCAAAAGTTGCTTGCCTAAACAAATTGGCTCTGACAGAATTGAAAGTGGTCTTTGAGTACAAGACGTTAAGATCAAATTCTATTGATGACCTAAAGTTACTCTCCTTAAATATCAGGTTCTTACGGAAGCCAGAATAAGCACAAGTGTTATGTGCTATGTGCTAAGTGTTATGTGAAGTCAGCATCCATTTTCTCTTGATCAAGCTTTTCCCAGTTGCCCAGATGTTTCGTCAAATTAAACATTTTCTTTTGGTCGGGCTTGTCCAAGTTGTTTCTTCAAGCGAAGCATCTGCTTGTCGTAATAATTGACGTCGTAAAAGGATGGGTCCATATCTATGACATCAAGGTGCCATAAACGGATTCGAAACTGGCTATTTTCATCTCATATTCAGATCTAAAATCGCCGTCTTTCTTTATTAGGTCATATGCCTTCATGCAAGGTTTTGTACGGTCATCGTCAATGACTTCCCCATTTCTACTCGTAAGTTATCTTCATCCCATGTCCAGATCTAAAATGGCCGTCTTCCTTTTTCGCATCTTCTCCATTCATGCAATGCAAAAGAATCGTCCTCGACGACTTCCCCAGTAGTTTGGTAACACTCATTTAAAACCAGGTCTTCCTCATCGTCTACGTCTTACATACCTTTACTCTTTTCAACCCCTTTTTCAATCTCTTTTCAACCCCTCTTCTCAAATTGATTCTCCAAGGCTTGTTTACACCCTTCAATTTTCCCCTACTTTGAGATACGACATTCTCCCTGCTCGCTTGAGATTCAGTTCGCGGAAAACTAATTGCCAACGGCCGGCAGGGTGGGCGGTAGCTGACATCGAAAACAAGTGGACGTGATTAGGCAAATTTCTCTCTTTATTTTTCTAGCGCATTCCCTGTCGCACCCATTATAACAGGATGACAGTTGAACATTTACCGAATCTGTATAGTTGCGCAATACGCCTGAGTAAATAATTTACACAGTTGAACATTAAATAAAGAGTTGGTCTAACCTTAAATTTAAAAAATGATTTACATTTGGTTAAGGTCAATGAAAGTACAGAGTAGAAACACCTGTTTACTTACAATAAAAAAGAAGTAGTTCCCCAACTACATAGTAGTATTTATTTATTCGCAAATTAATTTTTATATCTCCTGAGCTCCTTAATCCCGCCCGGATATCCGATCTGTATGCAAAGATAGATTCAGTATTTCTTTATGTCACGTATTTTCAGGAAAACATATATAAGTTTTCTATATTCCTGAATCCATTCGCATCATCCGGTTGGCTTACTAGAAAAATGAGAAACCGAATTTGTTATTTATTTTTTACGTGTAATTTGTGGTTTTATTTAAGTAAAAGTAAATTAGGTTTTTTTTTTCTTTTTGACTTATTTTCTTGGTGGTCGAAATGCATTTCTTTTATGAATTTGTATCTATTAATAGCTTTCAAAATAAACTTTTCTATATATGTATGTACTTATAAAACAGACTGGCTTTATTCCATCGACATGATTATTTTCGTTGAGTTTTTTTGAAAATATAGGCAGAGAATTAAACACGATAAACCCTTTGGGAAGTACATGAACTAATAGTTTTAAAATTCACGCTTTACTGGCCGTGATAAGAGGCATTTCCTTTGTAGACGGTCGACCGTTCGAGCTTTTTAGTTTTCGTCCATCCATTATTACAGCGCACCACTGAAAGTGTCTCGGGCGATTTACTTTTGCTCTTTTTTCAGGGACCCTTTGAAATAACAATATCAAAGTGTCCTCGGACTTTATACAGTCGCGCTCGTTCGTCTATTCAACCTATGCTGTGCATACAGTGAGAAATTGTATATCATTTATCTGTACCACGTACTAATATTATCAGCTTTACACCATAAGGACTATAATAAACAATGGCGATTGAGTTATATACGTATTTTCTAAAAGCAAACACAGCGTAAACTCAACTTGCTTTAAACGTTAAATGCCTGGAATTTACATCACACACATGCAATAAATTTACATACTTTATATACTAGACTAGGAGAGAGTTATTTTGTGTTTAAGTTTGTCTGTAAAATTACAAATGTTTTGTGTTAGAATTAAATATACAACTCCCAATATCGACTAGATTCATCTAGTCGTTATCCTAAATCAACAAATCAAAAGCACGCATCCATTGCAAACTGTGCTAATACGGTAGTTAACGAGTTTTTGAAAATTTTAAATTAAATTTGTAAGATATTTAAAAAGTCAAAATATTTCTAGGGTGGATGCTGAAAACTAAGGTATTTGTGGTGGAATTGATTCTCATGATTTTCCCATTTCGTAAAAATATACTCAATTAAAATATGTCTTTCAAAAAGTGTGCAACAAATGGAACTTTTCTTTCTTATCGATTTTTATTAAATTTTATTGATGCAGAATGATGCATTCCTTCAAACCAAATTGGGAAAAGCCAATTAATTAATTTGGTTCTGAGTAATTATTTCCATGCGTTCCGAAAATTTGTGTTTTCTACTTACATTCATCATTCATCCTTTAAAAAATAAACTGACATTTTAAATGATAAAATTTTATCATTTAAAATGTTACTTATTATTATTATTATTCCTTTATGAAAACTTTACTCAAGACGCAACTTTCATTAAAATACCACCTGAAAGGATACGAAGGTTTTTAACGTCATTTTTACTGCCCTGATGATATGAGAATCTCATCTGCTTCTATTATAAAATATGAAACTTTACGTTTGGAAATTTAAACTGCCAATAAACCCACCCGTGTAGAAAGCTAAATTTTATCGCTCTCTTCGTATCTTTTCACCGTTAAAATTAAGCAAAAAAGCATAGTCAATGCTATCGCATTCCATAAGAACGTAAATGTAACAAAGTAGAATAGAGTCGTTAAAATTCGTTATGATAAGCCATTTAATTTTTCTCTCTCCTTCATACACACGCGCGCACACACACACACCCAAACAACCAAAAATATACAATGCGTAAAACAAAGTGCAGCTTACGATTTATTTTGTATAATAAATTTTAACAATTCATTTATTTGAAGCGTGCTGAAATTATAGGAACTTAATAAGGCATTTTGCAAGTGATATATAAAATAAATCAAATTACATATATTTACAAACACCAAGAGCACAACTTATTTTTAAACGTAGGCCGTTTTAAATATTTGTTATTATGATTGTATTAGATTGTCAGTAAGTATATTTACGTACTGTTAGAATATGAAAACACTGCCAACTAAACTTAAACATTAACACGTTCTCATAGGTCCGTAACATTGTCACTAACAAGAAATAACATCAGACGGAAACTGTACCAAATTCCATCAACCAGATCTTGTAGGTTTACGATTTCAATAAAAATGTACGTACGTCCAAACAGTTGCAAAATTGTTACATTTTATTTTAAGATTAAAAAAAAGTAAATTATGTTAGAATGTCATAATTTTGCATTTGTTGTACGTACTTGAAACTAAAATAAATTCACTGTGTAGTAAGTAGAAAAAACAAATTATTTGTTCTGTGTGCATATCGTCTATATAAAATGACAACTAGCTTTCTTCGTCATATCTTTAAGAAATTCATATCTTACTAATTCCTACCAGTATTAATACTTACTAGATGTGTAACTGTTGAACTCATTTTCCGCTGATTAAGATAGCGTAGGTAACTGTTGACGTAGTAAATAAACGGATTAATGTAAAATAATAATGTTACTTAAACATGAAACTACAAGAAAATTAAGTGTGGTGGAATTTTCTTGAAAACGGTGTAGATACTTAGGCTGTATGTAAAATGTTGCTACACAGGGTCAATGTTTGTGGCCAAACGCTTTCTAAACTATTCTTTACGATTCAAACTTATATAAAATTACGCTTGGAAAGATTTATATCATTAAATACTAATTTTATATAAACAAAATCGGATAATAATGAAATTGCTACCTATACAAACACTATAAATTTATGTGACTGAGAATTTGTGGCGGATTTATTTTGTGTACATTGTAGCGAGCTTTTAAGATTTGTATGACAATAACTGTACACAAAATTGTGTATTAATGAAGAAAACGTTTTTGCGATCAAATAGGGGTAATTTCATTGTTATTTGCGGCATTTCAAATTTCACGAATTTATTATATCCAACTACATATACTAAATGAGAGGTGTAATATATTTAAGGGAACAATGATTTCATATATTTTAAAGAATTCGGCAACTAAATACAATAAAATTTATTTTGTATATGAACAATGTCAGAAATTTATAATATTAACGTAATGTACAAAATGTTGCTTTGTTAATACAGTTGTGCAGAAACTTGTGTCTTTTTATTTCCCCTTTTTATTGTTCATGTATTCATTTAAATTGTAGTAATTTTTATATACGTCTATAAATGAGGTCATTCTTAGTTCAGCTGATTTGAATATTTTTGAATGTTAATTACTTTTCAAGATAATTGTTTAAAAAAGAATAAAGTAACCCAGCCAAAAATTTGTCAGCGTAACAATGTTTTAAAAGTACGTACTCTGTATTTATTTAAATTCTTAAGATGAATCTTAATTACTATGTTCATCGTAAGAGTAGTAAACAAAAACGTAACATATAAAATTAGTTTTAATATAAAATACAAAGAGAAAAGTTACTAAAAAATAAAAATTGAAAGTGTTCAGAATAAGCTAAATAAAAGAAGTCAATAATTTACGTTTTAATAAAAAATACAAAGAAGAGAAAGTTACTAAAAAATAAAAATTGAACGTGCTCAGAATAAGCTAAATAAAAGAAGTCAATAATTTACAACTAAAATGAAACGAGTGTATATACAGGGATCCCAAACTGGATGGTATTTTATTTGCTTTGTTAAATGGAACTTTTTGCGCACGTCATTGACAAAGGGCACTAGTAAAACCAATTTTTATAGGTTGCTGTTGTATCTAGGTACATCGTACATCATGAGATTGGAAAAGGAACATCTTTATACGAATGTTTATAATGTAAATGTAAATGTAAATCCGATTTATTACTTGGCTTGAGAGTATTAATGCGTTTCATGCGGATAAAATCAATGTCGTGCGTAAAAAAATCAATTCATCAAATTGTAGGTAAACACTTTTTATAAAAAAAAAAAAATATAAACCTAGTTGACCCAATAATATTTGTTTAGTTTTCTTCTATTTTCATTGTTAATAATAGTAAAATTTTGTTGCAGGATGTCGCGATTTAAACTTTTCATTAATAATAATATTAATAATAATAATTAGCGTTTATTTCATGGGGAGAATACAGGTTTGAAAGGCCTCACAGGTAAGTATACAAAAAAGAAAGAAAAAAAAACTATTCTAAGAATTGAATAATTGAACAAGTAATGTTGACATTTTGACATAACTAAAATTTTATGACATGGAGTATTCAGGCATACTTCTACAAGTAGTTTGAACCATAGCTTTTAAATTTATTTATATTGCTTAGTTTTTTCTATCATTAGGTGACAATTCTATACATATATGAATATGATGCTTTGCTTTGGAATCTGCTTTATCTGTTTGATTAAAAATAATAAACATTTCTAAATTTATGCACCAAATAGTGAGAGAAATTCGTTAGATTTAAAAACTCCCCTACATGATTCGTGATAACTTGTCACATATAGGTAATTCGAATTGCTTTTTCTGTAAAATACTGTTTAGGTTACTGCTACTATCCCAAAATATAATTCCGTATTGAATTTGTGCATAAAAACTTCCGTAGTATACTGTTTTCAACGCTACTTTGCTAATGAATTGACTTAAAGTTTTTAAAGCAAAACAAATTTTACTGAATTTATTACTTAGCCTCCTCAGTTTCATTCCAATTTAAAGTTTCGTCAATGCATACTCCCAAATATTGTACAGGTTTTTAAATTTTCTTTTGTTGGACTTAAACGCTATTGAATTTGATGTTTCGCAGAAGTTTAAAGTTTTATCGTCGATAAGGATTAATTTATTTTTAAAAACTATTCACTGATTTTCGCTGAACTCTTCTCCTCTTTTTCAATTATTTTGCGAAAGTTTCTGCTTTGATAAGGATAATTCAAAATATTACAGTGTTCTTTGTCTTTCTTGCTAGATAGGTCATTCATGAAAATGATGACCAGTAAGGGATCTAGAATACTTCCTTATGGAATTCCAATGGCGATTTCAATTATAAAAGATCTCTTTATTATTCCCAAGAGCAACTTTTTCATATCTATACCAAAGATAAGATTGTAACCAGTCAGATCCTTTATCTTAGAGGACTTAGTTTTATAATTTAGATAATAGAATCTTGTTGAACAGTAGAACCATGTTGACTAGGGCTCCAAAGAAAACGTCACTTATTCTTCGGATGATAATAGACTTAAAGATCTATAATTAGATATGTCGTTTTCTTTTCCCTTTTTTTTAAATTGGTTTAACGATTGAAAGCTTAAGTTTGCTGGGAAAAATCCCGTTTACCAGGGATGAATTGATTAAACTAATCAATTAGAGGAGTAACTTGGGAAATTTATCTAAATCTACGCTTTTTTAATTTTTAATTTCTGTGCAATACGAAATATTTCGTTTTCTATTACTGGATAGAGATATAGGGTGTTGGCATTTTCTGGAATGTCAAAGTGGTACGAACCTGAATCGAAGTTGTTACTCTTAAGCAGATTCTGTACATAGGATGTGATATGCATATTAAAAACTTCAGCTAAATAAGCAACAGTTGACTTTTCAGAATGTTTTCCCGAACAAGAAGACACTATTGACCACATTGTCTTCGTTTTATTGTCTGAGTTGTGTATTAAATTGTCGTAATACATATTTTATTTATTAAAAATTTATATCGTTTTTTTGCCTCATTCATATGTATTTCTTACATTGCCAAATTTCAGATGCATGCTTTACTACTTTTTTTGTTATTGATTGTTCTTTGCACCAGAGGGAAATGTGAGAAAACTTTGAAGTGCAGGTTGAACAGCGGTTTGGAGAAATTAACTCTGTTACAGTAACTCTGGATGTGAGACCCAACAGACGAATTTTTAGTTTTCTTTGAAAAATTTTTTCTTTTAATCATCATCACACCTCTTCATAACTATACATGCTGTATAGTTGCCGGCACTTAAAACGAAACGCAGTTCCGAGGCCGTAGCCCTATTTAGCACGGTCTAAAGTTCATTTTCGAAGGAGTTTATTGCTTTTCATTTCGCTTTTAATGCCGGCGATGGTACATGATTAAATTTCCCTTCAGGAAGTCAGAAAACATAAAAAGTGAAAAGTTAAGTATACCACTGCCATCTATTGAACTGAAGTCAAATACGTAGGCTGCTGGAAAAGTTTCTGGAATCTAGTAGCCTCTAGTGGTGTTAGCGTTTTTCAACTGTCATATTTGAAAAGTTTTCACTTATAATTCTATTGACAGTTCGTACATAAGTGAACTACACCTTTTCCAAGTGTAGTTCAGAAAGTAACAGATTAATTTCAGACAGTGTCAAATGTTTTTCAGATGCAAAAAATCAATTTTAGAAAGTGTCAATTGTATTTCAGAATGTGATAATTGTAGTTCAGAAAAGTGAAATCAGTTTCAGAAAAACTGAATTGTATTTCAGAAAATAATATTATACCTATATTTTTTATACCATAGTAAATAAGTCTTGCTATACCTTAGGGACCATCAACAGATTTTCGTGGAATAGTTACTGTTAGAATTGCATTGAAATAAAGTGAAAAATGAATTTAATAATTATTGTGGAATTTGCATGGTGTCCATGCTAAGAAATGCAGTTCTTCGCTATTAACATGCAGGCATTTACAAACTTACAAAAAAAAAACTTAATTACAAATGATTCCTGATTTACAAATAATACTGTACGATTTACAAATGATGCTTTCTGATTTATAAATGATATTTTCTGAATTTCATATGACCATTTCTGAAATACAATTTACTGATCTGAACTACAATTGACGATTTCTTAAATACAATTTACTAATCTGAAATTTTCTGAAATACAATTGGAAAAGGTGTAGTTCTGTTTACACAGCGTTTTAAGAAAAGAAATTTTGTGTAAAAATGGAAATCTCGCGTGAAAATTTTCGTGCCATGATTTTTTATGATTTCAAATGTGGTCTAACGCCGAAAGAATGCATCGATCGGCTTCATTTGTCTTTTGAAGATGAAGCACCATCAAAGACCAGTGTTTACAATTGGTTTGCCGAATTCCAGCGTTGACGTACCACTCTCATTGACGAATTTCGTGAAGGTCGTTCATCAACATCTGTTGTTACCACTAATGTTGATGCTGTGCGTGAAATGATTGAGCGAGATCGGCATGTGACATACCGGATTCAAGCATCCTTGGGCATTGACATGAAAGCAATTAACGTGATTTTGCACGATTGTTTGAACGTACGAAAGCTTTGCAGTTGTTGGATTCCACACAATTTGACACAAGCGCAAAAACAGGGTCGTGTCAAATGGTGCGAAGAAATGCTCAAGAAATTTAACCGAGGTCGTTCAAATTTGGTTTATAACATCGTTACTGGTGACGAAACTTGGATCTATTCGTACGAGCCCGAAAGTAAAAAACAATCTACCGTTTGGGTATTTCAAAGTGAGCCAAACCCAACAAAAGTTGTTCGTTCGCGCAGTGCTGCGAAGCAAATGGTCGCTTGTTTCTTCGGTTTAACTGGACATGTAGCAACTATGGCTTTAGAGGATCGAAGAACCGTAAACGCTAATTGGTATACTACAATTTGTTTGCCAGAAGTCATCGATCGAATAAGAAGAAACAATTGAAATCGACGAATTATTCTTCATCATGACAACGCCAGCTCTCACTCAGCATGTCGAACCGTTGATTTTTTATCTAGTAAAAATGTTGAATTAATGAGTCATCCCCCGTATTCACCTGATTTATCACCTAATGACTTTTTTTTGTTCCCAAGTATCAAAAGTAAAATGCGTGGTGAGCGATTTTCGTCGGCTGAAGTAGCGGTTGAAACATTCCGGACACTGGTTTCTGCGGTATCAGCTTCAGAGTGGAAAACATGTTTTACTAATTGATAGATAGATAGAATCTTTATTGGTAAAACTAGATACAGATATGTATAAGAACTTTCACAACGACTATGGTAAACGTCAAAATTCAAGAATTCTAACCTCTAACACTGAAAGTGGTGGCGAGGCAGAATTTGCTTAATAGTAACCTAAGTATCTTAATAGAAATTGGGCTAATTGCGTTAATAATCGAAATGTCATACAATAATACTGAGCGTCCTAAATTAACCCTGTCGATAAACTTAAAATTGTAATTAACTATGTCAGCCTTATTAGCACAATTTGTACTTAAATCTATGTCTTATTAGCACAACCTTTTATATAAGAACTAATAACTTATATAAACAATATAACAAAAATAATAATAAAACTAATTGCACAGAAAAGTAAAATAAGGTAACCATTTTTTGGCTTTGTTTCCCTAATGTAAAAAATTTGAGTAAGGATCACATTCAATTATTCAATTATCCTACCGTAACACATAGTTTTTATTTTATATGTGAAGGTGTTGAGGTCTTTTGCACGTTGTACTTCTAGAGGTAACTTATGAAACGTATTATATACAAGATAGTTTAATGTCTTTTTGCCGGCGTTATTTTTTATTGTTTCCAGAAAGCTCTTATTTTGACCTCTTGTATTGTGATGATGGACGTCTTGATTTATTTTATATATTTGATATGCTAATTTTGATTTTTCTATAAGGATAATGTCCTCTAATCTTAATTTATTTACTTCTTTGTGTAGCTGTAACGTAGGAGTGTTCATTTTGGTTCTGGAATATGTGGTTGACAAATTCTAGCAAGGCTATCTGTGTGTTTGAACCTTTTTGAAAACCAAACTGTTGCGTGTCGAATTTTGATGTTATTACCAGGAAATCGACTATTCTATTTTTCAGAAATATCTCAAATATTTTTGACATAGTGGTGAGCAGTGATATTGGTCTATAATTTCCGGGCACATCTTTATCCCCTGCCTTATGTATTGGCACAATTATAGAATGTTTTAGCTCCTGTGGGAAAGTTCCTTCTTGGAGGTGCTTGTTTATTAGTTTGGTTATTACTGGTGCTATCTGTTGTTTGATTATCTTAATAGTTTCGCAATTTACTCCGTGCTCCCCTGCTGCTGTATTTAATTTAAGGTTAGATATTATGCTAATTATTTCATGTTTATTCGTTGGCGAGATGTATAAGCTTTTTTCATTTTTCTGCAATGTCCTGACTTGTGGTGGTGTGGTGATAGATCTATTTAATTTTTGGGCTAGTTTTTCCCCTATTTCTGCAAAGTAGTTATTTAGTTCGTTTGCAGTGTCAATCTCATTTGTTTTATCTTCCCCTATATCCGTTTTTAATTTCTCAATGACGGTTTTGCTTTTAAGGCAGTTTGTGTTTTTTAGCAGCTTCATTATCATTTGCCACATTTTTCTGGGGTTATTCTTAGCACTATTTATCAAGGATTCCGCGTGTTTTTGTTTTTTTTTTTTATTTTTTCCCGTGTTTGGGTTTTCAAGTGACGAAAGAGGGCTGCCGCTTGTATGTTGGTAGGATCATCCTTCATGATCTTATATGATCTATCTCTATTTTTTATCATAGTTAATACTTCAACATTCATCCATTCTTTATTTGATTTGTGTCTACTATATTTTATTTCTGTAGCTCCTTTTTTACATTTTAATATTATTTCCATGAGCTGCTGGAAGGTCTCAATATTTCTCTAATTTAACTGTTCTTCTATTTTATTTCGTAAAATCTCTGGACATGTCCTCACGGTTTTAATTTTTCTGTACTCGGTTTTTAGTTGACTCTGCAACTTAACTTTCAGGAAAAGCATTTTGTGATCCGTCATAGGATGATCTTTTAATTCTATCTGGAACTGGTTTGTATTACTTGGGATGTTTGTTACAACGTGATCGATCAAACTACTTGTGTCGTTTGTGGTGCGAGTAATTCTATTTTGTTCACAATCCTGCAGGAAACTAATTCCAGGGATTGTAAGTAGTCTTGCACCAGAGTGGTATTTTCTAGTAAGTTTATATTTAAATCTCCCAGCAGAATAATGTTTCTGCAGTTCACTAGTTGCTGTTCCAGAAAGTGCATACTATTGCGATAGTTTACATGTGGAGGTCTGTAGAAGGCCATGAGATTAAAGACAAGGTATTTTGTTTCTATTTGTGTGAGGAGAAAATTGCAGTCTTCTAGGCTTTTCCTGTGAATGTTTTTTACAGTTAAGTACAAAATGGCTACACCTCCCCCTCTGGCATCATTTCTAGATTCGAAGAAAGATTTGTAACCCGGGATGTTGATATACGGCTCTTCATTCCTATATAACCAGGTTTCGGTACACACAATGACATCAATGTCTTTTTCATTCTTTTTTATTATTAATTCTAATTCACTTATCTTATTTCTAATGCTGCGTGCATTTATATATATTATTTCTAATGTCTCGATATGCAAAGATTTCGTTGTTCTAATCATAGTGATTTTAATTCATAGTTTATTCGCTGCTTTGCAATTTGTAACCTCATTGGTTCGAGCGTATGCAAAACTATATTGACATCAAAGGCGATTCCTTCGAAAAACAATAGAACCATTTACCAAATTTCATATGGCTTTTTTTATATCGTTTCCAGAAACTTTTCCAGCAGCCCACGTATTTGTACTTCATTATTTTGAAATAATGGAAGCTTTTATCAGTTTTACATTATTTCATAATAATCACAAAGAGTTTAATAATAAAGTAGGTTCAAATTTGAAGAAGCAAGTGAACTCTGGCCATCTATTGGCCTGAAGTCAAATATATATTTATTTTAGCTTGTTTCCTAAATCTATTAATACAATTTTCTTCAGTTTTAATAATTTCAAGTTGTATTACAATGTAAATAGCTAATTGTATGGATTCCACCAAGAACAAGTTTCAAAGTTGGTTTTTAGCAACTTATAGAATGGATTCTGTAGCACTGGAACTTAGTAACTTATAGAATGGATTCTGTAGCGCTGGAACTCGAGGCACTGAAAATTGAAATGCATGATTTCAGTTTAACTTTTCACCGCCAGGGTGCGCTGCCAAATGGTAAATATCGGGAATGCGCAGGCCGCAGTTCAAATATCGTATGGCGGGTAAAAACTAACAACACCGGTAGAATAGCGTGCACGAACGCGTGAGTCATTTGTTTGCCGGCATCGTGATGGAGTAGAATGCGTGCGCTCCGGGTTCCTGAAAGCGCGTACCTAAACGAATTTGAATTTGCCGGAGCGGACATGTGATGATGTCGCGCGCCTGAAAATGCGAAAAACTTTTCAAGTTCGCAAACGGAATGCAGAGTTAGTGTGAGTGCGTGTGTGTGAAAATGCCTTTCGTGCAGAGAGTCGTTGAGCCGAAATTTCTAAGCAGAACAAGTTTGTGGGATGCCGATGGTAACCCGCGCGTGTACGACCACGAATTGGAAGCGGTAACGAACAACACCTTGAGCAATGCACTCCGACAACTCGCATCTCTGGTGTTGGCCGCCAATGACATCTTCGAGGACCTTAATCTGGAGCTGCGAAAAATCAGCGAGCGGTCCGAAAGTATTAAGGCAAAAATTGGAAATGTGGAGGACAAGGTTGCCGCTTACGACCCGAAAAAAGTTGCAGTTCGTAAGTACTTACACCTTTAGCACAAATTGTTTTGCTATACGTTGGATACATTCAAAGAAAAAAGAAAAAAAAAAAGAGAATGCGCTCAACCTTTAGGCAGCCTTCTTTTTTTCATCAATCTCGTCCTGATGTTTTACGTGCAAGGTCATCTGTACGCAAGCAATATTACCTGTGAGAATCTTTGATGGTTTGATGTCTTGTATTATTGCATTGGCAAAACGTTTTTAGGATAATTGCGCTTGTTACACACTCAGTTAAGCATCTGTGCAAGTATGTTGGAGTAATATGACCCGGTTCTCCTAAATCTCTTAATTTACTTCCGTCCGTTGTAACATAAGTAATTACTTAAAATTGAGGTCGTGTGCATTAAGTATACAAATTTACATTATTATTAATTGTTGTTGCAACTTCCTCTGCAATTGATTCTAAAAGAGTAAAAGCATTTTATTATGCTGCCTACTTATTATTATTATTATAATTTAATCTACTAATTATAATTCGCCTAATACAGTGAAAGCTCCCAAAGCGGACACCTCTCTTAGCTGGACAGTTTTTAATCTCCCATTTATGTAATTTACATGCATTTGCATCTCTCTTAGGCGGACACCTCTAATGGACAGACAGTTTGCTGGTCATGGTCGTTGTCCGCCTAAGAGAGATTTCACTGTATATAACTTTTGATAACCAAAGATGCAAATGCTTTTATTACCATATTATTTGTAACATTTGAAACAAGATAATTTATGAGGAAAACATCTGCAATTACAGTTGCTTTCCTTTTGTCACACTTCTCAGATCACATGAATATCGTTCCTTTTGCACAAACAAGTGAGTTCGAACTAAGTTTTCGACTTCCCCCCCTTGTCACTCCAATACTACAGTCGAAAGCAAAATAAAGTAGACAAGAATTTGTGTACTGTTTAAATGGACTCGATTATATTTATCTGTCATTATCTCTGTAGAATAAAATAAAAATCATAGACTTCGCTTCTTCAATGAGAACTACAAGTTTCATTGAAAATAAGAATATTCTTTAACAATCAAGAATTATAAAAACTAATATCTAATCATGGAGCCGTTCTTATTTATAACTTCCCATAGACTGTCGGAAATGAAGTTGTAAAATTGAGTCAATCATTCTCATTATAACACATTCCTATGCTGTTTGGTCAATTTCTATCAATTCTTCTCTACTTTGTGGTCTTTGATTTAATCGCTTTATTCTATTCTTCATTAACCCTCATAAGTTTTCTATGATATTTAGATCAGGACTTCATGAAAAAAGATCCAACCCACTGACATTATTTTATCTAAACCATGTTTTCACAATATTAGACGTATGGAGTGGACAATTATCTTGCTAAAAATTGAACTGATATGGAAAAATTGTATTCGCTTTACCATCATTCAAAATGTTAACGTAGGAGTTTGAATTTAAATTTACTTCGATTTCCCACGAAACACCAGGTTCATAAATCTAAATCCAACCCCAGAAATTATCTCGATTTATAGTGTTAATAAACTTTTCAGCAAATCTATATCCTCTTGGCTGGTATAGATAGATGGAACGGACCATTCTTTTTACTCTGAAATAACTCTTCATCTATAAACAGTTAAACTAAATTTAAACTAAATTTTTCGGCTGTTTTGAAAGGTCGTCAATCGATTTCTTTAATTCTTCGACGATCAATAAAAAACTGGTCCAGGAAACTACTATTAGCCGCATTCAGAGCTGAAGAAAACGGATTTCTTTTGATCTTTGATTCTGTTAAGCTGTGGATATTCTTCGACCAGAACCAGGGCTTCCGAAAATCCTGTGGTGTTCTCGCCATTTGTTTATAATCTTATATGCAGTACTTTTATTTATATTATTTCTTGGAGCAATTTGTCTTATTTTAAAACCGTTACTTGAATCTGTAATATTTCTAACTTTCGTTTCTTCATTTTTGAACCCACAACAAACTGAGAGTATAAGGCATGTGATTTTGATATACTGTGAAATAAAAAAAAATGAATATTGTTTAATTGTTTGATTATTAACGAAAGGAACATGATATGGGACAAATCATACGAAACTTATTTAATTAAACAAATGTGGACTGAAAGCATGTTAAGAATATTAATGAAGAACAACTAAAAATTAAGGCGAGGAAAATACTCCAAAGTTGAGATAGGGACGATGAAAAGAGGAATATGTAGAGCAGGGGCCCAATTTTTGAAATCATTCGACAAATGTCGTATGCGACATGACGTCAAAATGACAAATACAAAACTATACAAGTCGTTCGAGAATTGCGTCATTTTGACGTCATGTCGCATACGATATGATGTCGAATGATTTCAAGAATTGGGCCCCAGAAACGAAAGAGAAAAAGGGAAGAAAAAAGAGTTTAGTCAGCTGTCGAAAACAAACCAACAAAACACCAATCACGATCACTAAGAAAACTCCCGAAAAGATGAAAAGTTGATAGTTCATATTCCGAAAAAATTAAATAAAAAAACTAATGCTGGATTTCACAAACGTTACTTAAATTTAATCATCGATTAAGAATCTATATTTCGAGGAGCGGGCACTTTTCGGAGTTGAAAATTTTTTGAAAAAATGAACATTTTTGGAGATATTTTGTTTGAGTCAAATTAGATTGGAGATTTTGAGGAGCGATATGCAACGATAGCAACGTTTACTCTTAACGGATGATTAAATTTAAGTAACGTTTGTGAAATCCGCCATTAGGCCCGGTTTTTCGATAAGTTTAACTTTAATCTTCAGTTTATTCCCGTTGTTCCTATAGGAATAAATTGAAGATTAAAGTTAAACTGTTATTGCAATACTGGACCTCAGTACTATAAAATAAAACAGTAATTTCTAATAAAGTAACTACATTCGATTCATCTTCATTCTCCAACATTTTAAAATATAGAAATTCTAAATATGTACGAAATTTATAGCACCTATAACTTCTATAGGTATATTTATTTCTAACTTTGACATAGGTACCTAAAACAAGTTTGTATGAACTAGAAAATAAAACCTTTCTGACCTACACTACCCAGCATTACCTATTTAGTAAACATGTGGGGCCCGTACGTTGGCGTGGCCTACGTATGTCTGATTTTCTGCATCTTAATTTCCTTGCAGTTGTAAAAGCCCCATTTGGCACAGTTCATCAAGTATATAGGTAAGTTGTTCTCCTTGTAGCAATTCTCTACACGTTTAAATATTTACCCGTACAGTTTCATTTGTACTCGTTCGCTTGGAGATATTTACATTTTATAAAAGATCTAAGTATGTAAATTTAAGATACAAAACAAACAAAATATATTATGTTATTTAGGTTAAAAGTAATGGAGTTTTACTTTTATTGGGCCAGATAAATAAAACGAAGCATATGCTTTTACTTCAAATTTTTCAATGAAAACTGCAAATATCTGAAGAAAAATGAAATTCTAAATAATTCTGCCAGTACCGTAGTAAAAATTGTAATGAATAGAATCGTAAAATGATTTGCATTCGAAATTTTTCACGTATTTAAGCTTTAAAAAAATTATAACTGAAGTAAAAGCATTTGCTTCGTTTTATTCATTTGGCTCATTGTGTACTTATACTTTACCTCTTTAAGGAAAAACTTGAGTTTTTAGTTAATATTTATACATAGTTGATTTGCATCGCTTTCTTATTGTTCATTGAAAAAGGTTTTTCAACTTCGGCTTATGCGTCAAAAAGCAATTGCGTAAGACTATATTAAAAAATGTATTTGTTCATTAATGCTTTGCAGGCAGATGTGAAAACCAGTTTGGACCTTTATAATACAATGCTTGGAAATAATAATGAAACAGAACATTAAAAAGTTGTGTGAGTTCGTAACATTAGGGACCAGTTTACAGAAAATTTAATTGCAATTAAATTTTAATGACGTTGTTAATTTGACAGTTCGCAATGTAATTCTTATGGCAACTTAACCGCGATTAGCTTAATTCAAAATTGAATATTTGATTTGCTTTCTGTAAACTCACCCTAGGAGTTTTAATATAATTCATGAAATTTAAAACTATATTGAGAAACCAAAATTAATATTGTAAATCGTGTGACGTTCAATAGTGAATTCTTAAAGTGGAGCTGTTGACATCTGCCTGATAGCAACTGTGAAGATAAAAATATAAAGATTACATTGATAAGGAGATATGCAGGAATGCTTTAGCCAATAAATAATTCGTTTATATACTTGGAAATACCTCTTCAACTTCGGAGAAATTACAATATTTGGCTTGAGATATCCCGGAATTGTAGGACTCTGTAATAATATAACCCACTTATTTAGAACCCACATGTTCCTAATGAAGTGCTCGCATTTCTCTCTAATTAACGTTGCCAACAACATAATCATTAGGATTATGAAATCGAGAAAAGTTAAGCTGCTGCGACTCTCATTGAGTTGTCCCGTTTTCTCATATATTACAGACCGAAAATTGCCATAAAGAGAAATTTTGTTCAAGTTTTAATTAAAACAAAAAGTGTTGCGCTGAAATGGCATGACCCCACTAATTGAATACTAAAGAACATGAGGCACGTAAGAAAACATGTCTGTGCAATTTTGATGTTTGGTGTGAAACTGCCATCCGCTAAATATTTAGCTGTTAAAGCTTAGAAACTACTTATCTGTTTTATTAATACAATGCTTTAATTTTTAAAAAGTTTGATTAAACTTTTGTACGTTTTCTGCTTGTTGTAAATTTTAAAATATATTGGTTGTAATACAGATTATAAATTAGTACTTTTTAGATCTCAAATTTATTTATTAACTGATTCATACATATACTTAGTGCTGCTTATGTTGCAGGTGTGTTTAGGTACTTTACAAGCTTCTCTTACACTATTTTTTTTAATTTGTTTGCTGACATAACCGGAGAGCTTCTAGTTACTAATGGGTAAATACTTGGTCCATTTCTTGTCAAATTCTCTTTATCACAACACATTGAACTAAGACCCGGTTTTACAAAATCAAGGTACATTTATAGTTTAATGCCTGCCTGAGTTAAAAGTGTTACTGAGAGTCTCTGCATAACTACTAATTCCTTAGTAACAATTGTGTTTACGATTGGTACTAACTTCTCTATTTTGTAACTAAGATCGAATCGAAATTAGTGAACTTAACAGATCAGATTGTAATACGCCACATAGCCGCGACACCGCGCGTCTCTTTTCTGACCTTAAATGTGCTGTGAATAGCTAGTTCGCAACGATACTGCTGCGTCAATAAGTTACCATGCACGAGATGACCAGAGCGGACAATTAATTAGCAAGCTTGCAGATCGTAATATATTCTAATTAGTAAGTCATAATTTGGCTCGAAATCTTATATAAAAATGTTAAATAGCTGATACATTATACCTTCTTTATGGAATAGTTACCACAAACCATACTCAAAAAATATAATAGAGGTTGAATATTTTGATTTAAAAATATTCCGATTATAATGATTTGTCTTAAACATTATAGGACTTATACCTTACAAAATATAGGAGAAAGTTGGGAGATAGGTAGAAAGAAGTAAAATGATTCGTGGAAAAACTAGTAAAATATGAAATGAGGGTGAAGTGGGTTGTTTTTGTAGCAGCGCTTACTTTCAAGGAGTCTGAGAGCTGTCGAAACAGAAAGAATAGGGACAATACTGACGAACACTAAATAAGACGTCGTGGTATCTGAATAAACGACACCTTCCGCGAAAGTGGCGAATAAAGTCATCTGGTTTCTCCGACGATCGAGGCACTTCTACGGATTGCACATGAATTTTCCAATACATGGAGAATAACAAAATTGTGAGAGCGAACCGAACAAATGTTTTTTCGTAAACCATAGAAGATATTAAAAAATGTTTGTGGCTACGGCTTCAGATATCATTGTTTGTTCCTATCGTCTGCATTCTCAAAAAATAAGACAGAGGCGTATGGCATAAAACACCCGGTATAATTTGTTTTGAATGCCTCTTGTTTAGACAGAAATGTTGATGTTCCTTGTTGTCAAACAACACCTACACAACTAGGAAACCAATTTAGCAGTTAACGTAATGGTCAAGACAAAAGGAGAAATATATTGGAGTAAGCATGGTAAAGACAAAGACTGCAGTAACGAAGTAAAGGGATTTTCGACGAGCAAGCTGATCCACCCTCTAGCAGTCTTTTTTTTCATAACACGCTTAATATAACATATTTATTCCCCTATTCTAATCATCAGGTAAACTGCTGTATCACAAATTAGTTTCGAAAATGAGTGGCCAAAGAACGTGGTTAGTTAGTAATTTGTAATTTTAATTTTTACAAAACCATTTTTATAGGAATATTCCCCTCGTACAGCCGTGAGCAATTGCATATCTCCAGATCGGGGCACAGCAAAAAATCCGCAATATTTTATCTCGCGGTCTTCAGATCCAAGCAAGTGGAGGGATGATAATTGTAAATAAATGATACACAAGCATGGATGCTGGACCTAAGACGGCCAGTGCCGCGCATATCTTCTACGTTTTTATTTCATACCGACGCTTTATCAAGACGAATCTTAATTTTTTGCCTCTGGACGTGCGTAGCCTTTGATGCAATCAGATAAATACATACAGGCTCGTCCGGCTTCTTGCAGCGCGTTTATTAAAGCAGAGATCGATGTCTTAAGTATTTGAAGTTGGATTTTGCATATTTTAGTCATCTACCTCATGACTGAATAAAGATGAAACGACTTTGTTTATTTCACTTTCCAGTTAACTCGTTAGGACAGGAATCTTAGGGAATTATTCTGCTCTTATTTACAAAAATGGTAAAAAAGTTTAATATAATTGTCAATAATAATTAACAATGGAACGAAATATTTTGTTAGTACCTAATCTGTTAAGATTAACATGTTATTAAATAAGGTCTTCTCAAAATTACTTATTTGATTAAGGCCCGATTTTACAATCGTCATATAAACTGAGTATAACACTATTCTTGGAATAACGTGACGTAGATATGGAAAAATATTAAAGGATATTCGGCGAATAGTTATTATTCGACGAATAGAGCTTATTCCATGATTGTAAAACTGGGCCTAAGTCCTTAAACAGACAAACGTCAAATGTAAGATATTTTAAGTTACTGGTTTAAAAAAGTCGTTTTATTTCATTCAATATAAAGTATGGTTATAACAAATATCATAAAAAAAGTGCAAACAGTATTGACAATAGTTGCTTCTTATTTACTTCCGGCGAGCATCTTTTCCCAGTACTGATTAGAAAGATTCGTGACCATGATAAGTCTCCGGTATGTTTTTCCAACGACTTATTCTCGTAATTTCCGATCATCTGTCTACTCACAGCAATAGTCTCTCCCCCTGCACCCTTAAAATACCAGTGCAACTGTCTACGACGGTTAGGCCGGAGGTAGGCCCTTCCACTTTCCGGTTCCATCCGCATGCAAAGCGCAGTACGGAAGATTACCTTGCCAACGGTTACGCAACTGCGTGTTATTTAAGTTCTTATTATATTAAATGGCGGCCAGCTGTTAAAAGGGGTTTTTGAAACATTAATTTTCCGATCGCGTTCTTAATTACGTAATTAAATGGAAATTTCAGAGCGTCGGAATTTATTAGCGTAGGGCGGCATCTTTCACTTACAAAATATCGTTGCGAAAAACCTTTCTCAATTGAAAATCGCAAATGTATAAATTCTGCATTTGAATAGCTGTCCTGAACAATAGGGTCAACAAAGAATAAACAAGTTTATCAAAAGGGTCTAGAGAAGTATATTACAAAATCGTTTATTTATGCTAAGGTTTAAAATGTCTTTATTTAAAATTATTTATTCCCGTTTTCTTTTCATGTAACAGTGTAAAATTCCGGGCGTTATCAAAACAAACAACACGTTCCAGTGCAACAGTTGTTTGCAATTTCATTCATTATGCTCGTATACCTGTTCTTTCTTTCGTAAGTCGCCTTTATCCGACAGAAGCGTTTCACTAATTGAGGCCCGAATACTTTCCCACAGTCGAGCATGCTTTAAAACGTTAAACGTCCACACGGTAAATTTTCTAGGAATGCTGAGCATACAGCGACTTTTCTTTGCTTAAGCCGCAAGGCCTGGAGAAGAGAGATCCTAATACGGCTAACTTCAAGAACAATCTTAGGTAAACTTAGCGCAAAAAAATTTCTCTTCGATAAATTCAGTTTGTTTACGGACGGCTTTTTTCGTTCTTTTTGTGCCGCACAGAATAAATACGAGTTCAATTATTGGCTATTACCTGGAGCAGAATAACAGAAATTATTACGTGTTAATTTATTTTGAGTCCGCTTATTTACTCGCGTAAGAATTAAAAAAATGTTTATGAAATCTATTAAAGATTATTTATTTGCTCTACGGCGCAGAAGGGCTGAATATTATATTTAGTTATCCAGTTTATCGTGACGCTTGTTTATTTATTTTATTGTAGATGTTTATTAAGTCTCTGAGTACATGTGTAATTAAACACCATAATTTTATTGTAAAAATGTTGCTTGCCGAGACCTTCAGATAAACGTAACAGGTTATTGATTGCCGACGAAGAAATTTCTTAATCATCAGCTCGTTAATTACTTCATTATTCATTACTTATTGAATATTGACATTGATTTTTTTTCTGTACATGCAATGGAACCAGATTTTAATAAAAGTTATAAAATATGTATAATTTTATATTCTATCTCTCTTCTTTCTCATACAGGGATATCCACATAAACCGTTCGTTAAAAGTTTTCAAGGTTGCAGTTCACGTAGATATTTGAAATTTAAGGAGCAAGGGTTTTCCGTAGAGATCTCTTTAAATAAAATAAAATTGTCTTTGTACCACTTCCGGTTGTACCGGAAGTCGTCATCAACTCGCTTATTTTAAATAGCAATCTATCATTTTTGTTACGAATTTGAATTCTACATGTAAAAATATGTTAAATTGCAATACATTTCCCTATCTCTAAAATGCATCATTTTTGAGATATTTTGAAATTTCTTAAAAATTTGGATTCTGCAATCTGATTTTCAAAAAATTATAACAGCTATGATTGAAGCAATTTTATTTGTAATAGCTGATATTGTAGTTGAAGCTTTAAGTTCTTAGAAATTCCATAAGCATAATCTATTAAGCTACAGGGTGTCTAAAACGCACCGCTCCCCTCGAAGATATTCAAACACTGAAAAATACTTTTTTTCAATTGGAACGACCAATATTTTAATACGCCATCGTATGTGGAATTAAATGCTGTGTCGAACTGTACTAGCATTCCCTATACCTAACTTTAACAGTTTTTCAGTTAGAAGATATTTTTGGTTTAATACATAAAAATTTACATTTATTAAGTTAAATATTTCTAATTTTGTTGATATAGTTATGAAAACAACAAACAATTGCATTTAACGTTTCCTGTTATTACAAATTTTAAGCAAAAGCAAAAAAAAATTGATAATCAAAATCAAAATTATTCAAACGCTGATATTTTAAATCTATTTTTTAAATTCATGAAGAATGATCTAAAATTGTTCAGAGCAGAGAATGTGTGTTCAATCAAATGTACCTCTCTTGTCTCCTATGAATAAAACACAGTTTGGAAAGTTTGAACCTAACTTTATACAATTTGGAAAAATAAAATGTACGAAGATCAGTAACAAATAACGAAGATAATTAGACAATGGTTTTAAAATACTTTCACGCTAATCCAGAGAATTGCGAACTAGCAGCTATTTTATTCTTCAATTTAAAGTAATGAAATTCATACTTTTTCGTTTTATAAGATCACAAGCGTCCTAAGAGAAGGATGATTAAAGAACTATTAAAATTTGTGAATTTCCACTTGCCAAATTCTATTTTCTTTGGTTGACTACAAAATTTGTAGTAACAGTAATCGTTGTTATCTAATGCTATCTTAATAAAATTAAAAATATTTGACCTATTAAAATTGTAATTTTCTATGAATTAAATCGAAAATGTTTCATAACTGAAAAACTGTTTAGACACCCTGTAGCTTAATAGATTATGCTGATGGAATTTTTAAGAATCTTGAAGCTTCAACTACAATATTAGCTATTATAAATAAAATTGCTTCAATAACAGCTGTGTTATAATTTTTTTAAATCAGATTGCAGAATCCAAATTTCTAAGAAAATTCAAAATATCTCAAAAATGATGCATTTTAGAGATAGGGAAAGGTATTGCAATTTAACATATTTTTACATGTAGAATTCAAAAACGTGATAAAAAATATAGCATTCCATTTAAAATAAGCGAGTTGATAGCGACTTCCGGTACAACCGGAAGTGATACAAAGACAATTTTATTTTATTTAAAGAGATCTCTACGGAAAACCCTTGCTCCTTAAATTTCAAATATCTACGTGAACTGCAACCTTGAAAACTTTTAACGTACGGTTTATGTGGATATCCCTGTATACAAGATGTTTTGTGAAACGGAAATAATTTTTTCATAAGTGGTTGTTCTTAATTCGTATACCTACCTGCAGGAATTTCACAACCACAAAAGACTGTCATTTAAACTTTGAACCATCACATACTTTCACATAGTCATTATACGCATTTACGGTAAATTTTCACTTAAAATCTTAACTTCCAGATGCAGTTCTTTTTAGGCTGACTCTAAGAAGCCGCCGTTTTTGAATCTATTTCTCCACTGTACAGGCTAAAAATATTGAACTGTCAAAATTAAAACAAACAAGTAAAACAGCAGAACTAAAAGGAAGCATGGAAAAGACTTCCGCGACGCTTATCCTCCCCAACTTTCAATTTATCTCGATACTAATTACTTAATAATTACACAAAAAATGTTAAGGATTCGTCGTTGTTCTTATCTCTGTGTCTGCAAAGCATCAGCAGCAAGAAAAACAGCAACAACAGCTCTGAAATAGTTCTTCTGTAAAGGAAGATCAAACATTAGCAAGAGAGAGATACTAGCGGTTCATTCTGGAAATCGCAAGCACCTATGCTCCTTCAAACAGGAAAACCCCTGTTCTAAGCTCCGATGAGTTCGCTCCCTATGTCGTAGTCATAAGCACTTCTAGTTCGTAACTTGTGTTACAGCACCACAACTGCAGTCAGTCATGTTCTATCTTATCTAAATAAATTCTTTCAGAACTTAGACATGATTCATATTGGAAATAAAACAAATTTTGTAGCATATTTTATTAACTAAAAACTTGGTGGTAATTGTACCATGATTTTGGACATGCATTTTCCTAATAAGTTTATAGATTGCTAGATATTAAAGTAAGTAAAATTGAATTATGAAGACAGTAGAAAAATAGTATTTACATTCCTATTTGTACTATGCATCTACATAGACTTCTCTATTTACATCATCAAAACATTTCAGCACCTCTTAACGTCTGAATAAGAAGCAGAACCTGCACACTAATAACGTGCTAATAACCTAAAAGCAGATTTGATTGACGTTTAGAAAATTTAATGCATTTTCTAAGGTAGCTGCAAATATTGAACACCAGACACGATTTCTTTTTTTGCAGATCGTGAAAAACTTTTTGGTAAGTAGTAATTTATTAAAAATTATTAATATGAGAAAAGTTTCCAATGATCCCAATCTATAAAGTTCGGCTAAGTATTTTATTTTACAAACCACTAAGGGATTATCCAGCACACACCTTCAATTTATTTGTGCAACTTATATGACGTAAGTACTATTAGTCTCAAAATAAGTAAAATAATTATTCATTATTTTATTGTTATTATCAATTTTTTTAATTAAATCTGTTTTCAGAAAATAAATGGCTCCTAAATATTAATTAATTAATATTGCCCAGTTTTATAAACGCAAGTTAACTTTAACCGTCAGTTGACTGCCATAGTGACAACTGTTTTCACAATTGTTACCATGGCCATAATCTGTAGGTTAAAGTTAACTTGCGTTTATAAAACCGAGCATAAGGCTGAGTTGCACCGACATCGATTAAAGTTAATTTCGAATTAAAACAAATAAAGTCCTATGTTTAATCCAGAATTAGTTAACAACGACTAACGACAACCCATCAATGTAAGTATTGTTAGTTTTCAAAAAATTAAATGGTGAATAATGATATGTTGATAATATTACAACAGCTGAAGGATTAGAGTAACCATTCGATTCTTCCTGCCTGTGAATGAACCAAGAGGCATTTGTCTGAAGCATTATTCACTACAACAAATTGTTTTGTTAGGTTATTATAGGGCCTTTTCAATTAAATCTCATTTCAGCATAAGAAACACACAGAGAATTAATAAAGAAAATGAATACAATGCTCTTCTACAACTCATCAATGTAAGTATTGTTAGTTTTTAAAATAGAACTAGTGAATAATGATATGATGATAATATTACAATCACTGAAGGATTAGAGTAAACCATTCGATTCTTCCTGCCTGTGAATGAACCAAGAGGCATTTGTCTGACGCATTATTCATTATATAACAAATTGTGCTGTTAGGTTTTTGTAGATCCTCTTTAACTAAATATATTTTCAGCGTATGAAGCAAACAGAAAATGAATACAATAGTCTTCTACAATTTATCAATGTAAGTTTCCAAAACTACTAACAAGTTACCTACTTCAAACATAGTGAATAATGTTATGATGATACTTTTACAATCACTGAAGGATTAGAGTAAACCATTCGATTCTTCCTACCTGTGAATGAACCAAGAGGCATTTGTCTGACGCATTATTCATTATATAACAAATTGTGCTGTTAGGTTTTTGTAGATCCTTTTTAATTAAATCTATTTTCAGCGTATGAAGCAAACAGAAAATTAAGAAAGAAAATGAATATAGTAGTCTTCTACAATTTATCAATGTAAGTTTCCAAAACTACTAACAAGTTACCTACTTCAAACATAGTGAATAATGTTATGATGATACTTTTACAATCACTGAAGGATTAGAGTAAACCATTCGATTCTTCCTGCCTGTGAATGAACCAAGAGGCATTTGTCTGACGCATTATTCATTATATAACAAATTGCGCTGTTAGGTTTTTGTAGATCCTTTTTAATTAAATCTATTTTCAGCGTATGAAGCAAACAGAAAATTAATAAAGAAAATGAATACAGTAGTAGTCTTCTACAATTTATCAATGTAAGTTTCCAAAACTACTAACAAGTTACCTACTTCAAACATAGTGAATAATGTTATGATGATACTTTTACAATCACTGAAGGATTAGAGTAAACCATTCGATTCTTCCTACCTGTGAATGAACCAAGAGGCATTTGTCTGACGCATTATTCATTATATAACAAATTGCGCTGTTAGGTTTTTGTAGATCCTTTTTAATTAAATCTATTTTCAGCGTATGAAGCAAACAGAAAATTAATAAAGAAAATGAATACACTAGTCTCCTACAATTTATCAATGTAAGTTTCTAAAACTACTAACAAGTTACCTACTTCAAACATAGTGAATAATGTTATGATGATACTTTTACATTCACTGAAGGATTGGAGTAAACCATTCGATTCTTCCTGCCTGTGAATGAACCAAGAGGCATTTGTCTGACACATTATATAAAATTATATAACATTATATAACATTATATAACATTATATAACAAATTGTACTGTTAGGTTTTTGTAGATCCTTTTTAATTAAATCTATTTTCAGCGTATGAAGCAAACAGAAAATTAATAAAGAAAATGAATACAATAGTAGTCTTCTACAATTTATCAATGTAAGTTTCCAAAACTACTAACAAGTTACGTACTTCAAACATAGTGAATAATGTTATGATGATACTTTTACAATCACTGAAGGATTAGAGTAAACCATTCGATTCTTCCTACTTGTGAATGAACCAAGAGGCATTTGTCTGACGCATTATTCATTATAACAAATTGTTATATTAGGTTATTGTAAACTCTCTTCAATTAAGTCTCTTTTCAGCATAATTATGAAGCAAAACAGTACTTATTAATGTTATTGCAAGCGAGAGTAAAAACCACTTAAGAAATTAATCAAGGAAATGTACTTATTTAGAAGAATTTAACCCTGCAGCTATACTCAGTTATAAGAATGCACGTTTGTATAAGGCAGAAAGCATCAAAGGAAGAAAAGTTGAAAGTAAAGAAGACGCAAATGCACATCCAACTGAATTTTAAATCCATCTGGACTGTTAAAAGACATTAATTTTATTGAATAGAACATGGATGCTGAGACTTTTATATTAAAAAAAATTATCATTTACCTTTCTATTTTTCTCAACAACTTATGTTGTTAAATCCTTGGCATGTATCCTGTTTTCCGAGAATCCAAATTTCATCCATTGTTCAAAATGTTGCTACATCAGCAATATTTTCAGTACGAAGCTCAAGGATTACCGTAGTTGAATATGGAAAGCTTCATTTTTGACAAATAAAATTGTATGCTGTGATTGTATGTAACAATGACTATAATTTCTGGTTTGTATACTTATTCAGTATATTTTGTCAAATTGGTTTCTCAGAATCGCCAAAATGAAGTGTGTTTAATGACGGTTATTTTACTTATTGTTAGTAAATTCAGAACTTGGGAAACTTAAAAAAATACATTTTGTTCTTTCCAAGAATTTCGTACCTAACAATTTCGTGTCATGAATCATGAAAGAAGGACACTGTAGTAGAGACTTCATCTCACTTAACAGTTGTTGGTATTCTCGCTATTTTTCTGTTGTAATTAAAGACGTAAACTTCTAAGTATAATTTACACAACTAAATAACGTTCAAGGTTAATGGTTTGTGCTGTGTGTGCCATGGTGAAGGTGCCTGTCCTTTTGTAAAGAAACTTGTTTCTTGAAAATAGTAAAAATTATAACTTTATTTAATTACTTAATTACTGTACTTAAACCTCCTTTGTTGAATGCCCAAACAGTTATTTCAATTTTCGTTTTCGATAAGTTTAAAAAAAAAGTTTATAGGAAGAATATTTGCAGAATAACATAACAGTTGTCCGCATTCTCGCTAATTTTCAGCCGTTGTAATTAAATCGCCGCAACGCAACCGTAACGCAGTGGTTTGCCTTGCTAAGAATCCAGTTTCGGAATGAGACTCGCGCGTAAACGCGAGCTTTATTTTCAAAAGAATCGCCTTAGCTGAACGAGGCCGTCGCATCGCAAAAGAATCGCATCTTGCGTAATGAAAAGGCATTTCTTCGGCCATATGGCCTGGAAATGGAAACGTGTCGGACGAATGCGTATTCCACCAAATATGGAACCAACGCTAAGGTGTGGCCGTACGCAGGGGTCAGGCGTGTAGTCGTTTCAATGCAAATACTCGTTCTTGTTCTTGTTGGGGATATGTGGCGAAGTATTTTTAGTTGATACTGGTCCATTTGAAATCTCTGAACTCTTTTGACCGAGCTTGTTGAACTAATGTTCTAAAATCACGCTACATATTTTGCATGTTTGTGGGAGCTACCTACGTAAGTGGTTTAAAATGAAACGTAATACTCGTAATGTTACAGAAACAATAGAATGAAAAAGGGTCGTATTTCACTTCATATTAAATCTCTTGATATAAGAAATACATCCGAAAACTTCAACAATTATTGTAATGATATTTCATATACATAGGTATTTATCAAATAAAATGCCTTGCGCTAGAATAAAATATTTATTATTTATTGTCTATTATTGGCGTTCTTCAATATATATAACCAACTGGAGCTACAATCGAATTAAGCTACAGTTACACATACTCAATGCAATGAAAATTGTACGAACAAATTACACTAGCTCTCACCTTTATATTTAAGCATTTTCTAAGGACTTGCAATAGGGTATATTGGATCAAGACGATCAAAAAATGATACTCCTATAGATTTAATATGGTGTCCTAAATGTAATCGTTTTCGAGAAAAAAATACGTTTACATCAAGATGCGATAAAAGGAATGGAAATTCCTGCATCCAAAGTAATGTTTCCATTGGAAATAAACGAGAGAGGAAAGTTTTATCGAATTAATTACAAAAATTACTGTGTATATTGTTTTAAAAAAATACAGTTGTATAAATATTTTGACAACTAGCAGTGCAATTGTTTTTTGATTAAATTCAGAATTAGGACGAAACTCAGAGAATGTTTGTTAATTTAACCGAATTAAAAAAAAAAAAGTTACCAATTATTTATTTTTACTGCAAATTTTTAAAATTCGCTTTTACAGATAGGTACATTCAGGTTTCGTCTTGATAGCTTCAGGAATCCATAGAAAAATGACGTCCAAATTTGTTTTTAATTCTTTCTTAAGTTCCACAGAAACGGAAAGAATCATGGTTTTGATAGAAGGCGTGACTCTTGAATTTATCATTTTTATTAGTTAGTTATACAATTATTGCAGTAATCCTGATATGAATTCTACTTTTATGGAAGGACTGATCTATACCTATAATTTTTTCGATATTTTACTGTACTTCTTTGCAAAAAGTTTTACGTACTGCAGAGAATGTTACTGGGAGATGTTTCCCTACAAAACACAAAAATGAAGGGTTGAGGGGAACAACGATCATGATCAGTTTTGGAAATAAATTGATCTGGTGATTGGGTTTTGGAGTACCTTTCAGACTCATAAGCCTTTGGTAAAGAACGACTTCAGTCAATTGTAAAATAAGGTTTGAAAAATGCACGAGTTGGGGAAGAATGATCACCGTCAGCAAACGCCCAGGAGAAAACGATCAATGTCCAAAGATCAAGAAGAGGTGACGGGTTCTTACCACGTTCTGTTTAGGCTTCTATTCCATTATCAGCTTGTTCTGTTTCTCACACATACGTATGTAATTCATAGTAGTTTTTGGTCGTGTTTTTTCGTAATAAACATGGACACTAACGATTTTTTGTCGAGTACTTCGAACGAGGATAATAGCAAAGTTGAAAATCATAAAAAAAAAGCCAAAAAACCTGTAGGCCTTCTGAAGTCAACTACTCACAAACTCGGGCCTCACTGCAAATGTAAACGCTACCGTTGCTTCGAAATAATTCCAGAACTTTAACAAAAAAGAATTTTGAAAGAGTTTGACGAGATTGGCAATATGGATGATAAAAATTCTTCCCGTAATTCAATGACGTAGTCGAAAATATGTGAATCTCAACAACGCTTCATATTCCTACCGTGTCGAAGTGATAGAAAATGATGTGACCGCGGATGTGACGGTTTATTGCAAACCGTTTACCTCTTTACATGGTATCACACATCGAAGAATACAGACGGTTAGAGAGACACTGACATTGACTGGAAAACCTTCTGTTAAGATGAGAGAGAAGCACTCAACAAGACCACACACACTTTCGGATGATTTTTAAAAAATTGTCGACTTTATAAAAAGCCCTAAGGGGCACAAGTCTCATTACTCTCTCAAAGATACTAAAGAAATCCACCTCCCTGAGGTGAATCACAAAGTTGCATGAAATGAAACAAAAATGCGAACAACAAACTTTCATATGAATCTTTCAGAACGACTTTCGAAAACGATTTTAATATTGAATTTGGTTATCCAACAAAGGATACCTGAAGCCTATGCTATGCTATAGATGTAGCGATTCTGAAAATCAAACTGATCAAGTTGTTACTATCGAGCAAGCCAAAGATCACATGAAGAAAAAAAAGGCAGTTCGCGTCTAAAAATGCAACCGTTTCTATGAGCTTGATGCCGTAAGAAAGCAAGAAAATCCAATCACAATGGATTTTCAAAAAAATCTTGGAACCCCCAGTATCACAACCAATGAAATGCACGTCAATTGAACTTTACTACCTTTGATATTCTCATTCTGAGCAATTCGAAAAGAGCATTTTACACCTACGACGAGTCTGTTGTTAAGACAGAGGCGGCCGAGGTTTATTGAATGATGGCTCACTTTTTCAACAATATTCTGTCTTCTGAAGTCGTAGAATTGTACATATTCTGCGATTCCTGTGCAGGGCAAAATAAGAACTTCACATTGTTCAGATTATTTCATTATTTGGTGATTGAATACAAAAAAATTTAACAACCGTTATTTTTCCCACACGAGGACATGCGATCACAACAAATGCTTCATTGCAACAAGGACAACCCTCTGCTCTTGTCTCATAAGGAAACCTACAATGGGTGCTACGCAAGTGTTTCAATTCGGAAGGAAGCTTCAAAAAAGAATAGCAAGAGGCAACCTCAAGCACAGATTGTACAAGGTGGCGCAAAAGTCCTCACTCGATTTCCCAAGGCAGTAACTTTGTTTGTAAATAAAAAAAAATTGGTTCTGTTTGTTAATTATGTTTATTTAGACGTTTCATTTTCTTTCCATTAAGCCGCGAAGATAATATCGGTCATGTGGCCGCCGCCAGAGATGCACATTAGGGCTCGTTTCACAGCATTTTCCATGACTTCTCAAAAATTCTGGCGATAAATTCTCCACTTCTAGTCGGATGTTCTCTCTCTAGGACCGCTTGTTCGTATAGACCCGTGACTTCAAAAAAAATCCAAAGAAAGAAGTCTGGACCGGTCAAATCGGGCGATCTTGCTGGCCAGTGCAAATCGCCAAAACGAGAGACTAAGCGGCCATTAACACAATTATTCCGCATTCTTGTGGAGGATAGCGATGCATGGTTTGTCTGCGTGTATTCTGCTTCTGTTTACTTCACAAATATCAAAATCGTGATGACATAAAACGCCATTTGCAAAAATGAGAGCATCTTCCGATAGGATGATGACTTTTGCGCCACCTGTTACAATTGACAGTCTTACCACGCAACATTCCCATCAAAGCAGCAAAGATCTTCTTCACTTAACACAATTTCTGAAAAACTAGGAAGCTAGAGGATTTTATTGGAATCTTAAATCAGTGAACATTATTCAGGAATCGGATGAGGAATACATGGACAAACATCTAAGCTCACTGGGGAAGGCTGGATCAATGTCACTGACATGAAAAAAATATATATATATATTTTTGATTTGCTGTTCAATAAACATAAGTGAAGAGTATTACACTATTTTTGGTTGATTTTTTTAATCATTTCCCAACCCGGAATTTAAATTGAAAATTTTAAATGCGTTTGTCTCAAAATGGACTTCGGATGACTAAAATCGTTTTGTCCTCGATTCTTCAAATGTATCAAGAACTGCTGCCATCAGATTACAACAAAAGATTGAGTATGTCATTGGATTAGAGCCAACATAAATAATGACGACGTGCTTGGAAGAAATTTTCGATTAATAAATGCTGTTCGTCACCCTCCGCGTGTTCGCGATTATTTTGTATTTCTTTTTGAAAAATTCAGTTTTTAAAAATTTTGTACATACTGTAGATGACCTAAGAAATAACATTTTGAGCGAAGGGTAAATTTATTCATTCTAGAAAATGGTCGACGCTTTCAACATCTACATATAATCGTTCATTTGTCATAATTTATTGTAAAATTCATAAATTTGCATATATACTTTGTGTCGAAAGTTTTGGGTCACCCGTTTTTAATTTCTGAGATATTAATGTTTAAATGTAAGAAGCATTGGCTCAGATGTACAGTGTGTCTCAAAAAGTTTTATACAAATGGAGAAAAAGTTTATCTTACATTTCACAAAAAAAACTATTCTTTATAAAAAGCTCTGCATGACTTGTAGATCCATAATCAGGTACAAAATTTTTAAAAGATTGGCTGGAATAAAGGGAAAATAAAAAATAATGATTTGGATGGAGAGCAAAATTCGTTCAAACTGTAGTGGAGAGCAACATGTTCATTGAAATTGTGATTAAATAGCAAAAAATTATGCACACTTGTAGATTATTGATATTCCCAGATAAAAATTGATAAAGAAGGTTATCAATGTTTTATAAAAATAAATTATCTAACAATTGCTGAAGTGTTTATTTTTTAATTTTTATCTGGGAATATCAATAATCTACAAGTGTGCATAATTTTTTGCTATTTAATTACAATTTCAATGAACATTTTGCTTCTCCACTACAGTTTGAACGTATTTTGCTCTCCATCCAAATCATTATTTTTTATTTTCCCTGTATTCCAGCCAATTTTTGTAAAAATTTGTACCTGATTATGGATCTACAAGTCATGCAGAGCTTTTTATAAAGAATAGTTTTTTTTGTGAAATGTAAGATAAACTTTTTCTCCATTTGTATAAAACTTTTTTAGACACACTGTATATTAAAACCCAGATTTTAAATTTGATAAGAAACATTAGAAAATACTGTAGTAACACGAGAAAATTAGCAAAAGAAGATTAAGTAAAATTTTTCACTTCACATTTATTTGCAATAAAAATATACCAAAATATTTTTACCAAGAGAGCACCTAGCTGAGAGAAAAAGAAATAAGAATTGCAAAACACTTTAGTGAAGGCTTACCGTAAATCACATTTTATACAAATTGTCTTCAAAAATTAATAAGAATAAATAATTTTCGAAATTTCAATTATATTTTTTGTTTCCTTTAACGTATCATGTTTGATTTTAATAGAAACAAACAGATGAAAGTTGTGTCTAACAAGTTATCAATAAACATTACACAAATCAGTTTTTCGAATTCTGGCTTTCGTTATCCGCAATCAACGGTTTCCTGCACACCTGGTATGCATATTAAATTACGCATGCAATTTTCAGGGCAAATATTTAAAATACTACGTTTATGTGTTCGTTATATAAAGTAACCGTTGATGAGAAATTGTGACCCAGAATTTCTTATTCTTTTCCTGAACATAATAAGATATAAATTAGAAAAATTATTTAGAATACATTTACGTGAATCACTATTGGCTATTTGTATCAAGCACTTAAGCTCAACTTAACTTTAAGGGTCACTTAGAATATGAATTACAGAATGCTGTTTAACCTAAAAATGTTACATTATAAACTACACTTAAATTTAAACTCAGCTTAAGTGTTTGGTGCAAATGGCCATAAGTCAAGTATGAAAATCTCTTCTATGCATACCATGTTATAAATTTCCCAAAGTCGCTTCCAAGTGAATTAAATAATTGAATTACTCATTTTGGTCGAATACAATAAAACAAACGTATAAACGTATAAATTACAATACTTCACTAAATACTAACATTTCAGTTTTCTTTTTCTACAATTGAATTCCGAACTTATTGCTACTGTTATAGAATCGAATCCATTAATTTTGAACGATGTAGTGACAACTAGAAAGGCCGTGAAATTTCTGGAAACGTAATTCAACTCTATTTTATTGTCTAATTATATTGTCCTTTAATTTTGACTGTTTTCAAACCTGTATTTATGCTACAGTTGTTTTGAAATAAACCTTATTAATTCTGCGGTGGTTATTTTCAGTTTTCATGAAAATCTTTATAATTATATTGTGTTAAAGCTCAGGATTTTCCGAACAATAGGGTTTTAACTTTGGAAAATATACCAAGTCAATAACTCGTTAAATCAATATGTTCATACAATACGTGTTCCAGATTTTCTTTCCAAATTAGGCAAAGTATATGTACCATGCGTTTCATTTTAAGTTGAAAACGTACGCCCAAATTTTGCGCGCTCCTGTCTTAAATCCTCTGATTTTTATATGAACCTTGTGCCTTGTGTAGACGTGTCATAGTGATCAGATGAACGTTTCGTTTATATCCTTTATTTTATAATACAGCCAGTCCTATCTCTGTCGTTTTTTCAATTTTCAGTGAAACAATTGGTATATACTTCGTATTTAAACTATGGATGTCGTATTTTGCAGCAAATCATAAGACTTCTCATACAAAAATAAATAATATAACAATAACATCATTGTCAAAATTAGAATGAGTAATTAACGAACATTTGTAAGACAAAGAATCAATACACCTAATGAATATAATAATTTTTTTGTTTGCCAAGGATATCAAACTTGCATTAAAATATGCATATCCTAGGCAAAATTAAAACAAAAACTTGTGCTAGTATAAAACAATTTAATTACAACAAAAATAAAAACTTTATCTTAATCTTTGGGATAGGGAACTTTATCAGAATTGTTAAATTATTATACGTGTGGCTGATCCCTATTTGAAATAATAAACATCAATAAAAAGTAACTGAAGTGCATATACTCTAGAGATGGGCGACTAAACGATTTTATGCAAGTATAGTCTATCAATGCAAAGTCGATTAACTACGATTAATAAATCAACAGTGAAAGTCGACTAATTAGTCGACTATTTAGTCGATATAAAATTTTTAACCCATTTAAATGAGTTTTTGGTTAAAATGAATTACGCAATCAAATATTTAAAATAAAATGAAATTATTGTGATTCTATATCCATACTATCATAATAGATGCATAATAAAAGATTGTTTAGTCAAAAATCTTTATTGTTTAATAACAATACTCCATAGATACCTAAGTACATAAATAATGAACGAGATTAACAGAAACAAGTCTCTGGGCGTTCGACAACTACCCTTCCCACGATGAAATCAGGATAACGTAAACATTACTACTTTACTGCGCATATAAAAGTAACGATTAATCGACGACGGCAAAGTGTAAGTCGATTATCTCGACTAAAAGTATAAGTCGACTATTATCGACTATTTAGTCGAAGTCGCGCATCTCTAAAGCCGGGCTCAGACGACTGGTGTACTTGGCCAATATACCAATATTGGTATACTTGGCAAATGTACCAGCTCATAAAGGCCATTTTACGCAAAGGCGTTCACACGACGTGTACAATTTTCTTTTAAATACGCCAGCGAATTTATACAATGTTGGCGGAATAGATAGAAGAGTGCTGGCCATCATGGATAGCGGTCATTCTGAAAATGTTGTCCCTTGTGCAGCTTTTTAGTACTAATTTGTGAATATTATTTAAAAGTAAAAAAATCAAGAAATTCAAGTACCACTTCATTAGACCACTCCATTTAATTTTATGATAATTATTAATAAACACTTTACCTTTTCTATCCGCTTATCAATACAGAATGAATAGTAGTTGCAAAGCAATACACAATTATATTAACAACTCGTGTGAGCGCAACTGCAAGTATGAACTTGTCAAGTTGACCAATAATTGTGATTCCTTTGACTTGTGCCATTTTTACCGACAGACGATGGGAAATTGACAAGTACTCACCAGTGACAAATAATTGTACAAGTAAACCACTCACACGGCATGGCAAGTATACGCCATTAATAAATATTGGCCAAGTACACCAGTCGTCTGAGTCCGGCTTAATATACTCCAACTGTCTAAAGGTAACCAGTAATTATTTATGCCTGAAACAATTCGAAAGGAAGTTATTGATTCAAACATGTATTTGTAATTAATTCATTCCAAGTCCCACCGTTTCGTTGAAAACAGACCAAACAACGCCGACACGTATTCAAGTGACCTTGGAGTTCAGCCAGCATCTAGTCAATGATATCGATTATAGTAAGGGAACACAGGTGTGGTTACACAGCGCAGAGTTGCCCAAGAAACGGTCGTTTACCATGGACTCAGGGGTATAACTTTTGTTGGACCGCTCTTTCGCAGGTGCTACATAGACTGTAACGGTCATTTCTTTCACAAACGACAGAGCTACGCCAACGAGAGGATACATTTCAAATTTTTTATTTGTTTAGTTTGTTCGTGTGACCGGTAACGTTGGTTGGGCAAGCAAATTTGAAATCGTAAGTTTGTTAAAACTTATGCAGTCCATCACCAATTAATTTTTAATGAGGAAGGTATATTGCAAATTCCAGCTTAATTTAAATAAAATTTAATAATTGTACACAATTTTCTATCATTACGAGTATCTTTAGACTTAATTCGACAAACTTTCAAGGCAATTGCTGATTTCCCAAGTATTTCATCTTTCGTTTTATTTCACTCGACTTTTAAATAAAAAAATATTTTGCAAATTGTTTTGAAGAACATAGAGTTACAGTCGATCAATTGTGCAAGTCTGATTATAAATATTTTTACAACTCAATTCTCATTTAATTTCCTATAGGTTAACGTAAATTAAAAATGAAATCGATGGCTTACGCTAATCATAATACATTTTCACAAACATGCCAAGACTCTGAATTTTTATGAGTCAACTAAGTCTGTGAAAAGCGCCGTAAATTTCATCGACAATCGTAAAAGCACAGTGGAATTATGAAAATATAAATGAAAAGCGGTTTAAAAACCATAAACTACACAATCGAAACGATCTTGAGGATTAAGAATGCAGATGCTTTACTCTTCTTTTTATAAATGTATTGAGAAAGACATCAAAAAATCAAAACCTAAGATCCAGAATGAGTTACCCGATAAAACCAGACTGAACGCCTTGTAACTATTTTATTACAGCATATTTATAGCTTTTTCGTAAGCAGATAAGATAAATTCTGGTAAAACGCGCGCCACCTCCGCACCTTAACAACATGTAAATGTATTCCCCAAAAATTCAGATGCATTCAGTGAGATGAAAATTATTAGAGCCCAGGATTTGGTTATGTGTTTTACGGTCTGCACCGAGTGGTAATTTAGAGGACCCCTTTTGTGCGACGAGTTTTTTTTTTATTGCAAAAGTTTGGGGAATTCGTTCATAATTTTGTAGATATGCGGAGTTTTTATTCGCTTCGGTCTTAATGTGATTCTGGGAGCTGGTTTGTGTCTCTTGAGTTTCGAAGTTCTGAAGGTCTCACGTGTGTTTTACAACATAAATTTCTTAGTCCAGGAAAGTTTTTAAAACATAATTCTTGCTGTCTGATGAAATTATGTTGCGGAAGCCAAACAAAGTAAATTAGAAGAGTTTTACCAAAAATGCTAAGTAGCCAATAAATTTATTAAGATTGATTTTAATAAATTACCAAAGTAAAAATTAAGAAAGTAAAATTGTAAATTCAAATTGGTTGGCATACTGCGGGCCACCCAGTTCGAAATATCTTGTTTTTCCGAAGGACATGAATTATAGTTACCTTATTTTTATCTTTCTAAAGCCTCATACTCGCTTCAGACAGTGATCTAAACACGAGCTAATTTATTAACATAAATAATATCTGAAGCCCTTCTTACGAGGATGGGATGAATAATTTCCGGCCTAAGATAGAAAACAACAGAAGACGGGCTCAAAAGTGATTTCATTTTTCGATGTAGTCTCCTTGTAGCTCAATACACTTGGCGCAGCGAAATTCAAGGAAGTTATTGCCAACATAAACACCTATTTTGAAGAGCTGGACGAATCGGCCTTTAGGAACGGCATAAAGGCCGATTCGTTCAGCTATTCAAAATAGGTGTTTGTGCTGGCAATAACTTCCAAATCAGACGCATATTTCTTGCCAGCGTCAATTTTTTTTAGGTTTGGAAATAAACGGAAATCCGAAGGGGCCGAGTAGGGTGCATGAGGAAGTAATTCAAAGCCCAATTCATGAATTTTTGCCCTCGCAATAATGGACTTGTGACACGGTGCATTGTCCTGATGAAACAAAATTTTCTTTTTCGCTAATCCAGGTCTCTTCTCCAGAATTTTCTGTTGTAGCTAGTCAAGCAAGTTGGCATAATATTATCCATTTATTGTTTTCCCTTTTTCAAGATAGTCTATGAAAATAATGCCTTTTGCATCCCAAAATACCGAAGCCATAATCTTTCCAGCCGATGGCACTGTTTTCGCCATCTTCGGGACTGGTTCACCTATCGCTGTCCGTTGCTTTAACTGTTGTTTGGTTTCCGGTGTATAATTATGAACCCAAGTCTCGTCCACGGTTATGAATCTGCGGAGAAAGTCTTTTGGATTGCTCTTGAATAACGACAAACACTCTTCCGAAACGTTCATTCGAACCAGTTTTTGCTCCGACGTGAGTAATCGCGGCACCCATCTTGCACAAAGCTTTCGCGTGCCCAAAATTTCACATAATATATGATGTGTTCGCTCTTTTGATATCCCCATAGTCTCGGCTATCTCAATCAACTTTAATCGACGCGACGGTCATTCAAAACAATTTTCTGGACTTTTAGGACTATATCTTCCGTCGTAGCCGATTTTGGTCTACCTGGACGACCTGCATCCTTAGAGCTTATACGGCCACGCTTAAAATTTGCAACAAGTTTTGACGGTTGAAAATGTTGGGGCAGACTCGCCTAAAGTAGAATTTAGCTCAACTTTAATTTCCGTGGGACTTAAACCCTTAATATGAAAATATTTCATGACAGCGCATATTTCGTGTTTCTCCATTATTCAAAAAACATAAGAATAGTCTATTATAGCGAGGTATCCAACACACACTACTGGACACAAACTATGTATTAGGAATTTTCGTATGCTCTGGATTGGAAGATATCTGACTGAATAAAATCTATTTATCACATTAATGTCAGTTTTTCTTCTGATATTCATCAGTTTAATCTTAACTTCAAACACATATTTGAAAGTCGAGGGTGAGATCAAAATCTCACAAGATGTAATGATCGCTAAGCAGTTTAGAGAAGAAAAACTCTTCTTCTTAACTATAGAGTGAGAATTTTTTCACATAGAACTGGAAGCTGGAATACATGGAGCTTATGTCATGTCTTGCCCGGATTTTATTTTATCGCTACTGTACATGCTTATTGTGACTATCAATTTCATTGACTTTTTATTGAGACCTTTTTCATTTGTGTCATTTTCAGAGTGGGTAGAGGTCTTGGGAACACTTCCAAAATGAGCTGGGATGAATAACTTCTTAAAGAAGTAAACAAAATAAAGAAAATTCCAATAAGGCTTCTTTTGTTCTTTCGTCGTTGAAAAAATTTGCACTTCACTTCCTTATCTTTTGATTAGCTGATCATCCAAAACGAATTGGTATCATCAGTTTTGGTTTTTACGATACTTGTTTTGATTTCAGACTTTCTCCAAACTGATTTTCGTTGATAAACCTAACCGTTGACGAGCTATCGTTATTTTTCAATTTTCATTTATAGAACGTGATAGAAATTTTCAGCAGGATTTTCTTAAATGAAACCTCCTGTATATTTTGAATTAAATTAAAAATAGACACTGTAATGTCTATACAGAATCAAAGAAAATTACACTTTGTATCAGAAGGCGCAGAAAAGAATCAGTGATTGCATTAAAAAGAATAGAGTTTTTCATTGTTGAATGCTTTTATGCATCCTCTGTAAGTTCTGTGTAAAGTATAAGATTTATATTTTATCAGAAAAGTCTTACTTCATCTTTATGATCGAACAGTGAAACATAGTTTTAGTTTTTGAAATGTTCCAACTTATTGTAATCACTAATCACTGTAATCATCAACATTTTCACAAAAAATTGAAAATCGTCAAAACAATGCATTTTAACCCTGTTTTATATGAATACTAATGTTGTAGAATTGAACGGGGAATCAAAAAATGTAAATATACAGAATGTTTAATTTAAAATGAGAAAATTAGTATCGGCTTCCGTTAGAACCTGAAGTACACCATGACTGATTTTGTATTATTTAAATAGTTCGTCACGTGCAAATTTTCAACGGTCTGTAAAGTAAAGTTTCTAATAGGTTACTCACAGTGAATATCTCTAGATAGGATGTTTCAAAAGTTGCGACGAAAAATGAAAGGAGTTGCAGGAAATGGAATTTCAAACATTTTTTCTCATATAAATATGAATCAGATTTTTACTCATTTAGTAGATATAGAACCTCAAAGTTGTTACATGTAAACTTTTATTAAAGTACAAACATTGCAGATTAACATTAAACAATAAACTACTGTCAATTATATAATGTAATTAAGTCATCGCCACCTAAAAACTTCAAGCATATCCATTTCTGGAGAGCATTAAAGGAAATAGTTTATGCTGTCGGAATTCATACAGGAGAACAGCTTTTGGAAAGAATTAATTTAGCTCTCACTGAAATCCAAAATGGGAATTTTCAATTTAATTACACACACGAATTAGTTCGTCGATGTCAATCACGCTTGGTCTTGCAACTGGAGGAGCTGTTTTTTAACATTTGCTTTAAACAACCCAAAATGATCACAATCAAATCATAGCAACCTACGTTAACAAAATGTACATGTAACAAATTTAAGCCCTGTATCTAGTAAATGCGTAGAAATCGGACACATGTTTATATGAGAAAAAATGTTTGAATTTCCATTTCCTATAACCCTTTTCATTTTTCGTCGCCACTTTTGAAACACCCTGCATAGCTTGAAATTTGCGAGCAAACTGTAAAATAAAATTTTCAATTTTTGATCGCAACCTACATTTAGAATAATGAATTTTGTTGTGTATTTATAGAAAATACTTCGTGCTGATATTTTTATCTACATTATCGAATCCGTTTGAAGTGTTAAATAATCCGTCACTTATTTATATAGGATCAACCTGCACAGATAAGGTAATCGATAGCTTGTGGTATGGCATATTAAAAGAGGGTTTAATAAAAATATTCTACGTTATGTTTAAATTATTGCAACAAATGCTGCAGTGACATCAGATTTTAGGTTACTCCAAATTACGATTGAAATCAAATTTTATTAAATATCCATAAGCTAAATTAAGATTTTGAATATCCGATCGAAAATTCATAGAATTACTGTTTTTTTTTAAATCTTGCACGATAATTCGTTTCTTTTTCTAAAATTTTAGTGTTATTGAAATCTAATAAATGATTTTTCTCCTTAAAATGTTGTGCTAAAGCACTAGAATTTTTTTCTTTTTTGGTAATCAATCTACAATCAGATTTATGTTGCGATAGTCGTGATTTAAGCCAATTGGAAGTTTGTCCTATATAAACCTAATCACATTCTGTACAAGGAATACAATAAACAATACCGTATTGATTAGAAGGCGGAATTCTATGTTTAGTTTTACTAAAAAGATTATTAATAGTTTCTAAATTATATTTTGCAATATATATAATATTTTTTAATTCTTTAATAATCAAATTTGTATAACCAGTTATTTGTGGAAATTTTTTATAAAATAAAATGTTTTGATTTTGATTATTTTGAGAATTATTATTATTATTTCTTGATATCAAATTAATCAGATTAGAAAATAATACAATCATATTAGATTGGTATCAAAAACCGACACATTCTGGTAGATTCATTAATTTTTATTCATGTAATCCATTAAATCAGAAATTAAATGTTTTAATTTCTTTTAAGAACAGAATTAAAAATTTATGTCATCCTACTCTTTTAGAGAAGAATTTAATTAAACTAAGAAATCTTTTTTGTAATAATGGATATCCTTTAAATTTAGTTAATAAAATTTTATTTCAATATAATCAAAATGAAAATCAAAATTTTCATAATATTCACAATAATAATTCCCAAAATAATCAAAACACTTTATTTTATAAAAAATTTCCACAAATAATTGGTTATACAAATTTGATTATTAAAGAATTAAAAAATATTAATGCTAAAATTGCAAAATATAATTTAAAAACTATTAATAATCTTTTTAGTAAAACTAAAGATAGAATTCCGCCTTCTAATCAATACGGTATTGTTTATTGTATTCCTTGTACAGAATGTGATCAGGTTTATATGGGACAAAGTTCCAATTGACTTAAATCACGACTATCACAACATAAATCTGATTATAGATTGATTACCAAAAAAGAAAAAAATTCTAGTGCTTTAGCACAACATTTTAAGGAGAAAAATCATTTATTAGATTTCAATAACACTAAAATTTTTGAAAAAGAAACCAATTGTCGTGCAAGATTAAAAAAAACAGTAATTCTATGAATTTTAGATCTGATATTCAAAATCTTAATTTAGCTTATGAATATTTAATAAAATTTGACTTCAATCGTAATTTGGAATAACAGAATCCAAAGGTATTTTGATATTTTCAAACAATTTTCTAAATCTAGACTATCTTTGAAAATAAATAAACTTCGTTTTAGACATATATTTTGAAATTTTGAACATTTTAATTTGGAATGTAATTTAAACTAAAAGAATACGTAAGTTATTTAATTTGAATCAATTCAATCATTGTAACCTTCATCTTGTAGTTTTTGCTCTGATGAAGGCAATAAAGGTTGCCGAAAGCTTAGCATAAAAATAAAAAAGTCTTTTATTGACCGCTAGCCCGATAACTTTTCAATAACAGTATATTTCATAATAACATTTTCAAAATTATTTTTTCTATTTTGGTGTCTAAGGGGGTCATTCTAATTGGGGTTGTAAGTTACAACTTGGTATGATCCTGCTTCCGAGCATTATCGAGACTGCACAACGTTGTATCCTGTTACCACCGAACATTGCCGAGGTTGAAACTTCTTAACAGTTACTATGGAGGTACCACCGTTGTTAGGTTGCAAATTCGATTAGAATGACCCCCTGAATGACTACATTATGAAACCCATTTAGGTGTCATAAAATAGCTCATGTAGCATCCAAAATTATAAAAATAACGCAGATTTTTTTACATTTAAGCAGCCAAAAAAAAAATAGTATAAAATACACCTTTCATAAGACATTTTAGCGCGCTTGTCCATTAGAAAACGAGCCGAAGGCATGCACTGAAATCATGTCTTATGAAACTGTTTTTTAATATACAATAAAATGATCAGATTTGTTAACCCGATAATATTTTCATTTGTTTACAAATTGTAACAATCAGTCCTGTTATAACTACACGTGTATATTTACGAACTTGATAAAATGTAAGCAACGATTAGACTACAAACTTGACGTACAATGTCGTAAACATGATTTGTTCGGTACTGATTAAACGTTTATTTCCCAGCATAAAACCGATGCAGACCAAACAAAACGAGCTTATTTACGATCGCCGAAATGCAACGCGTCATATAAATGTAACGAATTACGTCAAATATTTGCCCCGCTCGAACACACCGCCCCGTGGAAGTGCAATAAACTTTGATATCTCAAATCCAAACACATGTGTGCATGCACATTGTGCCTACGATAACGCACTGATAAGTCCAACTTTTTCGACGGGAGTACGTAACCCGTAAACTACTCCTATGTATGTTAATGGTGCAGTATTCCATTGAGGTTCAGTTTGAACTATGGCACTTGCCTGTTTAGATAGTATTTGGGAAAAATTATCGGCATTAACACAGTGAACGTAGGGGTTAACAAAAACTTAATACTAGTTTAAATCGTTTAATGCAAGCGTTAATTCATAAAGTTTGTTAGTGCTTGATACGCGGAGTTAGTTATTGATAAAAACAGAACTCAAGAATGAATATCTGAGAAAAACCTATTAATTAATCAACCGAATTGTATTTTAACTTTACGTACCTACTTCATTTAGACGATTACTTTACAAATGAATAACTGAGTCTATTTTTTTGATAATCATCCATTATAAACGTTTATAAAGTGTTATTAATCGCTTGCAAGTAATTACACGTCGTGCGTAACGAAATAATTAACTTTCACCACCAAGAAATAAATTAGTTCACTCAAAACCTAAATTCAGTTCACCTTTCGGACATTAATTTCCGCAATTAAACGAAAGACATCCGTTCGTGGCTTCCTTCGTAAGAAGTTCCTATTTTGCTTTTTGAAATATAAACAAGACAAATTCTGTATGCGCCCGTTGTATTTCGAATAATAATAGCAAGTCGTGCATATGAAATCAATGTCGTAAAGTATATTGTACGTACTACAAGCGAATATTCTAGTTTGCATCGACATAAAAACGGGAAAAGGTAATATGACGCTGCTAAGATGATGGTCGTAAATCGTGGAGAAAAGAAAGAATGAAAAATTGAGCGCTTCAGAAAGCACGGGATGCGAACGAAGTAAAACTCCAATAACGGAGACAATAACCTTTGTAAGAAGGACACTAGCTTGCGCTGTTTTTAATTTTTTACCCAGCTTGACGAGCTATAACATTTTTCTCTGCGTTTTACGATTTACGTGCATCAAGACGAGCAAAAATCGATTTGCGGTTTCATGAAACTACTTTTTCAATCATAGGTATCATATAATCGCAAGTACATACTTTATGGTAGATGCGGTTTGCGGTACTTTCGAAACTGATTTGTTTAAAAAAAATAAGCAAATAATTCGACAACTGATAAAATATATGCACTTCTTTTGAATTTAATTTTTAATTACTTTTCTTTTAATGTTCTTTGAATTGAAATTGGTTTTCTTTTCCTTTCCTCTAAAATTTGTCTTGCACATTTAGATATTTATTTTGAAATTGTTTTCAATTAATATTTGATACTGAAATGATAGTAAACGGTCACAAATAGTACCGGGTACCAGTATATTAAATAGGTTTTTAAAGCTGTAGTTAAAATAATTAACATTCCCACGCAAAATAGCTACTGATTAAGAAGTTAATTTTCTTATGATCCATACAATAATGATTTCGGAAAAAAATGAAAAAGAAAATGATGCTCTTGGGTATTTGGGAAATATTTCAAAAACTACAAATCGCAAAAGATGTTTCAAAACGGATTATTGTTGAGCACCAAAATACACAACTTTGTCCTAATTTAACTGACTAAGGCTTAGTTGTAAAATTCCAGCTTAACTTAAAGCTAAAGCTTAAACTCTTAAGAACAATTGTTGAAATAAACGTTGTTAAGGGTTCAGCTTAAATTTAAATTAAATTTAAACTAGCATTGCACATACATTTGGACCTTAGTATCTCTTAAGGCTTGTTCGGCTTCTCGCGAGGACAGTCCAGAAACGTCCTAGAACCGTCAGGAGCATGCGCACAGTAAAAAAAAGTTTGTTTCTCCAATATTCATCCATACGCTTCGTTTTTTCTTTACTCTTACACTCAAATATCTTCACGTATAAACGTAGCTTATTCCATACTAAAGAATTTGTATACTTATCCACTATGTTTAATACAAGACAAAATCCTTACTTTGTGAATCGCTAGCAACCTTCTTACTTGTACAGAAAATTTGTCTTCCGTACCGATATTCACAACATTAATATGCGGAATAAAGGCACACTACATCGCCCTCTTCAGCCCTCTTCGAACGATCATTTGCTTACAACATTACGCAGATCTATAACATTCTTTCTGCACAATTCAAAAAATTTAACCTTTCTCGTTTTAAAATTTATTTCAATAAACTTCTATTTGCTAAGCAAAATTTAATTTATTTTGAGCATTGTTAACTCTCTATTTCTCTCACAATATTCTTCCATTTATTTACCTTCAAATTCTACTTCTCTGTGATCACAGAATTATAGTTTTCTTTAGTTCTAGTTTAATCAACTTAAGCTAGTTTTAGGCATCTACGAGGATAGATCAGAAAGTTTCTAGAATGAACCAGACGATGGCGCTACGTGCACATTCTGCTTAAGGTACTAAATCAATATACTTCGTATAGAGGTAAAGCATTTAGTGACTTTTTATATCTATCTTTGTCGCAAATTATTCTCATCTAGGGATAAAAAACAGTTGGAAATATTATGTGACGTTTGTCAAAGTTACTCTCAGTGGTTAAGAAAATTGAGTTTATCTACTACCACTATTTACAAACGTCGGTGTAAAGTAAGAAAAACGCACAACGCACCTACTTTACGCACAATTGCAGTTAGATCTACGTAGCCGCAGCACATGAGATTAGACAGTCGTCGAAATTGCAAGTGTCATTGCTTATTACTTTGAAGATAATTTTTGTGGTCGTAGATAAAGTATAATACAAAACTCGACTTGTAAAGGAATTACGCACTTGTGGAATTACTTGCATTCGCCGCTGCGCGGCTCATGCGCTACTTTTCCACCGGGCGTAATTTGCTATTTACAACTCTCGATATGTAATATACTATTAAATATCGCATCCCAAACTTTTATCGCATGACATTTAATGATTCCACCTTTCTCGTAAGAGAAAAATTCTGCACTTCTTAAAATAACAACTTTTTGATTGGTAAATAAGTTAACTAGACTAACTTAATACACTTTTAAATTGAAACCAGTGACATTGCGGTAAACAGAATTCTCTAAAACTGTTGTCTTCCTTATTGCACTTGCGACAATTGTATTTGTTATCTTTGTTTCTCAATCTTCTCCCGAGAGGAATGGGATTGCGTTACCTGTACGGAGTGTTGATTTAGTACCTTAATCCTGCTTACATCCTGCTCACTGTACAGTCACTAAATAAATACAGTACCGCAATCCATATGCTTAATGTGTAAGACAAGGAAACCATGTTTTTGCACTAAAATTGCCAACTTTTTAGTAATTTTCTTTCCGGCAAGTTTAATGGCCGACTTTTCTAGTGATTTTCTTTCCAGAAAGTTTAATCAAATTTAACAGCTGTCAAATAAAAGATTAAAATACCCAAGGTTGCGTTTATAAACTACACCTTCGAGTGCACCCTGGGTGTATAATCGCATCTTTCTCACTCACAAATTTTTAGTTATTTTGCGTCTCGCTCATCAGTTTTAAGAAGTCTAGTGTTTACATGATTTCCATGACAACGAGATCACTCTTCACGTCTCACTTTTAAGTAGGGTAAAGAAAATGTGTTTGTTGCTATGGAAACACACGCCTGATTTAGTACTTTATGATTCTTATGTGAGAAGCAAAATGTATAAATACATTTATGCGAGAGAGATCACAATATTACCCGAGAGTGACCCTAGGGTGTAATTTATAAACGCACCCCAAGTGTGTTTGAAATGTGTCCTTGTTAGGATTAGACGTTTAAATTTCCCGCCAATATCTTGCACTAAAATGGTGGCTGATTGCGGTACTGTAATTATAGTGACGCTAGCTCACTGGTTTTGAAAGCGCCATTATTCGTACAACTACTGTCAAATTTTCAGAGAGATCGTACATAAACTAAAGTCGTTACTGTCAATCAAAGTAATCAATTCATGCATTTTCTAAATCATGAATAAAAACGAGTTCCGTGCAGTAATAAAGCATTTCTTTTCGAAAGCCTTAAATGCTAAAGAAATAGAAATGGAATTAGACGATGTTCATGGTGAGTCTTCTCCTTCATATGCAACGGTTGCAAACTGGGTTGCTGAATTTAAACCCGGTCGAACAAGTATAGAGGATGGCACTGCGTTCTGGCAGGCCAAAAACTGCTACCGATGAACAAATGGTTGGAAAAGTCCATGAAATCGTGATGGACATGAGAAAGCTTACTGCTAGATGGGTGCCGCGTATGCTGACAATCGATCGAAAGCGAGTTCGAATGACCATTTCTCAGCAGTGTCTAAACATGTTCAAACGTAATCCAAAAGATTTTTTGCGACGTTTTATAACTGTCGATGAAACGTGGATACATCACTACATCCCGGTGGTGAACCAATTCCAAAGAAGGCCAAGACGATTCCGTCTGCTGGAAAAGTCATGGCTACTGTCTTTTGGGATTCCCGAGGAATAATTTTAATCGATTACCTGCAACACGGGAGAACAATAACAGGGGAATACTATGTATCGTTATTAGACTGATTGAACGAAGAAATCAAAGCTAAAAGGCCTCATTTCGCAAAGAAGAAAGTTTTGTATCACCACAAGTTGGCAGTTGCGATGGCGAAACTAGACCAATTACGATTCCAGTTACATAATTGATCATCCTCCATACTCGCCAGATTTGGCTCCGTTGGATTTCTTCCTGTTTCCAAATCTTAAGAAATGGTTGGCTGGAAAGAAATTCTCATCCAATACTGAAATCATCGAAGCTGTAAATGGATATTTCGAATGCTTAGATAGTTCCTATTTTCTTGAAGGATTGAAAGGTCTTGAAAAGCGTTGGACTAAATGTAGGGCTGAAAGGAGACTACATAGAAAAATAAGTACGATTTTCCCCAAAAAGTTCTTTTCTTCCGTCTCGTTCTAGAACACTTTCCGATCTATCCTCGTATGTCATTGTAATCTACATTTATTTAAGGTTTGGGTGGAAGACCACATGTGTGAACCCCACCTTAAGATTTCCCCGTTTATTTTGTTAACATTAATGGGTTGCTTGTGTTATTTGGGAAATAAAGTCGTGTATTATTATTATTAAAATATATCATGATATACTTTAAATTACTATAATCAAAGAGAATTTTTGTTTTTACAAAAGTAGTACATATTTTAAAACTATGGTTTTTCGATCCTTGAACTTCTATGATGTGGTTATGTTTGAGGCTACTTTGCCCACTGCAGGATCCATGAATGAATAATGCCGCAGATAATTATTTGCCGTTGAAACGAACGAGATTCGTAACCGGCACTTAAGAGCATTAATGTAGCAAGTTATTGTTAGCAGGTATGTGGGTACATTGGCCCTTTCATTCTACAATTCCCAGAATCACAAATAATGCTATAGAGCTACGTTGTAATGAATTGAAAGATAACAAAATGAATGAAGACGGTTAGATACTTATTACCTGGTCTTTGATAATTTACCTAAGGTTGAAATCATTTGTTTGAAGAGAAATTTATCTCTTTTGTTTGAAAATTTTGTACATCGAAAGTCTATTTCAAAATTATTAATATATTTTTAAAAGTAGAGAGTACATATAACAAAAAAATATCAAACCGTGTTAAGGTTAAAGAAATTATAATAATTGTACTCCTAATATTTATTTAAATTTTGAGCTCGTTTTAAAGACTACCGAAATTATTACTAGTTTTATAATACTGTCCTAGTTCTCACTTTGTGAATTTATTAATCGAAGCAGTTAAAATTTATAAATCAGCTTATGAAAACAAAGCACTCAGAAATATATTTTCAGAGTTTTTCTTCAGCAATAATTTGAATGACATAGTTTCTATAAAAAAGGGGACAATATTATTAAGTGCCCCAATGGAACGAGTGTTACAATGCTTCTTGTGAAACGTGTAAAATATACTATTTTTTCTAATTTGCGTCACTTATTGAACAAAAATATGAAAAATACTGTCAAGAATTGGATCTCCTTAGTATATGGAGAATTTTAGTTGTAATGCGTGGCAACACTGACAACCCTTCGTTTTAAACAAAAATCACATTGACAAGTTATTAGTTTTTCTTATCCAGCTTCATTGTGAGTATTCTGTTAAATAACAAATAAATAATGAATTTTTTTTGTTAAATCTATTAAATATTTTCAATTGAAAATGGCTAAAATTTCCCCAAAAACAGTTTCACAATGAGCTTCATTTTGGTGTCACAATGAATTCATTGTGAACGCAAAATAGAAAAACTTATTTTAAAATATTATGGTTCTGCAGATTTAAAATACCGAGATATCTTTAAGGCGAACTTATTATTTTAATTTTATCGAACAGAAAATTAAAAAATCACTTAATTTTTAATATATCTATTTATATATCTAATTAAAATTAATTATTACATAATTAGATGTAAAGGGTTTTTCATTACAAGCGACGCATTTTGTTTTTAAGATGAACCCGTTTAAATATGATTTAACCCAATGATCCATGATCCATGAGTGAATTTTTTTTGGCCGGAATTGGACGCTCTGGACTATGACGACATGTGGTTTCGACGAGACTTGCCATGCTGCCAATCAAACAATTAACTTATTAAAAGAGAATTTTGGTGAATCGATTATTTCCAGAAATGGACCAGTCAATTATTCTCCTCGCTCGTGCGATTTAACAACCCTAGACTTCTTTCTGTGGAGTTATGTTAAGTCGCTAGTTTACACCAACAAACCAGCAACATTACACGATTTGCAGACCAACATTAAAGGTGTCATTGCTGATATTCGACTCAATTTATGTGAAAAAGTCATGGAAACTTGGGTTAAAAGGATTCATTCCTGTCGGCGCTTCCGTGAAGACATTTGGATGATGTGGTTCCATCAATAATGGTATTAATTGTACTTTACAACGAACTAAAAATAATCTTAAATTTCTCACGATATCTGTGTTTTATATTAAAAACAAAATGCGTCGCTCTTAATGAAAAACCCTATACTTCGTGTGCTTAGAAAGAAATCTATTTAATACCTTTTACTTCTTCTAATTGCACCGAATAGAAAATTGAAATGGCTATAGAATAAAGCTATTTTCGAACAAAAAGCAGTTTGGACAACCACCGCTTGGCTAAATGATTTGAAACAGATTAACGAGTACGTTATTATAATACCTGCATTATTAAAGAATTCTTAAGTTATGTGAATAGTTGAGATTAAAGATGTAAATTTCGGTCTTAATAAAAATAAACTTAATTATCTTACGTCGTTTCGTGATGCATGTAAGGCGCAAACAAAGAATTGTGAGAGCGTTTGAGCAGATTCCCACAGAGTCAAGGGCCCAGCCGGGTCTGCACGGGCGGGCTCAAAGCGAGGCCGTGGAGCCAGTCTAGGGTGCCCGAGGCGTTCGACCTACCGGGTAACATATACCCTCCTAGCACCTAATAGTCGCCCTGCACTATTATTACACCTTTGTTATGACGCTGGTACTATTAAGCTTTAAAAGGAATTCGTGGTACCTTACCGAAGCCACCGATCCGAAACCTTGCATGAGGAGTATTTACCGTGTTATTCCATTAAGATAATGCAAGCCCACGATGGCTTAACGTAATTCCAGAATGTATAAATTTTGTGTAATAAATGGGTGCTTCTCTCTGAACATGATGGAACTGAATCGGGTGAATTGTAATCCGGAACTCGTGTTTTATTGCGCGAAAACTTGGAGGCGAATAAAAGTTTCGTGCTAAAATTGATGAAAGCACTAAACACATCTCATCTGTTGGCCACAGTAACGAATTTTATGCTTCTATTTTATTATCATTATGATTGTTTTTCTAGACTACTGATTTTCCGTAGCAACTGAAAGTATTGATCAAACAAAATTGCTATTTCAAGGATGTTTTTAATAGGTGTTGCTGGAAAATTACCAAAATTCTGTATTATAAAAACTGTTAAACACAGAGAAATGTTTATTTAAAATAATTTATGAATGAAACAAATGTTAGAACAATCGAGAAGTTTACTATTTTTATATTTCAAAAACTACAAATCATAGAAAATTTTTCCAAACGGATTATTGTTCAGCACCTAAATACGCAACTTGTCCTAATTTAATCGATTCGTATCTCTTATCGTCTTCGAGATCCCAATGGTGAGCTTCGAATCTGTAACAACCCGTATACGTATTTATTTCATAAGAAGACTTGAAAGATCCAAGTAATGTATAAATGAAGATGGATGAACCAACTAAAACCGAATACTTAAGTCAATTATTATTCGGTTGTAGTTTAGAGAAAACATTCGAAATAGGAGGAGCGTTCAAATCTAAATTATAATTCAAATGTAAGAAACAAACGAGAAAATTGTATACTTACGCTAAGTAATGCATGGGAGCCAAGTGTCAACTTATTGTTAGTTGAGTAGTTAAGTCGCCTGTTCACTTCGGTTTGTTTGACAACTATAAGTGAAACCAAAGTGCATTCAGGCATCGAACAAGAACAACGGCATTATTATTAAAAGTCTTGCAAATGAAGACTTGAAATCATCAGAAATTTGTGAAAGATTTGAAAGAGAGTTTGCTGAGGTCCTTGGACTCCTTAAATTTCCACGTGTTTAGAATTTTTAGGGGGAAATGTTTCACTTTGCGTGCGTTTGCAGTCACCAAACTTTTTTTCTTGAACAATATGGAAGCTTCCTGAAATATAATTTAAATTTGAATGCTCCTCGTACTTAGGAAATTAAAGCTTACACATCAATTAATTTAACTAGTTGCATACAGAAATAAATCAATACGCAAACCATAGCAACTAGCGTATACAAGATTAAAATCAATTGAAGGACCACTATGGGAATAGGAATATTAGTAAGAGAGGTGCACTGCCAGACAAAACTTAGCGAAAGCGTTAAATTAGACATTTTTATTAAGTGCAGTCAATGCATTTATGCATTTCGCATCCACAAATTACTTCAAACATGCATGCATTCATCATTTTAACACGCGAAATTAACAAATTAAATCATATAGTGTGTTATTTGTATACAAAGTATGGAATATCATGATGTAATTATTAATCGATTATCTATTGAAAGAGATAGACAAAGATTTCGTTATCGAATTGTGATGGGGGCGACACTGACCCAGTAGCCATTACATTATTGAAAAATCGGTGTTAAAATTAACACAATCGCAGTGTCATTTGCGATCGACACCGACTTTTGTGTGAAAACTAACACAGACCTTTAGTGTAAATAATTTAGACGGCTCCAGCTGACATCACCCGTATAAAAAAAATTACGCTGATGGTCCAAACATATTTAACTGTGTTGTTTTCATCACTTTTGTGTAATATTACAACAAAAAGGAGTTAATAAATAATACACAATAGCCGGTGTGATTTTTGTGGCAAATTTACACTGTCAATGTGTAAATTTTAACACGCAATTTTTTTACTTTCGCACCGACGAATGCGATTGTCAACAGTGTACATTTGCGGAATTTGTCATTTTGCGATGTGTTTATAAAAACCGCAAATGCGCTGACGAACGAGCAGAGGTTTTCAAATAAAAGGCGGTGCGCTCTTGTGGAAGGGCAGCTTTTAATTTTTGAGCAAAACCATTGATATTTGCAGAATTAATTTCTTATTTGATGAAGAACTTACGGTGTTAATAGGTTTGTTCGTACAGGAGCTTCTGACTAGTCCGAAACTATCAGAAGCATGCGCCGATCTAAATTTCACATTTAATGCAGTTCTTGAAAGCGGTGATTAATTCGACGGGCGAATATATTTGACAGTTTCAAACTAGTCAGAAATGCTGTATGAACAGACCTAGTAGGTGAAACTTATTCAATTACACCCTGTATTTACAAAAAAAATTATCTATCTTCATTTAATCCGGAAATATTAAAAAAAAAACTGAAAATGTTCATTGTATCTGCACTGCCTTCATGGTTGTTATGCTATCCATAACAGCCGGACTGTTAAAATTTAATGGACGTTATTATTATTTGGTCTGTATCTCAAACGTTGCTATAGTTATAATCAAATCTCACTGGTTAAGCTTAGTTCAAATGCATCCGGATACGCAAAATATTTACTGAGGATCGTTTCCTGATTGGTTCGTTATTAATAACCAGCCAATCAGGAAAAGATATAAATATTTTGCGTATCTGGATACATCTGAACTAAGCTTAATACAGGCTACTTATCGAAGTTTGTTATTATTGTTATTATCGAAGTTTGTTATTATGAGTATTTTTGCCAAAATAAATATTTATGTCATCATTTAATATAACGAAAACAATATACGGCCGTTATGCATACAACAACAGAATTTATTTATTTCATTTATTTGTTTGTTATATCAAGCATATCGGCCTAATACCATTATACACTATTTTCTTATTACATAACAAATCAATCAATTAACACGTCATTAGATTACAATTAGCGATGTGGGTAGTATAGTCATTACTCCAGATAAATTGGTTGATAATTATGTTGGCTTTGTAAGTGATTTGTCCCATATCCAATATTCCCTTTTATTCTTATTGGTTTGGTAAATTTTTTTAATAGTTAATTAGGCCATCGTGTTTTTTGAGGTCTGACTCAAACTTCAAAAAACACGATTAAACTAATTGAAAAATTGCAACAACCGGTCAAGTAACGAATTAATATTTATTTTTATTTCAGAACAATTTAAGTATAACTTCATCTCGTTTGTATCCATCATTCCCTCCTGGACTTTGGCGGTTATCATTGTTTGTTTATTTATTTATTTGTTAACATCACCAGTGAATGACATTTTCAATTTTCCTAAATAGACCACCGTTTCGATATACGTTCCTTTCGTACGCAATCAAGTTACTAAACAATTACAGTCAAATGCACGAACAGTTTCTACAGTCAAAGTCGATCGTAGTGGTCAACTAAATCGTTACGATTCGTAACACGAAGCGACAATATGAGTAGGAAGACAATAGTAGTTGTTTCCACTGCAGACCAATAGGGGCGAGGTTACAATGCAAGGTTAACTATTTTAATGGCCACGACTGTACATATTTCGGCAGACCAAAATAAAAGTAAGTCAAATCAACCACGGACGAATACATCTTGCGACCGATTTATGACTAGGTTTACAGATACATTTTTGTTTTTCCTAAAATCAATTTAGTAGGAGTATTAATTATTTAATATGGTATTAATTGACCTTAGCTATTTATAATCTTCCATACAATTTACGTCTCCTTCAACTGTAGTATGGAGAAGTTCAAATCAACAATCGATACATACTCGTTCCATTAGCGTTTCCATTAGTATTCTATTTTTCTTAGAAGTGATAAACGATTATTTGTAATTAATGTTGGGCATGTGCGATATAATGGAATTAATTCACGTAGCGATTGTTAATGACTGGCGTTTCATTTTGACCATGCCATTTCAAGAACAAAGCTCGACGACGTCGTACGTCGGCAAGGATACGAAAAAACAATGTGCTGTCACTTTTCCTGCACGTCATGTGTCACAGCGTGTAATCCTGAATAAATCTGCCCGCCGAAACGTTTTATCCGCGCATTTTAATAAATGGTACAGCTGCTGCGACTCAAACCGCTTAACATAACGCATAAAACGGCTTCCAAAAAAAAAATTACGAACGAAATTATGCACAAAAGAAAGAACTTTTTAACTGAAATTGTTCCTTTTTAAATTTTATGGCGTAAAAAAATTAAACAAAAACGCAATTTGTTCATTTTATTTTATGTGTTGTTCGGTGCCGTATCATTTTTCTGGCTTGCTTTTATTTTAAGGTTTCCAATAATAATTAGTATTCATAGTCTTAATGTGACAGTAGCCGTCACCATTTAACCATATTTTGACATTTAAATACCAAGCAGGCAAAGGAATGTATCTCACATCCTTAATAACTATGTATTTGACTTAATTAATAGCTCTGCTATTAGAGGGTTTAAGATACTGCATTTCTACGAATTACTACAGGCTGTATGATATAGCATTTAACACGTCTTTGCTTTATTTCTCTTTTATGCTTTTCTTTTTGTTACAAACTTCTGCTGATTTTCAGAAAATACGAATTCTTAACGGTTTTATTACTATAATAATAAACTGACGAAGAGAAAATAAGTTTTATTAAAATAAACTTATTCCCAGGATTACCGACAGCGAGTAATTTACTGTGAATGTATGTTAAACTAACACTTTATTTGCCGGGAGTGTGTATATTCCAACCCTCCTAAACCAAAATCTTCTTGAACAATAAATGCAAATGTAATAGCATAGAGTGGACCTATCAACCCCTTGTTCACGCGGCTTAAGCACTCGTTAAATCCTTGTCCAATTTCATCCTAAGTCCTCAGCATTTAATTATTCTCAAGCCGTCGCCTCGCTTCACCAGCTAAATTGTTCGCCACCAAAGCAAAGAAATTATTTTCCGCAGGGAATATCAATGTAGCTGAAGCGTGAGGACGCGTACAAAATCGTCGTTTCCTCGACGATACAGATTTCAACGGTCGTCTCCAGATACATGCAAGAAAGCATCAGCAGGGCTTTAAACAAGCATTATCTGTTTCCTAGAGAGAAAGAACACCGATAGAGACTTTATCGACGAACCTTTGGGAACGCCCGACGTAGTGAATGATATTGACGATGGATGGATGAAAGAAAACATATCAATTTATGTGACGTATGGGGGACGTCGGCGTTTATAAAAGCAATCGAAAAAATGTGTCTTTTGAGTGAAAGGGGATATGCTATTCATTTCCGGAACAAACACTTATACGACAGTAAATGCGAATTTAAAAACAATATCGCTGGAACAGAAAGGCTGTGAAGAAAAAGTTTTGTGACTCAAATACACTCTAACAACACTTTTATAACTGGAGACATATTAATCTCAAGAAAATCGTTCACGTATATGTAGGAGTATAATCTAAATTTAAAGTTTTTATATTAATCATTTAAATCAAGTTTTTAATCGTAATACGCCCAGAAGAAAATGGGAAACAGAAATAAATAAAAGCAACCCCCTTATAAAATTATGAATGTACAATAAACTGTTAAAAAAACAATTTAACCGATAAATACTAATTTAGAATAGAAAAGTACACTTTTACGTAACTCTTATATTTATCTTTTTTAACATTTTCAGAATGTTTACAATAGTGAAATTATTACATAAAACATTCACATTTGTCCATAAAGATATGTATCTTTTTTCTGGTAATTTATAAAATTCATCAAATATTTTCTTGATTTAGAAACAATTTTTTTACTTCAAACGATTATTTATTTTATTTTCTATTTTTCTTATTAATAAATGAATATCTATGCAAATAAAACGAATAGAGAAGAACGATATTGATGAAAATGGTTAAAATTAATCTGGCAATACAGATTCTAAGGGTTCAATTATTAGGTTGTTCGGAAAAAATGTTGTTTTCTTTTTAATTCAGAATGTTTATATTAATCAAAGTGTATAAATTTTGATTAAACTATACATATAATCTCCATTTGCATCGGTGACATTTTACCATCTTTCTGCTAGCAGTTGTATTCCTCGATGATACCAGCCAAAATAGCTAGCCATACACGAGCATTCATTCATGTCTTTTTGATTTTCATTACCTATGAATGTAATCATTTTCGATATAAAACTAAACCAGCCGGAATGCGAATCTCTTCGGCCGATCATTTTACTTTAGAACGTAAGGATTTGTGTTTCATTTCAAATTTTAGAGTATACATATTTAGACTTGTGTATTTGTAGAACTGTTTCATAGTAATTTGTTTTAACACCATGAAGTCTAAGAAAATGTTTGCAGTTATTGCATGTATTGGTCTTTTGAAGTGAAATTCTGTATAAGAAGAAGACTTTTCAACCTTTCTCTTTCTAATTTTTTAATTCAATACTCACAAAGTGATTTACCGAAAGGATTCGTTAATGTTTACTAGAATTTTAATATTTGTAATGAAGCCTTTCCATGAAACAGTCTATACAAACAATTTATTAAAATTAAAAAATAACCTTATCGTTAGAATTCGACCGACTTCGACCAAAAATTGCACCTTCGGCAAAATAATCGGCTTCGGCCAAATTAGGCCGAAAATTTTGTCGAAGCCGAAGTTCGTTTAATAAACCGACGTCTCCGACAAGTATGCAAGCGTAGCTTTGTACATATAAAATATATATATGTAAGTACACAGCGTGTTTACGCTCTTCTTTGTATCCTTTTAGGGGGCGATAGTACACCTCAGAAGGAGTCGATAAACCTTAAAACACCTTAGTAAAAGTCGACTCATAAGCGAGATAATAATTCTTTTACTTTTTACATTATATTACATTTAAGAGGTATAATTTGTCAAGTTTTTATTAAATACACTAATTTTCTAAGCATTTAAAATAGCCCATGGTCAATTTGAATTGCTTACATCTATGTACATATTTTATTGAAACCACTTAATTCTTGACTATTGACCACTAAAATTCCATTTTTTCATATAAAATGGACATGTCATGTTTTCTAGAACGCTCCTCAAATTAATACAAATGTTTTCTGCTATATTTGAGTAACTACTACAATTTTTATATGACAATAAAGTGTAAATTTATTTGAGGTTTACAAATTCAAGTTTGACAGCTACTTTTTCTTTTTTAATCTAAGGATACTTCCAATCGACGCAAATATTTATTTTATTGTTATGCAAAAATGATGATAGTTTACCCCACTGTAACAGAAAACATTTGAAATAAATTTATTTGAGGTTTACAGATTCACATTTGACAGTTGTTTTTTTTTTATTATAACAAAATTTGACACTTCATTGTTATGTAAAAGTTTAAAAAAATACCCCACTGTAGCAGAAAATATTCGCAATAACGTATGTGATGTTTACAATTCCACATATTTTAGTTGGAGATTTTTTTAATCTAATTGATACGAAAGCTTTTTTATTCACTTTATTGTAAAGTAATTTATTTGAGGCTTACAGATTTACATTATTTTGACAACTTGTTTTTTTTTCATTTAACTTTACATTGACACTAAAACCTTTTTATTTACTTCATTGTTATGTATAAATGATGACGGTTTACCCCACTGTAACAGAAAACATTTGCAATGATTTATTTGAGACTTGCAGATTCACATTTGACAGTTGTCTTTTTTTTAATATAACGAAACTTTCCATTGACACGAAAGCCTTTATGTAAAAATTAAAAAAAATACCCCACTGTGGCAGAAAACATCCGCAATAATTCATTTGAAGTTTACAAATTCACTTCACAGTTGGAAATTTTTTTAATCAAACGAGATTGACACGAAAGCCTTTTTCTTCACTTCATTGTAAAATAATTTATTTCAGGCTTACAGATTTACATTATTTTGACAACTTGTTTTTTTTTTTTATTTATTTAAGGAAACTTTTCATGGACACTAAAACCTCTTTATTCACTTCATTGTTATGTAAAAATGTTATAGTTTACCCCACTGTAACAGAAAACAGTTGAAATAGTTTATTTGAGGCTTACAAATTCACATTTGACTGTTGTTTTTTTTTTAAAATAACGAAATTTCCCATCGACAGGAAAGCCTTTATTGTTAATATAAAAATTTTAATTTGATAGATGGAATTATTTTTATTGTAACGAAACTGAAAGTCTCTACTCTACTTTATTGCTGTGTAAAATCGATAATATTTTATTGTAAACTATTTAAATTAAAATGTACTGCTATCAGATAGTGATTATAACTGTCTCTAGACGGTATTTTGCAATATCGAATCAAGCAAACTGCAATTTCGTTTTAAATCTCATAATGAATTGAAGTAATTATAAAATTTACGAAAAGCTCACATAATCATTATTAAGTAGAAAAATAGAGTTATAAACGTTTCACGCGATGATTTTTAAGCTATGCGTTAAAAGATTATAAACAAATTGTTCTACACAATTTCATTGAACATGAGTCCAGTTTAATTAAAAACGTATAATTCTTTCATGTTAGAAATTTTATTGTAAAGTAGAGCTCTGCTATGTTGCCAGATTGTCGGATCTCACTTAGGTTAGAAACTATGTACGTGTATACTTGGCTCACATGCGCCCTCTGCATAACTAATTGTGAACTACTGGTGTATAAAACTGCAAAGAAACGATAAAAGTAATTTTGGACGGTTGCAAAAATTATTGTTCAATTGTTATTAAGTTTGTTATTTGACAAGTCAAGTTGTTATCAAGGCTCATTTTCACGATGATAGTTTCAGTGATAGTTGCTGTCATGAAAGCAACTATCACAGAAACTATTATCGTGTAAATAACTTGACAGTCACTTTCACTCTTTCCGTGTAGATACTTAACTCGCATGTCGGAACTATCACACCCACTTTCATGATAGTACTTTCATGAGAGTACTATCGTCGTGAAAATGAGTCTTTAGCAATTCACTTTTACTATAATCTTTGTTAGACTAAAAATTCTTTAACAAGGTTTGGGCTTTGCACAATATGAGGAGTCGTGGGTACCCGAGCAAGACTTTGTGTACAACAACATGGTGATAATTTCATGACATTTTTTGTAGTGGACAATGCTGATTAAGTAATAGATTACTAGAGTTTGAAACAAATTAACTATTTAATGTAAAAAACAAAAGATTTATTATTTCGCTTATGAGACGACTTTTACTAAGGCGTTTGAAGGTTTATCAACTCCTTTTGAGGTGTACTATCGCCCCCTAAAAGGATACAGAGAAGACCGTAAACACCCTGTATATATAAATTACGTAAAAAATTTTAATTAAATAATGTTGATTTGTTAGTAATATTTTGAATTACAACTCTTAAACCTAATTTGATTGATGACATAAATAAAAACTACCTTCGGTGGGACTCTACTTGTCATGTCACTTGACGTTCGAAATTAACCGCTGGAAAGAGTGGAAGTATAAACAAGTCTACACGAAACTAAATATATATCGTGTCGGTCAGGAACGTCGGAACATCTTCGACATGATTCCCGAAGGAAATAAAGGATGTTGGCTAGTCATCTCATACTTCACTAACGCAGGTTTTTTTCCTTCACGATTGCACTTTCCGGCGGGAATCAATGCTCGTATATGGCTAGCTAATTTCTCTGGAATAAAAAATATGTCGATTTCGTGAACTTCATTAAAATTCCTATCTCGAAAGAGGTGTACTATCGAACGAAATATAAGGTAATTTGAAGGAGCAATATCTGGACTATACGCAGAATGAGGAAGAACGTTCTCCATTCAAACTCCATCGGTTTTTGTGGAATCTTAAATAAAGTACGCGATTTTGCGTTATCCTGGTGGTAGGTAACTTGATTTCTATTTTCTAATGGAGATTATCGTAAACATAAAATATCGTGCACCCTGTCAAATTGAGTTCAATAAAGTTCAACATTAACCGCCATTTGGAACAAGTTCAAAATGGATCACACCAAAGATATTCCACCAAACGCTGAGCTTTACTTTTCTTCCAAAGCAATCTTTGATATGTAGGTACTGTAATAGGTGCTAGTTGAGGATTAAGCCACTGTCTATACAGTAGGGATTCTTAAAGAAAATCAATTTTTCGTCAAATGTAATGATTCGTAATGAAAACGACTGTCGCGGCGATTCTCTACAAATATTTAACGTCGCGTCGCGTCGTCGCCGTTGAGCTTCATTTAAATCATATGGAATTTTTGTGGAACGTTTAATCTTACCGCACCTTCATAAGTGGCACCAATTAGTTGAATTGGATACTCCCAACTAGGTTGACAGTCGACATGATATAGTCACTGAATTTTCATTAATAGCAAAGGAAGGTCTTGGTTAATTTTTAAAGGGCGACTCGAGTTGTCTTCGTAGAGTAATATCGCCATTTCTAAATTTTTTAAATTCACATTGGTCTTTCCTTATATTAACAGACCCTTCGCCTTCTTGTTCGGTGATATTCCTCGTCGCTTGTGCAGCGTACTTCCCTTCCTAAAGTCATATAACAAAAGCTTCTTCGCTTTTGATTATTCATTGTAAAACGACACAGTCAAATATGAATTTACAGTAACGTATTATATTGTTTAGAGAAACGCATTCTTCGATTTGCACATATAAATTGATATCTTGCTAAGAGTTGATTAATAAAAGAAAAAAAAACGACTTTTTTCCGAACAACCTAAAATTTTGCGGTACATAAAATTCTAACTGTGAATAGATTCTAATGTTGAACAACTGGCCGATATGCACTTCATTTGCTATTCATTTAGACAACGAAAATAGGAATGTTCAATAGAAATGTTTCATAATGAAATTTAAAGGCGACTTAAAATTTAAAGTCAAAACAAATATGAAAGTGCATTTGTTTACATATCAGAATGTGACTTTAATTTTAAAGTCACCTTTAAGTTCCATTATGAAACTGGCCCTTAATAAATATGAAAAGAATTAATACTATAAATAATCATCCATTGAAAGAAGTAACTTAAATATACAGGGTGTCCATTTTTCGAGTCCAACGACGGGGATCTCAGTTATCTTAAGAGATACGAAGTTGGTTAAATTAGAACAAAGTTGCGTATTTTTATCCCAATCAATAATTTCACCGATTTTTTACGGTTTTCAAGATATTCGAAAGAAAGTAAAAATCACGATTTTCGTTTTTATTTTTTTTAATAAACAGGCGTTGTTAAGGGACTATTTTATGAGAAATTTAAATATGCCATTACCTTGGTTATGTTATCAAAAATTACGAACAAACGACATTCAATTTTTTATTTTCTTATGGAGACCGTCTTGAATTTGTACACGATTAAATGAAGCCTTTTTTTCTGTTTTCAATGATGTCTCACACCTGATGGTTTGAGTTATATTCTGGAAAAAAATTTTAAATCATCTGTTCTGCAAAGAGTGCCTTGGAAACAAAAGCAAGAAAGATCATCCCTATGGTTAGGCTCGAAAAACGGGCATCCTGTATGTATGTGGGAAGGATTACAGAAAGAACTAATGCCATTGAAAATTAATTCAAACGAACCTAACTTCAAAGTTGATAAGCAAAAAAGAAGTCGTAGGCACTAAGAAAATTACAGAAAGAATAAGTTCTATAAAGTTGTTATTGAAGAAGAAAACAAAAACAGAAAAGCAAAGGAGAAAGAATTAATAAAAAGAGAAATGAATTTTAAGGAACAGAATTTTTACAAATTTGATGAAATAAATTAGGTTCGATTCAGTTAAACTTGCAGCACTGCAGTACACCTCGGATTTTAAGCTCTGCTGCAGGCAAAATAGATTCTAAAGGTTCAATTATTTTGCGGTACACAATTCTAACTGTGAATAGATTCTAATGTTTAACAACTGGCCGATACGCACTTCAAAAACTGCAAAATAATAACGTGCATGAGGGTCGAATCGATCTGTGTTGATGATGATGGTGGTAAAGTGCACATCTGCCCATCATGCTTTGAATTTTCTAAATTCTCATTGTCAAGTGCACCCCACGTAACAGATACTGTGAAGCAGTGCAACTGTTAGATTTTTTATTAACACCGTATTGGACATATTAAAATAATAATAATTCCGAGGGACGAACGCGATATGTACATTGTGTACAATGTCTTTATATAGGAAACATTTATTTTTATTTATTTTAGGACCGGCTGAAATAGATTCGTCGCTGTGCGTGATTTGTTTCATTATCAAGCCTAATGCTTATTAATACAAGTACAATGGCCGTATTCATGACATAATGAGCGTTTTAATAGATTATAATAAATTAATTATGAAACACAGACGCCACTGTGTTTGAATACAGAAATAACACTCTCATTTGTTCAAACAAGTACCTACCTAAGTACCACAAGTAAAAAAAAAATTATTTGGCCTTGCTTGTGAAATTTCTCTAAAATGGATTTTCTATGTGTCAGGTACCTCATTTAGATTAATTTGTCGTGTGGACTTACGAAACGTGTTCATATGTGTGCACAGTGTTAGAAGAGTAATTATTTACTCGTTTCGTGCAGTTTGAAAGGCAAACTATTTCGTAATGTTCAAACGATTACGAAAGAAAAATGAACGTGGTATCAGTATATGCAAAATGTAACTATGTGAATCGTTGTACTGGTTAAAGCAAAACATCAAAAAATAACAGAAAATGCATTTAGTAGGATCATCAGTCTCAATTAACACGTAATAAATATCCATTAGGATCACTTATGGTTGAGCAAATTTTACAAAAAAATAAACTCAGGACGTTAAAAATCGATATTCCACAGACGAAGTATATGTATGTAAATAAAAATAATATTGGTTGATTGAACTGCCTTTTCAGATAATAAGTAATTTACATGTGTCCAACATTTAATTGACAAATCACCCGGATAGATTTATCGTTTATCTTACATTCAGCATTCAGCACTCATAATGAAAAGCGCAACGAGACTAACAAAACCAAGTACATACACATGCGGGTACTAACGAGCTGTTATTTAGTAGAGATAACACAACATTTACTACACAATACCAAGTTTGTATAATTTCATTTATTAATCTCGTGGGAGATACGCCCTTCGCTTAATTTTACGGCCGCACATCGTTATCTTACAGCTTAAAGACGGATAATTAAAATTTCGTTTAGCACATAAGGAAATGCTCATTTTTCTTTCGTTGTGCCCGTTAAATCATTTGAATTGTTGATTGTGCTTGGAGATTAGTGAGAGGTAGTTGTAAGTATACATATGGAAGCGACGTAATTTATTACGAATGACCGCGACCTTTACGTTTCTCTTCATTTTTCTGTATTAAAATCAATTTCATGTACGCCTTAAACATTCATTAAATACATTCTGAAAGTCACTACAAAAAAATAATCGTAGATAAAAAGAACGGTTGTGGTATCTTCTATTCCTTTGACAGGTAGGGACAGTTCTTTTACAAACGATTTGAATAAACTAAAAGAAATTGAAAAAAATAAATGTCAGTGCATTATTTAATAGAGTTAAAGTTTATTTTTAAACATTGCTATGCCTCATAATAAATCGAATAACAGCGAAATAAAGGGATTCGTAAATTTTACCTCCGGATGTATTGAGTTTCTATTCCTTTTTTGGGTGTGAGCTAAAAAATGCTGAGATTAAACGATACAGAAAAGTCTAAAATTCTTAGAGTTTCAGAAACTCATTCTAGAGGCATAAAACATTCTTAACCACAAACCAGTAAATATTTAGAACTTAAGGCTAGCCTGACTAAATTTACAGTTTTTCATCTGCGCCTAATATGTATATAACCAGAAATACGTGGCAGCAATGAATAGTATAAGTAAATAAGTTATTATTATAAATTAATCAAAATTGAAGTGGCTTTTAATATTTTTTATTAGTGCATTGTTTTTAGTGTATTAAACTAGGTCTAATAATTGTTAGATTGTTAAATAATTTATTTTTTGTTTAAACTGAGGATAAAAGAAAATATATGTATGTATATGGGAAGGATTATACAGGGTTAGTTAAAAGTCTGGAAACGGTCATTTATTGCCGTTATTATTCATTTTAGGAAATTATGTTCTATATGAAAGTTTTTTAGGAAATTTTTATCTACAATTGAGAATACTTGAATCTTTTTTTTCTTCAATTGTTTTTGAGTTATGCCTATCTGCGTAATTTTTTTAAATGGAAACTTGTTAATTTTGCTCTACCATTCGGTAGAGTATTTTTTTCTCTTTACAATAGTATTCTTGTTTTTTTTTTAGAATTGAGGGTTTTCTGAAAAAAAAAAACATTTGTCTTTTTTGTGAAATTGAAAACTGGTTCAATTATTTATTTTAGTTAGGTATATTTAGACAGAATTGAAGTTATCGGTCACAATCTTATCATTAAAGACAAAAGCAACAAAAACAACTAATAAATAACTAAGTAAATTAAATTAAATGTTCAAATTGTCAGGATGCGTATTATTAAATAAATTACAAACGTCTTGTAAACTTCTACGTCTGTCTCCATAACCCAGCACAATAATTATTTCAATTTTTTGACGTTCATTTAAACTCGCCTTTGCTAATATTCACAGTCAATTGCACAATTGAATTTGACCTAAACAATAACCACTGATAAAGTTACTCGCTCGAGTTTGTTTATCGCTTACTTAGATGTACCTGACCTGGCGCTAATAATAATGAATACTTGAAATATTGTTTTTTTTTCAGAAACTCCTCAATTCTAAAAAAAAAACAAGAATGCTATTGTTAAGAGAAAAAAATACTCTACCGAATGGTAGAGTAAAATTAACAAGTATCCATTTATAAAAATTACGCAGATAGGCGCAACTCAAAAACAATTGAAGAAAAATAAAATTCAAGTATTCTCAATTGTAGATAAAAATTTCCCAAAAAACTTTCATACAGGACTTCATTTCCTAAAATGAATAATAACGGCAATAAATGACCACTTCCAGACTTTTAACTAACCCTGTAGAAAGAACTAATGTTATTCTAAATTGATAACCAAGAAAACTCATAGACACTAAGGCCCGATTGTCGGATAAGCATTATTCTTAGAATAACGTGACGTAGGTGTGACGTAGACATGGAGGAACATTAAAGGATATTCGGCGAACAGTTATTCCGTACTTATTCCACGATTGTAAAACTGGCCCTAAGAGAATTACAGAAAGAATAAGTTCGATAAAGTTTGTAGAGAAGTGTAACTGGAAGAATACAAAAAAAAGCAAATGCAGAAAGAACTAAAAAAAAAGAAATGAATTCTAAGGAACAGAAGTGGAATTGACAGAAACCAGTTAGGTAAGACATACAAAAGAATTAATACTAATGAAGATGAAATGATACCAAACATCTCTTAATATTATTTTTTCTATAATTCTCACATAATTACCAATTTCTATCACAAAGAAGTGGTTCCGAAATGGCAATAAGTCGTAGATATAAACGGAAATCTTGGAATATACAAGCCAATAACCAGTCAAGCGCGTCCAAAAAAATCTAACTTCAAGTTTCCTGTCATAAATATCTGATCCAAACTTGGACAGGCCGCTTCAGAAACAAGTACCAGCATGTACTGTATTCGACCTACACACACATGTACTATGTCCAACAAAAAATCTGAGACGTGTAATATGTTCTAGTGTAAATACGACGAATTAAGAATAATAATAAGAACGATTACGGACGATTTTTTAACAATTATTGTTAAAAAATCGTCTGTTTATTTCTGTGTTTTTTTTTCCTTACCATAGAACAAGATCCATATAACAAAACGACTTTTTTAAAGCTGCATTCAAACTTAATAAAATAACTCAAAAATAAATGCGTACAGTTGTCCCAACTTTCTTTTTGACAGGCATAGTACATACATGTATGAATAGGAAAATAAAAAACTCGGTGAAAATTTTGTACCTAACAAAGAAGACTTCAGAGAACGACTGAAAACATCAAAGGAAAGCAGAACAAAGAGAAAATACAATTATATTTCGACAGGAAAAATATTGTTCAGTTTTTTGAAATTTTGGAACGTCTGAAATGCTAAGAAACCGAAAAGAACAATGAACTTATATTAAATAAGATATTAAAGCAAAAAGTGAGTTAAGTCTTTGCTTAATAATGACATTACATATTTCTGAATGTGAATATCAAAAGATATGTACACAAAAAACTAAAACCAGATAATAATGCAAAATGGTACTCCTGACACGTGTAACTCCAGTCAAAATAAGGAGATTGGTTTTGACATTTTTTCTATTTATGTTGAATCACATATTTCATTCTTATTCAATTAATTACCAAAATTCTTCATACCTTCTATAAATATTTTGAACGACAGTGTGTAAAGGAAAGTTTTCTTTGTCGTATAACATACGCTATCCAGTAAAACATTAAAATTTTTGTGCGATGCAAGTTCAGGTGTTATGACATTCTTCATTTTTATTACTCTTCGTCATAACACCTGTGCATATTTTTTTCGACTGAGGAGCAGCCGATGACCTCTTGAAGCTAGTCAGATAGGTAAAAATATTTCCAATTACACTAAATACATCTGACCGAATGTGCGTTCGTAAAGCGAGTTCATTTAGCAGGCGTTAAACTTTAACGGCATTTTTATTGCTAAACATTTTCAATAATTACCTTACGAGCTGCGGGTGCTCGTATCGCTGGTATTTGTTCAAGGATTGCGTTTAGATTTAACGATCGTAGTTTGCTTGAAAAACGAAAACGCACTCGGAGTTTTTTGCGAAAGTTCAAATTGCAATTGCCTTTCATTGGCCATTAGTTTGTTTTTACGACGTATGCAAATTAATAGCTAAAGTAGTATTGGCCAGTTAATGTTTACAGCTGAACAAAAATATAAATTTTCAATAATATTGATTAGGTTATTGGAAATAATTTTAAAATAACCTTTGAGTTGTAGGCAGTTAAAAGCTGTGTAGATTCCGAAAATGAGATTTTCGGATTCCCTAGAATATTTAATAATTTTTTTAATGTAAAATAGGGATAACTGGAAATTAAAGCTTTGTTCCAACCACGCTTTCTGACCGTTTAAGAATCAGTTGCCCACCGATGATCGATTTTGACAACTTTGTCAAGTGTAAAACTTTGATGAGTGCATGCTTTTGATGGTTTTTTGAACGGTCACAAAACGTGGTTGGAACAGAGCTTAAAAATACTGTTACTTTTTCTGATTATAATCATTTCTTACAGAATTCTTGCTTGCGGGAAGAGTATTACATTTATTTGGATCAAGGGACCTTCAAAAATACATGAAACGAGTTAGTTTGATAATTTAGATGAAGAAGCCTCAAGAGATGATAATATACGTAATGTGATATCTGCTTATGATGTAATTAGCGAAAGAAAAAGTAAGCTTTGAGGTATATGGAATGAGGAATGGAATAAATATGTCATAAGTTCTAATAACTCTAATGTTTGGATCTGTTTCGACATCAGTAAGATGCTGACCGTTTCGAAACTGTCAGAATCAGTTACTCACATAAGTAGTGATTAGTTTTAACAACTTTATCGAGTGCTTTTGACAGTTTCGAAACAGTCAGAAACTATTATAGCACTCTTCCATCTATTCCACATACACATCTTACTTTTTGGTTTCAACGGTTTATAGTACTACCAATCATTAGAAAAATTTTGTCATAAAAAAGAACATGAAAATAATGAGTACGCACTTTAAAAGGAAAAACATACGTAACGGAACATGGATAATACCTGAAACAAAAGTAACAAATCAAATCGACCACATATTGATAGACTGAAAGTTTGCCAAACTAGTCACATATTAATAATTGCAATTTATCTCCGCCCACAATAATTTTATATCCGTAGATACGTATTTCAGCAGCTCAGATGCCATCTTCAGTACAATTTAAAAAACTACATGAAATCTAACAGCTACCTACCTACCTACCTGATCATACTATCTATACTACTAATATTATCTAAAATTAACAAAATTAACACTAAAAAATAGTAAAGGATACTGTGGTTTAAGAAAAAATTGAAAATTACCTCCGCCCACAATAATATTAACAGTCAAGACCTACCAAAAAAAGGCAAATCAAATAAAACGGAAATGATCTAATATCCGAAAAAGGTTCTTATTCTCCCGAATAAAGAACTTCTGTAAGCATTTAATTCCCTGTTATTTGAAAAGAATACGTTTTATTTGCTTTTTTTGGTAGGTTTTGTCTGTTAATATTATTGTGGGTGGAGATAATTTTCAATTATTTCTTAAACCACAGTGTCCTTTACTATTTTTTAGTGTTAATTTTGTTAATTTTAGATAGTATTAATAGTATAGATAGTATGATTAGGTAAGTAGGTAGGTACCTGTTAGATTTCATGTAGTTTTTTAAAAAAATTTAAATTGTAATGAAGATGACAGCTTAGCTGCCGAAATACGTATCTGCGGTTATAAAATTATTGTGGGTGGAGATAAATTGCAATTATTCCTTAAACCACAGTCTCCTTTACTATTTTTAGTCACATATTGCGGTGTTTATAAGCTAAGAGAACGACTTTTTCAATGAAATAATTTGTAAATAATAAAGAAAAAATTAGAGTAATGTACAGGATTTATTTGTGTACAATTATTAAATTCAAGCGTTTTATCAAATATATTAAGTTCGTGTAAATATTTATAGGAATAAGCGATTTTAAATTGCATGTATATTATAAGTAAATTATTTAGAATTTTTGTAATGTACATACGTAGGATTTAAAGCTAGAATTGCAATAATTAGAATAATTGATCTAAAAATAGAATTGAAGATCGGACGTTGTTGGAAACTGTAAGCGGCAGCGCGGAGTTCGGAAATTGGATCAGTGAGGGCGCCGCGTTTGAGCTATTTTAACTAATGCAACCAATGCGCATACAAAATAGGCTCCGTGTTGATTACATTAATTGAAAGTTAGAATCAAGGATCGACACAGATCTAATGTAAGTAATATATCAGCGGTTTTGCAAAAAACCGACTGACCAAATAAAACTTCGACTCCTTGAAGTCTTTATACGATCAGTTTTTGTTTGTACGACTTCAAGAATAATCGATTTAATAAACCGTTGTTTCTATCACTTTCAACGAGCATTTTTCTTTATTTACACACACACACACGCACACACGACACGTACACTGACGCGGTAATTTTGAATGTAAGGGCTCGTGAGTGCCATTTGCATTCGAAACTTATCACATAACGAACACACTCCACGAGAAAAAAGCCAGCCTACGAGATACACTGCATCGGGAGAGGAGCAGGAGCCGTCACCGATATCAACAAGTTTAAGAACAGCAATAAACTAATAAGATATAAACAAAAATAAGATTTAGAATATTGACGAAAATTACCCTCAGAAAAAAACAACGAATGCAAAATTTGCAACAATTATCAGAAACTTTGAAAAATATCCCATTTCACCGCATAAAATTGGCTTCACCCAACTAGGGGCCATAACACTGCATTAAAATTGGCGCCCAACGTAGGGCGCATAAACACAGCATAAAATAGACTCCCAAAACGTGGGGCATAAGAAAAATCTGAAAGTATTTCATAACACTGCAATATGTAAGTAAGAACCTATCGAAGTGCTGACGCTTTCTCGTTAAAACAAAAATAAAATTAAGTGTGCTGGATAAAAGTACTGGAAATCTTAGAGGGAAAAGGACGAGGTACTACGTGAAGGACCTTCAAGAATGATGAAAAAGAAAAGAGAAGTATAGGACAGATATACAGGAAAATCTAGGAGCAAATTGTCGAACTACGTTGAAGGGCAATGGTCCGGAATAGAAAAGGCTATAATTGTTGCCACGGAAAAAATCTGACTAAGGTTCGCAGTTCAAAAAGATAGATTTGGTTGAACAAGACATGCTTGGAAGAAATAAGTAAGAAGAAGCACTTGAGGAGAAAGTATTTGCAAACTGAAAATGATCGCGATATGAAGAGCTACCAAAAACAAAGGAGAAAATGCAAAAAAAGAACTGTGCAGGAATAAAAAGAGGCTGTCCCAAGAAGAGAAGATAAAAGAAAGACATGAAGAATATATTGTATAAAGACGTGAAAAACATAAAAGTAGGTTACCAACCGAGAGTGCCCTATATCAAGGATAAAACCGGCAAACCTATTGGGAGGACGTGAGGTAAAAATGCAAAGATGGAAACAGTATTTCGAGGAGTTATTAAATAAGGAACGGGTGCAACAAGAAGATAGTGAACGAGATAGAGAAGGCGACGAAGCAGAGAGCGTGGAAACAAATAGAGACGATCAAAAGACGATCAAGGACCCATCAACAAGGAAGTAGAAGAAATCTTTTGCAATATGAAGAACAACAAAGCCCCTGGTCATAGCGGAATAACAGCGGAGAAAATAAAATACGGAGGAAATCTTTGAGGAAGGAGATGATTAATAAAGGAAATATCGACAACTGAGAATATGCCATCAGCATGAAAGAAAGCAGCCTTGTCCCCTACTCACGATGCATCACAATGCAATCACGTTAGAGGAATAACACTACTAGAAGAAGCATACAAAGTTTTAGTGTCTTTGATGAAGGTTAGATTGAAGAAACAAGCAGAAAACATAGTCGGTGAATCTCAGTGTGGTTTCCGGAAGTCAAAATTGACTAGGGATCAAATATTCCTGTTGAAACAAGTATTAACTTCCTGTGACGAATATGAAATGCCAGCTTTCATACTACTCGGCCTATGACACAGTACACCGGGAGAAACTGATCCACACATTGCATACTTTTAATATCTAGAAGAAACTAATGTAAAAATGTCGTAGCATGAAACCAGTGGGACAGTTAGAGTAGACGGCGAGGTGAAAAATGGGTTAAGGCAAGGAGACCCACTGCATTTTAACCTGGCATTGGAAGGGATAATGGAATTAACAGACAGAGAACTTTATTAGAATAGAATAAAAGTCATCAATGCTTGGCCTATGCGGATGATGTAGTGCTAATGGCAAGAAGTCAAAAGGAACTAAAATCCATAACAAAACAACTGGTAATTGTAGCAAAATCGTATGGGCTCGAAATTAACTTACGGAAAAGTCATGCAGCTGAAAAATAGGCACTAATTTGGGGGTGGAAATACAAGATACAGTGAAGGAAACAGACAGCTACATACATGTGGGCTCGGTCATAAACAACAGACGCGAGGAAGAGGTCGAAATGAATTAAGACTAACTAAAGCTAACAAATCTGCAAGAGGGTTACACACAATTCTTAAAGCAAACGTTTATCATGGAACACAAACAAAAGATTGTGCAAAACGACCAACAATGCTCTATGGCTGCGAAACGTGGGTGATGAATAGGAGAATACTAAACAAGTTAGAAATATGGGAAAGAAAGATACTACGCAGAATTTACGGAGGGAAAAAAATTAATGAAGGATGGGAGAGAAGAACGAATCAGGTGATTTATGAACTGTACAGCGACACTAGAAGAGAAAACGTGATAAAATCCAGGCGCTTACAATGGCTAGGCCATCTCGAATGCATGAATAAAACGAGAACAGTAAAGGAAATAGCGTGGAAGGTGCCACAGAGAGAGAAGAAAAGGGGTCGACCAAGAAGAAAAGGGAGAGAAGCTGTGATGGAAGACGTCAGAGAACAAGGGGATCGACAAATGGAGAGAAGGGACGAAGGACAGACAGAGAGATGGAAAGCAAAAACATGGCTATAGGCCCAAAAGGCGTGCAAAATGCCACAATCATTAGATTAAAATTAAATCATGACAGAATTCCGGCACATTTGTATCGTTTACGTCTTACTGATTCATTGGTATGTTCTGTGATGGGATTTCTTACGAAGATTCAAAGCATTAATTTTTTGGAATATCCCAAAAGAACGAAACTTTTGTAGTTAATAGTTAATTGCGGTGCTTTTGCCCATAAAACCTTCAAAATATTTTTAAAAAAACATCTGGCGTGATTTCTTTCCCTACTTCTACAATAGAACAGCTGTTTCAAGTCAAGCTCGAATGAAAAATAGGATCATAATTACGCTAATAATTTTCATTTAAAAAACATCAACCCAATGAATATTGATCGCAGTATTTACCGTGGAACTCCCGGCAAGAGAAATAAACAAAACGTATGCATCTGCCGGGTGATTAAAACGATGAGCGCCTGCATCAATTAGCACATGAACTGGGCGTAATGAGTACGCGGTACTTTCGCAGCTAGAATAATTAATTTCCACTTGAATGTACTTCCTAGCTGTTTGCAGATGCGTGTGGAAAGTAAATATCATCCTTTCCGCAGTAGATTGCCTGGAACTCCAAGTGGGTTAGGTGCAGTTAAGATAGCGGATATTTACTTTACGCGAAGCGATAGCTCCGAAAGGATTTTTGTCCTTGCGCAAGGAGGACGGGAAAATGCGGAAACTTTCGCCAATTTCATATGTATGATCTATAAAAATGGAAAAGAAATTCCCGATTTGCATATTTTATGAATTCGCGTGTGGCGTAAACTACCAAGGACCGTTGGAACTGGAGATATGTTTTACATATTTAATAAAATAATAAAAACTGAAAATTTAGGAAATTCAAACACATTTCGCAAATGTCTTCGTTTCAAATCTATAGTTTATATTTTCCTATGACACTATTAATGGAAACAGATAACAGAAACAGAAAAGCTTTCTTTTTCCTAAAATTAGCAATTTTATACACGTATCGCATCATTTCTACGCATTCTTCATACTTAATTACCTGTAAACAGTTAATTGTAAAAGCAAGTATCTATTTCAATCTACGTAACAGTAATTCAAATATCTGCTGAATACAAAATTTACCTTTGCATACTTAGTAGTAATATAAACAGGAATTAACGAATTCGTTCCGAAAATCATCAAATCAGAAAATTTTAATGCAATTCCAATTAAATTAATATACCGGGTGAGTCATTTAACCTGGAATTTTGTAATATCTCGAAAAATTCGCATCGTACAGAAAAATTTGCCGAATCGAAACTTAATATCTCCGAGGGGGGCATCCGTTAGTACTAAATTACGTCCACCCTCACACCCCCTGTAGGCGGGGCGGGCGGCAAATTTGAAATCTTAAATAGAAACCCCTATTTTTTTATCGCAGATTCGGATTCTACGTTGAAAGCTACGTACGATTTGTCTGAAAAATTTTTTTCGATTCGCGAAGAAATGAAACAGAAACCAAAAAAATCAAAAAACAGAGAAACACTTATTTAGTATTTTTCGACGGGCTATTCAATGATGTTACGATTACCCTCCCCCCACCTCCTGGTGGTTGGTTAATAAACTAGTTTTAGCGTAACCCAGGAACAACGACGGGGACGTAGTAGTTTTCTGTTCCCTTCAGGGTGCTTGATTAACGTGAGTCCCCTTACCTCTCACCTTTCGGGGTGCTTGATTAACGTGAGTCCCCTTGCCTCTCATTGTTCAAGTAAATGCTCGAAATGGTGACCTTGAACTTCAATACATTTGTCGATCCGTATTTCAAATGACTGTACACAACTGAGAAGTACGTCTTTAGTAATACGGGCACAAGCATTCATGATTCGTTCAATCATATTCTCGCGAGTTGTTGGTACTTGTTGGTACACTTTGTCTTTCAGGTATCTCCACAAAAAGAAATCTGGCGAAGTCAGATCTGGTGATCTGGCAGACCAATTTATCGGACCAGCTCTACCGATCCAGCGACCGTGGAAATCACGATCAAGTGAAAAAATGTGAAATACCTACTTACATGTATCTCTACCTCACTCGTTTATTAAAATTAGTTACATCGCGTTACCTCTGACAAACAAACGTCAAACAATAGTCTCTTTAAGTTCGGAATTTTGTGAGAATTATTGTACATTAGTTGTAGAAAGTAGTACTTATACCTAATAAAGATTTACAAGGAACAATTTACTTTGTTACACAATGTGAAAATGGATGTGTTAACTTTACAAGAGAAAATCGAAATGGTTCTTGTTTATGGAGAATCTGGCAGGAATCTTGATAATGCTGTCAACCTTTATGCTCAGCGTTTTCCGGACAGGCCGCGAGCACGCACTTCATTTTTCCGTATTGTCAAACAGTTTACTGCCGAAGGAAGTGTTCAACCTAAAAAAAGGATCCGTCGAAAAACAGTAACTGGAGAAGATGATGCAATTGCTGTACTAGCCGCAGTGGCCTATAATCCCCATGTCAGTACACGAGAAATAGCTCGCGATTGCCGAGTGTCCCAAAGCAGTGTTTCGAGAATTTTAAAGCACCATATATATCATCCTTACCACGTATCTTTGCACCAAGATCTTCAAGGCGTTGACTTCGAAAATCGCTTAACATTTTGTCAGTGGGCACGGGAACAAATACAAATGAATCGTAATTTCTTTCGTTGGGTATTATTTTCTGACGAATCAACTTTCACAAACCATGGAGCTGTTAATCGACATAACATGGATTATTGGAGTGTTGGAAACCCACACTGGCTGCGTCAAGTTGAACATCAACGTCCTTGGTCTATCAACGTGTGGTGCGGGATACTTGGCGACAAACTCATCGGTCCCCACATATTTGAAGGCAGTTTAAACGGTGAAACGTACCAAGACTTCCTGGACAATGAACTGCCACAGTTACTTGAAGACGTAAGTTTAGAAGTGCGACAGAACATGTGGCTTCAACATGACGGTTGTCCGGCGCATTATTCGGTAGTAGCACGCCAAGTACTTGATCGTGATTTCCACGGTCGCTGAATCGGTAGAGCTGGTCCGATAAATTGGCCTGCCAGATCACCAGATCTGACTTCGCCAGATTTCTTTTTGTGGGGATACCTGAAAGACAAAGTACCAACAACTCGCGAGAATATGATTGAACGAATCATGAATGCTTGTGCCCGTATTACTAGAGACGTACTTCTCAGTTGTGTACAGTCATTTGAAACACGGATCGACAAATGTATTGAAGTTCAAGGTCACCATTTCGAGCATTTACTTGAACAGTGAGAGGCAAGCGGACTCATGTTAATCAAGCACCCCGAAAGGTGAGAGGCAAGGGGACTCACGTTAATCAAGCACCCCGAAGGGAACAGAAAACTACTACGTCCCCGTCGTTGTTCCTGGGTTACGCTAAAAGTAGTTTATTAACCAACCACCCCCAGGAGGTGGGAGGGGGGGCAACCGTAACATCATTGAATAGCCCGTCGAAAAATACTAAATAAGTGTTTCTCTGTTTTTTGATTCTTTTGATTTCTGTTCCATTTCTTGCGATTACAGCGCCATCTGTCGCGAATCCAAAAAATTTTTTCAGACAAATCGTACGTAGCTTTCAACGTAGAATTCAAATCTGCGATAAAAAATAGGGGTTCCTGTTTAAGATTTCAAATTTGCCGCCCGCCCCGCCTACAGGGGGTGTGAGGATGGGCGTAATTTAGTACTAACGGATGCCCCCCTCGGAGATATTAAGTTTCGATTCGGCAAATTTTTCTGTACGATGCGAATTTATTGAGATATTACAAAATTCCAGGTTAAATGACTCACCCGGTATTTCTTCTGTAATTTAAACCACTCAGCCCTTAATGTTTAAGCAAGCAGTACAAATTTTTTTTTACAAATATGAAAGTAGTGTTCACCTTAGCGTCCCGTTTTATATTACGTTCCGTAACAGCACATTCCCACGAAGCAGAATGATAAACAAAACACTCTCAATGTATTAGTGATCTGTTATAATTATTGAAAATATTTCACTTTAATTTTATCTTACTGGTGTCCGATAATCAACTTAATTCAAAATTGTTCTAGAACTTTTGATAACAGACATACTAACTTTGTTAATATTTTAAGATATTAATTTTGGTTTCAGTAAATTTGGTAATCATTTCAACAAAACATGATATTAGAATTTATTCATTCATTTTATTGAGGTGACAATTTATAAATAAAATAGGGAAAGGAAAAAGGGTTTGACTAATAGCTGCACAACTTGTTATTATTATTTAAAAGATAGTACATTTGGAAGTATTAACTCTCTTCTAACATATGGTTAGATACATTTCATCAACGAGAGCCAAGGAAAAGAATGTCGAGCTAACGAAGAGAAAGTTAAACCAACGGATGTGGGCAGAGATTTCCATGGTAACAAAATCGGGCAAATACAGAAGCCAAATCCTTTCTTTAATATCAAAACTAGTCGAATACTCTTACTTCAAGGAATAGAGGGAGACACTACTGGATTCTAGAATACCAATTCGGTTAAGAAAAAAGCAGTTGGGCTGCAGTATTGATGCAGGGCATGACATAAAGAAAGGAATACGCACTTGTAATGATTAAAGGAACACGCTTCTTCGGGAACCGATCTGTATTTATTTCTGCATTAATTTTACTACACTTGCTGATGATGTGACAATATAAGAAAATAATTTAAGGACGGTTTCTTAAAATATTTAAAACTCTGCATCTATTTGCAACCTTGTCAAAACTTAATTATCCAGGACTTCATCTTCACCTAAAATTAACCCGGAATTCCAGAATTTAACAATATTTTTAAATGTTATAAGAACTGTAAAATTCCTCTTTATCGACTGTGAAATATAAAATTCATTGAACCCAGCTTTAAATTAGGGCTCGTTAAGTCCCATGAATTATTTACACATTATTTACAAAAAATAGTACCATTAACATTCAAAAATGTATTGAAAGCAAGCGTAAATGCAACACGCACATTGAACTTATGCAATAAGCCCCATTATGTTTTATTACCACGGTTTGATTAACGAAACCATACATTTGATTATCAGCAGGGAATACGAGGCATTCCACGTTCGTTGTCGCAGTAAATTTTCAGAGTCGGGTCCATTAAATTAATAATTTTATTTCGATAAAGAATCTCGCTTAACGTCGCAGCCGATAGTGAAATTAATATTTATTAATACTAGTATTTAAAGCGCCTCTTTTTACTGCCCCTTTTTTACGGTTTTCGCTTTTATTTCCATCGAACACCACAAACGTGCAGCTTTGATATAAGCCGCCGCCAACAAAAACAGACCGCGGTGTATCCACGACATGTGGTTAATAATAAGTCCCTTCGTTTAGTTCTTTTGTACTGTTAATCTGTAGTCATTGTACCCAGTGATCTACATTTGGAGGTCGTTCGAGAACATTAAATGAATTGATTCGACTGAATAACACGTACGTTGCACTTCACACGTATTGTAGAAGTTCTACACGCCCGATTATGGGAACAAAGACGTGAGGGGAAAGCTTTTGAATATGGGTTAAGTTGTGAAAAATGTTAATGCCTTTTTTCTAGTCGCGCGTAACGAGAGTGCTTAATGTGTACTTATAGAACAGTTTAGGTGTTTTTGCACTTGTGCCTTGAATGGTTTTAAGCTGAGTTTTGACGTACATAGATATTTTTAAGCAAGGAACTGGAGGTTGCTGAACTCTTAGCAGAGAGAAAGTTTTCAGGCTGATAAAAATTCATTCATTATGTGCATTCGCAGACGATTCAATTGTGTATGCGATCCGCAAATACAATTGTATGTAGGGCATAAAAATAAAGTTGTTTTAAACTAATTTTATCCATCAAATGTCGATTTCATATACCTATTAAAATTCTTTACTCAGGAGTAATATTACAGTTTGTTAAAAGACTTACTTTGATGTAGGTGTCGCATCCGGTTTAAACGGAAGTGGATATTAATTTTATTTTTAATTATACTACTATACTATTTTTATATGAAGACTGCATACATTATTATAGGTAAAAGTTCCCAAGTATTCTAAGACTCAGGTACAGTTGCTTCATAAAAACTTACTATATTATTAGAATGCATTCAACTATTCTATAAAAGGATACATGATTATAGATAGAAAAAAATTAGCGCGTGAAAATATAAAAAATATAAATATTGTAAATATTTTGTATTTCTATTTCATATGCGAGTTCATATTATAAAGGTAGTATATTGTGATTAGTATAATTAACGTGCATTTATATTGTCGATACTTTGTATGTCTAATAAACGTTTCCTTCGATTGTAATTCCGATTTATTACATTCTTGTAAATACACGTAATCAAAATTACTCGCACTATAATGAGAAATTAAGAGACTGCAATATCCATTACCCTCTTTTTAAATCGGCAATTTACACACGTCGTAATTAACTTAATCCATTACAATTACGGCGCAAACAGGTTTGAACTGCTAATTATGCAGTAAACAATATTTAATCGCATTAGCGTTGTTTTCGTTCGTTTTATCGGTTTGTTTACCTATGAAATCCCCGGAGTTCGTTTTGCGCTTTGAATGCGATCTCTCCAACGCGCAAAGGGAACACCATTAGCATTTCCGTGATTTCCAGGGAACGTTTACAAAAAGACTCACGGATGCTTAACGCAATTTTCATAGCCTTCCCGGATCTCTACGTTCGATTGCACGCTGTCTGCACACTAACAGTCGTCGCTTTTGGGGGACTTTCTCTTTTCCGGCGTTTCGCGTTTCCGGCGGCGGAATGAAACGCAATTGTTTGCACCTGTGCGAGCTTGCGTACAAATTTTATCGCAAGAGAAGGGTCCCTGTAAGATAAACAAGGATCCGAGCATAAATTGTAAGTAATTACAGACACCAGACTTCTGTATTTAACCGCCCTTTTATATGATGCAGTAAAAGGATAGTAAAACTGATTTATTAATTTATAACATCAGATTACATGGAAGAATAAGGAGGAAAGTGTATTTCAGTTAGTTTTATGACCGTGTTCAAGAAGTATTCCATTTATTTAAGTTTACAGACTTTACAGATGGTGGTATGTGTGTACTTAAATCCATAGCGTGTCTACTCATAAAATGTTGTGTGAGGTAATGCTCGCAAAACTATAATAATTGTTTAAACGAGCAAACTATAAATTATCTGAAAACTCATTCAAACTTTAATTCCTTTCAGAATCGTAAATTTTTTACTTCAGGCCAGTCGTTCATATTATACATCTCTGCAACATGTCGTTTTATTTGAAAACACTTCATTATAAATGAAGTTTCAGATTTTTAACATTATTCTCTTTTTTAATTGTAATGTCAGGATTGAACTGAACACAGTAATACATTTGCAAATACTGATTTTATAACTGCATTGAAGGTTCCTGAAATTAATTTTCTCATTAGATTAATAGCGAAGGAAACACTGACGTTGTCACAGATTGAGTTTTATGAAATGTAAAAGCTTACGAGGTTGAAATGGAGTGTGATCTTAATCGTGATCGTACATAACTAAACATTAAACAAATTATATTATCTGTACGCAGTAATTATCATACATGAACTATCTTCAATAACTAATTATTGCACTCGAGTCCCTGACACGCAGTATTTTAGGAAGGACATAAATGAAAGGTACGCGTTTCTTCCATAAAAATAAAAACTTTCCTCAAGTTACTCAGCTCAATGTTGTTTTTTTCTTTGCATTATTACTTAGTAAATACCTACTCATCATATCAGACATTGATATTCTCATTTAAAAGCACTTTGTAATTTCTTCTAGAATACAGTTTTTTTTTTATAAAATTGATATAGTTTTTGAGTATGAAAACAGCTGCAACTGCGAATAAAATACCTAAAAACTTACGACCAAGTGGAAACATCTTTCGTCAGGAATGCTGGCTAGGGATAGGTAAATAAATTAGGGTGCGTTCAAGCATTGCTTTATTTAGAATTGGGGCAGCTGCTGTTCCAGCGAGCAACCAGTCGGAGCTAATAATCCCCTAGATTAACTCTCAATCTTATCACGTCGACTGAGTACATAAATAGAATTAAAATAATTGCCTATTAACGTCGGGGAATCACTAATCGAAATTTCGTTTTAGAAGTCGAAAGAAACGAGAAAGTTTCAACGTACAAAACTTCGTAGGGATTTGTTTATTGAAGCATTTAATTTTTGTGTTGACGGGATATATTAGTGTGGGTGTCATAACAGACAAAACACAGATGTTCTGAAGTTATTCGATAAATTTTCTTATATGTAGTTTAAATAAGATGTGATATATAGTTACAGTTATAATATTAGGTTTAAATAAGATGTCTTACACAGAATGGTTACAGAAAATCGGGACCAGACCATAAATTCTAAAAGTAGAAGTTATTAATATTTTTACTTGCCTAATCCTTGTACCTCCTTGTCCAGTGCACTTGAGTGAAACAAACTGCCGTTTGCTTTATGGTATATGATAAACGTTCATGATCAAGCTTTAAAGATTAATATATTCAATATTTTTAGAACTCGTTTTTGAAATGATGTTTTTATAACTTTGTATGAAATAATGTGTAAAAAGAATATACATAACTGTTTTTAAAAGTTATATAAAATAGTGACTTGGTCAGTCACTTTAACTGCTTTTGATTACTTCTTGTGACCAGTCTGTGTAACGACCAACGATCCGTTTTATCTTTCAGTCGTTTTTAGTCGGAAAAAAGTAATCGATACCAATATATCTTGCGAATGTCCGTATAACTGATATCTCCGCGCCCAACTATAAAACGAGGAGAACAAACCAGACACCGATTTTAGGTGAATTGATTGTGGTGGCCTCGTTTCCAATTGATAGCTCGCGTATTATAAGGCACTGCTTTGTAATAAATCTGAACGGCGTGTCATTGTTGGCAGGAAGTAGGCTACAATGGGTTCGACAACTTCCGTTTTCTGTTAACTCGTCATATGTTCCGCTCTAGGAAAACGCGGTATTTTCGCGGCGCCTATTATTCGAGTGAGTCAAACCGAAGAAACCGCACGACTATAAAAGTGTTAACGCAGCCATCGATGGTCTGAAGTCGCTTCTTTTGCCGCAATTTCCTGCAGCCAATAACGCGTGTAAAAATAGCTTTAAGTACAGGAAGTTTGTTGTAATGTGTGATAATATGAGTAGTACATTGTTGGAGTTTTATGGCTACGCGGTAGTAGAAGCAATGAGACATGTTTATGAGAGAAATTAGTATGAGATCTAGAGAAGCGAAAGTGAAGAGAATGCAGGTCAACAAAGACAGAGAGATGTTATCTTCTATTATTATTATGTATGTAATAGAGCTTAAAAAGTCATGTTATTATAGATTTGAGAGACAATTCGTTTGAACATATTTAGATTTTATTGTCTACGCAACTTTATTTTATATTTTTATAAATTAATACATCAACTGATTCAGTCAGCTAAGAGGAGGAGCGCATATTTAATAATTCTCCTTAAAATGTAGTACAAATCTTAATAATGAAAAAGTATATACGTAAAAAGTATATAACATGTCAATATAAACTGCTCGCCAACCTAATTGACTGAATCAATCTGTATAACAAATTCTTTTAACGGACACTTAAAATTTCCTTAAAAGAATTTGTTATAAATTTTCATCGGACAAGAATCTACGTTAATTATAAATTAATAGTTTATTAAATAACTTCAATAACATTATTTTCCAGCTATGTCTGATGTACGTAATCGTGCACAGACGCATATCAGTTAAAATTAATTTGTTTGAAGCAAATTCCGCTTCAGGTTAAAGCGGTTTTAGGTCTGACATTTAAAGATATGCGAATGACTAAATTACTGCATTGATTTATATACATTTGATTCAAAATTTTACTAATTGTAAGATTAGATGGTTCGAAATGATTCAAAAGTTTTGTCATGTGAATAAATTCGTGTCAATTTTGTCTCCAAAAGATAAACAGGGTCATTCACGTAACATATAACAGTAAATGTCTCATTAAGTACAACTGCAACCTATTCGGTTGTTATATACTTTCATTATATTCTTTACTCATTATATTATTTGCTTTGTTAAATGACAACATTAGTTACTTATACCCAATTCAGATTTAACAGGAAATGCCTTCAATTTTTGTTTTTCAAGTGGAATGATGTATAATTTTATTTCTGTTGTAAAGCATACGTATGTCATACGTATTATTTTCCCCCAACAAATTCGTAATCTACTCATTCAAATTTTGGTAATTGGAATGATTTAAGAGTAATGTATTCGCCAAGAAAAAAAGTCAAATCGTAATGTGAAAAAAATATTGTGTATTGCTTAATCTTTGTGTGAGTTCTTTTATTCTTCTTCTTTTTGTTGTAATCCATTTCACTTTTTCCTTCACATATTCTAAGTTGATCCAACTGGGGGAATCTTGAAGCCTTCTCAATTCTTCGGTTATTTAAATTAATCACCTGAGTATATATTGTCTTAAAGTAGCCGTTTCAGATCTGATGTTATCTTTCTAGACACAATAATGCGATTCTTTCTCGCAGGATAAGAAACAGATTTCCAATATATTCCCATATCGGTCGCCATTAACGAGTTCTATACAACTTTCTTCGTTTTAAAGCAGATAAGATTCCATTTTTTTTTTCTAAAAAAATTGGCAAAAGATCACATTTTTGCTATGAAGAAAATTGGTACACAATTGTGAATCTGATAAAGCAACTGAAGCGAAAATATACTTCGACTGATTTTCATAATCTTTTGCAAAAATCTGGATCTGCATTTGCTGTTCTTAAAATAGAACGACTGCATTCTAAGTGCAACTGAAGTATATGTGCCAGCTGGATGTTAAATAGTTTGAAGTTTCTAGTGCTCCACAAATACTGTTGTTTAAAAAATTCTTCCGAATTAACTTTGAATGAAAGTACTTCTTCTTTTTCCAAGTAAAGCTACATTTCTTGAAGCCATAGATCATTCAATTTTCATATCCCTATTATGTGCACTTCTGTGCAATAAACTTAAGCACACTAATTATTTTATAGTTTAAACATTTCTAAAATGATATTTCTGCCAACGAATAAATCAAGATTCCTTTAGGTACAGTTTTTAGGGCACTTTTAAGGCTTTCATTTAAATCTTCCTCGTATTTTATTCTCACAAATTTATATTTTTTCTTTACGTTCGCTTTTAACTGTAATATTTCAAGGTGCTTAATTTTATTGCGCAGAAGTGTACCTCTAAGGGCCAGTAGTATACAATGAGGATAACCACTCAATCATATTAACTGTGTGGTTGAGCAATATCATACAATATCATATCATCAATATCATACATTACCATACAGTTAACTTGATCGAGTAGTTAACTACGTTTTATACTACCGGCCCTAATTCGATTTACAAGAATATAAATTAATTCTTTGCAAAAAATATTTCAATTTAATTTTATGCCATCCTGTAAAAGGTCAAAACTTGATAAGCCTGTATATTCGATTCTCGATACTGTAGAAGGGTGATTTTTAAGATAGAAGATATGAACATTTAAATGTCAAAAGTATATATTTTTCTAGAAAATCTGAAATCCGCAGTTTTAACAATTTATTGTACAACAATTAGTGTCCTCTATCGGTATATTAGCATTTTTTAGTAGTTGAATTATTACCTTCTTAATAAATTGTTGTAATTCAAAGCCTTCTTTGTCTCGTTTATTTGGATATAATAAACATTTATTTTTAATATTTTTCGTAATACTTGAATGTTAATTTCATTATAACTGCATTGTTTCTATGGTTGTTATGCTATCCATAATGACCGTGGCCGTTATTACTATTTGCTCTGTATCGTTGCTATAGTTACAACTAAATCACACTCATAATTCTGCCTACTTATCGAAGTTTATTATTATGAATGTTTTTGCCAAAATAAAGATTTATTTCATCATTTAGTATTACGAAATAGTATATTGTGTCACAAGGGCAGAAAGTGAGCATTAGCAGCCCGCGGCTATGAGCTGCACGAGCGAGTGAAGCGAAGCGAGGGCAGCTCATAGCTAAGGGATGCTAATGCGTTTATGCATGTGTAACACATGACTGTTTTTCGCCTAGCATTAAACCAAATTCAAACTTTGTTTAAAAGTGACGTTTAATGAAAAATTCTGTGAAATGTCATAGCGCGCAAATAAAGGTCGTTTGTGTCGCTAGGTTACGAACTATAAATCGTTTTGTTATGAGTTTAGCAGCCCTAGGGCAGATAAACATTACTTTCCGTCACATTTTTAGGGTTAATATGAGTTACTTTCGCAAATGGTAGGCGAAAAACTATAAAACAACATACGGGCGATATGCATATAACAAACTCGGATAATTTATAGCGTCGGCTGGCGCCTCGGACATATCCTCGTTCGTTATATCAAGCATATCAGCCTAATACCGTTATATGCTATAATATCTTCTAGACTGTTACGAATCGAACTTTTATTCAAAGTGATGTATGTTCCTTAAAATTTGTGAACTAACTAGAAACTCATTTAAATTCACAAGAATTAGGAAATAAATACATTTATCCTTCTGACCATAATCGGTTTGCTTGTGTCAGCAATTTTTCTTGATGTGTTTTCACAGCGGGAGAAAATGACTTCCTTTAAAAGGTAATTCAATAGCCTGATAAATTCGTCAATTATCCCCGCATTGTCGCCCACGACAACTCAAAAGAGATATAATTATGCAATGTGAAAAATTTATGACATTGCTGTTACATCAACCACTTCTGCCAAGTCCTTAAGCGGCAACTAAATTTATTACCACTGACTTAGCAGTCTGCTCATAAACATTCCCCATAGAGACTTTAAACATGACAGTTGCGGTGATTATTCGCATACTCGAAGCAATACCTACAAAACCATTAGTGCATAGCAAAAATCCACAGAATGTTATAAAGAGAACAGAATTAATTCGATTGTAATCGATTATAAACACGCGGTAGTTAATTGTTGATCATTATCCATTTGCTTTTACAACTCGGTGCATTATGAGGGCAAATATCTGTCCATATAATCTGTGGTCTATCCCGGAATCCGCTTAGGGGCTTAGGAAACCGTATTTTATGCTGCAGTTAGTTTAGAACGTGTTTCGTTTTAGTCTCTTGCATAAACAAATCTCAAATTAATCACGCGGGACCTTCCACAAAAAAACAGGTATTATATCCGGCCCACGGATTTGGGTCGGTTATAAAAAAAATATTGCATAATTTAAGTAATAATTACAGACACATGCTGCTTCGTAATTGAGCATTCACTCCGTCCTAATTAATTACTTAATTATTCTTCGGATTTTATTACTTTCTTCTCCATTCATGCAGTTGTGAGGCTCGTTTTTGTAGCGGCTTTTTCTAAATGAGATCAGAGATGCTATTATGACGTACATATCTGTGCGTCGTACACTCCCATGCCTTCGAAATCCTGATTAATGGTTTGGGAACTGCTATTACTCAGATCCGTGTCACATGTCTGTGCGAGATTACGAAATTTCATTTAAAAAGAAATATGTTTACAGGATACTCGTCGGCTTCCCGTCCCATGAATGGCTTTTAAGGATATGCAACGGCGAGAAGTGATTTATGTTGATCTGTGATCGGATTGTAAAGACGTGTGGTAAGGAATTTTCTGCTTTTGAGCACGGGAAAATTAGAACCAAACTGCTGTTTGCTTTATGCTCTATGATATACCCCGAATATTTAAAAATTTCAGGCAGCAAAATCAAATTGCACTTTTTCTCTTTACACGTCTGATAGTACGTCACAAGTAGGTAACAGTTAAAAATGTCAGAAGAAAATCTGCTTCTTTAACCATGGAATCAGTGAAGCATGAATTTATTTTTATTTTTTGTTGAGAAAATCAATGTGTTTTTTATACTCTTGGACGATAACATTGAACTCAATTAAGGAAAGCGTCAAGTTGATTTCATTTCAGCTACTGCTTTGTAGTTAATAAAGTGGCTTTCATCTTTCAAATAAGCTGCGTTACTTTCTTTTCCGATGTTGAAAATGTTTCTCTATAAAGTTTCTCCTTAATTAATCCTCCTACGTATACATATATCAAATCTCCATAAGCATATCAGATGACCTAGCTCGAGCACAAAAGAAATTTCGAAGAGGTTTCTTCCTCTCCCGTTTCAGGGTCTCAAGTGCCTCCTCCTATCGGCACAGACACACCCCAGCCTCGAAGCCGTATTATTTTTTTAATCGTACTCGAGCGACTCCTATTTCCATCCACCCATGGGTTCGTTTGGAAACTTTGTAGGAGTTTCGTGGTTTCACGCCTCCGTTCTCTGGTATACCTTACACACGTATTCTTCTCCTAGCTTCGTTTATAAGTGAGACGCGATACACACACTTAATTTCACCGGAACTTGAGTAGCGCTGCGCTGACTTTATTAGTGTTGAATTACGTCCGGTAATAAAATTTGCCGGAAAAATTGCTGCGGCTCGGTTCGCACTGGGAAAGTTTACGTAAAAGTGAAATGAATTCTTGTAATCCGAAAATTCTGTGGTATTATTCTATGTAGTATTCTCTCTGTTGATATAATTACGGTTTCAATTTCTTCTACTAGGTAATTGTGAACAGAATTCATTGCCAGTAATTTCATTGTCAGTAAACCAAAATACATATGCTACTAAGAGAGGGTAGACATTTTCAATGAGTATTGGTTTTTTATATGCTTGCAAAAAAATACATTAATAAGCACGTTTCCTACAGATGGCTGTCATTTACATCTTTCGTTAAGTATTATAATATCTTTGTTCATGAGAAGAACTTTCACTACCAATGGCTTGATTTATGTCCGTCAAATCTTTCTGACATGTAAGGTTTGCTTCCTAATATAGACTGCAGGGAAACTGGCGTATCCCACTTTCACAATACGAAACGGCCTCAATTCGAAAACGATTCCTCTTTACTTTTGCAAACTCCGTGTAGACGTTATAATCCTCGGAATTACACGCGAATCAAATTACTCTATAATTTTCGTAATCCAACAATGGGCACACTAGACCAACAGCGTATTATTAGCATAGCAACTTTCTCTTGCTAAAATGCAACGCGAAATTTCGACATGATATTCATGAATGAATTTCTCCGTGTGCAGAAGTACCGTGGAGAATAAATGACGAGACGTCAGATCAAAAAGATTGTCGGTCGGCGCCTTCCAGCTTTGGAAGCACTCACAATGTGCTTCATTATGCTCGTGACTAGAATACGAAGACCAGAATGTGTTACATAGATTTTAGATAAATAGGTGCCCGTTTACTGTCGACAACGTAAACAGACAAGTGAGGATTTCCTCGTTACCAAAGAGAAACGAAAGGTTTCGTTATCACCATCGTCATCAGCTTTATCGCACGTAATCTAAATAAAATTATTGAATAATTTTACATTGATAAAATGCTATCGGGCACAGATAAAATAACCAAAAGTAGTTTTCAATTGGATTTATAAGTAAGTGAGTGTAGTTTGTTGGAAATAACCACAGTAATGTCTCGCTAAATATTTTATGAGGAAAAAGTGTAGGTACGTATAAATTTTCGTGCAGGAAAATTTTCACCTTGAGAAATGCATACGTTATATTCGTTCGCTACTGTTTGCTACCCTTGAATTTTTCCTGCGAGTTGACTACAGAAACTTATGAATACTTTATGGAATCTTACAGGGCAATCGATGTAATTTATGTACCTTTAAGGCCGTTTTACAATACTCTTTAATTGAATCAAAAACTATCTGGAAAAATAGAACGTGTTCTACCTCCAAACCATATCTGTTCCAAATATTTATTGTAGAAATTGAAAAAAATCTTGTGCAACAAATAAGATAGTAAAACGGCCTTTAGTTATGAAAATTGTTTTGAATATAAGTCTATTTTAGGATGGAACATATGATCTGGCATATGCCTAAGTATATGAAAAGTGAACATTTTCAATGACACAATAGGTGATATTCAAAAATCTGTGTATTAATGACATTAAGTTAAAGCTATCCTTCGGAAGTTGGTGTTCATTTGATTGTTTACTCACTATTTCCTTTAAGATGTTTTCTGATATTATGATTGATATACTCAATACTTCATTAATATTCAATATAACTCAATCAAATTCACATACGAACTAGAACAAAACTGTAGCTTACCGTTTCTGGACTTGAAAATACTAAGAAATTATCAAAAATTTGAATTTGAAATCTATAGAAAAACCACACACACTGACAATTACATCCATAATGATTCATTCTGCTACTATAAATACAAACAATCAACGTTTCATTTTTTACTCAACCGTTTACTGTCAGTTCCTCTATCCGAAGAAAAGTACGACCAAGAACTCAACCATATTTTCAAAATTGCAAACATGGATGATTATAGCAAAACTCATATGACCAGAACTCTGAACAGAATTAAACAGAATAAAATCCTGAAAACCGCAACAACACTTACACCCACAGAAACTGCACAAAGAAAGAAATATTGCAAAATTGCGTTTGACACTATTTGGCAACACAAAATAAAAAATTTGGTTTAACACTCGCCTTCAGTAATAACAACAGCTTAAAATTAAAACTCACGAAAAACTTAGAAACCACTGACCCTCTGCTAAAATCAGGCATTTATCCTTTGATAAATGCCTGATTTTAGCAGAGGGCAAACTAAGAGAAATATACAGACAAAATTCAAAGAACACGTACAATTTAAAACAACATAACATAGACAAATCTGCCGTCGCTTTGCATCATATCGAGACAGGACATAACTTCTCCATAAACAACGTAAAATTATTAAAAACATCGACAAATAAAAATTTAAACATGCTAGAAGCAATATACAGTGCTCGCCAAAAAGTCGGCATCAAATGGGAAAAAATTTTATTTCTAATTTTTCGAAAAAACTTTCTAGGGCAATAATTTGTGCTTGTCTGACAACCTATTTGGCCCCTATTAGATATACCGAGTGATTTTTACTTACTTAGAAAATTTTTCGAAATTGCCAAAATCCTAAAATTGTTATATCTTGGAAATTAATCAAGATTCCAACGAGATTCTTTTTACTGTGTATTAGTTTTAGCTTACTGAATAATCTCAAGGCCAGAAAATAACGTTTTTTTCTTTAACATCGGCAAAATTGAATTGTTCAATTTTTGAATTTTTCACAAAATTTCACGTATCCAAACCTATTTTTAAATTTCAAATGACTTTCGATGAAACCTTCAAAGATTTGTAATTGGAAAAAAAAATAAAGAAATATATTTATTTATTGACTTAGATATTTTATTATTTGCCGAAAAGTAATATTTGTACATAATTGCAACGTTTTTGATGCAATATGCTTTTGAGGAGAAATATTTTTTAATGGTAATTAACAGGTGTTGCAATGTCTTCTGAAAACTCTAATGTACTCCTATTAATGAATTCCTGTCACAAAAATCCCCTAAATGTTCTTTTACAACGACCTATATGTAGAGAGTTTTTCCTTGTGTAGTTTATGAGACGGCTATGAATTGTTTTAATGTCAGGTAAAGTTATAGAAAAACTCTCCTCATTTAGGTCGTTGTAAACCCAACACCTGTTAATTTAATTATCATTAAAAAATATTTCTCCTCAAAAGCATATTGCATCAAAAACGTTGCGATTAGGTACAAATATTACTTTTCGGTAAATAATAAAATATCTAAAGCAATAAATAGCTTTCTCTATTTTTTTTTCCAATTACAAATCTTTGAAGTTTTCATCTAAAATTATTTGAAATTTAAAATTAAGTTTTGATATGTGAAATTTTGCGAAAAGTTCAAAAATTGAAAAATTAAATTTTTGCGGAAGTTAAAGAAAAGACGTTATTTTCTGGCCTTGAGATTGTTCAGTAAGCTAAAACTAATACACAGTAAAAAAAATTTCGTTCAGATCTTGATTAATTTCCAAGAAATAACAATTTTAGGATTTTAGCAATTTCGAAAAGCGCTATTTTCTAACTAAGTAAAAAACACTTGGTATATCTAATTGGGGCAAAATAGGTTTTCAGACAAGCACAAATTATTGCCGTCAAAAGTTTTTCCGAGAAATCAAATGACTCATCAAAGACTCATTATTAATCAATGATTTATCCCCGTTATAGAATAAATTGTTAGATTTCATAAACTAGCCTAAAAAAACACTTTCACCCCAATCCTTTCATCCGTTCCTGGAAAAGTCCGGCCAACTTTCACTTTCTCTTACCCTTAAATATAAGTGAGAAGTTTTGTAAATATATTTTTGTATACTACTGAGGATGTACGCATCGCGTTCGAAATGTACATTTAGTTTTTAATAAACAGTTTTTGTGAAAAGGGTGATTTCGTTTTTGCGTTTAAAATTAGCTATTTATTGTAAATAAATTATTTAGATTTTTTGAGGTGTAAATACGTAGGAATTAAGTTTAGAATTGTAAATATTGGGATAATTTATTTAACGCCATAAAATAATTCAATGTGATAAAGGAAACTGTAGGTTATAGTAAGAAGTTCGGAAAATAAACAAGTGAGAGCGCTGTGTTAGTTATCGCGTGAGATGGTAGCCCGTCACGCTTTACAACCGCCGACTCGCGGTTTATCGCAATAAGCGGTAGAACCTTTGCTACGTGATTGGTACGGAAGGCAATTGAGTAAATCTTTAGTGGAAAGGTTTTTGTGAAAACCCCGACCTAATATTATAAATTTTCTTTAAAAACCCGTGCTAATAACACAGAATGGCAAAATTACAGTTTTATCCGCGGTTTGGATTATTTTGTGTAAATTTGATTAGTATGTGTTTACACATTCCTAGGATACATCAAAAAATTTCTATCACGTAAGGAAACTACAGGACAAATTATGAAATACTGTGGTCAATATTTAAAGGATTTCAGCATTTATTTTATTCGTTTAACATATTATATCGTTATTAATATCTGCAGTTATTTTGTTTATGAGTAATTTTTAGATGCCCGTTTTGTTTTTTAAATTTTTAATAATAATAATAATTCCAACGACTTTGATATCGTTTTTGCATGTTTCTATTTCTTGATGGAATTTTTTGTCTTGTTCTTCACTCACTGCACCAAGACTTTCTGGGAAATAGTCCAATTGTGTCACATTGGTGAGACAAAAGTAATATTCTGCGTGACTCACAGGCTCAAACCATATCATATCGTAGGTTTTCCAAAATTCAGAGATTTCATTTGCCCATGGAACCATTTCCTCAATTACTCGGCGCATGTATGGCAATCTTAAAACCGAATATTTATCTTGGACATAAATATAAATATGGAGAAACCAAAATATAAAAAAAAAAATTTGCAACAAAAACTAATATCTTAAAGAATTCAGATTACAGCATATAATTGGCTCATCAACAGGTGACATTACATAATAAATAAATAATTTGGCAAACGTAAAGAAATAAAAAACAAAGAATTGTCCAAAATACCCTGAGATCACAAAGCAATTAATTAAATTGTTGACGATTTAACACAGCAATATGTCCGATTTCATTTATTTAAGGAAATAGAAGACTTCAAAGTTTTGATTCTACAGTCTTTTTCTATTGCTTTTCCCCTTTTGTCAAATGTGTTTCCTAATTTGTCAAATGACTTTCCAATCCGTTCAAAGTATAGTAGGCCTGCGGATTGGAAAGTCATTTGACAAATTCGGAAACAAATTGACAAAAGGGGAAAACCAAAAGAAAAAGACTGTAATTATTTTAATATTTCAAAATCACTTAAATATTTATATAAATTGCTAAAAATTCAAAATCATGTAAATACATAATAATTATAATAAATTCTCAAAATGTCCTCCTCGGCTTCAATGCATGCTTCACAAAACCTTCTATTTCCTTAAATAAATGAAATCGGACATAAGTTCAAATGATTTTTTCTTTTTTCTTAAAATTACATGAGCTTTCATATGGCAAAGCTTATCGGTGAGCTAATAAATCACCCTGTATTTTGTGCCTAATGAAAAAAAGATACCGATTGAAGGATTTTATTAAATTAATTGGCACACGTCGTAACTCAAAATTTATATGTGACAGAATTTTTTACTTTCAAATTCAAATATAGCACAGATCGAATATTAAAAATCACCTATTACAATAGCAGAAAAGAATTATTAACGTATTGACAAGTGGAATATTGATAACCAGAAAACTTCTTTTTCTACAGTAAATTTAATCGGGTTTTGCATACGATAAGGATCCACCGTATCAAGCAAGATTAATCCAAAATGTGCCCCGAGAATTAGAAGAGTACACAGGGAACTTTCAAACTTAATTATGTAACAATGAAACAGTAGCAAAAACTAATACACTCAGTTTACGGATTCCAGATGATATTCTAATAATAATCAGGCAAATAATCGCAGAGCGTTGTAGACTATTTACGACATGTGAAAGTTGTAATTTGCGCAAAATTATGATTGAGATAGCGTTGTAGTACACTATTTACTTGATGTCATTTAGCGTCCTTATAAAAAAAAATATAAAAGGTAAACACTGATAGCGTTAGTTCCCAGAAAAGATAAACTGAACTGATTGCAAAATATTATCGTAATATTTTTTTTTAAGTTACCGCTGGGACAGGTTTGGTTGGTGCAAATACATGACTCGACGTGGGTGATACAACTGCGTATGTGGTCTATGCTACTAACCTCATCTCTATGTTTCTGCTTGAATAGCGATGTAGATTAAGCTCGGTATTCATCTTCGTTTCCATCAGAATGCATTGTTGAAACGATTTTTACCCAGCTATTTTTTTTAAACAGTATATTGCCTTTGTAAAAGCAATGATTTATAGTTCAAACTACATAATTCTAAAACAGAATGTTTCACTTTTTTGATAAACATAACAAAAATTTTAAAAAATGGACTTTCCGTAATATTTTCAGCCATTTCGACATTGTTTTGAATAAGCAGTATTTGAAGTACATTTGCAACGTAAAAGTGTAAGAATGCTATTTTGCCACAATTCGCAAGAGCAAAACTAGATTTCCTGAAAAGAATGTATCATTGGCATTTCACAAAATCATCGATGACGTTATACATCAAAATATGGACAAGAAAAAAATATAATCGACCAGCCCAAGCATATTTGTCAAAAATGCATATTTCCAAGAACCAGATTTTTCTGACGCACGCACTGCATATTTAATGTGTGGAATTTTTAAATGCACTCCAAGAACTAGTTGCAATAAATTCTTGGATGCGCACCTAATTGAAATAAATGAACCCTACTACTTTAAACATGCACAATCCCGGTTGCGATAATTTATCCATTCAAAGGCAATTCTGGCATTATTAAACGACGAGCGGAATCCACAGAGAAAAACGAACAGCATCTTCATGACTCGATACCATTGTCTGTTACCTGTGTGTACACAGTTTGACATCAAGATAGAATTACTTATGCAAACCACGTTTGTGGATACACGAAACGTAATGTAATGCAATCTCCTTGCCGTAGCTTATATTCCCCGTTCATGATTTTGACAGGTGCACTTACCGTAAAGTATGCGGGTAATGAGCGTTACGGACTCATGCTGTAACTAATTTTATCAACTGTCTGCGAAAAGGGATTACATTTGATGAGTCTTCGTCAGTAATTTGTCGAGTCATTGGCAAGTACAGGATGCAGTCGGTTTTTTTTTTCTTTTTACTAATTTGGTCGTCGCAAATCAATTGACGAGTAAGCCTTGAATATCTTGTAATGTTGTAAGAATCGATTATTTCTTGATGTGTAAACATGACAAATTTTGCATTCAATAATAATCATGTTCGTATTCGTGCTGTTTCTATTACTCGTACAAATGTAATATGGACAGCGACAGATCCGTAGTACATGTTTCATATTTATAAATATTTTTCAAATTGGACACAAAATTAAGTTGTAAATAAGTCAGTATCTATGCTATATACATATACTTTCCTCATCTCTCCGTAATTCCATTAAAAATAATAAAAAAATAATTAATTCAAGAACACAAAAATCTTTTCTTGGTTACTTTCGCCCTTCTCCAGTGCCAAATTAAATTTTCCTACTTTGTTATGCCTTGCTACAGCAAACACATTAAATTGAAATTTCTATTTATATTTTGTAAACAGTGCGATGAAGAAGATTAAAACAAAACAAAAACCCTAACTATAAATATGAAAAGACGTTGCCGTACTTTTAATTTAATTTTTCATTAACATTTTGATAAAATTTACGTATTAATAATAAGTATTAGTATTTATTATTATAATTTGACTGAAACGTTTTTAAGTGCCTGTACATTTGCGCAGTATGTGACAGTAAACCATTTAAAATAAATTTAGGAATAATTTGACCCAGTTAAATTAATGAAGAAATAATAATAGCCTTAAGAGTAGATAAATTGTTAGGGTTCATTTTACCCTTAGCCGAGCGTTGAATATTGAATTTTCCGGCTTTAATATTGCAGTTGGGGCAGAAGTATCAAGTGAAAATCATATTTACATTTTGTAAACAGGGAGACAAACACTGAAAATTGCCATCAGGATGAAGGAAAGAAATTGCTGTTGATGAAAGTGCTTCATTTAAATATTAAACTTATATTATTACTTATTTCTCCAATTGTGAAATGAAATTTTTAAAAGCTGAAATATTTTTACCATTATTTGTTTATTTTTTATCTGCTTAAAACAGTCCTGTAATACACACATCTTGTGTATGAAGTCTGACTCAGTGTTTGTTTATATTTACATGATAAGAAATGAGGTCAGAACTTTTTTCTTCAATTGTTGCAATGAACAATGACGCATTCTTTGTATTTACAATAATCTTTTCCAGATTTATTTGCATTTCATTAGAAAGTAAGAGAACGTCGATATCATACATGTATAAAAAGAAAAGTATCTATATGCTCATAGTTGAATGATAAATTTTATTTTTGTCTTTAATATGATATTGTATGTACTTACAACGATATGAAGCACCAAATTATCCCAGATGTTCTGTAACGTATTCCATATCATTCATTCCATTCTTTTAGAGTTTGTTTCACACATTTAGTGACTAAAATATATATATTTAGCGGGCTCATTGTCAGTCAGCTTTTTGTACGAGAAACGAGTGAGACTAGAAATTGCATCGCATATTCACATTCACAAGCTTTGTGCGTATTTGCAATACACAGGACATTTCAGAACCATAACATTTCTAAATCTAGATTTTTGAACTCAAACATAAATATAAATAAAACGAAATATTTAAATCGCGACATCCTGCGATCGCCCAAATAGTGCCAAAACAGAGGATGCTCGAGGAATCTGCTGCAATCAAAACCGACTTGCAACAAAATTAAAAAAAAAAGATACAATTGTATCACATTCAGTAATACTTTTTTTGAAAGAGTAGCTGGACATATCAAGTTTGCTTCTAGTGACTGGCATCGAAAAGAAGTGGGCTTGATTAGTCAAATTTCTCTCTTTATTTTTCTAGCGCGTTCCCTGTCGCACGCATTATAAAAAGGATGTCTAGTTGAACATTTACCGAATCTGTATGTATGTTTTAAGCACACAAATTGGTGACTAACTTGCTACTAGAAAACATGATTGCAATTCTTTACTTTCTGTTAAACTACCGAAAGTAATCATGTAAAATCGATGCTAGATTTGCAAAATCAAATATTTACTATGCACTTATACGATTAACTATTGAAATTGCATTGCCTTGCATCATCAATCACTTCAGGATACCGTGAACGGATGTTTTCACACGGATGCGGACGTTGCACCAAAAACTTTATTGCTCCATACCGTTACGAAAAATTGCGACCGCTCAGACGTAACGAATCCTTTCCTGCCACTTACTGTTGACCAGGCCAATCTCCAGTTACGAACATAAAAACATCAAAAAATTAATGCACTTTTGAGTAGGCGAAATCCGAGCAAATTACAGGCATGAAGCATCAAAAAATTAAGCGTTTCAAACGAAAACCATTCAGCCTAATTGCCCTCGCGTGCTCCGGATACATAACACAACGAAGTTAAACATCGCCGGTAAATGCGAGGAGGAGACCGACGCTGCATGCCAACGCAATCTCTACGTACGTGAAAAACTATCTCCTTGAAGCGGATTGAATTTTTCACATTCGATTATACTGTGCAGACATGCAACAATTACCAATAAAATGAGGTTAAGACGTTCGCGAGTTATTAGAACCACATAGAAATTGTGAATAAAAGCGTAGCTACACATTTCTACACGTTCGATTTTGTTTATTTTTAAAATCTAAATTACGTACATCTCGTTAGGTGCCTATTGAGAAATTGCGCCTTTAATTCTAAAGTGGTCAAGGACACAAACGTCCCTTCACGTAACTTCGTAGCAGAGGATTAAGTTACGCGCATTACACAGTGCTCTTGCGTAGTTCAATATTTATATTTTAATTTACGTCACAAATGGGATTGTTTTTTATTGTCAACGTGTTCTCTAATTTATTAGTAAGTTTATAACATTCTGCTTTCTCATTTACCCTGAATTGAAAAAGTACAGAGTTAGCCATTTTTATTTTTATTTTTATTTTATTTTATTCCAATCCAAAACGTGTATAGGATGCATTTTCATAATCTTGAATTCTGAACTTCCTACTTCATACTGTACAGCGAAAAGATAGACGATTTTTATTGTCAGTAACAGTTGCTCCGCTGATTTTATTGTGTACGCACTCATTGCCTAATTGGTCCATATCGCTTGGCAATATTGAGCAATTATTTGACAGAGAGTTGCTCCACATATTTCGTACAGTGTGTTACCGTATGTTACTAGATGTTGCCATGACGTAAAAATTGACTGAAGTTGCCGGTAATTGGGCAATTTTAATTGCTCGTGTAAGAGCACCTTTATAATATTTATTTATATTTCTATTTACACTTTCTTTATATTAGCAACTTCCAATATTAAGATATTCGATGTTGAACTCGGAAGAGAATTAAAATTTCAAAATTTGCAAACTTCAATAAGGTTATTTAATGTTTCTGTGACAATGCAATTAAGGTCGTTTTTAATGCGTTGGGCTTTCGAAAAGCTTTTACGTGAAAATTTCGCCTTAATTACATAACAAAATTAAGATGCGCAGGACAGGCTACGAAATTTACTACGGGCGTAATTCTTTAACGAGGTCGAAACTGTACGAAAGCAACGGCATTCCGCATTTAATGAATACGAAATTTAATTAACTTTTAATTATACAAAGTGGCCACTTAGGTGTAAAAACATTCGGCACAGCTTTCATAACCGTACGAAAAGCATGGGGCGATGTTATTCACCTTTCCGGTACGAAGGCGAAACACTTCGGGTCCATTCTTTGAAAATGAACGAGCAAGTCGTCCGTTTAAGACGCGAAGTTGAAATTAGAATTGCTACGGTGGTTTTGACGCACTGAATTTTTACTTGCGGATCGGTAATTGAATTGTGGAGTTTGCACGACGCTTGTGGTATGCAATCACCGAAGAGTAAACGTTTTGTCGGTTAATACTATAACCTTTACCTGTGAATTACACGGAATGCGTTGTAAAATCTAATGGGTCTGTTGCTATTTCATTAAGGGTATTGACTTTGTTGCTTTATTTAATGCGTTATTTGCTCAACGAGTTTAAGCCTCTTTCAACGAGCAAGACATGAACACATTAACAAAGGAGTAATCTCGAGCATTCGTTAACGGAAGAACGACCACAATTACGGCACGTAGCTTATATGACAGTCAAGTCTGCCAGTTATTTCAGTAATTTTAACATCTTACGCACGGCATGAATTAATTACGCTGATTAGTAATAAGATAGTTTGTTTCAGAGTTAATGTCGCTCAAGATGAATGAGCAACGCACATGCGAAAAGAAATTCTTTCGAACCATTCAGCATTAATTTGCTGTAATCACATAATTATTCTTTTTTATTCAATCTCATTTGTGTTTGGCTTGCACATAAATAAATTATTTGCATTTTTCTTTTATTCAATTATATGACGTTATTGTTTTCAACTTTTATTGATTAATTTACAAATAAGATAAAATAATAAAAATGCAAAGCTTAACAAAATTTAAAAGAAGAGAAAGATATATTGTGTGAAATAAAAAAAAAACTGACGAATATGTGCCATGAATTTTGTGGAGGAAATCAATCGAATTCTAAAAGTCAATTAATAAAGCTAATCTAAACCAACGAGATTGGTTTAGATTGGGCAACCCAGCCACTTACTTTATGCTTCATTAATTTGTTCATAAAGAAATAAGTTTTCATTGATTGATTGCACGTTTCCTTTTTTTTTTTCAAAAGCCTCTTAAATCCACAGATTTTACCCACACGGGTATATAGGAACGTTTAAACTATCGTTTACCAACATTATCAACAACAATGGAAGATTGAACATTCGTGAAGCATAAAAGCAATATGCCATTAAGATAACAGATTGTAAATGGTTTTAGGAAATTTTAATTTTTTCCTCGAAAACTTTAAAAAACCTTATCCAATCATCCTCAACCCAACTATTTGAACTTTCAAAGTTGACTTCTGTTGTAACTACTTCCAGTTGACATTGAAATCACATAGCCTTTTGTTATTAATTTTTTTTTCACAACTTCCTACTGATCTGAAACATCCGAAATATTGGTCGTATTCATTTCATTGTCATATTTTAAAACTTCAAATTACTTTTTTCTTTAAATAGTGTACTGCTATTTTAGTGTCATTGCAGGTCTGCACATTAAGGACCTTCTTCTCTATTAGTGACACTATTAACAGCTAAATATTTCAATTGAGGGAATTCCGATCATGCAGAAAGGGGTAATCGCCACTGGCCATAGTCCTTTTTGATCTTTGTTGTCTGTTTTTGTTGTAGCTGACACTGAAGTACTTACGCGAGAAACAGAAAAAGGATCATGGATATTGAAAGAACTACAGGCTGCTTGTTGTTGCTATAAAAGAGGATAGAAAAATTAAAGAATTTTCAAGAAAGCAAGACTAGAAAATGTTCTCTTTTTTCATGACGTGATTCAGTTTTTTCTTACTGATACAAGAAAATGAGTTGATGAACCGTACATGTTTTGCCACAAATAAAATAGAACTCTCCAGATAACCAACGAGATATAGGTAGTTGTTTTCATAAGTAAAGAGCTCTGCGTTAAAAATAAAACGCGTCTGTTGTTGCATCATCAGACTTAAGAATCATAACTCCGTCCTTTTTTCTCATTCAACGTTTACAAAGAAATAATAGGTACTGAAATAATTGTCGGTTGTAACTTCGGCGATTAATTACGCAGAGCTCAAGTTCCGTGATTTTCATATTAGGAACAAATCAGAACAAAAATTTGTTTTTTAAATACTCAATAGATGTTTTCGCAAATTCGAAAACTGAACATTTGTCGCAAACCATTTGCTAATTTGGAAGCTCAATTGACTTATTTGCCGCCAGATGTCTATTTTAAGTAACGAAGTAATAAGTGTAAGATGGGGCCAGGACGAGATAATGTGATATACAGTTATAATGTTCTAAAATTTGTTTTTTAAATACTCAATAGATGTGACTTGTTTCCGCAAATTCTAAAACTGAATATTTGTCACATACCATTTGCTAATTCCGAAGCTCAGTTGACTTATTTACCGCCATATGTATATTTTAAATAACAGGAAAATAAGTGTAAGATGGGGCCAGGATGAGATAATGTAACATACAGCTATAATATGCTGTTAATTATTCTTTTAAACTTTGCATCACACCACTTTGTGGTACAATTTGTTTACTTGTTACTTATATTTACAGGTTTCGTTTTTCCATTGTAACAGTAGCTCCACCACGTTTTTGGTGAGCTGGCTCCAAAGTAATGCCGAATTTGTTTCTGTTTGAGGCGTCAAATTTAAAACATTTGATGAACCATCTGCTTAGCTCTATCATCTGTTGTTTTACTTATCAAAGACGAGGTTGCTCAGAGGAACAAGTTGGCAAGTCTAATAAAGAAAAAGAAGTGCTGTAGAGACTGGCTAAAAAAATTCTAAAGCGGAACTAGACAATAACTTTGAGAAATCCAGGAGCAATCAGTATTAATCAAATGCCAGCATTCAATAAGAAAGGAATTCAAATACTTTGCACTTACGTAGAGGGATTGATGACAAAATGTTAATTTAAACATCACAAAATTTCGATGCAGATGAAGTGGGAATTTTAACAGTACATAATTCTGAAAATTCGTGGTGGTTCAAAGCAAGGTTTATAGCATTTACTACAAACTGGGAGCAAAAAAATAGATTACTGTAGTTTTCGTGTTTTTCACATTTAACATATACGTGCAGTGTTAAAGGCCTCAACTATATCACCTCAAAACATCCCATCGACTCTAACCATTTTATATTTGATCCCGATATACAGGGTGATTCATATTGAATGTAACAAACTTTGGCATTTTGTTGGGGAGGTCATTTTAAGTGAATAATGTTATATGAACCTAGGTCCCATTTCATTTCGTTACAGAATTACAACAGGTCAAAGTTTTAATGGCGTAATAACAAATAGGTAAACAAAACACTGTTTTGAATTTATAATTATTATTCAATTTAAAAACTTTCTGCAGCGTGATTACCAGCATTGATATGAACATTTGTATTTTTTGTAATACCACTCCGAGAAGGCCAAAAACAAAATACATTAATTAATCCAGTTGTTGTGATTGACGTTTGAAAGAGTAAATTTAATAATTAACTATTATTTGTCGAAAAAATGCCAAGTTTCAGTGCAGCTGAATATGCCGATAATGTTTTCGTGTATGGAAAACTTTATAAGAATCTGGAAGACACTCCACTTCACTTTCGGCAACAAATGTGGTACCAGCATGATGTCGCCCCAGCCCACTATGGAAAACGTGTAACTGAATGGCTAAGCATAGATGAATTGGTCGTAGGGACCCCAACGCTTGACCTCCGAGGTCCCCTGATCTAAATCTCCTAGATTTTTACCTTTGGGGTCACTTAAAACAGTTAGGCCCGATCTTTCCACCTCCTAATAAAGTTCCCGATAACGTTATTTGGCAAATAACTTGATTTTTATGAATGGTTTCCATGGTGATTCGTAAATTTATTCGTCAAGTAAATTTATCAGGAGGTGGAAAGATCGGGCCTTAGTCTACAGTGTTAAAATAAATACTCGTGAACAGTTTCTCCAAAGGATAATTGATGCTGCCAATCAAATTCGCAATGACGATGCCATAGTTCGTGTTCATGATTCATTGATTCGTAGGAATCGTGCTTGCATTCAGGATCAAGGGGCACATTTTGAGCACACTTTGTTTTGTTTTTAAATTAAATGATAATTATAACTCTTTTCCCTCAGCATTTTCCTGAATTAAGAGGAATACTACGACGATACTCTGATTATCCCAATGCTTACTCAATGTTTTGTTTACCTATTTGTTACTACGCCAATAAAACTTTGATCTGTTGTAAATCTGAAACGACGTGAAATAGGACCTAGGTACATATAAGATTATTCACTTGAAATGACCTCTCCAACAAAATGTCAAAGTTTGTTACATTTAATATGAATCACCCTCTATTTACTAAGAATTTCCACTGGAAATTTGGTGAGGAGAACATTTTCTGGTCTACACCAACCAAAGATTTCATGAAGTGCTTTTGATTTATGAGTGTGTACTGAATATGGCAGCATAACTGCCGAAATATATATCTATGGATATAACATAATTGTGATAAGAGACCAATTGCGAACTAAAGGAAGCAACATAAATTTAGTGATGAAAATTTCACTCCCGCTAAATTAACTCAGAGCACAAGTGCGAAGGCACTTAATTAGGAAACGAATGCATGCAAGCAGAGCATTCAATCTGATTTAAGTTCCAAGTTATTTGCAAATTACTATTTCAATTTCTGTGTCATTAAAAGTTACCAAAAAATAAAATAAAAAGAAACAAAGAACACTCTCAAAGTCTACACCAAGCAAGAAAAGCTAAGCAAGAACGAGCAAGGAAAACATATAAAGCGTCAAATATTAAGAAAAGGTTTTTTTCTATGAAGAAAATCATAAAGGATAAAAATAAAAACTCAAAGTGACCGAAGAACTGCCAAGTCTAAGAAAACATATCAAATACAGGATGATACAAGTGAGGGGGACAATGAAGAAGAAATAGAAAACTGAGAATTCGTAAAGTATGTTTGACATGTGGAGAATTTAGTAAAAACAATGAGTTGTAGTTAAAAGCATGTTATGTTCAATTGGGCTCTTACAAGAATTACGACAAATTCTTTTTTTGTCTTATAAGAGGTAATAATGGTCATGATTGCTATTAAGTTTTTTTTTTTTGTTATATTTTGTATTTAAACTTCAAATTAGTCTATTTCTATTATGTAATTAATACTAGTTTTCTCCCTAGAAGCAGAGAGACTTTTCTTAATAAATCAAACGAATATAAACATTCGAAAAGTGAACGAGCAAAACTGGACTCCACGGAATAAAAGAGATTCAGCGTTTGTGTTACAATTTTTGCCTGCATGTTGTATACGTGCGCTCAGTGAATTTACAATTTAATAAATGCAAGTGGCTGCAGTAATATGAGTTGTAGATATGAATAATTCAATCTTGCAGCTAGGTCTTCGACCTTCGTCATACATGTCAGCATCCCATACGTTTGTATTGGTCCTAATATGGAAACGACTACTGCACACACTTGCAACTTGCAAGCATCGAACGTGTTCTCTCTTTGCCTACACCCACCAATCACCACAACTTGATCGTTTCTTAATTCGATTTAACCTATAATAAAATCCTGCAGGACGTTTTGTCCTTATTAGACAAACGACATATATAAATTGACTAACTCAATAGCGACACGAATTTGCGTAACATATTTTCAGCAATTAATTAGCGTAATTGCCCACTAATCAGTCATGTCTGCGGAACGTTTTAAATGAGCCTTAACAAATCTCCTGTCGGGCTTAAAGCAAAAGTAATCGATAATTTAAGCATCTCTTCGATCTTTAATATTCATTAGGACCGCGTTAAACGTTATAAATCGGAACTCTAAATCTCTTGTCAGCTGGTACATACGCACGGGAGACTTGTTAATTTAAACATTCGTTTTGCTTAAACGTGACGTGACTGTTTGCGCGCAACTAATTTAGTATTTCGGTTCTTCGCCGTGACACAAAAAAATAAATCTCGCGGTGCAAGTACGTGCTGGCAATAAAAATACGGGATATATTTACGAGGACGGGGCGAAATTACAAACAATCCCGTATGTGACTCACAGCAACAATGTTAATTTGTAATATTAGATAAGGAAATTGGTTAATAATATTAATGTAATAAGCACGAATTTATACTGTCACTCCTCATCTAACGAGGCTAAATCAAGTGAGTTATGGTGAAGCAAGTCGTAACAATTATGAAATGTTAACGGATTCTTGGTCGTCTGCGGTATACGAGGGTATTTTTTGCGCCATTTACGTTTGCCTGTTGTGTTTTGTGACGAAATATTACTTTCCCGTGCGCATATATACCATGCTGAATTACTTGCCGTACATCGCTTACACATCACAGAGGATGTTTGGTTACACAACAGACCGTATATGCAATTTACGTACACAAAAGGAACCTTCTAATCCTAATGTATACCTTCATTATTGTTCTGTTTGACGTGGGAAGTAACTCGTTCTGAGGAAATGAAATGGCTTGCTGTGATGTTCTAGTGAACATTCAATTACGTAGGTAGTACTTGTATTCATTGTAATACCTTTAGAAGATCGTCTACCTTTTTAATGAAGTTACTTTTGCTAATAAAAATACTTTGGCACAATACTTATAATCACCTAAACAAATTCGCAATAAAAAATATTAAATAGGAAACGTTAGATATTTACTTTCAATCAAGAAAAGGAATCTGATATGCTAAATTGTATGTATGTATAAAAAATACCCTTCTAAATACCATACAGCGCCTTCCATAAAATCCGGATAGAAATTTAAAATATTTGGATTTAATTTGCTGTAAAGAATATTTCTGCAAAAAAATACCTATGTATACTGTTTTATACGCAAAAAATTAACTTAAATAAAATCTTTTCCCAAAAGTCAAATAATAAAAAGTATTCCCATACGTTAAGTCCTTTATGAAAAGTGCGGTATATTTGAATGTACGTATTATATATTGTGCTCCCGGATGAATGGAAGAGGATGAGAAACATTTTGAGTTTTATATTCTATGAAATATATAGGCTTCGATAAGCTTTTAAACCTAGAGCTTTATATTTGTTTTCCATTTTTGTCTATCTCGTACTTTGTTTTTCTCTCTTCTTCTTCTTCCCTGTTTTTTTTACTGTCCATGCATTCGAGATATCTATGTCTATATCAGTACAATACTTTTTATATCTCAAGGTAAGGCTTTAAATTATAGAATTCTATGTAATTGTGTTACCTTTTGCCAGTCTTAGGTCTAGTTCTGCTTCTTCTCCTTCTCATCGATTATTTATCAGATTGCCCAAATACGTGTAATAGTAAAATGTAAATGCGTGGTTATATCCATTCTGATCACCATACAGAAGTCAGAAGTAATTCGTCCGCAATTTAAGTTTTTGTTGGGGAGACATTACTTTTATTTCTGACTGTACGTCTTTCTAAAGCTTATTAACCTTGTACTCCCTTTTTGGATCTCCAAATTTTTCAGTCTTACATCAAGATAGTTGTTCTTTATTCGTATTCATTGACTGTCTTATTTATTTTTAATATTACTTCAAGGTGTAGTTCTTTTATATTTCTCGCAATATACTTTTGTTTGGTAATGTTCCTTATCTATCAATTTCACTTCTTTCGGAACGTTCACAAAGTAATTCAAAGCCCTTTAAAGAATTCTTTGTCCTGGTCTGCAAACCACTCCTCAACGGCACTCGTCATATATCGAAAATGTTTTATTCTTCAAATGTTTTTTTGAGTTTTGGGAACAAATAATAGCCTGACGGTGCTAAATCCGGAGAATAAGACGAGTAGTCAACCAATTTTGTCTTTTTTGCGTTGAAATCAATGACTTGTGAACAGGAGCGTTGTCTTACAAAAAAAGGAAACTTTTAGCAAGTTTTCCGCAATTTTCTTACGTTATTTAGTTAACAACTCAGTATAATTTGCTTCCGTGATACTTGTACCCTGTTCCTAACAATCTATCAGAATTATCCCAATTTGTCCCAGAAAACTGAAGCAAGAACCTTGCCAGCCGATTTTTAAACACGAATGTTTTTTGGTTGTGGAAAACCAGAATCCTTCCACTCTTTGAATTGCTCTGTGGTCTCTGGGTCATGGTCATAGTGATGGTCCCTCGTTTCGTCCATAATAACAAGCCGATCCAAAAAATTTGAAGAATCTTCTTCAAAACGGCGGCGGCGGCAGATTTCCTTCGATGTTGGCAATCTAACGCTTTCAAGCATCTCAGAATTCATTTGACCGAAAGCTTTCTCATACCCAAATCGTGATGAACGATGTGAAAAACACGTTCAAAGGAAATGCACAATGGCTTCTGCTACACGTTTCAGCCCAATTCGTCGATCTTCTAAAATCATATCTTGATCAGGATCAATGTTTTCCGAGAAGTCACAGAAACTGGTCTTCCAGAACGCAACCCTGGCACTGACCACCTAAAGTTTCCATCATATTAACAAAAGTTTCTCTACCCGATAACCCTTTCAAAAATAAATATTTAATAAGTGACCGAAGCTCGATTTTTTTCAAAATCTAGCTTTCTCTCAGACATGTCGTTTTCAAAAATTCACAGCTTTATCTCTGTTCAACTTATTATTTATTGTACTTGTAGCCATAGCAATTAATTAATGTTGTCTGCTAGAACCTTTCCAGGCTAACTGTATGTCAATACTCCCTCGTAGTGTCGTTGATAATGAACCCTCTTCGTCTCAATCTATTCTTTATTCGAGGGTCTTCTGTGTTTACAATGACAAAGATAAATTTCAAGTTTCTATCATATTTTGTCATTTTTTGTATTTACTTATCAAAACTATTATAATGCAGGTCTGATTTACTTATAGTAGATCAAATATTGAATGTAATTATTACTGGATTGGATACTGAAGTGCCATCGTCCTCTCATACCTATAGAATTTATTTGTTCTCATTTGACAGTTTTGACAGATGAATTAAGTTAAAATACTGGTAATTGACAATAATTGTCATTAAATTAAAATATCTGAAGGAAACTAATGGATAACCACCTGAATTAGCAAGAATAACTTCGGAACGTTTGAAAAAATGATGACTATGCCTAGCTTTGCAAACACCTGAAGGATAGAAAAAGAAGAATTACGAAAATACTTGTGTGTACTTAGGAAAACGAACTGTATACGTTGTTTGTCCAAGTAGCCTAGATATGTCCGAAGTTGCTCCATTTGATCATATCAAGTTTGAATGATATGAGAAGAAAGTAAAAAGTATCTTAATTATTTTGGTCAAAAATGTAAAGAATAAATGGTTAAACAATTTTACTTTGTGGATTTAAGTGTATAACATATTGTGCAAATACACTTTCTGTGAGAATTTATAGGTAAGACCTGACACAGCATACCGATCCCCTGTATAAACATGTCATCGACTCTGCATGCGATTTACTTATGTATCGGCTGAGGCATTTTATTTTCATATTACCGTGGCCAGCCATAAATGGCCAAACTAATTAAGATCGAGACATAACCTGTTACCTTTTATTATGACTACGAGTCAACGATCAAAGAGTCAGAGGAGAGAGAAGAAAATTTGTGCAAGATGTAGCGGGATTTTATTCGACAAGTTGCGAAAATACTGTTGACGTTTGACCCCTGTTATTTTTTACGAGGACCCGCGCATTTTTACGATTGCCAAATAAATTTACGGCGGAGTGTTTTCACAGAACGTTTATCGAGTTGCACTTTTTACGAGCAATGTTTTGCTGTATTTTATGTGTGTGTTCGAAGTCGAGAAAATTCAATCTTCATCGGTTGCATGCAAAATATCTATCGTAAATTTCAGAAATCCGATGAATTAAATGTTATTTACCGTAGTGGGTAAACATTAATTACGTTAAACTCGCCTACGCCCTTCTAAAACAAGCAATATCAAAGACGAAAAGTAGACATGTTTTAATTTTCAAGATTATTATTAAACACTGGCAAGAATTATTTTAAAATAAGAGGTACAGGATCAGCCAATAGTGCGTATTCGGAAGATAGTGTCTTTTTAAAAATCTGTTTTCGCTATTACTTACGCAGTATAGGTGCATGATTTAAAATTAGTTACAATTGTACAGGGTGGTTCGGTGATTTGGCTGTGCCAAACCAAAGTTATGTTTTTGTTTTTATTGGAACATACTATACTGGGTGCTTTTGGAAGTATGGCTGAAAAAGAATCCGGATACAATATGAAACAAATCTAAAAAAGGATGGCTGATTTATTTTCTTTTTCCTTTGTTCATTTTGAAATAAAGAATAATTTCATAGCTTTTTAACAATTACATAGCTGTAATGGAGAACTACACTTTTCCACCTGAAAGAACTTACAACATAGTCGAGATTGGGGTCACCACAGTGACCTCAAGTTATTGCAGAAACTGGGAGAAAACAAGTTGGTCAGATAGTGTCAGGAGAACGTGTACAATTAGTGACCTTCTGTGGTATTATCAGTGCAATAGGCTCCACAATACCGCCTGTATTTGTATTTCCTAGGGTGAAATATAAGAGTTATTTTATAAACAGTGCCCCTCCTGAATCATTAGGATTGTCTTCAAAATCAAGTTGGATGACAGGAGATATATTCCTCAATGTGGTAAAACACATTCAGCACCATACGGGTTCGTCGAAGCAGCGTCGAATTTTAATCCTCTTTGATAACCATGAGTTCCACTGTACGATTGGGACTCTAGTGTTTTTCAGAGATAACGGAATTACGCTACTTTCATTTCCCCCACATACATCCCATAGATTGCAATCTTTGGATGTGGCAGTGTATGGTTTATTTAAAAGTGCATTCAATGACTGGATGTCATCTAATCCTGGTAAGCAAATTACTATTTATGACACCAGGCTTAGCAAGCAAGGCACATTTAAGTTCATTTATTCCTAAGAATATTACAAACGCCTTTGAGAAGCCAGGATTTTGGCCTATTAATCGTTTAGCCTTTTCAAATGAAGACTTCATTTCGTCTTATGTTACTGATCGCGAAAAATTTATAGGTGATGAAAATATATCGCTATCTCAATAGGTTAATAACTCTGAGAATGGGAAAAAAACAAGAACCGATGCCTAGCACATCAACAGTATTAACAACTGCTCAAGAAAAATCTCCTGCCAGACTTCCACATCTTTAATATCAGCCATGAGTGAAATTGCTGATAAGCCTAAAAGTGTATCACTTACCAAGTTAGTAACTCCTGAACAGATTAGACTATTTCCTAAAGCACAACCAAGAAAACAAACGGCTAGACAAAATCCAGAAAAGTCTGATATGTACACCACAACACCAGAAAAGGCAAGAATAGAGATTATCACTAAAAAATAAATGAGAAAAAAAGCAAGTGTCCAAGAAGGTGAAATTTGATTTCAAAGAGAAGACTCGAAATATTCGTAGTTCATCAGAAGGCGACAGTGAAGTGGAAATGAGCTTGTCAGATTCAGTTGATGATGTCGGTGACAAATATCTACCAGCGTTATGCGACGATGAGGAATGAAATATAGGTTGTTTCATAGTTGTCAAATATTTGACAAAGAAAACAGTTGTCCACTTCATAGATATACTATTAAGAAAAATCAGTACTTAGATTTTCTTGAAAGTCAAGGACGTAGATTCATTATCGGAGGTGATTTCAATGCGAAACATACTTATTGGGGATCGAGGCTAATAACCACCAAAGGTAAAGAACTTCTATCAGCATGCAGCCAGCTTAACTGTGGTACAATCTCGACTGGGAAGCCTACTTATTGGCCGGCCGACCATAACAAGATTCCTGATCTTATAGACTTGTTTATAATTAGGAATATATCCCCTAATTACTTACGTCTTGAAGAGGCATGGGATATGAATTCTGATCATTCTCCCATACTACTCACATTAAGTGACAGAATAATTAATAAAGAAAATCCACCGAGGCTTGCAAACAAACTGACGGATTGGAATAGATTTAGATTACAACTTGAAAATTCCATTAATCTTTCTGTTCCACTTAAAAATGAAAAACAACTTGATGAAGAAACTGTCAGGAACATTCAACAGCCTAAGATAATACTCCAGAAATTAAACAATAGGTAAAGCGAAATAATTACCCGAAAGAGATTATGCACCTCGTTAGAGAAAAGAGAAAACTAAGAAGAAGGTAGCATCAAACCAGAGCTCCTATGGATAAAACTGCTCTAAATAATGCCACTCAACTGCTGAAGCGGGAGATCCTACGAATTAAAAATGAATCTATGAGCAACTTGTTAAGTGAATTTACCAAAGATAGCAAAACGGATTATTCTCTTTGGAAGGCTAAAATCTAAAACGGCTTATTCTCCAAAATCCACCAATCAAAAATGCAGATGGAACCTGGGCACGTAGTAATTAGCAAAAAGCTCTTAGATTTGCAGAGCATCTGGAAAGGACTTTCCAACCAAATGAAGGAGATGATCCTGAAATCTAGGTAGAACCGATACAGGAAGATACAGTCATTAGACCAGTTTCGCCAAAAGAAGTCTCTGATGAAATCAAGACTAATATTAATCAGAACAAAGCTCCTGGCTTCGATCTTATTACCGGTGAAATTTTGAAGCAGCTTCCAAGAAAAGCTATTGTAAAACTGGCCAATCTTATCAACGCCTCATTCAGACTGAAGTATGTACCTAAATTGTGGAAAGTAGCAGAAGTCATGATGATCCTTAAGCCAGCAAAACCTTCACAAGAAGTTTCCTCATACAGGCCTATTTCACTTCTGCCCGTTATATCGAAACTGTTTGAAAAATTACTCCTCAAAAGACTGAAACCGATAATCGAAGAGAAGGCTTTAATCACTCATCACCAATTCGGCTTTAGGGAAAGTCATTCAACTATTGATCAAGTGCACAGAATCACAAACACCATTGAAAAATCACTTGAAAAAAAGAAAGTGTGTGCTATTGTCTTCTTAGATGTGGCCCAGGCTTTTGACAAAGTGTGGCATAAGGATTGTTCCACAAATTAGACATTTTTCTACCTCGACAGTACTCACAAATTTGAAAATCCTACTTGACAGAAAGGTACTTTAGAATAAGACACGAAGATACTTATTTTGAATTGGAAGAAATCAATGCAGGAGTACCACAAGGAAGTGTACTAGGTCCAGTACTATACCTACTCTATACCAGTGATATTCCGGAACTTGAACACGAAACTGTTGCCACCTTTACCGATGATACCGCAATTCTCCCAGTTGAAAATGATCACGAAGAAGCCACCAGGAAACTTCAAGCATCTGTTAACAAGATTAACACCTGGACTAATAGATGGCGGATCAAGTTGAATGAAAGCAAATCCGTACATATCAATTTCACCAATAAACAGCAACAACACTTACTCGTTAAAATTAACGAAACCCAGATCCCATATGCTAATACGGCTAAATACCTGGATATGACACTCGATACGAGGCTACGCTGGAAGGCCCACTTTAAAAAGAAAAGGGAAGAACTCGGCTTAAGAGATATAAAAAAATGTACTGGCTGATTGGACGAAAATCCAAGTTGTCCACACATAATAAGCTACTACTATAGTATAAGCAAATTCTGAGGCCCGTCTGGGCAAATGGCATCCAGCTTTGAGTGCCAGTAAGAGCAATATTCTTATCATTCAGAGATTTCAAAACAAGGTATTAAGGAACATTGTAGATGCACCCTGGTACTGCCGCAACAGTGATATCCATCGGGATCTCGAAGTGGAGACTGTAGATCACATCATTCTTAAGATTGCCAGAAGTCATGAACAACGCCTTCTACAACATGTGAACGTAGAGGCCATCCATCTCCATAATTCACAGATAGTGAGAAGACTTAAGAGGACCAAGCCCTTTGAGTTAGTCCAGCGATTGTGCCAAAGCAGAGCATAGTGTGAGTTTAAGTGTATACGCTAGTGATAGTATACGTAGTTATATATATATAATGACTAAGACCTTAGTAATATGCCTCATTTTAGTTACCCTAAGTTAGAACCAAATTACTCATTGATCTATGAATATTAAATTGTATTAATATGCCTTGCACTTTATTAAAAAAAAAAAAATTGGACAAATTTTAAAAATACATAATGACCGAGAAATGGAGGTGAAGCTCTTGCGGAAAATGAAACGAGGAAATGTTTTTCCTGCCGATGAAGACATCAGCTTAGTTGTACGAGAAGATGTGGTATACAAACTACCCAAAACTATTGCTGCTGGTGGTACACTTCGCCAAAAAGTATGTTTTTATTTTCCAACAGTTCCTAATGTTGTAATGCATTAAATATTGTACTATAAAGCTACTTTTTTTCTGCAGTATAAGAATACGTATCAATATGCCCCCTTAATACATCAAAGCAAATACATTGATACAAAGATTACCATTAAAAAAATGTGTTAAAATTCCGAAATTGCTATTTTATTAGATTTAAATAGACCATTCTAATACAAGAAGAAATTGTTGGATAATTTTTTTTGTTAAACATTTTCGACTAATAACAATGTCAGAGGACCGAGTTACAATAAATATTCACTGGTTCATTGGTTAGACCTCTCTTTCCCTGCTTTCTTTCTCTCTTTCTCGACCACTGCGGAGCTGAGAGTAAACGTCTTAACATCTGGGCTTCGCTTTTCGATTCGACAAGGACGTCATGCAAAATTACAAATAACCATTTACGAGTATCTACTCAAGACTATAGGACTTATTTACTCACCGGGGCCCTCGCCCGGCCCCGCCCTTTTCCAGCGGTGACTCTAGATACGGAAGCTCCCTGCTGGGATGCGAATTCACGGAGGAGGTGTCCTCGAATGTCCATCTTCGTACTTCGCATGCATAAAGACGAACCCTAGGTGGATATTAGCATACCTTGCCTTCTGAGCGTACGTTCTCAGAATCATTGGTGCCACTGAATTCCACAGTGCTTCCTACACTGGCCATAGCCCAGTCAACACCAAGTCATGACCTTTCTTGGAAAGCACAATGCAATCACCTGGTCAGGTACACAACTAGTTGTTTTTCCGGCATCTACTACTCACGCCTCTGCAGCAGCGGATATGGTCAAATGCCGTATGCAGGTGGAATGATCCTCTACTCTCTCCCATTTATGGGCGAATACAGAGCGATCACCCTTCATGATAGAATGCCCAATCTCTTTCTCTCTGTCCGAGCCATCAGCGGACACCACGTGATTGGTACCTTACTCTACCTCAGAGTATCATCTACCATCAGCAAACCTTTTACTCTTGCACAATTACTTCATCACATGTCCTTGCAATTTATTACAACACTCGCGAGCCCGTTTGCGTAATTAGCGCAACTTTACCAAGACGTTCGCCCGAGACTGAAGTGCTTTCGTTCCATCCCTCTACTTGAGATATACCCCGTATCATATTCCAAGCCATAAGATAAAATAAACAAACGTGCTCGTGTTTTACGGATATATTGAAAATGCGTAAACTTTTCTAAATTCTAAACTTGATAAAATATACAACGGCGACAAAATTCTTTTCATAAATTACTCAAGGTTACTACACGGTACTGATTTTGAATTTTTAGAACTAGTTATTTATGTAACAGATGAGATTATGATTTAAACATAGGGGAAGAAAAGACTTCAAAATTTCTTACACTTTAACCTATATATGAGCTTATTTTATGTATTTTGGATCGCTTAACACGTCTTTAAAATATTTTTCTTTCCTCTCGAATCATCCTGTACATTCGTTCTATACCTATTAGTTCTTCTTCTACTACTTAAAATGTTACACCATTTTTGGTTCGCCAGTGATAACCAGAGAGAGGAACTTTTACGAGATGACGAAAGCACGCATATCGTCCAGTTGACTATGCGTCGCAAAAATTCCTCTCTCTGGTAATAATATATGTATTTTGTTATTTGAAAAAATTATAGGGCTTGTGTTTTTGGTAGAAAAGAACAATTGAACTTTAAGTATTTACTTTACTGCTTTCTCACACACCCTCGAGGATGTAAAAGAATATTTTATCTTGATAAATTAACTGCAGTCACAGGAAGAAAACCTGTACCACTCCTACACAAGAAGTTCCTCAAACAATCGCACACCGATGTTGATACATGAGGCCATCAAAAGCGCGCTTGCACGTCCATTCGTAACGTCGATCGTACTTGCGAAAGAATGCCCCCGCTCGAAAGTATTAATTTCGTGGGACGATGATAAATAATGTTTGCGGCATCGAAATCTCGATCGGACCGCAGATAAAACCGATTTATTAAGCACATTGCATAACTCACATGCACAGCGTGCGCCGTAATGAGACGCTTCAATCATTGCTGAAAACAATACGCCGACGATGATGTCAATGGCTTGCGTTTTTCTCTCTGCACGGTTCACTGGACCGTTTTAATGATCATTTGTTCTAATAAAACCTGTGCAATGTATCTTTTTCCAGGCCAACAAATTAGTTTATACTAGGCTTATTAAGTTAAGTAAATCTTATCAATTGTTTAACGTTGTGAATAGATTGTGCCTGCAACAGGTTACGGGATGGAGACTTTTACGTTTTGTTTATTTTTGGTAATAAATTACGTTATGTAAACGGAATCGGTGAAGCCTGTATAATTTAGACGTCAAAATGACAGAAACTTTCCGTGAAACGCAATTAATTTTGTTTCAAGTTTTTATAAACTCAATTTTTTACGCGGCGAAGACGACAGTACTGAAAACACACGTTTTCAGCATTTATCGCATTCATGTTTTAAGTTTTTAGCGCGTTTAAGTTATCACTGTCAACCGCATCGTTGTTACTTCTTCATTGTTAATGGTCACAAAAACGATACGAAAACTCATCACGATTAAGGGGCATCCACACATGAGATCTGAACAGATCACGAGAAAGAATAAGTTTTTAACATATCGTGTTTAACTTTAAACCTAAAAATTAATGAGCCTTAAATATAAGTGAGAATCAAAATACGTATATTAAAATTTTTATGATTTCTTTCATCAACGCTTTAATTGAAATCCCAGCCCGCTTTCTGCTTCTCTCTCACGCCCCGAGTCTTACGTTCGCTTGTCGAACCCGAATGCGGCGTCGGAATATTTCTATATCACGAGTGAAGCTATACTTGCATGTTTGAGCTATATGGGTACCTGAATAAATTACCTGGATATCTGTAACGTACTTGAGTATCCGTATAAATTCGGGTACCCGTACAAAGCTAAAGTCCAGATCTGACACGGGTATCCATGTAAGTGCAGATACCCATATAAGTTTGGATATTTCAACTTTAACGGATGCACGAATCTTACATGAGTGTCCAAATGTTAAAAGTAATCAAGTTTTTATCATGTAATAACAGATCGATATCAAGAGTGATGATAAAGTCCCGCACCAAGCTCACTTTTTTTGCAAAGTCCTTCGTTACGATTCGATTCGGATTCGATATTTATTGTTTTTGACTGATTTGACTAGCACCACGTGCTACACAGTCAGTTAATTTGAACAGTTGAAAATGTCCTTCTAAGGCGAAACCGCGGTCGTATATTATGATAATTATAAAAAATACGTTGTAGCAATCAATTTATAAAAGAATCTAGAATGGTATTTGCACGTGTTACTTTGATATTTCCTTTACACCTGTTAATTATCTTACCACAAATTACTTACTATCTCTTACAAGAGCAATCCATTATTGCTTGAGATAAATAAATGAGCCTTAACCCCAGAACTATTCTACCGTGAAATAGAAAGGTCGTGCACAGGTGTTGTCACCTGATTAATGACTAGGACAGAAGCTACTCTGATGTTAATGATTGCAATCCTCGTAAGTAAAAAAATATTGCAAGCATCGATCTGTCTGTGTAGTTAGTTCTCTGAAGACAAACGGTATCAGTAAAGTCAATGTTCCCTATCAGTCTCATTGGAAGTCATATAATTATACCAAACATGAGGCGTTGGGCGTTATGTGCAAAGTATGATGTTATAAGATTTTCCAACGCAACTTGTAATTTATGCTATTTTTTGTTGTTATTATAAAGTAAGAATATTGATTACACATGTAAACTGTAGCTAATTTTCTTGTTTAATTTTAATTTGATAAAATGAACCTGGATACATTAGAAATGCAGTTCGTATCTAAATTGTATATATTCCTGTCATGTCGTAAACCGTAATTACGAAATAATTTATTGCCCAAGTTAATTAACCGGCTAAAATAAACGAAATTAATGAAAGGCGCATGTTTTCTTTCGCAAAAAGGCGTAATTTTAAAATAATCGCGGCTTAGGCTCCGACATTAATTTTTCATTATGACAAGATGACTTTAAATTGAAACTTGTTTTTACATTGCCCTTCCTCAATGAAGCCCGAGCAACTACGTTGAATCGTCGCTGCCTTCTTTGCTCTTTTAATTTATCTTCTCCACGGTGATCTAATAATGAAAAAATTGTGCATACAGCGTATGTATTCGTATTAAATAATTTATTCATGCGTCAGAGCTTTCACGCTTTACATGTGTTCAGGGCACGAACATTCAATTAAATTATGTTTATGCGCGATAAATCATTAATGAAGCCGCGCTTATTGTCTAGAAATCCGTTTGCGTTAATTTATGTCACAGATTTCGTTTTATCTCCGACGTACATAAATAAATTTTAACTTTCTCTCACATTCCGGAGCAGTTGCATCTGAACATATACCATTGCTCTATGTTTACTTTTATTAGATTCTAGATATAAATACAAATGCACTTCGTTGCCTTTAAATACCTAGAATTTACATATGCAGATTTCTTGAATGAATTACACTCGATATAAAAAAAATCATAAAGGATCATCACCGATACAATCAATAGAAATAGATTAGGATAGTAACTTTCGGAAATACGATTGTCAACACCATACGCAGTTTTTCTCTTAATTTCGAAAATAACTATGTACATTTATGCACAGTTAGTAGCCCTTTAACTGTGTAGACTTATTTTCTTCGTTTGTAAATCGAAAAATATGAACAACCCCAAGCGTATAGTCACTACTGATTAATTCGACCTTAATTAACTTTAGCATCTGCAACTTCTGCAGTAGCTTACTCATGAATTAATTACACCTCTGACTTAATGATTAAATTAAAACCATGTCATCGTTTCATAACTTCATTCTGACGTGCCCACGCATAATTAGGACACTCGCAATGCCCGTTATGCAGTAAAACTTATTGACCCGTACCGAAATTCCAACAGGATATCAGCGGCATTCGGGACCTGAACGGAACCGTGAAATACCTCGATGAATATGGAGAAGTTTCCGTTATTACACAAACTAAAAAAAAATACGTGACACGTTCGAAAACGATCAATTCAATTTCCTTGATTAGTTTTTATTTGTCGGCGCAGTAAATTTCACGGAGCCAAGAACACAAGCAGTCTCGCTTGGTTTGGCGAAATGGATACTATTTATTACAGGACAATGCCAACGATACATTTTTTGGCCAACGGAGAAAAGGAATCATCTGTCAGTGTAACCACATGTTATTTCCTGAAGGTATTGCATCTGGCGTACCGGTAATCTATTTAACAAGTCTTGTTTAAATTATATTTTATTTTTAATCTAAAGTGATTTTAGAATTCATTCCTATTCGAAGTTTCTCATCAAACAAATAATTTTGAACAAATTTCAACCTTCATCTGACGTAACACGTAATAAATAGCAAATAGTGCTATTTCTCTTGCATACTGGTTTGAGAAAGGTTAGAGCAAACGCATGCCAAGAGGATTCTTGTTTTGGTCTTTTCTGCTTTTAAAAATAGAACCCCTCAATTTACACCAAGGGTAATTCTACTGTAACTGGGTTGAATTTAGTGACGACACGTCTAACAATGCGAAAGTTTATCACAAGAAGTCGTAATTAAAAGTGATAACTATCAGAAAATGGGAAATATTGATTGAGACGTCCCCCACTTGACGTCAAGCATCGCGTCGAACTAATTTATGTTTAAATAAAGAAAGGTGCCGGTCGATAAAACTAGACCCTGGACAATGACATGACTATTTTTAGAGAGCTAATGACATATGAATAAAGGCATCGTTATTTCTATTTATAGATGAAACACTCTGAGCAAGCAAGCAAAGTGTAAAGACTTCAGGTTTGATGGTAGTTCGTTGTTTGTTTCGTGTAACAATCTCTGAAGTGTCCGGTGTTATATTTCACTATTTGCAGTGTCCTTAGACAAAGTCTATAAACAGAAATTTTATTATAATTTTTTAAATTGTATGAGTACTACCATACCTCTAACTAAAAAATGAAACATACCTATTATTTTTATTTTTCCGAGCGTAATCCTCAGATAAATCTTTATTTAATGCGACCCTCGAATTATTTAAGATTGGATTGGATGTGATAGATAATATAGATATATTTAAAAAAAATAACTATTTAAGAACGCTTTAATTTCAGTGTTTATGCAGTACTGAAGGTTCAGAATAAGCAAGAGAAAAAAACGTTCCCTCTTACTCAGACCAAACACCGCGTGTCGATTACATTTTGTTCCTTCTATAACCTGAAACCTGATATTACAAGACCATCAATAAATAAAATAAAATGAAAACGTAAATTAAATTTACAGAACTCGTCCGGAACATCTTCGCTCGGTCTCATTTAAGTTGCAAGTTTCTCTCTGTTCGTCCTCAAAGATCGCGGCCACATAATATATATGTAAATTCATGATCCGAAATGGTAAAAACTCTTTAATACGTACGAAAAAGGCAATAATTAATTGGAAATGACCTGATTAATGAATCGGCTCGCGCCGAGTAATCGAGAAGGAATTCGCGTTATTCCAACAAAACTCTGCGCTTCCGAACGGCAGCCGATGACCAATCCATCATCGAATACATTTAGTTTAATGCCGGCAGTAATGAATAATGCCGTAAGTGACAGCCGGAGAATTTACTTTTATTGGTATTGCATTCCGCCGAAAAGGAATGACCGAACGAAAGTCCGACATGAGTTGCTTTTTTGATGATCACCAATTAAAGTTGATTTTGCAACTAAGTAGAAATCGATTTAATAGCGCACTTAAAATTATCGAAGAAAATTAAGTTTTAAATGGATTCCTTTCATCTTAAAATCGGCACTCAATGTGATGAATTCTTGTAAGTAACACAAAGACAGAAACATTAAGATCACTTCAGCTAATCTCATGTTCAGACACACAACAATATGATACTTATAAAATTCAAATACTGTTACATTTTTAAACTGAAATTACCAATTATTATTGATATTTTTCAATGTAGCGTAAGCTTTGGTAAATGAATTGCCCTTGCCTCCACATAAATCGAAAAATTCCCGAAGTATATATAATATCAGAACAACAAATTTTAAAGTTTTCATATAATTGGACAATAAATAAAAACATTATTTGGAGGTTTACGATGACATGCTTAACTCTTTAGTTTAAAATCGAACCAGTTTATTTTAGTACACCAATTTATTTTAATGGTTAAAACCAGTATTTGGCGTTTTCCTGTAACCCTTAAAACCAACCACACTACAGTATAAAAAACCACAGATATTTTAACTCGCAGCAACCAATATCAATACTTTTCTCGTGGTTATTTTTTACGATTCGATTTCGTTAGTGGCCCCAATCATCATCGATTCGACCTCAAGCAATAAACCCACCAGGAGCCGACACGTTTTCCTTTACGACGCCCGCAGCCGGTGCATAGCATGGAAGCTTAAATTACACCTTCCTGAATGTCCTTCGGCCGTAATCCAGATAATTACGAAATGCGTGTATACAGTTAGTGCACATCTACGCATACGCCCACGCGCGAAAGTAGACGACAGCGTGCCCACACTTCACCTATGCAGCAGCGGCGAACGCTCGCGTGCTCCAACGAGACAAGTTCAATGGACAGGGCCGCTAAGTTCAAGGCTCGCTCGTTATTTTCAACTATCTATTGGTGACAACGTCGGTGTGCTTTGATTCAATTGGAAATTTTAAAAAGGCGTCAATTTGTCTCGTTTCCAACTTTTATAAATCACTTCTATTAAGTCGGTTAAGTTCATTTGTTTGTAAATATGCTTCAGTAGCTTTAAGTTTCTTTTCCTTGCCCAACATATAGATTATACGTTGCACCCAAATAATTGCGTGGTAGGGCATAGCCGAATTTTAACTGACATGCTCCTCCTTGTTCAAAGGTCTCTAGCCTAAAGAAATTTTTCCCAATTCTGGCAGTGTAGGTACATAGCCTTTTAATTTTTAATTGCACAAAAAAATCAGCAAGCGGAGATACATATCGAAGGTGTCATATCGGAAGGGTGTATCAGCATAGAATTATAATGGCGCTTACGCCCTTCTGATATGACGCCCTCAATATCTAACTATTCTAGGTACAGGTGTAAGTTTACTTGACACGTGCAGTAAAGTACTCGTAGTAACCAAAAACTAGTTACATGACATAATGGCCTTGAACCAAAGTTTGTCACGATATTAAGGGATAATGAATATTTTGAAATAGACGAAAGTTTTTTATGTAAGTCCTTCCAAACATGTATACGTTTATTCTTGTCCTTTCGGTATTAATCCTATTTAAAGGAACACGATTATAAAGACGACAATAACAACGTCATTAATCGCAAGCTAAAGTCACCATACTGAAGAAAGTTGCTGTCAAAAAGAAGTTGGCCAAAAAAATAAGTGTGAAACACCATGTCATCAGTAGAACGTAGAGATAATATGGAAAAAGTGATTGCTACAAGAGACGTCCAGGACAAGACAAACGAAAGGTCACTAATGCAGGGTACCAATTATTGTTGCAATTAAATGCGAAAAGAAAACTACGTTTATACCGATTGCGAATCATACACATACTTCGTTCTGCAGCGCGGAAGGGAAACGGCTTAAGCCTCAGTTCGTCAGAACCGTACGCAGCGCAAAACTTTCCTATGCTACCAATGTATTTAGAGTGCGCTGACCTATGACATTCTGCGCAGCCAATACATTGGTAGCATAGGAAACTGCGTAAGTTTTGCGTCGCGCAGGGTTCTAATAAACCCAAGCTTTAGACGAGCTTCTCCTGTCTGCTTTGTTTCGTGTCAAGAAATGGATTTGTGCAGACGTATCTGTTGCATGGCCTATTCGCCACATTCATTCCTATTTTCACGAATCACCTACAACACGTCGTAATCAGAATTGTTCGTGTGCCATTGGATAAACGCTTAATGTCCTTAGGAACAGTTCGCAACGGATTTGCCAGAGACCATTAGACTGAGTATGCTCGACTAAATTCGTTTCAACCTACTACTGAGCCAATTTTAAGCAGGAGTCATATTAAGTGTCCACCATCAATCCTTCTTAATCGTTAACTAAAATTCCAACATAAAATTTTTAACCCAAATTCGTCTTTTGCCACCTATGACCAACCGCCAGCGATTGTGTTTAATGTTCAATGTGTCATTTTTAGTACTTTCTAGCGCCCAGTCTGACGTATAACGCAAAACATCATGTTTGTTGTGTAATGATTGCTCAAGGCCAGGCCGTTCGTGGATGATTTTTAACGGACGCCCAATCCGATTCCTATCTTAATAACAGCTTGTAGAAGCACTCGATTAGAATTTGCTGGAAGGCAGGCAAATTGGTAAACTGTAAGGCACTTACAACCGTCGCGTTAAAGTGTGGAAGTAAAGTTAACGATTTTTCGCTTTGTATGATACGAAAAGTACAGCAGTTTGGCAGTGGTTCAATTATGGTATGGGGCGACATTACTCTGCCATAAAATATAGCAGAACTGTTTGGTGTTTTCCATTAGACAAATTTTGTGTTTACGTATGATAACGTTCGACCTCACATTACAAATATCGTAATCCAAGAACCTGTTGCCACCAATATCAAAGTTGGTTTCAAAGTGGTCAACGTAAAGCTCGGCCAGATCTTAATGCCATTGAATATCTCTTGGACAACCTCGGGAAAAAAAAACTAAAGCTCTCCTAGGACGTTGCAAGAACTATCCATTTAAGATTAAAAAAATTTGGAGAGCTTGTATAAGAGCAAAAAATGGTTCCGTCACTAACTTGTAACTACTATTGTTTAAGTTTCTTTTTACTCAAATAAGTTTTGTGTTTGATAAGTAAACTGTCTAGGGCCCTGTTGTTTCATCTCCAATTAACTTTATGTGGTGACTAATTCCCATAGTAACGATTGTGAATACAATTGTTACTGTGGGAATAAACCGTCAGATAAAGTTAAGTGGAGATGAAAAGACTGTGTGAGCTTAGGAATAGTTAAATAATTGTATGATCTGATTTATTCCACACAAATGTTGCAAATTTGTAAAATGACAACTAGATTCGGAAAAAATCCTGGAAAATCTAGGCCAATTTTTATAAAGGATAATCAAACATGTTAAAATCATATTAAAGTAATTAATTCAACTAAATTGGTCAACTCATTAATAGTGTGTAATTTTGTGGGGTGCTTTACATTGACTAATATATAGATTGAAGATTTGCACTTTAGCCAATAGTGGCTTCATGAAGCGCAACGCAAGGCGTAGTAAGGGTAACCTGTTACATTACAGATATGTGAATAGCCAATTAGTGGATTGTGATATTTTTAAAAGCAGCAAATTAATTGTTGCTTGTACAGAATTTCCACAGTAATACCATTTAAGAATTTGATTTTTTTAGAGATATTATGCAAAGACATTTTATTGTTCCTTTGTAAATTCATCTGTGTGGCTTCATAAAACCACTTTTGGCTAAAGCGAGAGTCTTCAATCTGTATGCAGACAAATGTTAGATAAGACCTCAGTATAGAAATTTACTTCGTATGCAGTAATGGCAATGCTGTCGGCACCTTTGATGTTGGCGTACCATTTTGGTTGACCTTCGCCATCATTTCGCCATAATGCGGATAGTGTAATCGGCGGGATTTTTAAAACAATTAGCGAGATTTGAGATTGAACATGCTAAACACGCAAAAATTGCCACCCTATCTTTCTTTCTAAGTTTAGAGAAAAGTTTAATGCAAACGTTGAATGAATGAAATATCCAACGTCCAAATCTGTCGTGCAACCAGCAAGCATCAGCTGACGGAAAGTTGCCATTTTGTGGATAGTACAGCGCTCAGAAATTACCTCCACTATAAAACACTCCTTTGTCACCACTACTATCTACGAAGTAGATTTCTTTACTGTGATAAGACTTAAGAAAAAAATTTTAATTTGTTCTAAACTCTCATATCAATTTTTTTCTCAAATTAAAAAAAAAGTTTTTGTTTGGTTTTCCTATCCAAGAACAATACACTGGCCAACACTCATTTTGGTGCAAGAGGTTTAATACCTGATTTTGAATATATCTGGTTCGCTAATTACAAAAATGCTATTAGTTTTTCTGTATCAGCTCTACTTTACGAGATATGAAATAAAGGCAATTTTAACAAAAAATAGATTTATTTCATCATTCCACATGCAGAAATTGTCGTTTAAGCGATTTTGTTGAATGAATTTGGTTTGGATAGTTTCGCATAAGTCGCTAGCAATAGTCTGTCATCATGTGAACATCCCATCTTCCTCGGTACTTATCTTCCAATGTTTTTATATCTTGATGGAAGCGCTCTCCTTGCTCTTCACTAAGTTAATAAAAAACAAAAATACGAAGTAAGGTGTTTATTTGACAAAGTAGATATATATATATATATTCATCACTTGTCACTTAAAAATTTTCTTTTATATGACTTTCTAGCATGGAGTTTACTAGGGCAGTCTCGCTGAAGACTCCAACAGTAGTCGGCCATCATGTGGCTATCCCATCGTCCTTGATATCGATTTTCCATAGTTTTAAAGTCCTGATGGAATCTTTCCCCCTGTTCTTCACTACAATCACCTAGGTTTTCTGGAAACCGATCTAAGTGGTTGTGGAGGTAGTGAACTTTTATGCTCATGTTACAATCGAGAAGATTAAAGTTGGAAAGCATATTTTTCATTAATTCTATGTAATTTTCTGCCTTATGATTATTATCGTTTCACCCAACAAATCATAGGCCTTAATCGCGCTGTTAAATTAATCAGTATTTAACTACATTCTGTGAAACTCTTGGTGAACCGGGTAAGGCGGAGTAGAGAGAAGGAAATATGGGCCTGAGATTAATTAGTGCGTGGGGGTTAACCAGATATAGGAAGCTCGGATTTTATGATCATAGGTAATTCCAAGTACCTCAAACCGACTAATTAGATTGCAATTATCGAAACGAAATTTCTATTTTGACCTCCAAAGATATATTTATTTGGAATTATTTGTCTTTTATCAGAACTAAAATAGCCTGTATCTAAAAAACTAGAGCTCCTACGAAAAAAAAACGAGGTATCTTTGGAATCAGCACATCAACAATACTCAAAATCAGTTCTTACTTTTCCGGCACCAAAAAAAAAATTTCATTTTGTTGGCCTGTGATAAGCTGCAGACCTGTTCCGTTTGAATATCCGCAATGTCAATGATATCACTTTATTTTGCTATTCAATTGGACTCTATATCTTCGTTTGCGCAACTTGTCTCGTAGCTTTTCAAAACTTGTTCGCGTAAATGAGCTTTCAAGGTAGAATTTATAGCACAATACATATCATATAAACAAAGCGATTCGCGGCAATTTGAAAACGTAATTCGATCTCGTGCGTGGGTTATGTTGGCGGCGTCGTACAAGGATATGGCATTTCCTGTTCCAGTAATTAATTTCGAGCGTGTATCATTTTCTCTTTGTCGTCATCGTTAAAAGACATGCAGCGCGTGCAATCGGCTCGTGCTTTAATAAACGAGAACAAATTAAGCGTTTAAATAATTCGACCTTAATCAACTTTATGGATTGAATTAAACGAGCGAGTTTCCAGGTCGATTCTAAAGAACACGATGAAAACGAACGAGGAGTTTGCCCAGGGGCCGATTAATCAGTTACGCAAACGTTTTAATTGTTCGGCTTCGGTGAGTCGGGTTTATTGTTCGAAGCTATTGCATTATCTGATGGGCATTACACGCATTTGCTACCTGATTTCACTCATAGAACTTGTAATTACGCCTACCACTTGTTCCTAATACAACTACGAGCGCAGCTAAACAAACATTCGACTAAAGTAAATTACGTGGCTGTCGTACTTGACATATAAACGCAACGAATGTATGCATAAACAGATTTCTAAAGGGTCTTATAAACTCGCCTACAGGTTTCAGTCTGATATTTCATTAAAATTGAGAATAATCATAAAATTATTCAAACATTTCAACAAACACTTCCTCAGGAACTCACTCAAATTAATGCAAGAAGTATGTGTGGGGATTCCTAAAGCCATGGTATTTATTTACGATCTTTTTTCTTCTTTTGAAGGTGCAGTAAAGAAGATACGATATCAGTTTGTTGATTTTCAGGGCAATTACTGGGCTGCACGTAAAATATTTATACTGATAAGATAAAGATATGACGAAAAATACATAAGTTTTCGACGCCAAGCCGTTACTTATCCTTAATTATTCCGTTTCGGATCTCACGTTCCAATAAACAAATTCTTAAATAAGCAGGTTTAGGCTTATCGGAGCAGCGTCCAGACCTGTAAGTTAATTCGTGCGGTTGTGAAGTGCGGTCTTGATTTAATTTTGGCACTGAAATTCTACCACATTTTGTGACGGGTACAATGAACTAAGGCGGTTGTAATCGGCTATATATAATTTACCCTTAATTATAGCCAATCTAATTATAGGGGTCGCATCTCTGTGTTGACTCATTAAAGTCGTATCACCTGCGAACTCTCACTGTCAATATTTTAATTTATGGCGAAATTAAACTTTGTTTGATGTTTTGTACTTGATGGCGCCGAATAAATACCTCAACATAGTTTCTGATCGTCTTTGATATTATATATTAGACATTAAGGTCCAGTTTCACAATCGTAAAGTAAGGACACAATAACTATTTGCAGAATATCCCTTAACTTTCCTCCATATATTTTAGCTCAATTGTCTTCCATTTGCTTTTGAGACGATGTTACACAGATTTCATAATGATGGTTTATCGAAACATGTCATCTTTTGTATCGACCTTGAGATGGGCATTTTCAAAATTTATTATTTTGATTGGTCACTAATATTATGGTTAATTTTTTTATCAACAAAGTGAAACAGAGAACACCTTTCTATGATAAGTTTGTATTTTCCTATAATGAAAGAGAAGTACAATAGAGAATAGTTTCGTTTGTCATTCCGATTAATTAATAAGTTCAGACCAATTGGAATGCCTCGCTTACTTATCGAGTTGTTCAGATCAAATAGATCACATATCTATGTATTAACTATAACTGGCGTAACTTCTGCGTACGGAAGCGTGAAGCGAATTTTGCTTCGTAATTATTAGCCGGAGGATTCACTTCGAATGTATTCCTCTAACGAAGCGGCTTGTTCTGTGTTTCGTAGCGCTCGTAAATCGTTATATAAACGACGCCATTATACGCACAGGTGAATACCGAAATGTTGGCGGTCGTTAGGACGAATCTTTATACTTTCTCGTGTCAGTAGATCATGAGTGAAGATACTCGAGGCCGCCCACGTCGGATGCCGTCGTTCGTATCTCGACCAAGGATCGGTTCTTCTATTACTTGTTAAATTACATGTCACAACGAAAGAATTTATAAATTAATATCATTATTGCGTACTGTTGCCATCGCCCGTCATCATACTCATGTAATCCGGACGTAAGATAAAACTGAAAAGCTCACTTGATTGCAGGCATCAGCAATTCAAATCCTTTATCTCAGATCAGTTGAATTTTCAACAGCCTGTCACGCATACTATAAGAGCTTTTCAAACACACCTTATTCCACAAAAATCTAGATTCGTAACTTAAGAAAATCAATTCAATGTAAGCATAATACTATATTGTTTCAAACTCAAAGTTAAAAAGAAACAGCTGGTTCATATAAACATTGTAATTTGTATTTATAAACATAAAATATCATAGCTATACGTAAGTAACATTTAAAAATCGCTCTTGTATTACGCTCATGAAGAAAAAATATCGATATCATTCTTACAATAAGCAGTCTGAATGGAGTAGCATTAAAGGCGTAACGAAGTTTTCTCATCCCTTTCTAAGATTAAGGATGATGATAAAAGTTTAGCTTGACTCCTTGCTGTCGTAATTCCTTCCATTAACCGTCTTAAATTTCAACATCTGTAATCGTGCTTCCAACCCCGATAATGTCAGGCGAATAGGTTCAACTTCCCGGTTTTGCACGTAATGAGTTCCGCATGTCCGCGCGTTGAATTTCCCGATTAACTGACACCTAAGTTAGTAAGCGACCACTTAGCTAGATTCCATTTAAAGTTAATAGAATAAAATTTATGGTCTCGTAATCGCGTACACTGAGGAGCGTGCATCCTTATCGAGACGGCGATCTGTCTTCGTGCACTTTTAGTGCCTGCCCCGCCGTTAACCGACGCACTAAAGTAACCAATAAATTATCAACTTTTCAGCGTTTATCCTCCGACGACTCGCCATATTATTATCACGTTTGAGTAAGTAAGCAAGTCGAGGAATTCCAACGGGAAATTACTTTTATGAAGCTTCGTTATCAATTTTTGCGGATGAGTGTCGGATTTTCTCGATGCGTGCAGGTGATGGTCGTGCTCATTAAAGATGGAAACGGAGAATGTTTATCGAATCGATATTTTTCTAAAAATACTTAATTGTACGTCAGTGAAGCCTTTTAAGAGGAGCAACCTCATTTATTTCTTTTCAATAAATATCGATTACAAATTAAAGTTGCTTAAGTAATTAATAGTAGGACATTCTAATGTTATTGATGACCAAATTTAAGACTCTATCGAATTGATAATAAATAAAGTCAAGATTGATTAATCATATTTGTTTTCAATCTACTTCATCACTGCATTATCCACTGATCATTAGTTTGATCAAATTATAGTATAAATTCTATCACAGATGCAAAAAAACCGCTTAACGTTTATCAATAATTTTAGTTACCAAATGTATGTGTATTATTACTGTTATTATCATTACGAAGTCGTCTTAGTCCGGATTATGATGCTTAATCGGGGTTCTTAGGTCCGATGATTCTCATCCCATTTTATTAATCGATATTACAGCCGTAACAATTTTCACTGCTTCTAAAGCCGGACTCAGACGACCGGTGTACTTGGCCAATATACCAATACTGGTATACTTGGCAAATGTACCAGCTCATAAAGGCCATTTTACGCAAAGGCGTTCACACGACGTGTACAATTTTTTTTTAAATACGCCAGCGAATTTATACAATGTTGGCGGAATAGATAGAATAGTGCTTGCCATCATGGATAGCGGTCATTCTGAAAATGTTGTCCCTTGTGCAGCTTGTTTAGTAGTAATTTGTGGATATTATTTAAAAGTAAAAAAATCAAGAAACTCAAGTACCACTTCATTAGACCACTCCATTTAATTTTTTTATAATTATTAATAAACACTTTACCTTTTCTATCCGCTTATCAATACAGAACGAATAGTAGTTGCAAAGCAATACACAATTATATTAACAACTCGTGTGAGCGCAACTACAAGTATGAACTTGTCAAATTGACCAATAATTGTGATTCCTTTGACTTGTGCCATTTTTACCGACAGACGATGGGAAATTGACCAGTACTCACCAGTGACAAATAATTGTACAAGTAAACCACTCACACGGCATGGCAAGTATACGCCATTAACAAATATTGGCCAAGTACACCAGTCGTCTGAGTCCAGCTTAAGGCTTTCACTTGATGATGATTAATCTTAATTTTTTTTCAAATATACCAATACCTTTAAGCAAGCTTTTTAGATTAATCGGAAATATTTTTTTTATTATAAAACACTACGATACTGACGTAATTCTGACATTACTTCTTAAATAAGTTCTGACATTCGTTTTTCTGGAATTTTTTATATAGTGCAATTCCTTGTGAATGAAAAGAGAAAGGGCGTTCCTTGATTAAGAGAAATGAAACGTAAAAAGAAATGTTTAAGAATACATACGCACTTTATGACATTGTGTGGAAACATTAAATAAATTCACATAATCGATTCCAGTTGATGGTGATTAGAATTTCTGCAGCAGTAACAAAAAAAGCCTTCAGCTGTGTTTATCGTCCGTCACGAATCAATTAAAGGGTAGCTGAACGCGTATACGTGCCATTGTCTCTGAATGAGATCAACGACTCGCGAACAATTTATGCGGATTAGTTTTTACGTAAAGTGATTTCATTCGGAAAAGGAAGTTCTTTCTGGAGCCGGTTCGGTCGTCGAGCTCGCGGTCTGCCACTGTTGTGAAAGAACGAGCAAAAAATTCACCATAAATTGTTATCTGGTTCGCAAGACTCTCCTTTCAAGGCGAATTGTTCGCTTAGCGGAAATGTCGTTTTCATTTCATCATCGTCCAAATCGAGCCTTCGCTCTCTAGAAATAACAGTACCACTCGTTTAATTGCTGTTACCTTTCGTCGAACTCGTTACAGAAAAAAAACCGATTACAGTATGGGAAAGTTGTACCTAATTAAGAACGAACAAGAAAGAAATTTGGAGAGAAAATGTTTTGCTCTAAACGACGGCGTTAAAAATTCAGATAGAAATGATCTCATTAATTAACTGCATGTGTTGAACAAGCACAACACGGAATTCATTGAATTTTAATCCGCTTTCATTACTGTAATACATGTTATTTTAAATTGCAATAATTTGTTGCATGGTTAACAACTGTTTCAAAACTACATACTTCATTTTGGATTATGGCTTTCCATTAAATAGAAAGAACTCTGCGTGAAAATGAATAATAAAAATAGCAGAAAACAACCAATCTTCTAAAATTGAGAAAGTTAACATAATTTGCTTTCCAGTTCCCAGCAACAATAAATACTATTATGATATTCTGTCAAGAAATGAAAGTCGTATGAGGTTTATAGAATCAAAATAGAAACGTCGAGCTTTCAAACTTCGCCAGTGCAAATAAAGACGCATGTTAATGTGAATATTTACGATGGATGTAACAATAAATATGAATCTCGAACAACCTCTTGGGTGATGACCTGATGACATGCTATGTGAAATTACGACACGCAGTCATGGGTATTTACGAGTGCGAAGCCCTTAAATCAAGATATATGGTGTCGACGTGCCGAAATAATGGCAGAACGAGAGGATGAATATTTCGTTCCGGACTGAATATCAAAATGAGCTTTTATCATCCTTTCTCTTTTGTTGTGAGATGTTGCTAATGAGGAGTAATTTACTAGGTTTTGTTTTCGGAATGGAAATTGTACGAGATGAAATACGTACAATGGATTTACTGCTGAAAGCACGGTTCGTACTCGTATATAAAACGAATTCCTAAACTGTTCGTGAACAAGTAAACGGAAATGTGGAACTTACAACGTTTGAGAAGCTGAATACGCAAGTAGGTATTTCAAGATTAAAAATACGGGTGATCACATTTAAGGTTGGTAAAATAAATTCGTCGTCATTCTGGACGCACATAATTAAAAATAATTAAAAAAAAGAGTTAAAAGCAAGTAACAGACATGACACATCCATCGTAAGTAGAATGTCTAAAGAATACATAGAAAAGTTAAAGATAAAATGAGTGACATATTTGGTACAGTTAGAAGCACACACGAATGCAAATTTTGTATGACTTTTAAATCTTAACTTAAAAAAATTGCATTGTTTCAAAAAAGCGTATACATTATGGACGCATCTCAAACAAACTATAAACTTAACCTAAACCTAAACTATAGACTCAGAAACAATGTTGTTATCCTTATTTTATGCTATTTATGCGGAATAATTTATTTCAGGTGATTTGCAAGCATTTGTCAATAATTTCCTAAATATTTTGGAGCTTGTATTTCAGCAGCATCAATTTTATACTCTCAGATACTACTTCTTTTCGTGCTTTTCTTTTTGCGGAATAAATGTAAATCATCCTATATGTACATTAGATAAATTGAATATTAAATCACAGAACGAATACTTGCATTGTGACGATTATTACAATATTTATTTAAAAACACCTCTATTCTAGGTATTATCAAATGTATACTTACTTGAAAATTATCAGCATTTGTTGCTTCAATTATATTAAATTACAAAGTCAAAATACAAGGTGTTTTTTTTAATTTCCTCCACGTTTATTTAATCCCAATGAAAAACACGTTCCACTACACAATAATAAAATGACCTCGAGATGGCTGTTATTGTACGCACAAAATGAAAGAGGAGATTGAAATGACGAAGCAACAATAACTATGAACTAATTATGTGACGGCACGTAAAAAAATTAATTAAGTTACATAAAATTCAATATTGAAGAAGGCTGCATTAATTATAAGAAGAAATGTCCCAGCTCCATTGACACTGTAATCATTATTAATTGCTGTTTGTTTGGTACAGGTCCAGGTAAGATTACCAGCTGAGTTAACAAACTTTGTATTTACTTTTAATTATTTCTAAGATATGAAACTTGTGAATGAAATTTAAAAAAATACATGTGACTTAATAAAAACCAAGTTGTAAGAAAAAATCGTGATATTTCATCTTCATTTAGCAATTTTAAGAACTCATTTTCTTTATTATTTCGCTTCTTATTTTATCGTAGTAAAATATCTTTGAATAAGAAAGAAAATGATTTATTATAAATTACGTTGAGTTCATTATCATAAAATAAACTTCCCTGTTTGAACTTAAAATTGAAATTCATATTTTGCTTTTCTGGCACATAATTCGCTGAATATCGCCAGGATTTGACAGATAAACGGCAAACTAAGAGAGTATAAAATGCTTCCATTAAATCCAGACATCGTCATAAATTTAGAACTTTGCCTCTGGAAAACAATGATAAATTGGTAGAAAACTGCAGAGATCCCGGCGTTTTGATTGTAAATCTGTAACTGAAAAATGATCCTGTCAGCAACTGAAAATTGAGACGGCTCTTGTTTATTTATGAACTCCATTTTCAGTTTTAAACAAAATAAATTGATACAACTTGCCTCTGAATACTCTATAACTTTATGAAATATAGCTGTTGTGATTTATGATTTTTGTAATCGGGATCCTCGGTTTGTCTTTAAAGACATTTTTATGTACAGCAATGGATAAATATAATGACACGGAAATCCCTTCAATAGAAATTTCGATGCAATTAAATTAAATAATATTTTTAATAAGTATACTAATTTAACCATTTTCACTTATTTGCTAATCTTAGTACATTTTTTTTTAATTTTTAAGTTTCTTGATTTATTTTACACAATACTTTAGAAAATTATTTTAAATACCGTGAGATTTATCTGCAAAGTCTTATGTCCCTTTGCTGTGAATCTCTCCACTATGTTTACCTACAGTGAATATCCATTGCGTTCGTAAAGTAGCTTTCCGTTGCGATTTCTCCATTTTTATCATTTACAGCCTTCATCAAAGTTCTCTCCTCTTTATTTCCTCCTAATTATAAATAAATTTTAAAAGAGGCTATTAATTTACAGTGGTCCCAAAAGCAAAATATGACAGATTACAGATTAAGTCAAATCTAGGGCCAGTTGTTCAAACATGGTTCAGCTCTGAACTTGGTTCTATTGCCATGGCAACATTTATAAAATCGTAGAACCAAGTTCAAAATTAAATGATGTTTGAACAACTGGCCCTTTCAATTTAAAAAAAAGGACAATGACATAATTAGATTCAAAACACATAAGTTTTACTGATTGTCTATTCAATGAGACTAAACGCGCAATCTGATATTATGTTGATCGCAAATAAATCAAAATTTGGTACATCACCTGACACTTTCACTTACAGATGGCGCCAACCGCTTGTTTTTCAAAGTAATCCAGAAACGAATCGTCAAAAAAGAAACAATCTTGAGAAAAGGGGGCCGTTGCTTACCCTAGTCACAAGTATCGAATTACAAGATTACCTGAGAACTGTTTCCCAGTCTTTTTACAGAAATGAATTTCATTTGTAAGCTCTACCTTTGGGGCAAAAATTCCGATAATTTTACAACGGTATTGCACTTATCATAGAGTTAAATCAGATGATCTGTGATTCAGACAATATAACGCTAAGGTGCTTTTAGGGGTTGAGGGTTTAACATTCGCCCTTTTACAGAAATTAACAGAAACAAATTGAACGTAAAATGAGATGAATCAAAAAGACCACGGTTCATCTCAAAAAATGCCAATACACAAAGCCATTCACAGATGATTACATATAGGAAATAGGAATTGTTTTGAAGTTGAGAAAACCTGTAAATTCATGAATATTAAGTCAAATATGACCAAAAGACCTGTATCTAAACATTTAATTTTAGAAAGAGAAGATTCACCTAAGCAGTCATTTTGAGATACATTCCATTTCGTTCCTTGTCATCATAAATTACTGTACTCTAAAGATATCAAGCATTCACATCATTCATAACCAAAAGGAGCAAATAACAAGCAACTAAATACAGTGTGTTGAAATAAATCACGGCAATGTATTCTGATCTTGGTGGTTGTCGAAGGTTCTTTTGTACAGAAAAATTCAGATATCCGTGGTTAACCAAACCCAATAACTCATCCAATCCGACCACTTCAAGGACATTCCGCATGAAACATAGCCGCCTGCGATAATAATGCATCTATCAAGACGGCGTAAGTGGCGATAAATTTCTATAATATGATATAAAATATGGATTAAGTTCATTCACGGCGATGCGGGCCATTAATAAAGCTGAATTTCTACAACATTGTGCCAGCAAAACCAAAAAGAGATTTTTACCGTAACCATAAATTACGGGGATTTTTACAAGGCGCACGAGATGTTTATCTGTGCGCGGGCCGCATTTCGGTAAACTTTTTTACGCCCGGTTAATTATCGGCCGCCCACAGGATACGCCCGAATGCAATTAATTTGTTTATAAATTATTGTAAAGGAAACGCCGGCAATTAACCAAAAAATACATTTCTTATTATTAATTGGTTAATAACTAGACAGGATTTAAAACCATTGTTAATTACATAGTAAAAACATTCTTCAGTATTGGTTTATTCTTAATAAAATTGTTTAATAATAACATCAGAAGTACATAATTGCATGATAAAATATTAATTCCATCAATACCCACATATGGTATAGGCTAAAGTATAAAAAAAACCTTTTGTGTTCTACGAAAATATTTGACTTTCCAACTGTCTCTTTTAAAATTGGATAGTTAGGGTGTTTACATACATGACGTTAACGATCCGATATTTAAGGCTGGTCCACAACTGCCGGGGACCAAGAACTGAAATGATAACGGTAACTGCAAGAAAGATAAAAATCCTTGCATTTCAACTGCACGGTTCAGAGTCGTTCCCAGTCATACGAAGCTTTGGGAACGTTAAAAGAAAGTTGATTCAATTTCAATTTTCATGTTCCCGGAACTTTACCGGAACCAAAATTTCAAGTATGTGGTAATTGAAGGTGTATTTTTTGAACGACGTGAAAATTACAAAATTACAAAAATAGTAAGTAGTATAGTATGTACGAGTCCAGTGATCTGTACTTAAGATTGTTTCAAGTAAATAAACCAATAATAAAATCTAAAAACAGTAAATAAACTCTGCTTTCTTTCTTCATAAATAAGAGAAAACGCACTTTCTTCTTTCTCGTTGTTTTGTGGATTGTCTCAACTAAATATTTTATCGTTTTCGTTATTGTTACCGTTCCTGGGCAATTGTGGATTAGCCTTTAGGATAACCTTTCCACATTCACCGACATGACGCCAGCATGACACCACACTCTGCCCCACTGAATTTTTGCAAAGGCGCACCGTACACACACAAAAAACAATTCAAAAAACTTTATTTGATTATTAAAGTAACGCTTTTATCTTTATCTCTGTTTACCATCATTCAGGATAATTAATTTGTAATCCTAAGCGAAAAAAACTTCATTTTCTTCATCGCGTCAGCAAAATGTTTGGAATGATAATAATCTTTCAAGTTTTAGGATGATTTATTAACACAAATTTCACAATAAATGAAATTATAGAAAAATGAGGACTAGCTTGTTTCGAGAAAGGATGTACATAAATTACTTTTCTGAATACGAAAAAAAGATTGATTATTATGGATAAATATTCCAGTGCGTAAAATAATTAAATTGAACTTTTATTTGAAGTTTTATTTTTTTATTGTTTAGCACAATATGTACTTATAAATAATAATAATAATAATAATAATAATAATAATAATAATTGTCTTTATTGGCCCAATTTAACAACAACAAAATGTAATTAAAATCTGGTAACAATGACCAAAAGGCGAAGTTCAGTAGCAGCAGCGCTGAACTGTTCTTCCACTTAATAAATAATAAATAAATAACACAAAATTTACACATTTTCGAATTTTATAAATAATTTTGAAAAAAAATTCCTCTCAAATACTAGTCGATAGAAGGAACTAAATTAAATCTCAAACACATAAAAAAAATGTAACTGCTACGTTTTGTAAGATTCTGTCGAGGCTGACGACATGTGAGGTCATCTCACGTTATCTTGTTTGGCTTTGTTTTAACGCTTCACTTCTTGTTTAATTTTGGTGATGCTGAGTCGTTGTGATTACAATTATCGGAGTTTTTGCTAAGAAAGTTTCGAAGTGGTCGGAAATTCTTAGTGCATCGTCAAACAAGTTTGGGGTGATTTTCACTACCATGTCAGGGCCTGATTTACCTAAAATCCAGGCTTTTTGGGATACTTCTTTTTAACACTCTTTCTCTTGGTATTCGTTTGAATACTCTTTCGGTACTTGACGCACAAAGGACCCAATTCTGGAATAATTTTTATAAGAAGATTTTATGAATGATAAACTATTAATTTTCTCTTTTAAGGAACTTGAAAGAATGGCTAAATTAAAATAATTAATTAATTGAAATTAATGCAAAATATTTATCATTTTTAATATAGCACGTAATTAAAACACCTTTTTCAATTGTGCAACATGCAAACCAAAATTAACACAAACAAATCGAACTACTTCTCCCGTTCTTTTTCAATTCTCGAGCGCATAAATATTTTCCTGGCGAAGAGGTTCAAATTTATGCGGCAATAGATTTTTACGTCTTCTTTTAGTGAGTTAAAAATACGTCGCTGCACATTTGAAGTATTTATTTTTCGCGTTCTGCTTCCGATGCCGTCTATAAATAAACGCCACACTACCTAATATGTTTTCGTTTCTGATTTGACATCGCCATCATCATCGCTAAGTCGACACAGTTGCAGCTCCTGCATAATGAAACGGCGAAACGTGTATCAATTAAATTATTTTCAGGCGTTTTTCAGGACAAAACAGTGCCGAGAGATCTAACAGTACAAAATAGTAGATCGCGCTTAATTATTATCGAATGATGAATGAAAATCGATTAAATGATGAAATGGTTTCGCGCAATTTGCATTAAAGTTTGCGGAACGAAATTGTTATTAAAGACCATACATAGTATTATTGATTTCTAAGAAATATATAATTATTATCCTTTCTGAATTAATGGACAATTATAGGTTAAAAACTATTGATGGATTTACTTATGAAATTTCTGTTGAGTTACTTTATTTGTGTCGGCATTTTGTTTTTCATATTAATAAATCAATTAATGTAGTATGATTGTTTGAGCGTTTCCAATATGCTAAAGCATAGTAAGAACTGCAGGAGCTTCTGGACGCTGAGTTTCTCCTGTGTGGATCTGCTCTCCAATTCCTGCTTCGTGCCTCCTTGAATTTATGTTAAGAAGCTCGTAGAATTTGAATGAGATCAGAACATTTATCCGTACTTCCTTGTATACTTTCACAGGGTTTATTTTAGTGAAAGTTAAATAAAATTTCTAATATTCTATTACCGCCAGAAAAGAGAAATTGAAAAGCATAAGTCAGACACCGGTTAGAACAAATTATCGAAGACTAAGCCCAGAATATTGAATTATGGAGGAAAGAAGTTCGAGGAAGTAAATATTAAAAACAAAGAATAGAACTGCAAGATAACCAAATCCAAGATAATCCCTCTTTGCTTAACTAATTAAATTTATTAAAAATTCTTCTCTTTTCTTCTTTCACATACGCATTTATTGCAAGTGGTTTGGTAAGTTGACAAGCGATTCTTTTTTATATTCGGATTTTGCTTGAACGTGAAAGATAATGGAGAAGATAAAGTAAACGGATTTTGCTGTTTGAGGCTTGAGGGCTAGGCTATAAATAATTGTTTCAGAACAATGAAGATGGGCAGCAATTTTTAAAAATTGTTCCTGCATTGTCTTGACTAGACCTAAACGAAGTCGAGGAGTTTCCAGATGAACTTTTTACCAATGCTCAAGTTATTTCACTGCTTCTTATCGATGGCTCACGTAAATATGTATTATTATTCAGTCAAAGCTTCGGCAACGTAAAATCACTCAATCAATGTTATGATGCAACAGAAAGCAGGAGATTATAGTGGTTGTTGTCTTGGGTGGTTTTTGATGTTGACGTTGTGTGGTCTGGTATACGTTCACTCTCTGTTTACGGTGCAGCAACCAGTTCGTGTTATCGCCAATCACAGAGATTGATAAACATTGCTGCGAACGTATAAGCACACTATTAAAACTCACTTAGCCAGACTTCCTGCGCGCATTTGCAAAGCAAATCGTTCAGCGATGTTGATTTACCGGCAGCGGTGATATTAAATATGTTGCTTAATTAAAGTCGGATGTCGGAAACTTCAACGCAAGATCCAGCGTAAAATAACGTAATTATTGAGTTCCCATTTTTCTGTCTGCGTTTCAGATTATGATATAAAGCCTGAAATTAGTAATCACAATACGCTCGTGTAATTATTATTGCGCTCCTTGTTAGAGCTTTACAATACAATTCGTGACTTCACTTGCAACAGGTGTAATTTGTTATAGAAGATTACAATGTGTTCTTAGTGCATCCAATCGATTTAATTATCTGCTTGTCTACTACTTTTTTGTTTTTGTTTAAAGTCACGTCTGTTATCTATCATCTACCTACTTTATTGTCTCGGATATGCAATTATTTTAAACCTTTTCTTTGGTTTAGAGAGAACGGTTTTTGTTCTGAGAGTAAAGAATAGTTCGTCCTTATTAACTTTGTACAACATAAACTAAAAGTTTAAGAATTCATTCGTTCAGATATAACTGTTTGTCAGTTAATCTTGAGAACGTTCTAAATTGTACAACGAAATATCGATTAGAAAAAATATTTTAAAATAAAATTCCAAGATTTGCTTCAATTTCCACAATAATATTTAGAACAACATTTTGGGTTGCAGATATGGTTTGGAGATAGAACACGTTCTATTTTTCAGTTAATTTTTTATTCAAAATAAATTTCGCTACACTTTACTTCATAATTTAAATTGTTCGAGAAATTGAACCAAATCTTGTACAAGAAATGGGGTAGTATAAAAAGGCCTTTAGAGTTAAATTTTATCGTCAGCTTATTGCCATAGTAACAATTGTTTTCATATCAGCTGCTATGGGAATAACCCTCATTTGTGAATTTTGTTTAAGTTGCATTGAATGAGGTTGAATTTGAAATTGAATTTGCTATTTAGTATTCACTATCACTTCATACTGATACTGTTTTATGGAAATGAGTCATGGCTAACCACAGAAAAATTATAAAAAAGGTTTCAGGCAACGGAAATGAAATACCTTCGAAGAATAGCAAATGTTAGTATGATGGAAAAAATCAAGTATGATTACACAAGAGAAACGTTGAAAGTATAGAAAGTAAAGAAATATATAAAAAGATGATGGTGGGGACACATCGTAGGCAGGTTAAAAACATGGCAGGCAAAGTATAGAGGGGAAAGCTAAGGAAAACCTGGGATGGAGAATTGGCTGAAAAACTAAACGAAAAGAAAAGAATATGGAAGAAAGTGGAAAAATTGGCAAGAGATAGAAAGAAAAGGAAGAATTTCGTAAATGAAAAAGAAAAGAAGAAAGGAGAAACTTCTACACGTAACGATAGAAGAGAAGTTGATTATATACATACATTGCCTTTCATAAAGTCTATGGAAATTTACATTATTTCTGAAAGATCAAAATTTACTCGTACATTTAATACGTTGTAAAGAATGTTTTTCCATAAGAAAGAATATTACCGTTTTATTTTCATACTGAACAAAAAAGAAACGGAAACAAAAATTATGTGTATTTATTAAATTTCTATTTTCTGTAAATACGATGCTCCATATTTAAGGCAATGTTTTGACGTTGATGGTGTTTGAATTTTAAAACCATAGAAGAAAAGATTCTGTCGTACTTTAGTAACTTCATCGAACCTTCAGAGACTGTAGATTATTAATTATACTTAATATTGTCCGATTTCATCTATTCTTTAAGAATGAGATGAAACTTTTTGAACTAACTATTGCAATTTTTCGTTTTTGAGAAATTCTTGAACGACAACCATAACGAATTTTGCAGAAAACTCTCGGATTTCATAAATGCCCTGTGTCGTAGATGCTAAAATGTGTTCTGATTTTTTTTTTCAAATTCCATAGTCTTATGGAGACCACAGACGTAGCGATATTTGGGCGAAGTTTTGATCGCCCGGCAATTTTTTTAATAAGCACTTTATGGGGCCCCGTTTATTTTGGCGATTTTCGTGCAATTTTCGAGCGATCAGATTGCAACAATCAGATCACTTGAATATCGCCACGTCTGTAGTCTCCATTAAGTACATACCAAGGCGGTCAAAATAATAGCAGTGGCATCAAATTCTCAAAAAAATATGTATTACTCTTAAAGAATTAAATTTTTTGTAAAATTGATACCATCTTATTAATTAAATTAATTTCGCTATCTCATATACGAGGGTAAGGTGAATAGTTCTCGGCCTGACACAGAGATGGCGCTCCAATCAGGAAAAATTTATGTGCCTGGGTGCACGTGTCATTAGATCGTAGTTCGTATGACAAGTTTCAACTTGTTCTCTCAAGTAGTTTGTTTACACAAATTTTTACAGTAGACGTCTTGCGTGTTTTTCGTTAAAATGGATAAACGTGAATATCGTTTTGGATGGATTAACCCCTAAGGAAATTCATCCGAAGTTGACAAAAGTTTACGGGGACTCTGCTCCTTCCATATCGCCCGTTAAAAAGTGGGCAGCTGGATTTAAACGTGGTCGCACATCCCTCGAAGATGACCCACGTGAAGGACGGCCAAAAACCGCAACCACACCAGAAACCATTGAAAAAGTGCATGATATCGTGTTGGACGACAGGCGAGGAAAGGTGAGTGAGATAGCTGAGGCTGTGGGGATATCGGAAGAAAGGGTACAAAACATCTTGCACAAAGAGTTAGGGATGCGAGTTAGGGTGCCGCAAATGCACAAACGGTTTTCGCAGCAATCTTTGGACTGATTCAATAGGGATCCAACTGATTTTGTGCGGCGATTTGTCACCATAGATTTTCACGCCAGAAACGAAACAGCAGTACAAGCAATGGGTGGAAGCCGGTGGTTCAGCACCAAAGAAAGCGAAATCGATCGCATCTGCCGGAAAGGTCATGGCCAGCGTGTTTTGGGATGCGAAAGGGATCCTGTTAATTGATTACCTTGCAAAAGGTAGAACAATTACAGGCGAATATTACTCCAACCTTCTTGTCCAGCTGGATGCCAAAATTCGCGAGAAGAGGCCTGTCTTGAAGAAGAAAAAAATCATCTTTCACCAGGACAACGCACCTGCACACAAGGGTGCGTTGGCGATGGGAAAACTGCGGGATTTGAGGTACGATATACTCGGCCATCCCCCTATTCTCCTGATTTGGCACCCTCAGACTTCCATCTGTTCCCAAACTTGAAGAAATTTGTTTCTGGGAAGCGCTTCGCATCCACTGAAGAAGTTGAGAGGGCCGTAGATGAATATTTTCACAACCTTCCAAACTCTCACTTCCGGGAAGGAATACTGATGTTGGAGAAACGCTGGACCAACTGTGTTGAAGTCAAGGGAGATCATGTAGAAAAATAAAATCATTTTTTAACTGAAAGTCGCAGTCTTTCATTGTCGGGCCGAGAATTTTTCACCTTACCCTCGCATAGATAATAGTGTTTTCAATAATTGAAGGGAAAGATATATTTTTAACTGTCTTGGCGTTCTACTGCTATTATTTTGACTGCATATGCATGTAGTTGCATAATACACGATTTGAATATAATGCAATTTAAAATCATGCAAAATGAGAAATCCTCGATAAAGTAAATTATAATTACCACTATGTGAATAAAATTAAAATCCGTAGTCTTTCCTACTACCTTCACTTTAATTGAAATAATTAATTTCATTCCTTTAATTTATTCTGGTGACTTAGCAAAGGCGTAACCTGACCAGCAATTTTACAACGTGTGAATACATACTTCCACCACACTGTTATTTGTAATTCGTATTTTATGGTATTTACAAGCAAAAAATTAATAACATCTGGCGTATAATTTGCGGCTGTTTTCAATTACATATAAAATTAAATGAATGGTTAAAGTAAACTACTTTGTAATGTTTGTAACGAATATACAGCGTAACTTTTATAATACCCGAGAAAATAAAAATAAAACAATTCAAGAAAATTCATATGTTCTATAAAAGCTGTTTTAAAAACATATTACATAACGAATGTTCACTTGAAGAGTTCATCATATTGGTTTTGATTTTTTTGATGAAACCAGACGGAACGAAAAAGGGATAACTGATCGACGTATGAATGAATTTTTCTTATAACCTAACACGACAACCTAAAGTGACATTTCACCTTGATCTAATGGAAGACCTGCTTCACAATGTTTTGAAAATGAACTTTTTTCAATGGAATACATGATAATAATTAATTAAATTTTCTGTGGAATCCTTTTATTCAGAGATGTTCTCAACGTTAAACTGGTTTCTTATGTCCGTCATCACAGTTTTTATTTAATTAAAGAAATTGCTTAAACGCGTAATATAAATTATTTCCCGGCACGATGATAACCGACGAGTATTTATTATGCTTTGCAATTTAATGTCGGTAGTTAAGCAAACGCGACGAAAATCACAAAAGAAAATGCGGACATAATTTCCGCGGTTAAAACAACACTTAAAAATATTCGCTTTGTTTTCGTAACAATTTCATCGGAGTGCGTTATAAAATCGTCGTCAACACCGCGCCCGTAAATTCATTAAATCCATTCTAAAATCTTCAAGTTTGTTTACATCTGGCGGGCTTTTAAAAATATAACTCGCGTAAACCTGCAGTCATCAAACTTCGGCGCATTCCTTTTATTCCAGCACCGGCGTTTTTATCGAATGCCCCGGAGTTGTCGGCTTGCCAACAACAGAAGAAAAAACAAACAAGTCACAGCACGCGGCGAAACCGGCGAACAAACGGCGATAAATTGCGAAATTTTTCGAAAGCGCGATGTTCGGCATAAATTCTAATCATCTTTTGCGAAACTTTTTGCATATCTCTACAGCGCCTTATAGGGAAAGCGGGAGCGAACAAGATATGCATAAAGAGCACCGCGGCGGTCATTAAAACTTGCAGAGCTAGGGTTGTTGTCCTGTGTGCTGTTGAAATTACAGAAGAAGAATCGCAATATACATAGTTTTCGATTAAGTGTTGAAAAACGGCGAGATTTCTTTAACTTCCATTGGAGCAAAGAACTCATTTGTTGATTGCCAATATATTAAAGCGGCGCAGTTTCTCGGAAAACGGTTTATTGTAGTTAAATCTAATGTCACGCTGAATTTAGGATTTTTTTTAATGCAATAGAAGACTTCGTAAATAAACTCTAAACTTACTGTGGAAATAAAGTTACGAAGGAATATCTTTAATAATCTAAGGCCCAGTTGTACAATTCCAGCTTAACTTTAAACCAAAGCTTAAACCCTTAACAACAATTGTTGAAATAATCGTTGTCATGGGTTTAAGCTTCAGCTTAAATTTAAACTGGCATTGTACAATTGGGTCATAGACAAATAAATACATACATGAAAGTTTAGTTTGGATTTGTGTTTTCGATATCTACTTCTTAAAAAACAGTAATACATAATATGTTCTTTATTAGATATTTTATTAATAAATAATTGCATAGAGAACGTAAAGACTTAGAGTGTCTCTAAAATGTGTGGCCATGGTTTAATCATAGATTACTGATCTCAAAATAAAACGATTTAACACAATTTATCTACATCTAAAAGTACTTCGTTAAGCCAGTATTCTGCTTCAAAGTTCTTTAAAAAAAGTTAATATTTCGTATAACTAATGGGCGGAAGGTTATCGGTCAGAGACGTATTGAATTGCGTGTACTGGAAGAAGCGCTTACCATTTCCATTTACCTACAAATTTTACTCGCATGCTAACGACTAATTTTTACGACGCCGCTGACCGACTCGATACATTGCGCTTTACAAACATTTTGCTCACCTATAACCTTGAAAAATATAATCCTTCCGCTTATTACTCATAAACAAAGCCATGTTCGCCCATTTTAGAGTCAACCATTGACTGTTATCCTGCTAGAACGAGCACACTGGTTCCTTAATAAAAATTCTACAACTAAAACTTAATAAACAGAGCATTATCTTAAAAACAATGAAGTTTTTTTTTCCTTGCGATGAAGACTTCCAAATTGAACCATCGACATCACTCCAACCCCCACAACTACTACTTGATTGGAAATGATGTGCTATATGTCTTCTTTTCATACTGTGCGATCCAAAATTTTTTGATAAGGAGAGGCCATGAAAAATAAAATGAGAGTCTTATTTAACCTTTTGACCATCTGTCAAAACTGAAACGTCAAGACACATTTGACTACAACAGAAAAAATCTTCTAATTGAATACATAAAATTATTATTTTAATGTGGCTACACCAGGACGAAGATGTTGAGCTACTTGTCTTAATAATTAGCTTTGAACATGTTACCTAGATAGAATGGCTACTGTAACGTGCAGTCAGCAATAAATAAGATAGTGTTTTCCTAAATGTAAAGTAGACTTAGTTCAGCATTTCTCAATGATCTGATAATACGAATAAGCACGAACTGGCCACAAATGTGCCGGGCTTTATGAGGTTGATCACGTAAGCGCAGGTGATATATTTAATGTTTAATTGAATTGGAAATTTGTATTTTCTGTCTTTACTAATGATTACATATGAATTTATGTTACTTTTTTTTTCGTTCTTTCTTAACGATCTTATCTACTTTTTTAGTATTTTCAACAATTGAAACAGCACTACATCGATGCCGACGGTTACTCGACAAAAGAGCGTAAGCGCCAAAAACCGAAAATGAGATTATCATGTTAAATGAATCGTAACGACCAGGCTTTGCATTCCCAGTTATAACCGCCAGAAATTCAGACGTTAAAATTTAAATTTAAAGTGTAAAAAAGTTGTAAAAAAAGTGAATGGTGCTTAAGCTCTTTTGTTGCGCAAGCGTCGACATGGTTTAGAACTCTTTAGCAAATATCTTTACTAACTTTCTCGTAATAAAATTGATATTTATAAATCGTCAGGTAGTTTGTAAAATCTCTTTAAATGTTTCTCTGTAGCTGGCAGCTTCTTACCTAATTATTATTATCCTGAAGAAGTTATTAACGTCGATTTTTCATTTAATTTTATAAACTGTACGGCGAATTAAAACTACAAATTTTGTTATAAATTTCAGCGAATAAGAAAGTGCTATAATCGTAAATTAGTAGAAAGAAGAAACATACCGATTGTTTCATAGAAACTTTAAAAAGGCGGTGCATGTATTTATATGAGATGTAAACATTAACTTGCTTGCTAAGCCATATAGTATACATATGATATAATTAAAACAAATTCGCACAAGATAAAATGTGAAAATTGAAAGTAACATATGTAATAGAAAAATAAACTGAAAATAACTTTTCTGTCAGACGAATAGTAATTCATCAATCTAAACTTAAAACCCAACCCAACCCAAATTAAAAATTAAAATTATATATTATTGTAACGTTATAAATCTTGAAAGCTCCGCTAAAACAAATAAACTTTTTACACATCCTTCAGATAAAAATCCAGATGCTACTTTCGTTTATAGACAATTTCACAGAGAAAATGAACAAAAATACCAAACAGTACTCTAAGCATTTAACTAATTTATAATTATAGTTTCATACTAATGACTTCACGGATAATTCTTGTAAATTCGTTGCTGGTAGATATTCCAGACGATGAAATCCAATTATAAAAGCAGACGCGAGCCCGAAGCCATTGCAGAATACTGTTTCAATCAAAAAAATTATAATAAAAGGAGTATGTTATGAACCAAGTGATTAAGACGAACTATAATAACCAAGGGCCATGCTCATAAAAACTAAATTTTAGTAGTGCTATTAGCCATTGCATTCAAATGACTAATAGCGCTACTGCAATTTAGTGAAACATTATGAGCATCCCCCCAAGTGATTAAGTGATCGTTATTCATGATGATCGGGCGTTATAAATAATGACCAGTTATTCATTTGGCCCATAACACTTACATGAATACGATTTTAAAAACATACCAAAGTCAATGACATTTGTCTAGTTGATTTTAATCAAAACATACAACAATTTGAGATGTTTGAATTTATTTCAAAAATTTGAAATTTATCTTAAGTTTTTGTTAGATTTTTTTTTAATTCCCTCAACTTAAGAACTCAACTTTTATTTAGCAAGAATTTATCGTTAAGTGCTCGGCACATTAATTTCCCGGAGACAACGCAAAGAAAGACGGTCTGGTCCGCTTTGGAGAATCGGCGTCGTTACTGATTCCTATTCCGCATAAAGAACGCAAAATCATAAATACGAAGTCACTTAAAGTTGGTAAATATGCTAAAGTTGTGATGATTTATCATCATAAAGCGGATTAAATTTGAAAGAGCGATTCATTTAGAAGAAGGAATGAGTAGAATATTAACAAGGTTGGCGTCTGTGCAAAGTCCTCGCCATTTACATATATCGGCGCTTGGGCTAGTTATTTCTTGCCTCTCTTGTGCTCTTCTTCACCATCGATTCTTGTATTGAATATTATTTGGAACGTGAGTACAACTTTCAGAGCTTTACACAAAGTTTTCCTTTTTTCGAAGAGGATTTAGATTTGTTTTCCTTTATCTGTGCTTTTTAAATATCCGGATATAACAAAGGCGCAAAAAATGTCAATAAAATATTCCCATAGGTAAATTAAGAAATATAAATTCCATTTACTTTTGTAAGGAGTAACTAATTGTGATTTGTTTTGTTCTTATATTAGGCGCTTTCCAATTGCACAGACGAGCTACTCGGTGCTACTTGGAAGCTACTCCAGAGCTGCTCAAATGCATTCCAATAATTGCACTTTGAACAGCTCGGAGTAGCACCGAGTAGCTCGTTTGTGCAATTCGAAAGCGCCTATTATCTTAAAAGCGATTGGTATTGCATTTAAATTTAGTTGTCAATTGCAAAATGCAGTTTTAAAAAATTATCCAGAAATCCATTACGAAACAAACAACGAACCCTATTTAGGTATAATGCATTCAATAAAATGTTAGAAAAGCATGGAGGAGGCAACCAACGATACAAAATAACGGCATAAAATTGAAACCAACATAACCTAAAAATAAAAGTCCCATTTACACGATACGGGAACTAAAAGAAGTCAGGTTTCAACGGTTTAATCGACGATTGTAATATCGGGCCTAAATCGTGTAACTTTAGTTACTCATTACAAAAGTGAATGTACCTACTTTATTTAATTTACAATCAAAACTATTGCTTCTATATTATGAAGATTTATTTAAGTACCATACAAAGATATCTTGATGAGGGCTTTCCCTTACCTTTTTTTAGATCTACGAGGCGTTATCTTTTATTCCTTTTTGAAATAGTAATGATCTGGTATATTCTGCTTTGCAGACCGTTTGCAACGGTAGGTGTTAACATAAACATCCGAATGAAGTCATTAAATGTTCTCTAGATATTGGATTATATTGGTTTTATACCAGCTATTCTTCACATAAGAATAACAACAATAGGAGTTTTTTGTATAATATGAAATAAAAACAAATTTATATAAGAATATTACTAAAAGGTATTTTCAAATTTACTGTTTAACGCTTAATATGAAATATCGGCCAAATACCCCCTCAAGGTCAACCAATTAAAATTTCCAGTGCACAAGTATTAAACAGAATAACCGTTTGATTTATAACCAGATAATAGCCGTACACATTCCTCGTAGGCAATTTTATTTCTAAAGGTAACAACGAACCCATAAAATAGCCAAAATTGCCCGATTCATCTTCTCGCCTACGTAATTACCATGGAAATTTCGCATGAAAAATGTTTAAATAATCGATTCGAGCCGAAATTACATCCCCCATTTGCATACCAGATTTTCGCCTTGTCTTTGCGTGAACAATTTGATCGTCGAAGACAACAAAAGTTGCAATGTTTATAATGCCCAGTGTACCGTTAATTTCAGCGACGTCTCAGCGGTTGCTTGCGTACAAGTTGCAAGGAGTTATTTATGACATTTCGTACACGAATGATGCGCCTCTTGAATATTTATTGCCGATAAATTACCGGCGTGCATATAATTGCCCAGAGCGACATGTACACTGAAGTTAATTAAAAATAACATATATATTTGCTTGCTTTAGTTTCACATACCTACGTATTTAGATTTGTTGCCTGCAACTAAACATCTCTATCAAAATTCAATAGTTTTCAGCAGAGGAAGTTCTTTTTTATACTAACTTTTTGCAGTAAAATATATAAGAATGTTAGATGAATATTTACTTTACTGCTAGCAGTCAACGTTTACAGAAATGATTGTTAAGCATTTTTAAATGTATCTATTAATTTTTATTCTAACTAAGTATTTACTGACGTTTTTTAAGTGCATAACCTTTGAAACTTAATACATTGGAGTTTTCTAAAAGTGTTCTTTTTGTTTCAGCTGAAAGTGACATTTGCAGCTTCGCCCTCCTCAAGAATCACTTTGCCGCCTGTCATGAGTTAGGCACAAACTTGTTCAGCGCATCAACGCGTCCAAAAGCCGTCCAAGCTCTGTATGAAGCGGCCGCCAAAACACCCGTACACCTTATGCGCCAAATGGATAGATGGCGTCGGGACGGCCATCGTACGTCTCGATTCTTCCTTTGCACGCCCGTGTTAGGCGCTAGGAGGCGGAAAATTAGGAGTAAAGTTGATATTGACATTGAAACTAGAATGGTAAGTCGAGTTATATTATACTCTGGGAATATAGTTATTTTAAATAGAAACAGAAAAATAATCTTTAAGATTCTGAAAGATCCATTACATTACAAATTTGTCATTTAGAAAAACATGAAAAGAAAGAATTGTTGAGGTCAGTTATTGCTTAGATGTCGTTTTTGTCTTACTTACATATTTTATTTATAAATTGTATTAAAGAACGTAACCACTTCATTCTGGAAGATGACTTGCATAAATCATAACAGGTAATTCATATAAGCAGCTTTTCTTATGTAAAATTATTTCATTATAATTATTTACAACGTTGCAATCCATTGGAACACATATTAGATTAATTATTTAAAAATATAAACGGGAAGCATGTAGAAAATTGAATTAATTAAAATAGCTTTTATTCACGACCGGGAGTAGACAGCAGTTTCTATGACACCAAAATTGTGATAGAAATAACATGTATTTATTTACTCCCCTGGGAGAGAAATAATATTTGCTTCTTTGAGAGTTTTTTTATATTGACTCTTACGTTTAGAGAGTTTTTAAATGCAGTAAATTTAACATCGCTTCACTGGCTGCGTTCAGCATCTCTTGCAGTACTTGTTCTTTCATTTTCACTAACGTTTCTATCAAAGAATAAACTTAAAATTCTTTTTAAACGAATAAGTTTCAGTTGTCAAATAATGAATGTCAAGGACTACTACATATTTTCCGAAATTAATTGATTGTCAAAAGTGATTTATTACAATTTTTTATTCCTAAAAGTTTGGATTCTTATCATTCTTCTATTCTCGGTCGTGAATAAAATACTCCTAGTATTTACACCTCAGGAAAGAATTTGTTTTTGTAGCCCTCGGGCTGCGACCTTGTGCTACAAACAAACATCTCCAAAAAAATGACACATTTCTCTTCCTCAATGTGTAATATACTGTTTAATAAGTAAACCAAAAAATAATTCAAGAAATTAAAAAGGAAAATGATTATGCTTATCCGTATAAAATTGAAACAATCTCTTTTAAGTTTCATTTCAAAATAAATTTATGACAGAAGCGGCGATGACGAATCATGAATTCTAAAGCTTGCAGTAGACATTACTTTTGTTTTCCTCACTCAAGCCTTTTCTACTAAAACAGTTTGTACATACTTGTTTGTGCAAATTTAATAATAAATTATAGATCCATTTGTTCAAAATTAATATGTACATAATATTTCAAAATTAATAATACAGAGCAAAATTTGATACAATTCTGCAATATAGCCTTGGAAACTAATTATATGTCACAAATAACGCAATGATAATGTAATAAGTCATAAATATCAACAATAGTAGGACTCATTGTAATTCATTAAACATACCAAAATAATGATAATTATTAATATACCGATTGTTTCACTGAAATTTGAAAAACGGCAGAGATAGAACAGGCTCTATATATACATACATACATTGCAAAATAAAAGATAAAAACGAAACGTTCACGTCTATTTAGTATAGGCTGTCAAAAACCTTTGCAATGAGGTAAACATAAAAGAATATTAAATAGTCAGGTATTAAAACGATGTTATCAATTATGAGAGCTCAATTTGTATAATTGCTTCCAAAATTTGAATTCTTTGTTACATTTTTAATAATGTACTAACATTTTTTCATTCAACTTCTATTTGGAAATATTCATAATCATTATATTATTGGGTTTTACTAATATATAGTTTACGTATTAAGCACGAGTATTTTAAGTAACATAAAGAATGTATGCAATTTACTGGCTAAAAGTGCCGAAGAGAAAACGCTAAGAATGAACATATCAAATGCTTGACTATCCTCTTGACGTCTCTGTACCACTTTCTAGCTACGTCTTTCCTAACAAGTCACTCTTCACTGATGTCTTATTTGTTTTAATGAGCAAAAAGTTCATTGACGCTGAAATGTCAACAAACATGTAAAATCCGTCCACACACGTTATATAAAATGAAAGTAAGTAAGTAGTTACTAACGTGGGCATCAAGGTTTATCGGCTTCTTTAAATATCGTCTGAATGAAAGAAAGTAAAAGCCTCGTTCCGTGACAACCTTCGGAAGGTTTTTTGGTTTATATTGAACATGTGTTACTTATTTTTAGGCTTTTTCTCGAGTCGATTTTACTCTATGTGTGTTTTGAAATAAATATTTTCGTTGAATCAAACTGTGGATATTCGGCTATTTATCGGCTGTGGTAATAAATAAGGTTCGAAAAAATAATCTGAGAAATAAAGTCATCTAACGTATAGCGAAGTTAGGCTCATACAATTTTTAAAAATATGTAGATATGAAATGATGTGAGACTTTAGATATACCTACCGTCATTAATGACGTGAAGTTAATAACGAAAGAGCTAGTAAACGGGATCTTTCTTATCCTAAAACGTTGACAATTCTATCTCTTCTGTGAATGGTAAGTGAGTTCATTAGTACGTGAGTACAATTGGTAAGTGAGTACAATTAACTTTATCGTTGCAATAAAATTTGAGCATGATGATTGTCATTTACAAGGGATCAACCTGGAGTATTCATACTCAGTTTCTATAATAAACCTAACAATAAACTTCTACGGTTTTACTTTAATATTAATAAAACAGTAAAAAGACCATTTGTCCTAATCCAGCCTTTTAAAGATGGTCCTTTTCCTTGGCCTGCACGATCACGAGATGGTTCCAATTCATTTTTACATTTGGGGTCATATTAGATCAATCTATGCAACGCCTGTCTATATAGAAGAATTATTTTTGCTTTTAATGCCAATCGTAATTGTCCTCAGATATTTCGAAGAATTCGTCGTTCAATCATACGCCGTCATAACTTGTGCATCCAAAATGGTGGCCTTAATTTTGAACATTTTTAATAATTTTTCAAGTTTTCTTAAATTGAATTTAATTATAATTGTGTAGCTATTAAAAATAAATAGAAAAGTTCCTTCTTACATCGAGATTACTTCTAGCCTCATTTTCTTTATTTCGTTTAAACTTGACGCTGAAACATTTCCAGCCACGACTTTATTAGTAAAAGTTGCTTAATTATATGCGCTTCCATTACTTCTGAAAGTTAGGAAGGAGCAGTTTTTCTGTGATACCCTGTATATTTATTTTACTCCTTTGATTTGATATCCCAACAGATCTGGTACGTAAAACAAAAAAAAAAATATGATAGCTGAAAAATATTTCGTTCGAAATTATCAGCCGGGAATCATTAACTTCTAAAAGGCAACATTAACTAGGACTCGACCTCAAAATCTATGCTTTGTTGTCGCCGACACCCCTCTTCTATTAGAGCTGGTTCTTCGCTGCTTTTTGTAGCCCACGCAAACTTTTCATCGAGAACTGGTATCCACGCGTAATGAGCCTCTACAAAAGGAGCGCGCGATGTTCACACGGAAGTTCCTTTCACCACTTACTAGAGATCCCGACTTTTTTCAGATACAGAGGAAGATAATTATGAATGCGGGCACGTAAATTCCGTCGCTTTTCTCGACAGACGTGAGGTTACCTTAGCGTTTCCCTAATCGATATTTCACCCAGGTAGAAGTTTACATTTTTTAAGACGCCTTTTTACCGAAACAATGACGCAATGTTCAATACTTTATGAGTTTGTTGGAACGTAGGAAAGCATTTATTTAACTTGTTATTAACTTGTCTTTCAACATGTAGAAGTTAACTTAAGGAAATTTTTCACTTTCTCACCTTTACAGGATGTTTAGAAATTGCCAAATTAACTCTGTTCTTTTATGGGATTATTAAGAGTTGATAGTTAAATAGTAGAAGTTGCGGAAAAAGTCTAACAACAAAAAGTTATGTAAAGATATAATTGTCTTTCAAGGTCAACCATAATTAGGTGAAACAGATACCTTAGAACATTGAAATTTTAAATTTTTAACTTATCTCGAGTTGAGGATCATTATAAATAGGATTTTTAACAAGGAGCAAATATTTTTATATTACAGATTCCCGTAAGGCTGTTTGCTCGGGCACAAAATAATTTTTTTCCATTTCGTAGGCTCATTTTTCATTAAAATCGTACCAAATTTTCGCGAAAAATTTTTCAATAAATTCTGTTAGACGGATAAAGATCCGTTTTATAAAAATTTTGTTAAAAGGGCCTTAAAAAAATAAAATTGAAAAAATTCGAAAATGTAAGCCTTTACTCGAAATTTCACAGTATTCAACAATAGTAATAAACCGTTTTAGTTTTTAAAAAATGTTTACAAATAAGCTCACAAAATGGGAAACAAATTCGAGATTTTTGGACCGAAATCGCTGAAATCAAATGTGGTATGTGATACGCGCTAGTCCCCACCTTCCGCCTAGCACAAGTGAGACAAGTTTCGTGATTTTATTCTCCGGTGCAGAAGTCTGAGTGAGAGCGAATGCGTTTCAGTGCGTGTAAGAGTGAAAAACAGAGTAAGTCCGCCGTAAATAAAGATCAGCGGCAACAGAGTCATGAATTACAAGAAAAATGCTCAGGAGATAATTTTGTTCTCTATTCTTTTCCTTTTCCTTAAAAGTGTATCCAAAATACAGAAATACATATTGAACGTAAGCGTCCACTAAATATGTGACTTAAGTAGTGAAACACCCAGTTGAAATCCAGGTTGGCTCTAAGCGGGCACACAGCCCTAATGTCTTGCAGTTTCGATAACTTTAGCGGTACGTTTACGAGGTTGACCCTTTGTTTTTCTTCTTCAGTTTCACGAAACAACTATACACACGGGCAGATACGGTTTCGTCCGGATAATCTTCTTATTAATGATATCTTCTGAAGTCATATACCTGTACCTATACAGTTTCGTCCGGAGAGCGTTTTTCGTAGGTGTATACTTTCGTCCGCAGGGTTTCTTAGAAAATTAAATTACTTATGCGTAGAATATTTCAGATGAGACCAATAAAAAGCTGTTGCTTATTTTATATTTATAAATTACATTGTTACATTACATGTTAAGAAAGATCTCCCAAAAAAAAAAAAAACATAAAAAAAGAGAAAAACTAGTAGCAAATATTATACGAACTACAGCGTCGGTACGCTACTAGGAGCAGTAGCAGTTTCAAGTCACCATGGATTATGTCAAGGAGGAATACTAATCTTCAAAGTATTTTAACAATAATGGATGAAATAAACCAAAATGAAAACACAGAAGGTTCTTGGATATAATATAACTATTTTAGAACTATTATAATGTACTTTAATTGGTGACAGGAGCGGAAAACGCTAGAAATGTGAAGCAAGAATTGCCAAAGAAAGAGATGAAGATAAACCTAATTAAAGAAAGATACTTAATGGCAACAGGAAGTGAAAACAAGAAGACCAACAAGGAGTATAATGAGTATAATGAATCGAAAAGTCTAAACGTACTGACATATTATCATGCACCTCACCGAAAAAGAGAGTATGTATGTAATGTACATGTACTATGTACAAAAAATCTTACAAAAAATACAACTAAAACACTACACTAATCTCAGTTATGCGCTACAATTAATACTAAAAACTATAGTAATGAGATGTTAATTTTACATATTCAAGTCTACTCATCTGATTAGTATTGAACTGCTGTACCTTACTTTAAGGTAATTTTCTCGTTTCTGAGTTTTACTGATAGATATTTTGTATTTACTAGTGCTCTGAATTTGAATATATACTTCACACTGATAATCTTTGATAGTTTCTAAAAATACAAATATATTTGGATGACTAAAGTTGAAACATTTATTCAAACGATTATGAAAAGACTCGCATGCATTCGTTGTTCTTCTACTGTAACCTGACTTGGCAGCCCATATTGCTGGAGGAAAAGCAGCTCCATCTTCTATACAGGGTGTCCCATAAATACGGGGCCATACGGTAGCAATGGATAGGTGACCATATACAATAACTTTTTTTCTTCTAATAAAATTACGAAAACAGCATTGTTTGGGAGATATGCTATAGTATAATACTGAGTACGAACTTGCCTTCCCTGACCTGCGCAACGGAGGACATTTCGAACACTTGCTATAGACATCACAGTAACTAATGACATAACAATCGCAGTCCAAAAGACCTCAGCAATATGTGTCATTATGTTGAGCAGGTCAGTTTTGTTATCGAATTTTCTTCGCTTTGAATCACATCCGCTTACCTATGACGTATAGAGTTTATAAGCAAAACAGGACCGTATTCCGATCGTAATTTCTTTGAAAAATTTCCCAAAAAAGTTACCGAAGCAGACCACTTTCATTTACATTTGCGGACTCTATATGCACCATTGTGTTAGCCCTCGCATTATGGCCCCTTATTTACGGGACACCCTGTATAAGAATTACGAATAATAAAGATACAACTTTAACTTTTCTCCTAATAGGGTAACAAATCTACCTGATGAACCTCCGGACGAAACTGTATATTTTATATTTTATAAAATTTTGGGTTACGAAAGCGTATACTTTAATTTATGCAAGAAGGGATTACGGACGAAACTGTAATCGCCGATACACACCAATGCAGATTCTCTTCGAGTGTTCTGTGGTCAGTAATGACATCGGAAAATTCAACTCTAAACTCTTACAAGTAGTTTCATACTCAGTATACAAATGCCGCATTGATTTTTGAACTGTTACGAAAATAATTTCAATCACAAATGTTTTCTGCTCTAAACACCATTTTGTAATTCAATAAATGGAAAGTAAATGAGTCCTGAAAATAACTTGTTTTTGTATAAAGCCAACAAACACGAAGACACTCGACAGTTAACAGGACGAATGAATGACACAACGTTACCCTAATTCGCAAATGTCGTAACTCCACTTTTACTAATTTTACAGGAGACGATAAAAACCGTAATGACAGTTTACCTATTAACTGTCATTTTGTTGTTGTTGAATTAAGTAATATAATAATACTTTTATTATTTTGAAATGATTCAAACACTATTGATTTGACCATGTAAACTGACGGATTTGCGATAATTTCTTATTCAAAGTGTCGGAGTCACGTTGTTTTCTAAAATGGCCTTTAATAATAGAAAACTGTAAGTCTCCGCGCTACAATTTTTTAGTAGGTAAATTAGTCGTTTGTTAACGAAATGGTGTCAAAATCTCAATTTTGACAAAAAATGGACTTACGACATTTGCGAATTAGAGTAACGACAAGTGACAATTCTGTTCTCGGCGAGCTTAAACCACGGACATGCCTTTCCGAAAACAAAATATTTCCATAGCCAATGCTACCGGAATATTAAATGAACATTATGACATAATCTCGTAAAGCGACTAAAACAATTATGATTAAAATCGCAGACAGTTTGTTGTATTTTTAGCATGTTTTTAATTTTTCTCTAAAACTATTTGAAATTTTCCACTAGATTTTCCGGGATGGAACCACGTCGTCGTTTTTCGGACTTTACCAATGTATCGTCCACTCTTGCAAGGAATTTCTTCAGGGCAAGAAGTCCCTTGCAAGAGTGTGGAGGGAACGTTTCCAAAGTCCGAAAAACGAAGACTTGGTTCCAGCCCGAACCAAACCAAGTTACTATTTGAAATATTAAAAATTTATTCAAGTCATTTCGACACATGTTCCCATTTTGAAATTTCGAACTTAGTCTCTGTTGTACCTACATCCGACCGACCCTGAAAGATAATTATTTCGGTATCAAATTCTTTATACAACTTTTTATTATTTTTTTTTTCCGAAACTTCCAAATACTTTAATTTTCAGAAGAAAAAAGTCCAGTACAGACCACCTGGTATATTTTTTATGTTCCTCTTGATAGGAAGAGTAACTGAAAGTTAAACGAAGCAATCGACATCTGAAAATATCAAGCTTTGACAAAAAATTGACGATATTATCAACTTCTTCTGCCCAAAGGGTAAGCAGGGAGAAAATAGTAACCTCCGAATTACTGAATTATGTATAACTTACATTCACCTTCAAAGAAATAGACCCAATAGAGAAGTGTGAGTCCCCATAGCCACTATTTTGAAATAGATCGAGTATCTAGTTTAGCCCTTGAAAAATATACTGCTATGAACGACAAGTATAAATATTTACATACTCCATATTTTAGCGATACTTTTGCGGTAATTCAATTTTGAATTCAAAGTCAAGTCATGTGGACCTACATATTAAAGTATAATTTACTAATTTAAGCTATGTTAAGTTGTAAAGTAATTGTTAATTTACGAGAGGTATTTTTTATCTCGAAGACTAATAAAGACGTGGGGTTTGTTTGATTATCTTCTAAAAAGGTATGCACATGAAATAATAGGCGTGTTCTTTTTTCATCGATTCAGCGGTCTGACGTCATTGATGAATTGCAAATCAACCACCGATTATTCTGATTTTAATATTTTTCTTTCGCTTGTATGATTACTTGTGATTACAGAGATGGAAACATTTATGTTTATTAAAAGAATACAAAAGTTAAAAATTTGTTGGTCGTATCTGAAATAATCTTCAAATTTTGCAAATACGAAATTATTATTCTTTGTATTCATACACCACAGAATGTGTTTGTTAACTCAATTGTGTTTAATTTTATTACTTTTTTAACGTGTGTGTAGGTGTCCTTATACAATTAAGTAAGACGATGTTGATATTTTATTAAAAAAAAGGGTTCCTGAAATGTAACACAAGAGAAGAAATTGGCTACGAAATGCTTACAAAATAATACCTACATTAAAGGCTGTCGTTCAAAGGACAGAAATTTTTTGTTGGCCGAAATCATATCAACTTAATAATTTAGTTAATCGTTTGCTATTGCTTGATAAATAACCTTAAACGATAAATGTGTGCTTTAAGCTTTAATAGAAGTATGCTTTGATGACTTTTCAATGAATACGATTAGCTCTTTGGTGAATAAAAGAGCACACCTCATGTTTCCTGATATTTTCACCCCTCCTAAACACATATGTACAGTCGCAATCATAATTCATGACATATCCTTTACAGAAAAACTCATCGTGGACATTTTATTTGTAGTTTCCACGCAAAAAATAATTCACGACATCCCGGATTCACTTTTAAGTATGTAATAAGATTTGGATGCATTCAAACGTTCATAGTTTTGAAGGAAATGGGTACGATGTTCTGTAAGTTTTCTATAAGCGTCATTAATTATTATTACGACTGTACATAAAAGAATTGAACTGAATTAAGCAAAAATTTCAGGCGTGAATAGCTGCTGCTATATTTTTTTTATAATAGCTGAACTTTTCGTAAAGTAAATAATAACATGCGTTCGAAATTTTAAAAATTAATAAAATGAATTCACGCTTTTTGAACTGTGATGCCAGGCACTTACGGAAAGAATTTTATAATTTCATTGAAAATAATTGCACTTGACGTGCGATGAACTACGAAGATAAAAATTGGCCTTAATAAGTCATTGACAGTCTCTTTTTACCAGAATTATTTAACAAAGAGATCTGCCAGGAAATAATTGGCAAAAGTGACCATGTAATTGAGGTATTAGCATAAGCCATACTACGGAATGAATGAAGTGACTCACATCCGTGCAATTCTGGAACTCAAGGCTAGCAAGTGCTTAAGTTTGCTTATAAAATATTACAGTCAAAGACTTCAAAAAATTGAGGTAATAAAAGGTACGTTGATGATTTTGAAGGCCGCATTCCAACAGCTTGTAATTTTTAAATTGGTTTTAACTCTATACAGTTATTGTGATCGTCACCAAATCCTTTCATTTAATACATTTATCTGGATTGTTTTAGACGTGATCCCACTGCATTACACATTTCCGCTTTGTCATTTTATATTTGCGGTTGCGTTTATTCTCTTTGTAACAATAACAACAACAAAAATGCCATCACGTTCCTGGTTTTAATGTGATGATAATGTGGTTGTAGGGAAAGCCGTATTGGCTTGTCAGTGGCCATTGAATTTTGCAACCCAGTCGAACGGTGTATTTAACATACAAAGGCATGTTAACATCACTGCCATTTCAGTTGTTGGAAAGTCCGAGTATTTCAGACTTTGATTCAGAATTGTTTCGAAAAATCACAATGCATTTAATTTTGAATGGAAATATTTATGTGGAATCTTTATTCGGAGTATTTTTTTCAAGTCGTTGTGCTGGTAATTAGTGTATTTAAATTTATATTAAAGTTGCAAAGCTTATTATGAAAATGTAAGCATCTAGAAATGTAATGTCACAGTAATTATGTTAATGTTACACAAAAAAAGTAATCGTTCTTTTGTATGATAATGGTGTAGTTGATTGTTTTCATAATGCAATAAGACCAACGTTTAAAAAAAATTCAGTATAAAATATACACAGTAAAAGTATACACATGTCTGATGCATTTTTCATGCCTATTATTACTACTAGTACGCTTATGACATTATTTCTATATTTTTCAAAATAATTTCATTGGCTTCCTTTTGTCATCAAACTTGAAAGAAAGGCATACAACATATTGTTTCCTAAATGAATTTGCCACGCATTACAAATCTGTAATTTCACAGGCGGATCGTTCGAGGACACTTCGCGGCGGTAAAGTATGTTAATTGCATTGTAATTGAAAATTAATTCGTCGCGGGTAAACCTCGTCGACGACAATCCTTTGAAACGGCCGCACGGACGTGCGGAGGGAACAATTCGGGATGGCGCGCAAAGCAGGGGTTTGGCTTGGAATTTGATCGCACCTTGATAATACGTCTTAAAAGTTATAAGGTGACTACCACCCGCTGTGTTTACCTGTTAAGCTCGGGCCGGTTCACTATGCACTAATGTTCCCGTTCCCAGACGTAACAGAACCACAATTATTACGACGTCAACAAAGAACCTTTTATTTACGAGACTCCGAGGACGGGAAATTACCTGCATTATTTTGGCTATACTGTCTTACGTAAAGCTGGTGAGAAATGGAGAGTAATTCCCTTTTCTCTTGCCTTTAGTGAATTTATTTTCATTAACCATTAACGGTACATATTTCAAATTTTATATTCTAATTAGCTTCAGTAAAGTCATTCACTTCGTAATTAATTTCCTCATTTAATTTTTTTTGCAGTGTACGACTGAAACAAAGAATATTTAAAATTTTGTCTCATAAAAAAGAAAACGTCCAGTCTCTCCTTCTGATATAAGTGTCTCCTAGATGGACAAATAAGACAGAGAGACCATTGGTTGAAACATTAGTTTTTGGCAAAATCTAACTCCTTTCTTAAGTGCTTTACCTGCAGTTATACAATGCCAGTTTAAATTTAAGCTGAAGCTTAAACCCATGGCAATTATTATTTCAACAACTGTTGTTAAGGGTTTAAGCTTTGGCTTAATTGTACAAATGGGCCTTAATGTACTAGGCGACTTAGGGGGTCATTCTAATCAGATTTGCAAACTAATTAGTAACGGTGGTACCTCCTTAGCAACTGGTAAGAAGCTGCAATCTCGGCAATGTTCGGTTCTAACAGGATACAACATTGTGCAATCTCGATGATGCTCAAAAGTAAGGATCATACCAAGTTGTAACTTGCAACCCCGATTAGAATGACCCCCTAAGTGACAATACATATAAAAGAATAAATTTAAAGATTTTTTTTTAATTAAACAAAACATTTTATCGTATTCTGTTCACAGAGACAAAACAGGGTGTTATTTTATTAAATAAAAAAAATACTGGAAACAGTAAATATTTCTCAGAGACTTTGAGATTTGAGAGTATGTGTGTCACATTACCAACGTATTACGTAGCGAGATAATGCGCTGATAAGGAAAGCTAACGGCTGTCTACGATGTTGTCTGGCTCTTATTTGACCTCGTCAGGACAATAAGGAGCAAGATGTGAGCTGCTTGCAGATAATGAAAATAAATGGAACACAGATAGCAAACAGACTACTGTTTGATCACTACACTCACCTAGCTGACACAGGCAAGACCCCGAACTCTTGACTTAATCTAGGATTCGTTCGAAAATAAGATTAACAGATGCCCATCGATATAATTCTGTATATTTACCTACTTTAAAGACGTTTTAGACTACCCTATTTCTTGTACAAGATTTGGCTCAGTTTACACAATAAATATTTGGAATAAGAAATTTTTTTGGCCTGCAGATATGGTTTGAAGATAGAACACATTCTATTTTTTCAGGTAGAGATTGATTCAATTTAATTTTTTATAAAATTTAAATTGTTCAAGAAATTGAACCAAATTTTATACACGAAGCAGGGTAGTGTAAAACGGCCTTTATATTAAGGGCGGAGATATCCACCTCTTAATAAATTGGCTAATAATTATTAGATGAATAACTACCATGGAAGCAATTCATAAAAAATCAATCAACAATTCAGAAAAATCAAGTTATTCGTCGAATAATTTTAATAGGATATCTCGACCCTAAGTCTAGTTTTCATGGGGCGAGGTAATACAACAATAATGTTGTATCTTTGCGAGAAAAAAACTTCCTGATGAGATAAACATGAAAAAAGTTGCGACAAAGATCAATTCTGCGTTAGGTGATAGAATGTTTTGATTGAATAATCAAAAAATTCTTGGCCATGCCATGTCTTGAACATACTAATGACTTTACCGCGTCTACAATTAGTTCTATTCTGTAAGTATTTCATATCGATTATTATGCTTGTTACAGTATAACAAATGATTTGCTAGAAACCGTACTCTGTAGGCACATTTCTCTATACCTCTATAGCGATTGACAAGGACCGACAATTGCGCGCATACATCATAATTTTGTTGTGATTGATTGTAATTAAAAAAGAATTGTATTACGATAAAAAACGCATTTTTCTTAGATAGAAATAATACAGGGTGTTTCAAAAGTCTCGACGAAAAATGGAATTTCAAACATTTTTTTTTCATATAAACATGAGTCCGATTTCTACGCATTTACTAGATATAGGGCTTAAATTTGTTACATGTAAATTTTATTAACATAGGTTGACTTGATTGATCCTTTTGGGTTGTTTAAAGCAAATGTTCAAAAGCACCTCCTCCAGTTGCAAGACAAGCTTGATTGACATCGACGAATTACTTCTTGGGTGTAGTTAAATTGAAAATTACCATTTTGGATTTCAGCTAAATCTAAATTATTTCTTTCCAAAAACTGTTCTTCTGTATGAATTTCGACAGCGTAAACTATTTCCTTTAATGCTCCCCAGAAATGGATATGCTTGAAGTTCTTAGGTGGCGATGACTTTATTACATTACATAAGTGTCTATTTAATTTGCAATGTTTGTACTTTAATAAAAGCTTACATGTAACAACTTTGAGGTTCTGTATCTGCTAAATGAGCAGAAATCGGACACATGCTTATATGAGAAAAAAATGTTTGAAATTCCTTATTCGTCGCGACTTTTGAAACAGCCTGTATGTCTTTTAATTAATTGCCGTATAACAAATGGACTTGCAGAACAAGCTAAATAAGGTGAATTACTATGGTTACATTACCAATTCATTTCTCTTCAATTATTGTTGTGGATATTAATTAAATGAAATAAATATTCACACCATGAAGGAAATATCGCTTAATGGTTATTACGTATTTTATCATTACAAAATGACAGCGAATATTGTAGTAATTTGGAGAAACTCATCTCCATTATCATTAACTTTAATGCGTCATTTAAATTTTATGTTTTCATTATTACAAAAATGTAATGGCCGATAAAGTTAATACCCATCTCAACCTAATTTTATGCGTATCATAAGTCTTTTTAACATTGAACATACAATGTAAATATTCCTAAGTTCAATTTTAAAAATAACGAATCAATGAATAACAAGGTATATCTGTCTTTGATGAAACAAAACGATTTTCAATCGAGGAATATCAAGGAATATCAATAAAAAGTATTGTCTTCCATGACCAGAACATTAATGAACACTCTGTAGAGTGTAGGTAGTGAGTTATCAGAAAGGAGCATTATTAATAATGATATTAATGATATAACATTTCTCTTTTAGTTATTAATGTCTGAATTTTTTTAAGCCTGCAGCAGTCGAGGAACTTAGAAGATGGACATCCACCGAAGCAATCGGAGATGTCACTGTGACACTCGACTGTCCCAACAGAATACCACCGACAAGCATCCTGTCAGACGGCGATATCACGGACGGCACCGTGATATCCGACGACGAAGCCATAGACCATAAATTACCCTCACCAGAGGAGCAGCTTCAAGTGGTGGCGCTGAAGTGAGTATCCTATAAGAATTCAACAGAACGTATTCAACCGCCACCTGTTGACATTTTCCAGGTTCCCACCTGAAATGGTCGCAGTAGACATCTCAGGTCGCAGTTTCGACCGCATGTCCGTCCAGAGGCGCTCGCTACTACACACGGAAATGGAAGAGAGCGCTGCGGTACGAAGAAGAACACGAACTCGGAAACCGCGCAGCAGGCGGCGGAACACATTAGCAGGAACCGACCAAAAAGAAATCCAAGACGCCCTTATTTCCGGGTACGTATGGAATGAGTTTGAACTAAATTCAATTAACAGACGCGTGTACATTGTGAAAAGAAGTAACAGTCTGCATGAAAGTGACGCTTTTATTTAACTGCACACCAGGTATACATTTCGAAGGAACTGTAATATACACAATAACCTAAAGATGCAAATGCGGAATATAAAAAAAATAATGTAAAAAAATTCTGCATTCGCATTATTTCTTGAATTTTAAATTGATGTAACACAGAACACGTTTCGTTCCTCAACAGGGAAGAACCTTCATCGGTGGCTCCTGCAGAAGAGCCCGAATCTCCCATGAGTACAGCTACTGGTCGTAGCAAAAGCAGCGATGTTTTGCGCTCCTCCTCGAAAAAGGATTCACCCGACAACAAGAAATCACACTTCAACAGTTTAAAGCAATGGGGAAAGAACCGACTGAGAATGATAAATAAGTACACAGACACAAAATCTCCTTCCGAAACTGCTAAGGTTAAAGACCCACAGGAAGAGAACGTCTACGAAACGGTCACCGTAAAAAGGAAAAGGAGCATGGAACGAAGAAGTCTTCACGAACGTCAACCGTCTTGTTCTTCATCGTCAGAGAAATCAAGTATCAGTATTCCCATAGTTAATACTTCGAGCTTACAAACCACGACTCAAGTCAAACTACGAAGTGGTTCAGAGCAGAGTAGACAGAGAAGAACGGGCGACGACAAAGACGAGCCTCACTCTTCAAGTGGCAACTGGAGCGCTAGTTCTGAAAGTGGACGAGCGTCAATTGGATCAGAAATAACAACACACCCAAAATCAACGACGTCAGTGACAACTTCAAATAACTCTTTAAACACTCACCCTCCAGGTTCAGTAAATAGCCGCAGACGTTATAACATAAACAATTCAACTTCTGGAAGCGCGACCAGTGAAGGCACACTAACACCAGACATCATTCATGATTTACATGAAGACGGTGAGACGAGTTCCGTTTATTCCTGCGACACCGAAGGTTATTATACGTCTTTCCATGTGGACAGTGGTTTAAAAACTCTTAAAGAAGAAGATGGGCCAGCAACGCCTCTGCATTCAACCTCAACCTTTTCAAATTCGAGCTCAAACAATACAATTCTCACCGCGGAAAACGAATACGAATTATTTGGAAAAGGTTCAACTTCAACTACCACGAGTTCTGCAGGAACGGTCTGCACGACTTTGCGTGCCTCCGAAAGCAATCGCTCTCTCATAGTTGGCCCCGCCGTACCTGAAAGAAAAAGTTCGCTTTATAAACAATCGAACAAAGATAGATCGCCAGAAAGTTCCCTAGAACGAGATATAAGTAGCGAGAAAACCGGAACCGTCAAGCGCAGCCCTTTAAGCAACAAAGCTACAGTTGTTGCTGTCATCCACAAACAATCCCAAGGAGACATTTCTCCTGATAGTGGACATAACACATCCAGCTCGCCAATTGAATCGATAAATAGCCCAAATGGTGTAAGAAGCGGTTCAGAATTCGAATTCTCCGAATCTTCCGACATGGAAGGTGCAGATCGGATCGAAAGAATACGCGTCAAAACGACCATAAATTCCAGCAGGATTCCGTCTATGTGCGCCATAACACCACCACCTAGCGATGATGAAAGCGTCAAAAGTCATAATTTCGATGTCTTTGAGAAAAACAACAGCGAAATGAAAATGAATCAGCTGAATAAAGCGCAAGAGATAAATTGCAACAATTCGGAAAATTTCGATCACAAGCGCGTGGTTATGTCGTCGGCTAATGGCACAAGAAAAATGCAGCTAATCAATGTGAATCCCAAATCTGGATACGCCACGATTGAAACTGTTGATTCTCCAAAATCAACGGAAGTAGTTGATCCTACAAAATCACCGGAAGCAAAAGAGCAAATTGTGGTTAATAAAAATGTGAGGGCAGCTTCACCTAGCGGTGGAACTGTGACTGTTAAGGAAGTACTCACCAATAAATCGTCACAGTCACAGCCGATATTTAAAGCGACTTTATTACCCCTAAATAATATGTTTGGAAAATTGAAATCTAATTTAACGCAATTGGGTTCGCGTAAAGACCGATCGCCCACCACCAAAGTGGAGAATGATTTGTATGATTCTGGAGAATACGTAACGATAGCAGATGTTAAAAATAACAACAATGAAAAATCGCCGCTTAGTGCCAAAGAAACGTTTAATAGGAATCTTAGGACTGTCCTATCTGGGAAGATTAGAGATACTGAGTATATATCGCTAAACGAATTGCCCTGCAATGAATCCGAAGGTACTCCAAATACAAACTCGCCATCTGATTCTTTGGAGCGTAAGAAAAGACAGGGCGCAAGGGTCACCTTGAATGCAGAAGGGAAAGTGGTATATAGTTCAGATAGTTTGCCTCGAAGGAAAACTGCATCAACTTTCGAGCCCGGACCTTTCGTCAAGAAAATCAGCAGTCCAAATCAGAGTCCTCTGCCAGCTCATAGGGCGCCGATTAATGTAAGACCGGTCACTGGTTCACAAGCAAAAGAGGATCCCAAGATGTTAAGCCAGCCGTCAGATATCAGCCGGCCTCTTTCGCCCCAATTAGGTAAAGTGGTTATTCGTGCATCTTCAGGAATGACATCTTCTACATCTGAAATAGTACGCATGCCTCCTTCTACTATAGTTACCCCAACCGTAACACCGATGTCCCCAAAGCCTAACAACACTCGAGGTGCATACGTGCACATGCAAGAAAAAGAAGAAGGTAAGATTTGCCCTCCCATCCACATCCTTCCCAAGTACTCAAACCTTGAAAACAAAAACAACTTCGCCAATAATATTGAAAATCGTAATCTCAGCGCGCAGAAAATTAGTCGCACCGACAGCTATCGTCTAGCGAACTCTCCGTTGACTCTGACACGTAAAATTTGTAATATTGAAAAGAGCAAATTAGATATTGAGGACCAAATTGAGAAAGACATAGCAGCCGAGCTCTGGAGGGAAAGGATTAATTATCCACCCACCGTGTCCCCAAAACTGTGTGAGCGTCAGTGTCATATTTATAGTAAGAGTCATGCGCAGGAGTTACTATTGGCGTCTCCGAACAGGGTAACCATTCCTGCAGATAGTGCAGAGCATCGCGCACGAGTGCTTTCCGTTTCCGCTTCCGACACCGAAATCTGGTAATAACGTGCGCTCGTTATAGAACACGTGTCCCTCCTCGCGGAAGAAATCAATGATGCGCCCCGTTCACTCTTCTCAGTCAGCCACTGCACTTCCACATTAGTCGCGTTCTTTTGAGGTGTAATATGTTTGCTGGTAATGGTATTTTTCCTGCCCTATCCTTCTCTCCTCTGCTTTCGGTGATTGGCCATATTCATCGTTGACGGGCTTGGTGGCAGTTATAACCGTTTAATGAATATGGCTGATTGGCATAAACGTAACTGTGTTTTTAGAACACCTTCTATCTGTCTTTAGCCTTGCACTGTGCACTCGATAATCCGTGCATGGGAATTTTCATTTTGTCTTCCATAGCGTTTAGGTTCTTGTGTTTTTGTGATAATGTTAAGACTGAAATCAAACGTTTACATTTCAAATCCGTGCACGTTTTGTATATACATACTTAATAATTACGTAACGTAAACGATTGATTTTTATCTTTTAAATGTGAACAAAATCCATGTGTAACTTTCAATCAGGGCCGTATTGAACTATAAAAGCTCTAATTTCACACCCACAATTACAACGGGCGTATAATTAAAATTTGATTCATTTTAACAATACACGTATTAAATAGTTACAATAACGCAACAAACGTGTAAATGATAATTGCTCCAAGCTTTTACATTATTCCGTTTACCAATGGCATGCATTTCACAATTGCGTGCCGAATATTTATGTTTATTGCGGTCTTAATGGTCTTTGAATTACATATTTAATATGCATGCAAATGAAGAGATATACAGGCATTTTAATTATTAAATTCACAAATTGATTAAAATTATAATATGTAAAGCTCGCTTGGCGTAGTACTATCGAATCGAGATCTTATCAGTAACGATCGCCAGTACAAGGGAAACCTACAGTCATATACACTAATCAATTACAGTCTCAATTAATGAGCACTATCAAAATTTCCTCCGTGTTAACGAACTGATTAAAATAGCATATATCGATCTGTATATGAAGCAAAATTGTCGAATCTAATGATTTTCCTTATTTTTGAGGCTTTGTGATTATGTAAAACATCGCCTGTGTTCATCAAACATGACATCCTTTCATCAACTTTAGCTAGTCATGTATTAAAATGTCTGCTTATACATAATTCCTAGTCATCGTCTTGCACATGATTTTTAAATACAAATTTGCTTGCTTAAATGAATAATCATAAAAACTTTCTATCATTCGTCGTGACATTTCATAATTTCAATTCTTCAGTTAAAAAATATTTTATATCATTTTATTTCCTTTTTAAGTGATTGCTGTATAACAGAAATAACGTAGATAACAAGAAATTATCGGTAATATCATTTCATAAGTGAGTAACCGTGACCGTACTCGGATATGATTTTTATCCTTGTTACGTATACGTAACTTTTTTTTACTAAACATTAATAATACGGTTATTTGTTTATACTTAGTATTCATTTTTTAAATTAACTATTAGCGTTAGATTGTCTCATACACAAACATTTACACATTTATGGCGGATTTCACAAACGTTACTTAAATTTAATCATCCGTTAAAAGTAAACGTTGCCACGTGTTGAAGGTATAGGAATGATTATTCTTAATCGATGATTAAAGTTAAGTGACTTTTGTGAAATCCAGCGTTAGTGGCTTAAATTCTTGAATACAATCTTATCAAAAGCGCCATCTTGATACTATAGTATGCTTCATCCACTGCTCTTAACGTTCTGCTC